>VDFB02168118.1:150929157-151134732 GCA_007258455.2 Sequoia sempervirens
TCACTACCAAACACCACGCATGGACTCATCGGCGCCTTGTCCCTCGACCAGCACTTGCTAATCGAGTCTGATATTCGAATCTATCACACATCCCTCTATTAGTGTCGCGTCATCTCCCATTCGATAGGGTGAAATAGTCAGCGTCCCGGATCCATCCGCTCCTATCCTTCCCGTCCATTGAATATATTCATGTGGTCCACTGGTCTCGTTGATCCTCCCCGGTGCATCCACTCCCTTGTCTCCGGCCTCCCGATTGTCTCTCCATTTCCATTTTGTCCATTTCATTCCTTTCCTCCATCATTTTCCTTCCTTCCACCCCCTTCCACCTTCCCCCTTCCCCCACTCCCCTCTCCTCCTTGGGTCCTCCCATCTCCCCATTCCTTCCATTCCTTCCTTCCACTCAGATCCCTTCCCCTCCATTCCATTCCATTCCTATTTCCGTCCTCCATTCCTCCTCCTTCCCCATTCATCATCTGACCATTCCTTCCACTGTTTCCATTCCATTCCTCCATCCCCTTCCATCCATTTCCATTCCCTCCCTTCCTCCATTCCCTTCCCCCTCCAGTCATCCCGTGACAAACCGTTCGCTACCGGCCGGGGACCTTGCTCATGCCGAGCACTAACGTTTGTCAGCTATCGGTGATTGGCCGGACATGCGCCACCGACGGCAGCCCTATCCACCCCACAGCTGCGGGCTGGTCCGCCCGCGGTGGTGGACTTGTATGCCCTCACAGCGGTGGACCCGCCGTTACCATGGTGGACTGCTTCGCCCGTGGTGGCGGACCCGCCGCGGCCGTGGCGGACCCATCCGCCACTAGCGGCGGACACGCTGCTGTGGTGGCGAACCCATCCGCCGCTGGCGGTGGACCCGCCCCTGCGGCGGCGGACTGGTCCAAGTGGCCGTTGCCCTTTCTCCCCCCTCTGTCGCGAAATCCAATGCACAAGAAAAAAAAAATTCTACCCATTTTTATTCCCGACGCCCTGGACAAAACCCATGTTTTCATTTTTCAAAAATATTGGTGTAAATGACTAAAAAATACAAAGTTATGTTTTGAGCTAACCTGGCGGGGTACAGCCCGGTGGGTGAAAAATAAATGTCTCTTGTCAGCCTGGTGAATGACCTCATTGTTGTACTCCGGCATGGTGTCTAATCTCACTCACCTCCTCTTCATCCTCTCCTCCTTCTCCACTCGCCAGCTGTCACAATGAGCCAAAGGTAATTCAACAATTACCTTTTATCCCTTTTTCACTTTTTCCCTCCCTTTTCACCTTAGGGTCTTTTTTTTCTTTTTTTAACCCAAAAATTCCTCCGACTAATTCATCCCAGCTAGTTCTTCCCAGGGCCACCATTCGCACACTATTTGTCTAATTGATTCCATTCAAGCGCCATTCTTCTCATTTTTCTGTGCTCTTTCTAACAACATGTACCACTCCATACTTTTGAGAAGCTGAACAGGGCTCCTTTCTCCTCCCCTGTCCCCCTTCTCGAGCAGGCATACCCTACCATTCCCTCATAACCTGTCGCTTTAAGCCTACCTTTGCATGACTAGGGCATCCTCTCCGCATTCCCTCCATTTGGGGCAGCTCACGCACATTCCCCCTTGCTGGGGCATCTCTTTTTCTGGCCGCTTCCTCTACAGGGTCATCTCCATTATGTTCTTCTTCAAAACCCTATTATTCTAATAGTATTTCGAAGAGGGGAAAAATGTAGACATCCAATTTGATCACTTCCATATGATCAAATGCGTCTCCTTATTCATCTGGTCACTCATCCCCTCTGTCAATATTAATTAAACCATTTGTTTAATTAATACCCTGCATCTTGCATAAGGGTCCTAAAGTATTTAATTTAATACTTTACCCCTCTTCCTCCTCTAAATTAAATAAATATACCCTTTTATTTAATTTAGTCATATCCCCCTTTTAAATTAAAATTCATTTTTAATTCCCTTTTTCTCTCTCATGGTCACATCCTCCAACTTTTGCAAGTTGGTCCCTAATCCATCTTAATTACTTCATCTTTTCTAATTAACTAGGGTTAGCATGTGCACACCCTTAATCATCATTAAGGTCACATCCTCCATAATCTCCCACTTGCTTCTAATGATTCATTAGTCCATCTAACTGAGTACTTGCACAAACTTAATCATTTGGTTAGCCTAACCTAATCCTCATCCTATTTATGACATATTTCCTCAAGTCAACCTTATTAAAGGCTTTCTCCTTTTGGACAAGACACTCCACTTCCCTATGTGAATTTTTAATTCACATTTAATCCCCCAAGGTACCCAAAAGGAATTTTTAATTCCTTCACTTCTCCCCACATGTCCTCTTCTTATTCTTTATTCTTTCCCATCTCCCCATGAGAATATTTGAGGAATTTTTAATTCCTCACATGTCCTCTCACCCACATAGGGACAAGGACCTCCTTTATGAGGAGATCTTGTCCAATCCTAAGGTACTTGGCTCCATGTCATGTACTTCTCCTTCCACCTCATGTCCACTTCACCTTTTAGGGCTAAATCACATGCCACATGTCAAGATGTGAGGGCTTGTGAGTTCTCAACTCACCTTAGCCCTACATCTTGATATTTGGTGGCTCAATCTTGACACTCCATTTCTTCTAAGAATTCTCAAAAAACCTATAAATACCCCATCTTTTCTCTCATTTTGGGGGATCATTTTGCTAGCCAAACTCTTGCAATTTTATTTCTCAACCTATACTTAGCCATTTTCATGTTTTCATCCACTTGCACTCATCCTCACAACATCATTTAGCTTGCATCTTGTGCCATCCAAGGAGCATACACATCAAAGATTGAAGGGCCAACCAAAGGATCGATTCGATGCAAGGTATAAGGTTCCATTTGTTGCTTTTCATCTTGTGTTGTTTCCAACTTAGGCTAATCTTGAGGTGTAGGTTGTTTTGGTGTTTATTTGCACTCTTTTACTTGCTGCTCATTTTCTAACACTCACATTCGACCTATCACACTATGTTTAAGTAAAACCTTTCGACTTTGGTATAAGAATCATCTTTTCTTCAATAGTTTCTTGTAACTAAGTGGTTTCTTTGGATTTTTGATTCTATAAAAAAAATGCACTAAAATAGACTTAAAGTGTGCTAAATAAAATAGCACTGTGAAATTACTAAAAGGCTCTATGAAATTTCTGACGGGCATTGTGAAATTGATAACCAGTGTTGTGAAATGGTGAATGAGTGCTACAAAATGATGAATGGGCACTGCGAAATGATGAATGGGCCTTCCTTGTGAAATGGTGAAAGGGTGTTGTGAAATGGTGAATAGGCACTGTGAAATGATGAATGGATGCTGTGAAATGGTAAAAGGGTGCTGTGAAATGGTGAATGGGCGCTTCAAAATGATGAATGGGTGCTGCAAAATGGTAAATGGGCACTATAACAATGTTAAAGAGCACTGTGAAATAGTGAACAGGCACTGGGAAATGGTGAATGGGAACTATAATAGTGTTGACGAGTGTTGTGAAATAGTGAACAGGCGTTGAAACATGTTTAATGCACTAAATCCCTCTTCTAGCCATAACCTGTCAGAAAAATCTGCACAAAGATGTTAAAATTGGGGCAAACGCTCCATGGTGGGGGCCAAAAATGTGTGTGGGAAATGTTAGTATCAAAATGAAACAATAAAAACACACCAATGAAACATTAAACTAAAGAAAACAAGATAAATTGAAATCAAAGATAACAAATAGAGCTTCTTCAGAATCATTGCATTGTTCTCTATCTCTAGTGATTCTCTTGAAGCTGTTGTTGTCAGATTGTGTAAGAAAAGCTTCTTAGAATGATTGTTACCTGCAAAATGAGTATGAAAAAGGAGAGTGCTTCTCTATCCTATATGCTGGTGGAGTGAAATGCTGATACAGATATGCACAGGGGCTATGGATTACGAATGCTTCTAAAACTATGAAATGAGGATGATAAGCCATGATATGGAATGATAATATGCTAAACTATGCTATGCTAAAAAATGAAATGCTATGAATTCTTGGAAGCTAATTGACTATATTTTTCCTATATGAAAGCTTCTATGTTTTTTAGAGACCCGACAGTCCCTTTTATAGATTTTAGGCAAGAGCTTGGCTAGCAAAGATCAATGGTTGTGAGATTGTCTGGTAATTTTGAATGGTGAGAGATGGATAGGTTGAGAGGAAGATGGAAGATGTTGGGAGGTTGGAGAGAAGAATGGAGGCTTATCTTCAACCCATGGGAATAGGCTTGCATAGGAACAGAGAAATTAATTTTTCAGTTTTGGAAGTTTGTTTCACAGTTGTTGAAGATAATCCAATATTAAATAAATAGATTTATTTAATTTCATGTGAGTTTTACTTTTTGTTTTAGGACTATAGAAGATTTAATTAAATATTTGAAATATTTAATTGTGAATAGACTTTAGAAGAATTTATTAAAATTGTGAATGAAATTTAGAGGAATTAATTAAATATTGGGAATATTTAATTGTGAATGGAATTTCGAGGATTTTTAGAAGAGAGGAATATTTAATCTTTATTTGAATAAAATATTCAAGCCAAGATTATATATGATAATTAATATAAATAAATTGTAATGTTTATTTAATTAATTAAGAAATGGATAAGAAAAGTGATTAAATAAACTTAGTTATTTAATTGAAATGAAAGAATGAACAATATAAATAAACTATTTTAGATTTATTTATATGCTGATTGAATTTAGAGATATAATTAAATATTAAAAATATTTAATTAATTACCAGACTATTGTGATATGACCATTTTTAGGTGTATACAAAGATGATACTAATTCCATAGGAAAATCAACTTCCTTCACTCAGTTTAAATGTGGCTTCCATTATTGTCTGCATGTTATAAATGTATGAGTACCATGCAAAAATAATAGCTCAATTTTGTATCAAAACCATGTTCATTTCATTGGAATGAAAGACGTTTTGGAAAGATTTCAAGTCACGAAGTTGCAACAAAAAAAACCAAGAAAGGTCACTTGGACTTCAAAACACTCCACTTGTCATTGATAACAAAAGAAATCTTACAAGCTTCAAAATCAAGGAAAGAGAAAATAAATCCCATTTTCACCACGATTGAAGGAAAAATATTTAATGTAGAATAAATGAGAAAAAATCTTACACGTTTAGTAAGATAAGAGATGAGAGAAACATTAATTGGCTAGATAGCAACCATCAAATTTGGACGCAAAGTCCCAAATCCAACAACTTTAGTTTTGGAAAGTAATAGTTAGTAATTAACATACCAGTACAACATCTACAAGCACATCATTGTCCAAATTTCAAATACTACTTAAATTAGTATACTTTTATGTTCCTTCAGCTTAAAAACCAAACTCATCATGCATCAATTTGGTAGTTTCGTTAGATCCTAAAAATTAGATGTTGGTTAGCTATTACAAATGTTGAGGATACATCAACATGCACATAATATGCTTTACATCATTGAGGATATATAGGAAATCCTTAACATGGACAAAAATTAACTATATCTAGAGAACAAATGGTGCAGGAGCACCTTGACAATGTCATGTTTCCATGGAGCAAATCTTGAAGGTTGATTAAATTTTGATGATTCAACATTGTTGTAAGTTAATTTGAGTCATTTTTCATTTTTTGAGGTCATTACGATGGTCATTTGAGTCTATTATGTCAAATTTTGTAAAAGTATAAAAATTGTCATACAAAGATGCAAAAAGCGAAAAAAATGCACAAAGATGGAATACCAAAGGTCATAGGGTAGTTTGAGTTAGTTTCGTTTGTTGGAGGAAGTTGTAAATCCTTTAAAAAGGAATTGTAACTCATTTCTAAGATAGGGGGAGATTGTATTGAAGATGTAGTGAGTTGGAGGAATTGTATTGTGATGGAGAATCATAAATAATTCTATCTTTTCTCAGAAATTACTGAAAAATAGTTGCTTCAGGTCTTTGTATGGCCTAGTATAGGTAGAAGGTCACTTCAAATTGTTTCTAGGTAAAATTATGTTCAATATCCTTCCCTCCAAAATTTTTTTCATGCAATTTGGTTCAAATTTCAATAAGATATTGGGAATTTTCTGAAAACAGTGGAAACCCTTATTTAGGGTAAACAATGACATAAAAATTTGTATTTCTCCCAACTTTTCCATTGAAATGTTCTAATTCATGGTGAAAATATTCCACATGGCATGTAATTTCATGTTTTTGAGGTTTTAGACCATAAGGTACATGCTAATATGTGAAAAGAGAGGTTAGGACTGAAAATATGTGTATTGTTTGAGAAAATAGAGTTTTGGGAATGTCAAATAGCCTAAAGCCTAGGGTTTGTCAAAATGTTTATGAAAATAGAATTCTTATAGACTTTTGAGAATGAGTAAACCCAATGAAGACTGCTTGAAGTGTTGATTGAATGAGTTTGAGACTAGAGATAAGAGAATCAATAAACCCTTATGCAGTTTAAGCCCAATTAGACCTAATTTGGAATGGTAGCAGTCAAGTTTGAGTCTTGTTTCCTAAAGAAAACTATGATGATCTTTTGATATGTTTTAAAATCCCTTAAGCAGGTATCCTAAAATACATCACCATCTTGAATGGAGGTCTATGTCAAAGGATATCTCTGATAGTTTATGTTTGGAGGACTACTAGCTTTGAAGATAGGTTTGAGTGAAAAGCCAATTGGGTAATGCACCCAGGTCCTAGTTTTCAGTGTTTTGAGTGAGATGGAGTCTCTAATGAGTCTGAAGATGACAATTAAACTTTCTTGGGTCAGGAAAAGTTGAAACTCAAATTTGTGCTCTTGTAGTGATCATTTACATGGTGAATTCTCTTGTGAATTTGAAGAAACTAAATGGATTTAGTTCATAGTTGAGAAACATGTTTTCAAGTGATTGATTTTCTTCTTTTGCACTACATGAAAAAATCACTTGTTTCCTCAGTTAAAATGAAGTTTGATGATACCCGTTTACCAATATACAGTAGGAGTTTGCACAATTTACTGTTGACATTTTATGTTTTGATATGAGCAATTGATTAAATGGATCTTCTAAATGGTGCCAAGTAGCTACAAATGTAAGAGAGCCACAAAAAAAGTTAAAAGGTTAAGGAAAGAATTTACATAGTGAAGGGAAGATATTAATGTATCATTCCAATAGAATGCAAATCTATCATAAAGATTGAATAAAAATGTAATGACAGATAAAAGAAGCATATGGACAAGTAGAAGTAGATGAAGACCAGATTCATTACAAAAACCTGAAAATCATGATGAACATGCTCCATCTACAGGATAACCAAGCTTGAAGTGTAGAAGGAAAGATAAAAAGAATGGATCATATGGCCTAACTGCGTACATATTTGAAAAGTAAAATTAACTAAAACCATGGAAAGTGACTTACCACAAGATTCTACACAAATCATGTCTGATGCGAAAAAATGGGCAGAGGTTGCAATCCAAAATTAGGCATCACACTTTCACTTCTTCATTTGGCAGGGTACCTTGAAAATAAGGTTTCATCCTTCATTTCTCCATTTTAGCAGGCTATTACTAAAAATAAGGTTTTGACTCACTTCTCCATTTTGGTGAGCTACAATTGAAAATAAGGTCTTGATGAAGGTTTTAGAGTATGTTTATTAAAATGAAAATTATGGCCAAGATTTTAATAATGAGCACATTTTGACATGTTATATATATATATATATATATATATATATATACTAGCAATTTCACTTTGGTGTGCAATAGGTATGCTAAAGAGGTATTGAAGGTCAATTAGAGAAATTTTTGGTGTATTTTTTTAGACATATGTGTAGTACATGAGGTCAATTGGTAGGTCATTTAGAAAATGATGTTGTTTATGTAACAAAGGTCTCAATTATAATTCACTCAATAGATATATATTTTAAATATAATATTTCATTAGACAAAATTATATATTTGTAATAGTAAATTTATTACAGGAGTTCAATTTATTTTTTCTCTATCCACCTCTCTATATCTTATATATCTCCCTCTCCATTTTATGTCTTTCTCTCTCTATATCTTATCTCTATCTCCCTCTCTCTTTTATGTCTTTCTCTCTCTATAAGTTTGTTTGTCTATATCAAATGTCATGCTACCTTGAGCATAACTCCCCAAGGACACATACCATTCTTGGATTTTTGGCATGAAACAAGTAATCAAAAGTTAGTTTTCTTTTCTCTATCTCTCTTTCCCTTTCCATCTCTTATATTTTATCTCTCTTGTATTATCTCTCTTTTTATATTCCTTTCTCTTTCAATCTTTCTCTCGATCTATATCTCTATTCCTCTTTATCTCTCTACCTCTATATTTCTTTGTCTCTATCTCTTTATTTTTTTAATCTCCATCTTTATCTCTTCTATTCTAATTTAACTAATTTATATAATCATACTTGTAAACTATTTGTAATATCATTATTTTCCTCTAGTAAATGTAGAGTATGTAAACTTATAAGTAGCTTAGTATATATTTGAGAATTGTATGCATATTTATCTTCCACACTACATAGTTGGGCCCTTTGAGGAGTTGGGCATTCAATTTAGAAGAAAATTTGGTGTTCATATGATGACACCAAAAAACAAAATATTTATTCCACAAAAAAAATTATTAGTAATTATATTTGTAATATTTTATTATAAATTATGGTAGGCTACGATTGAAAATAAGGTCTTGAAGAAGGTTTTAGAGTATGTTTATTAAAATGAAAATTATGTCCAATATTTTAATAATGAGAAAATTTATTTAGTTATTTATTTAGTCATTTATTTAGTCATTTTTATTTGTTTGATATTAGTCATTTATTTAGTCATTTAGTTGTGATTTTACCTGATGACCAAATTAGTCACTTATAAATGACCAAATTAGTCATTTATTTATAAAATTCTACTAGTGTTAGTCACATGACTAAAATTTTAAGTCACGTAGTCATTTATTTTCCAAATTATACTAGTGTATGAACCAAGACCCTTCTTGGTGGAATGCTAATGACTTTTGTGACTATCATAGAAATAAAGGGGAAAAAACCTCTTCATGTTTTAAACTTAGGAATATTATTCAAAATCTTATAGCATAGGGAGACATATCATTTTTAATCAACAGGGATCTTCTAATACTAACCATACCATCATTAGAGATCCTCTTCAAAATCATGGATAAGGAAAGGCCTCCAGTTTAAGAACAAATACTAAGGACCAAGCCAACTAAACTCATGTTTCTTATGAATACATGGTGAACCACATCCAAAAAACCAATAATAATGTTTCTACCATTACCATTAAGAACAATAATAATAAACCTTTTTGGATCCTAACAATTCCTCCATCTATACCATATCTAATTCATCCTTGAGCTTTACTAATAATGATGATGGCATGCCCCTAATCCATCCCCAACTAATCGATTGGGATCAACAAGGACCACAAAGCTTAGATATATTTGAAAATGATGAAGCAATAGCTAAGTTCATGGAACTTCAAGAGTGAATACCTCAAGGGGACCATAAATCAAGATACACCATAGAAATTGACACTAATACCTACTTTTGAGAGTCTATTACAGCTTCCGGTCACAAAAATGAAAAAGCAATAAAGAATAAGTCTCTAGGTGAAACCCAAAAGGAACCTCTAGACATAGAAAAAAAGAAAATAAAAGAAATATCTGAGGGTGAAAACATATCTGAGGCATCCAAGGATGGAAGGTTGGATCTACTCCTTATAATTGAAGAGAAATCTCCACTATTGGTGGAAAAATTAGAAAAAGTAAAAATCAATTCAGTTGAGAATCCAAAGATTATACACTTTGTAGCTTTTCTGATAGATTTGAAAGAGCTAAGTATTTCTAGTTTCTTCTCCGAATACCAAATCAACTTCACATGGTCTTATGTGGACATGCTCGAGCTAGACCCTAAATTAGTCCTCCATCATTTTACTCTTCTTTAAAATGTGAAACCTTTCAATAAAAGGATAAAGAAGATGCACCCCCAATTTTCCTTATTGGTCAAGGTCGAACTTAAAAAGTTGTTGGATGTTGGTTTTATCAAAGCTATCAACTTTGCAAAATGGATTTCAAATCTTGTGCCAAACACCAAACCAACAAGAGGATTAGAATTTTTATAGACTTTGGGGACTTAAAAAAATCTTGTCCTAAATATTATTTCCTCCTACCTAACATTGACATGATAGTAGATCTTATAGCTAGGTACGAAATGTTATCACTCATAGATGAAATATTTGTTTAAAATTAGATTAAAATTGCACCTAATCATCAACAAAAAACAACTTTTACTTATCTGTTGGGTACCTATTGTTGGAATGTCATGCCTTTCAATCTTAAGAATGCTGGTTCTACCTTTCAAAAAGCTATGACTATAATATTTAACAATAATATGATGCATGTACACTAATGGAAGGCTATAATAATGAATTATTAGTAAAATATCTTACAAGAGATAGTCATTTGGATTTACTTGACAATAATTCACCATGTTGGAAATATACAAAGTATGATTAAATCTAAAAAAGTGTGTCTTCAGTGTAATTATTAGAAAACTCCTTGGATACATTGTTTTTCATAGAGGTATCAAGGTTGATCCTAGAAGGGTAAAAGCTATGATCAATATACCCCCACAAACTACTCTAACACAATTGTGAAATCTACAAGGAAAGCTATAGTCAATTCACAAATTCATTGCCTGCCTAGTAGTTAAAATTCATCAATTTAAACACTTTCTTCATAAAGGATTTCCATTCAAATGGATTGATAATTGTCAATTGGAATTTCAATAGATAAAGGAATACCTATTATCACCACCAGTCTTGATGCTACTAGGAGTGCAAAAAATTGTCACCCTTTATTTATTGGACCTAATTAAGCACCCAATTTCCTAAACTATGCATTCCAAGATCTATTTTTATCATTTTCTAAAGGATTGCAAGCATTGAACAAATACAAGAAATTATTTTTTTGTTCCCAACATCATGTGTACTATTTTCTAGTATGTCAGTGTCCACATTTTAACATTCAAATGTCAAATTTAAAGTGGTTTTAGAATTTCTAGTTTTCAAGAAAATTAGGATAATTGCATATAAATAGCTATTTATTGCATCATTTGAAATATAACACACACTATCTAGAAAATACTATGGTAGAAAGCATTCAAGAGAAATTCAAAAGAAGGATTTCAATGATTTCTTGTAGTAATTCAAGATCAAACATCATGTCAAATTTTATCTATGTTCATGTTATCATCCATTTGTGAAGGCTAACACTTTTGTAGGTCTCCAAAACATTCAAGAATTCAAGAAAGAAAGATCCAAGACCTTGAAGTGACATGTATGACTTCAGTCTTTCAAGAAATCCATTGAAGGGTGGTGAGTTGTAGCATTTTGTGATTTTATATTTCCTTCATTTCAATTATTATTTCTATAATAGGCATTGCCATTGTGGAAGTGGAAACACTTACACGTGGTTTGACTGAGGCAAGCCCCTAAATGGCCCCACATTTTTCCTCTCTTTAAATGTGGGGGTTTTAGGTTTGAAGAGGATTGGAGGATTGAAGAGAAGTTGTCCATTGTTGCATTCAAATCCCTAATTCTTGTAAAGCCATGAAAAATCACCTACAAAATTATCTGACAAATTTTTAAAAAATTTATAGATGGAGGAATAGAAGCTCGGATCTATCATCAGAGGAACCCAAAAGCAAAGAATGGTTTCCTTTTAGAGACCCGTACACCTTGAAGTACCTCAATCCTCTTATTCATCTCACTTTTAGGATAGGTACACAAACTCTAGTACTTCTCAAATATGCTTGCAAACTATGGTTTTATTTGATACATTTTTTGAATATTGCACATTTCATATTAAGTCATATAGTCTAATTAAGTTAATCATAAAAAATAAAATCCATTCCATTTGTAAGGCTCAAAATAAGGAGATCCAAGTTTGATTGGATTGGTCTTTATGGTTGATAGTCAATCAATTCACATTGTTGATCTCCCTCTTTAATCAAACATAGAAAAGAGGTACACACACCCACAAATTGAATCTTAGGTTCTACACTTTATGACCTGGGGTTCCCTTTATCTTTGTTTCATTTTGGTGAACCTAAAATTTTAATATCATAAACCTTCTAAAATGGGTAGTCTTTCAAACCCTAGATCTAATTTTTGCATCAATTTGTCTTGCATTTCTCATTTCGGGTTTCATATTTGCATAAGAAAAAAGTCATAATTTTTTTTTAACAAATATTGCATTGATATTGAATCATAGCTTGCATTAGGGTGTGTTTCAGTCACAAATCAAATTTCCATTCAAAATTACATTCATAATTGTCATTTTTGTTTACACATTGTCGTATATTTGCATTTCATTTACATCAATTTTTTTTAGAAAAATAGTCATTGTCAAACCTATTTTTAAGTAGAAACAATAACCTTAAACAACAACTTAAACATTTAGTTTTTCACTTTTCAAAAACCCAAGAAAAAACTCAGGTGCCCTTCAGTGACCATATCCATTTACAGTGGAATCAACAAACTTTTTTGCAATTATCTATGTCGTTCTACCTAGTTTATAGGTACTTGTAGATTTTTGTTTTAGAATTCTTAATTGCATGTTTTTAGGAACTTTGCATATACTTCATAAAGGTAAAATAAAATACATTTTTTGGTTTTAAACTTGTATTAAATAATCATCATTTTTATGTCATTGCATATTGAAATCAATCAATTATACACTTTAGATCCAAATTTTGCATTCAAATTTGTTCAAACATCTTCAACATTGTTGCAATGTTACATCTTGCATCACATTAGCATAAATCAAGAAAATTATGGAAAATTATTTACTGTTACAACTGTTTTCAAGTAGAATTAGAGACCTTAAGAATTATAACACACAATCAAACTTCAAATTTTCAAAACCCCTATCTAGGACTCAGATGCCCCTAGGCGCCTCTATCTTGCTATTAGTTTAAAACTCGTTTTTTTATGATAGAATACTCACAAGAGTATTTTGTTGGAAATTTATCTATGTGCTATCATCGATGTCACCATGTTGGTAGCTTGGTCTGGTATCCTAAACTAGTGCATACAACTAGCTTATCTTATTTGGTGGTTGATCTAGTATTCTTGTTTGCATTTCTCCATAGTTGCAATTTTCTATTTGCAATTTTGGAAAATCATTTATGAATGATAAAGGCATGTTTGTTCAAGATATCTTGTGCTTCGATGTTTGTATGAAGAAGTATTATTATTCTATTGGTTGCATTGAAGACTATCGTTCGCTGACTTGCTAAGTTAATTTTTGATATGATATGAAAACTTGTGTGCGATCTATTTTCTTGGATCAAGCCAACATACTATAGTGTATTGAAGGTTAAATTTCTTATTGAAAATATTCCTTTTGCGGTTGATAGTTGAAATATTTTATAAATAAATTGCATCTAATTAGGTCGACCTAATTGATGTTTGTGATGGAGATTGGATATAAATATATGACAAACAGTTTTTGAAGGTGGATTGAAGCTAGTGAATGTGTATTTTTGGATATAAGAAAGTAGATAAGAGATAGAAGAATTAATGAGTTAGTAACGAATAATCTGTATGGCAGCAGTTGATGTAAAAGTGAACAAAGATTGTAGGGAGTAAAATTCAAAATACTATGCATCATCGAAACTGCTCAGCACAAGATAGGTGCATCTTTCCAATTCATTTTGGGCTATAAAGCCTCTTCCTATTTTGTATAAATCTTTGTAGGCAGTGAGTCTCTTTGTTGGAAAGTGAGTCCTCTTGTAGGTAGTGAGCCTTTGTACTTGGACAGTGAGTCCTTTCTTTTGGTAGTTAGCTTGTTTTAAAAGACTATATAGTGTGAGTTAACCCTCACTGTGGCATTTCCCTTATTGGGTTTTCCATGTAAAAATCTATTATTCATTATGTTGATTTACTTTCTGTTATTTGTGTTTCATGCTTATAATTAATAACAGAATAGTATGGTTGAAGAATTGATAAGTGATGAAGTTTTAAGTTTGAATTTGTGTGACAAATGATTCACCCCCCTCTTAGTTGTCCTGCACCTATTTAACAATTGGTATCAAAGATATGGTTCCTTGGTGAAGAGATTAACCACTTGAGGGGTATCTTGAAGGCTACTTGAATTGATGATAAAGGAGAGCTTCAAACTACTCTTGAAGATATTTGATAAAAAGGAAAGAGAAAACAATGATCTAAAGGAGAAGCTTCATGAAGAAAATGAATGTGTTCAGAAATTGAAAGAACAATTGAAGAAATTTAAAGAAAGACACATAGAAGTAAGCGAATAGTTGAAGCAAGAAATAATTGGACTAAAGGTGATAGTAGAAGAAAAGAAGAGGATTGAAGAATTCTTGAATACAATGGTGCAAAAAAATTCTGATGAACATTCTAGACTCGAGCAAGAGATAGTTAACTTAAGAGTGGAACTGGAGAAGGCTAAACTTTGTGAAAATAATTTTAGATCTAGCTCTGGTAAACTTGAAGAATTGATTGTAGGACAAAAACCTTGTAAAGACAAAGGTGGCTTAGGAGTTGAGACCGGTGAAAGTTCTAAAGATATGAAGAAGAATCAAGGCATGAGGAAGCAGGGAAGGAATTTTGCATAAAGACTTGTTGTGGGACAACCTAATCCATAAAGGTACCCCTCTTTTGTTGGTATTTTTTTATATGATCATAGAGCAACTGAATGTAGGAGCAGGATGAACTAGTTTCCTGGTCCCCCCTCTAGTAAATGTTTTGAATGTGGGAAGATTGGGCATAATGCTGAAGACTATAGAACTCAAGTGAGAATGATCAGTAAAGTAATGAGGAACAGGTTTAATGAAGGAAAAATGAATCAATTCTTTAATGGATATTGCTACACCTATAATAAATTTGGACATAGAGTGAATTGGTGTAGATCAAGGAAAAATGAAGGATAGATTAATCAAACTAATGATGTCTATTATAATTGCAACAAGCCTGGACATGTATCTCAAGTTTTCAAATATAAGAAAGAAGAGAAGGTTGCTCCAGAAGAAAAGAGTGAACCGGTAAATAAGATTGAAAAGAAAGAGATGAAGCAAGAGATGTATAAGATATGGAAGAAGAAAGAAGAAGAAAAACTAGAGACTCTGGATATGTTTGTGCCCTCATCTAGTACAAATGAATTATTTGGAATGTAGACCTAGCATGGTCTTAGGGGGACTATTATCAAAAAATCGTAAAAACCCCCTAAAATTATGTTGTGTTAGAGGTTGGAACGTGGCTGGAAAGTGGAAAATGATTATTCAGAAGTTTTAGAAAAAGAACTGGAGGAAAACATGTTGAAATGTAGATTTGCAGACTGAATTAAGACTTTATGTGATATGAATATTGCTTTTAATAGCTTTATGGTGTCTACCACATTTAATGCATTTTAGGGTAAAACTGATTGTGTACAGAATGAAATTTGCAAGTCTTTTTGGTTAATTTTTCTTTTGAAGAGCTTGTGTGACCATGTGGAGTGATTTTAGAGTGAGTGCATAACATCTTTGGAAGGTATTCAAAGATATTATATTAGGTAACCTGAAATTTTTTCTCTAAATACAAGAGGAAAGAAGAAATTCAAAGAAATTTTATTGAAATTTAAGGAAAGCATAAGTATGGATAGTGGATCGTGTGGTGTTACTTCTCTAAAGATGAAAAGAGTTGAATTAGATGAATTTGATCATGGAAACATGAAAGAAATTAAACTAGGGTTGAGTGAAATTGAATTACAAAACATAAAAACCCTAGGGATTGATTTATGGAGATAATTTCTATGGATTATAGATAAAGAAGTTATCTTATTCCTATTGAATTGTTTCAAGGAAGGAATCATTATTTTGGATAAACCCTATTTGATCTCGAAGGAAACAATCAAAGCAATCACTGGATTATGCAGTGTTGGAGAGCTCCCTGGAAGGAAAACAGTGAAGTATAAAGATGTGGAGGAACTGACTAGAATCAGTAGAGATCAATAAGCTTTGTTGATTGATACCCTTATTGATTCGGCTATTAGGTATGTTGCTTATGGTATTTCATACAATATTTATTTTAGAAACTGTGAAAGTTCAACTTTGGCTATTGCTATACATATTTCCCACATGATGGTTAAGGACATTAGATAGTTTGATTTATGTAGCTTGTTGCTTAAGAATTTTCTTGAAAATGTTTAAATTTCATTGGTTGAAAATTATCCCTTTTGTTTCGGATCCTTGCTGGTGTTTTTGGTATTTTTCTTTCTAAATTATCTACTGGGAAAAGATAATGTAATATGGGAATTTGATGTCCCTATTGGAAAGAAAATTTATAGACATTTATAGACATCTAGAGTCTTTGGAAAATTGTGTAAAAATGTGCAAATCATATTTTCATCTTTGAAAGAAAACCCTTGTTCTAGTATATCTACATCAAGTCAATTTGAGGTGGGCTCTTCATCTGGATGTCATCTAGTCTATGATAGTTGAAGGAAAAATGAAGATTGGTGAACTTTGGAATGCTTCCCCACCTTTTGATAAACTGAAAATTGAAGATGCTTTGGTAAACTATCTACTGTGAAAAGGTATTGAAGTATTTGTTGTTTCTAATTTCTTACCAAAAAATCTAACTGAGATTATTGAAGAAAGGATGTTGCTTGAAGGTTTGAAAGGATGAAATATGGGAATCATGGTTGAAAGGAGATGTGAAAAATCTAAGTAGAGATTTCCTGGACCGATTAAGGAAACAAAACGGTATGTCAAGGAAATAAGTATTGTCTATGGTGGCCTGTTGCTATGAACAATTTCAGAAGAAGAATTGATGCAATTAAAGCTGAAGTAAATAACATTGGAAAGAATTTCAACATATTTGAAGGAAAAGAAGGAAAGGAAATAATAAGGGTTGGAGAACTACAAGCCAAACTAATCATTATAGAAAGACAGAGAGATGATGTGACAAAGACCTTCTAGCTTCTGGAAGAAATTGTTGAAGTCCAATTAGAGCATCTTTCTAGAATTCTCATTGATGTTGTAGATGTCAAGAAACAATGTTCTATTACAGATTGGTCACCCTCTTTTACTCTGTTGGGTTTATTGGAAAGTACTTGCACAAAAATTGAGTCTGCTATTTTCAACTAGAAGAAGTTGTTTCTAGTTCTCAAGGAAAGGTATAAGAAGGTATTCCAGGTGAAGATTGTTATCTTCACTTAATTTATGTATCCTTAAAATTTTTGGATTGTTGGGAGTTTTTGGAAATATTTTTGAAAGTTTTGATGTCACCATGTTTACACCTATTTTTTTGGTGCCCTTTTCCATTGATGTCAAAGGTGGAGAGTGTTGGGGAGAGTATTGGAGATAGTGGAGAAAGTTTTGAATTTTGAGGAGAGAAGGAGAATTTTGTTCACATGTTGCCATCAATGACAAAGGGAGAGATTGTTGGAAATATATATATATATATATATATATATATATATATATATATATATATATATATATATATATATATATATATATATATATGTTTTCAATCATGTCACCATGTTGGTAGCTTGGTCTGGTATTCTAAACCGGTGCATACAATTGGCTTGTCTTATTTGGTGATTGATTCAGTATTTTTGGTGCCTATCCGATATTCTTGTATGCATTTCTCTACAGTTGCAAGTTTCTATTTATGGTTTTGGGAAATCATTTATGAATGATAAAGGAATGTTTCTTCAAGATATCTCGTGCTTTAGTGTTTGTACGAATAATTATTATTATTCTGTTGGTTACATTGAAGACTATCGCTTGTCGACTTGTTAAGTTAATTTTTGATATGATATGAAAACTTGTGTGTGATCTATTTTCTTGGATCAAGAAGACATAATGTAGTGAGTTGAAGGTTAAATTTCTTATTGAAAATATTCCTTTTGGGGTTGATAGTTGATATCTTTTATAAATAAATTGCATCTAATTAGGCTGACCTAATTGATGCTTGCAATGGAGATCAGATATAAATATATGACAAATAGTTTTTCAAGGTGGATTAAAGTGAGTGAATGTGTGTGTGTGGATGTGAGAAAGTAGAGAAGAAATAGAATAATTAATGAGTCAATAATGAATAATATGTATGGCAGCAGTTGATGTAAAAGTGAGCAAAAATTGTAGGGAGTAAAAGTAAGAATATTGTGCATCAATGGAATTGCTTAGCACAAGATAAGTGCATCTTTCTAGTTCATTTTGGGTTGTAAAGCCTCTTCCTTATTTGTATAACTCTTTGTAGGCAATATTCTTTCATGAGGATAGGAAATATTTTCACCAAAGGAGTTATAAGGTGGGAAATTATTTTTACTTTTGGGTGAAAAAGTGAAGATTTCTAGCAAAGGAATTAAAGTTTATTTTGAAATAATTTTCATGGGAGATAAAGATAGAGAAGATTAAAATATTTTAATTTTTCAAAGGAAATTAATTAAAATATGATGAGGAGTTGCAGCCGATAGACAAAGAAGGATCACAACTATTGAAGATATAATGTATATATACTAGAACAAATAAAATAATTACATCATTAGAATTAGGAATTAGGTAGGATATGTATAGAAGATACTTTTAAAATGTTTATCATATAGATTATACAGTGAATCCCATGATGCATGTATGAAATTTTGGAGAAATCAATGAAATATCTTTGATTTTGTGGCTTCATGTTGGTATCAATTGTTTTTTGAAATTATATAGTTATTTCATTGTCTCCAACTTAATATTTCCTTATTATTTAAATTGATATATAAAGTATATGGGTATGTGCAGGATCATGATGGGCCAACAAGTGGCAATATGATGGGTATGTGGCTGATGCCTATTTTTTTACCCAAAATTGATGAAATGAAAAGTGTTTTTAAAGGAGATTCTTAGCTTTCCATCGATATAAATTATGCTTTACTTTGAATTTAATAAGTAACTATTATTCATTTTCTATTCAAATTATGACTAAAGTCTTGATTGATAGGCTGATTGAAAAACACCTACAGATTTAAAACAATATCACATTTTTTGAATCCAAAACATGCATCACACTTTATGCTTTGAATATATAGGATTAAAAAAAGAATATTTGAACTTCATGAAGTTTTGACCAAGTTAATGAGGTCAGACATGAGTTTTTATATTTTTTAAAAAGTTGTAATAAAAAATTCATAATTAATTATTTACTTGGAAAAAAATTACAAAAAAATATGCATCACATTCGGGCATGTGTCCTCCACTTATATCTAAAATCTTATAAAAAAATATTATCATTTTATTGTGGTTAGGGTGGTCAAACAGACACCTACTTCTTATTTTTTCCCTGAAATTTAAGTACCACTGCATTGAAAATTCAAATTTTCACCAAATAAATGTTTTTTTTTAAACAAACCTAGTAGTTTAAAAACTACATTCAATTTGATATAGATTCTATTCTTACATGTTTTTGAAATAATATAGATAACTTATTCAAATTTTTACATCAAGTTGCCTAACTCTGATTTTTTTGAATTTTTTGCCACTTAAGGGCTTATTTTTTCCATGATGATCCTGCACATACCCATATATTCAATTTATCAATGCACATTTGTTGTAATTGTGTGATGTGATTAATTGGTTTACCCAAGGGAATTAAAACCCTTCTATTCAATCACAGTAATCTGGAAGTGTTATTTGGATAAATAAGAAGAACCATATAATCAAGATTTCCATTCTATCTCCAATTTGATATTATCTGTTGTTCTTGTGTGATTTATTCAACTGGTTCTTTCAAGAAAAGATTAAAAATCATTTTGATAGATCATAAGTAACCTGGTTGTGTCAGTTGGATCCATAAGTAGGTTCTGTCAATCACTTTCCTACATGTTTATACAAGTTATAAACCAACATCAGTGTGCAAAATAGTTTGAATTTCGGCCAATACAAGCCATACATTGTAGATCTTCCTTTGACTCTTTTTAGCGAACAAGTCACTATTCTTATCCATTTCATCATTTATTATTATCAAATTTGTTTTCAAAACCTTACATTTGTTAACTCAACATATTAATAAACTTCACCTTGATATTGCTTCTACATTTTACACAAAAATTAAACTTGCAGCTTCTCACTTCCAATTGCCATTGTGGATAGATTGCTCAAATAGGAAACACATAGTTTAAGTCTGCTTCATTTACATGGTTACACCCACCTAGGTCTGGCAGAGGCTGAAGAAAAAAAGGTTCAAATACATTATTTGGCCTTGTTCATTAGCCTAAAATGTACCAATATCCTAGAAACCTCTTGAGGTTTTTCAACCAATGGTTTTAAGACCTAACAGGTTGAGGGGGATTAAGTTGAAGGAAGCCTTTATTCTATTTTCTAAAAAAATTATAATTGTTTTGATTTGCAAATTTGGACTTTTCAAGTTGTTTAGAGGTGGGTTTTGTTTCATGACTACTAACCAAGTTGTAATAATCATTAAGAGAAATACATAAGTGTATAAAGCAAGGAAAATTTCATCATGCCAAGCTTATCTTGCATCTTAGTTTGTAATTTTTCAATGAAACAAATAAAATAGGGTGGGTGTACCTTTTTGGAGGTGGACAACTTAGGGAACCTTTTTTTGGCTTTGTTTCATTCAAGGAAACCCTAGAGATCTCAATCCAATGGTTGAATTAAAAAGATGGATCTAATATAAGATCTCCTAGGGTGTGATTAAAGACTAAAAGATGGTTTACCACCAAGCAAAGGCTTGGAAATAAGGAGATACAAATGATATGTAGATGTAACTATGTAATCTAATATATGAAACTGAAAATTAGAATAATAGACTGAGAATGAATATAGGTGCACTTGGAAAGCTGAAGATGTCTAAAATAAGCTCTAAAATCCTAAAATTAAGAATTTTGAAGTACATTTGGACTCATATGCTAGTCTAAGGGATTTTGTCCCAGTTTAGGGTTTTTGGGTAGCAAATGGAATTCCATACTGACAAGACTAAATCCTCTAAAATATAGAAAAATCCCTATACCAGGACTCATATTCCACAAGTGGTGATTTAGTCCTATTTTATTTTTTTAGAAAGTTAAGATCTTAGTCTATTCTCTTATCTCTGCACTTTCTATGTTTTCACAACTCTACTTCTGGATCTGAACCTGCGAAAAACCTACAAAACAAAAGGTTGTGTTGATTTTCTTATGGGGGTTTTTCCTCAGTCAAAACCCCAGTTCAATAATTAAACCTTGATAGAAAGAAAATATGTTGAAAGGAAATGTGTGTGGAAGTCCTAGTCTTAAGTGCATCTAAGATTAAGAGATCTAAAATACAATGAGACCCTATTTTAATGTGCTAGAATAAGATACATGAATGAAGAATAAAGATGATGACTCACTTTAAGAGATCTCTAATCACCCAAATAAGCCACAATGATGAAAGTACCTTCACTTAGGTAGACAGGAGAATGATAATGTAGGATAGAATCACATAGGAAACACGTTATAAGGCTTGGTTTGATGGCTAGTTGCATCTCCCCAACCTAGAATCCATCATGATTCACCATAGGCATGTTGAAAAAATGAGTAAAGTTATCTATTTGTTGTCATTGATGTCACCATGTTGGTAGTATGCTAGAAGTTGGGTCTAATACTCTTATATCAGTGCTTATCCTCTTTGGTGGCTAGTCCAGTATTTTGGTTGCCTATCCGATATTCTAGTCTACACTTCTCCACAGATGATAATCTCTAGTTACGGTTTTGGGAAACTACTGATAAATGTTAAAGGAATGAATGATCAAGATATTTCATGCTTTGGTGCTCGTATAGTGTAGTAGCAACCAACAAATTGATTATTTCCTTGTTGCATTGAAGCTTATTCCTGGCCAACTTGTTAAGTTAATTTTGATTTAATGTGAAATCTTATGTGTGACTTATTTATTGGTTTGAACAGACATGATGAAATGTTCTAAAGATTGTTTTGTTTGTTTGGAAATAGTTTTTGAAATATTGGAGTCAACATAGCAATGGTTAAAGCATTTTCAAAATACTTTGTGGAGCCAACCTAATTAGTGCCTACAATGGAGATTGGGTATATATATGTATATGGAAAATAGTTTGGAAGAGTGTGTGTGTGAGAGTATGTGCAGTGAGTCTATAGGAATGTGATAGAGGAAATAGTGAAGAACTAATGAATGTGAAGGTGCGATAAAAAAGGAAGTAGTTGTGAGCATATCCCAAACTGTATCAACACATGTTAGGTGCATCTTTCTAGTTCATTTTTGGGTTGTAAATCCTTACTCTATTTTGTATAATTTTTCTATAGGCACTAAGCCTCTTGTTGGAAAATGAGTCCTTTTTGTAGACAATGAGCCTTTGTAATTGGACAGCGAGTCCTTTTGGAAGTGGGCCTCCTTGTTAAAATTCTATATAGTGTGAGTTAACCATCACCGTTGTTTTTCCCTTATTTGGTTTTCCATGTAAAAATATAGTGTTCATTGTGTCAATTTAATTTTTGTTATCTATGTTTCATGTTAATATTTAATAGAATAATAAGGTTGAAGATTTGATAAGTGATAAAGTTTTAATTTTGAATTTGTGTGACAACTTATTCATCCCCCCTCTTATTTTTCTTGTGTTTTTTTAACAATTGATATCAAAGATCTTGGTTCCTTCGATAAAGTATAATAACTTGAGGGAGATCCTAAATATGGAGATAATGAATGAAAAAGGAGAACTCTGAACTCCACTTGAAGATCTTAGTGTAAAGAGAAAACAAAGATTTGAAGGAGAATCTTGAAGAAGCAAATGAATGTGTTAAAAAATTTAAGGAAAGACACAAAGAAGTAAGTGAATAGCTAAAACAAGAGATAATTGGACTAAAAGTGATTGCAGAAGAAAATAAGGGGATTGAAGAATGTTTGAATACAATGGTGTAGAACAAGTTTGAAGAATGTTCTAGACTCGAGCAGGAGATAGCAAATTTGAGAGTGGAATTACAGAAGGCTAAACTCTATGAAAATAATTTTAGATCCAAATCTGATAAACTTGAAGAATTGGTTCTAGGATAGAAACCGTGTAAATACAGAGGTGGCTTAGGATTTGATACCGATGAATTTTCTAAAGATGTGAAGAAGAATCAAGGTAAGAGGAAGCAGAGAAAGAATTTTGCAAGACGATCTCCTATGAAATAGCCTAATGCACAAAGGTATGCCTCTTTTGATTGTATTTGTTTTTCCCCTAACAAATATGGTCATAGAGCAATTGATTGCAAAAGTAGGACAAACCATTTTTATGGCTCTCTTTCTAGAAAATGTTTTGAATGTGGGAAGTTTGGACATAAGGCTATAGAATGAAGATCTAAGGTAAGTTTGATCAGTAGGGTAATGAGAAACATATTTAATGAAGGAAAAACGAATCAATTCTTTAATGGCTATTGCTATGCCTACAATAAATTTGGACACAAAGAAAATTAGTGTAGATGAAGGAATAATGGATGATAGTCTAATTAGAAAGGTATGACATGTTATAACTCCAATAAACTTGGAAATGTATCTAAAGTTTGCAAGAATAAGAAAGGAAAGAAATCTACTCTAAAAGTGAAGAGTGAACCAGTAAAGAAGATTGATAAAGAAGAGATGAAGCAAAAGATGGAAAAGACTTGGAAGAAGAAAGAAGAAAAATAAGAGAAATATGAGACTCCTGATGTGTCTGTACCCTCATCTGATACACATTACTTATTCAAAATTTAGACCTAGCATGGTCTGAGGGGGAGCATTATTAGAAGATCATAAAAACCCCTTGTAAGAATGGAGTGTTAGAAGATGGTACGTTGTCAAAATGTGAAGAATGCTTTCTTATAGGTTTTGGAAGAAGTAGAGAAAAATATATTGGTATGAGGATTGGCAGACAATTTGAAGGTTTCCTATGCTAAGTGAAGTGTGTGTTTAGTATTTTTTTGTGTTTGCTACATTTAATTCTCTTAGGGAAAAATTGATGAAGGATAAGTAGAAATTTGTGATGCTTTTTGGCTAATTGTGCATCTGAAATCATTGGAAAGTGCTCCAAAGATTTCTTTAGGAATTCTCAAAGTGTTTTTGAAGGGAATTTGAAGATTGATTCAAATAATTTGGAAACTCTCTCTCTATTTGCATAAGGGAAGAAGAAAATTGAAGAAGTATTGTTGAATTTTAAGAAAGCTAAGCAATGGATAGTGGCTCATGTGGTGTTACCTCTCTGAAGTTGAAAAGGGTTGAAGTAGGAGAATATGATCATGGGAAAATAAAATAAATTGAACTAGGGTTGAGAAAAGTTGAATTATAGAATATAAAAAACCCTAGGGATGGATTTGTGGAACCAATTTTTGTGGGTTTCAGATAAGGAAGTTATCATGTTCTTATTAAATTGTCTTACTTGGATGGAAAAATTGATTTGGAAAAACCCCACTTGATCTCAAAGGAAGCAATTAAAGTGATCAGTAGATTATGTAGTGTTGGATAACTTCCTAGAAAGAAAAATGTGAAATATGAATATGTGGTGGAGCTGACTGGCATTGGTAGAGATCATAGAGCATTGTTGATTGACACACTTGTTGACTCGACCATTAGGTATGTTGCATATGGTATCCCTTACAAAATTTATTTTAGAAATCGTGAAAGTTCAACTTTGGCTATTTCCCTACAAATTACCCACATGATGGTTAATGAGAATAAACAATTTGATTTATGTAGCTTATTACTTGAGAATTTTCTTGAAAATATTCAAATGTTACTGGTTAAGAATTATCCATTTCATTTCAAATCCTTGTTGGTATGCCTAGTGTTTTACTTTCTAAATTCTCTACAAAGAAAAGATAATGTGGTGTTGGAATCAAGTATCCCTATTAGAAAACAAATTTATAGACATCTAGAGTATTTGGAAGATAATGAAAATATGTGCAGATCATATTTATCATCCTTGCAAGCAAACCCTTTCTCCGGTATATCTACATTAAGTTGATTTGAAGTAGGATCTTCATCTAGGAAAAGAGAACTGAAATTTGTTATCACTGATTCCCCTCTGGAATAAAAAAGAAGAAAGGAAATGGCTAAAGAAATCATTGATATTTAAGATGAGAAGGAGAAAGAATTACTGACTAGTATTGAATCCCTTGATCCTGATGATATCCAGTCTATGATAGTTGAAGGAAAAATGAAGAAGATTGGTGAATTATGGGATGCCGCCTCACCTATTGAAAGACTAAAAATTGATCATGCACTAGCAGATTATGTACTTCAAAAAGGTATTGAACTATCTATTATTTATGATTTCTTTCCAAAAAATTTGATTGAGATTATTGAAGAAAGGATATTGCTTGAAGGTCCAGAAGGATGTAAGATGGAAATCTTGGTCAAAAGATGTAAAAAGGCTATATAGAGATTGTTTGGATTGATTATAGAAACTAAGAAGTGTGTTAAAGAAATTTCAAATGTTTACAAGTATTGTCTTCGGTGGCCTATTGCTGTAGAAAACTTTAGAAGTATAATTGAAGCAATTAAAGCCAAGGTGAATGAGATTGGAAAGAGCTTTCACATATTTAAAGATAAAGAAGGGAAAAAAAGGATAAGAGTTGGTGAACTTCAGGCTAAACTGATCATTACACAAAGACAAAGAGATAATGTGATAAAGACCTTTTGGTTTCTTAAAGAAATTGTTGAAGTTCGGTTAAAGCATCTTTTTATAATTCTTGTTGATGCTAAAGATATTGAGAAACAATGTTTTGATGTAGATTGGTCACCCTCCTTTACTTTGATGGGATTATTGGAAAGTACATGCACAAAATTGGAGTCTACTATTTTTAACTAGAAGAACTTGTATCTAGTTCTCAAAGAAAGGTATAAAAAGGTGTTTCAGGTGAAGAGTGCCATCTTCAATTAAAATTCTACTTGCTTAAATAATCTAGATTGTTGGAAATTTTTGACATTTTTGGAAATCTTTTTGAAATTTTGATGTCACCATGTTTGCACTCATTTTTGGAACCCTTTTCTATTGATTTCAAAGGGGGAGAGAGCTAGAATGGAGAGTGTTGGAGATAGTGGAGAGAGAATTTTGTGTTCACATGTTTCCATCAATGAAAAAGGGGGAGATTGTTGGAAAAATGAGTAAAGTTATCTATTTGTTGTCATTGATTTCACAATGTTGGTAGTATGTTGGAAGTTGGGTCCAACACTCTTATACCATTGCTTATCCTCTCTGGTGGTTGGTCCAGTATTTTGGTTGCCTATTCAATATTCTAGTCTACACTTCTCTATGGATGATAATCTCCAGTTGCAGTTTTGGGAAACTATTGATGAATGTTAAAGGCATGAATGATCAGGATATTTCATGCTTTGATGGTTGTACAACGTAGTAGTAGCCAAAAAATTTATTGTTTCCTTGTTGCATTGAAGATTATTCCTTGCTGACTTGTTAAGTTAATTTTGATTTGATGTGAAATCTTAGGTGTGACCTATTTCTTGGTCTAAGCTAACATGATGAAATGCGTTAAAGATTTTTTTGTGCATTTGGAAATATTTTGTGAACTATTAGAGCTGACATAATAAAAATTAAAGTATTTTCAAAATACTTTGTGGAGCCGACCTAATTAGTACCTACTATGGATATCAGGTATATATATATGTATATGGTGAATAGTTTGGAGGAGTGCATGTATAGTGCAAATGCATGTGTGTGAGTATTGTTGAAAAATGAGGTGTTTTCTTAGCTTCATACTCTGTGAAACTTTAATATTGCTGGTCTAAGTAAGTCTTTTCATTGTTACATATATTCTTTGTGGGTGATTATCTTGATTAATCCATTTTACTATTGTAGAATGTAGAGAGAGTTGATAGAAGAACTAGGCAGGATATTAGAAAGATCACACAAGATATATTGTGGAGAAACCCTTTCAGGAAAAAACTCCACCAAGAATTATTCTATTATTCAATCTCTAAATTACAATAGCTACAATTATTGCTTGAGAATGCTTCTTCTATCTTTATCAATCTTCTTCACACCTGTAATAACAATTATAAAAACTCTATTCAACTTGAATGAGATATAGAGACAATATGCAACCTTGTAATCTCCAAATGGTGATAATTACAATTCACAAGCTCAAGCCCTTCAAAAGGTATGTCATATTCCTTCAAGTTGAGTTATTCAGTGAAGACTAAAGCTTACAACATGTGCTTCATGCATTTGGGCGTCCCAAACTGAAGGTACAACTTCTCCTTCACTTTGTGGATAATTCCAAAGCTCTTCCTCAAAGTTGGTGCCCTTAAGTAATCCTACTTAACTAAGCCTTCAAAAATATCTTATCATGCATTAGAGGTAAATCCAATAAAGCATCTTGGGCACCCAAGTTGGCTCCAAGTGATTTATAGTTAACTGAAACATTTACTCAACACCATTCATGCAAGAATGGTCATCCCCTATTAACTGGAGGTAGTCCTTGTTATCTATTATACAACTCAAGTTATTAGCCATGCATTTCAAGTTAAATAAAGCTAACTACATGAAACTCAAAATAACCAACATGCATGCAACTAAAGATAACTGAACCATAACTAAACTGAACTGAATTGAACTGAACTAAACTAAGCTAAAATGAACTAAACTAAACTGATTCTGAATTGAACTGAACTGAACTGAACTAGATTGAACTAAATTGAACTTCAAACATGCAAACATCAAATCCTAACTCCTAGGATCTTTACATGCATTCAGAAGTGTTAACTATTACTCCCTATAGTTAACTGGACACAAGGTGAGTTTCACCTTACCATGTGAATGTCTCGTATCCCTATTATTTAGGAACTCACTATGGATGCTCTCACATGCTTCTTACATTTAGAATTAATTAAAAATGTCAATAATCATGATTATTTCATCAAATATTAATCTCATCTTAATCTTAGTGTTGTTGAACACATTCCAAGAATCTAGGAGATACATGAAATAATTAATGTTTAGGATTTGTAGTTGAATAGCTACCTATTTCCAACAATTATGTGCAATGATTCTATAGGAAAGTGCTAGAGGAAATAGTGAAGAGGTAATGAATGTGAAGGTGTGATCAGAAAGGCAGTAGCTATGAACATATCCAAAACTATCTCAACACATGTTAGGTGCATCTTTCCAGCTCATTTATGGGATATAAAGCCTTACACTATTTTGTATAATATTTTTGTAGGCAGTGAGCCTCTTGTTGGACAATGAGTCCTTTTTGTAGGTAGTGAGCCTTTGTACCTAGACAGTGAGTCCTTCTTTTGGTAGTGAGCCTCCTTTCTAAAATTCTATATAGTGTGAGTTAACCCTCACCGTAGTTTTTTCCTTATTGGGTTTTCCATGTAAAAATCTAGTGTTCATTGTGGTTATTTACTTTCTATTATATGTGTTTCATGTTCATATTTAATAACAAAATAGTAAGGTTGAAGATTTGATAAGTGATAAAGTTTTAAGTTTGAATTTTTATGACAACTGATTCACCCCCTCTCTCAGTTGTCTTCCTCCTATTTAACAAGGAAGCCATCATCAATCCTTGACAATGCTAAATCTTCAATTGAAAGTGAGCTTGAAGACCTACAAAAAATACTATAATGTTTCTCCAAAAATTCAACTTTATTTTCTCCTTGCTCTTTGAATACTTGAAAATATCTTGAAGACTCTTGTTTGAAAACTCTAATATTGCTTAGCTCTTGAATTACTTGTTATAGGTGAAATAATTATTTGAAATCTTGTTTATATAGGAATCTCATCTAATTTACCATTTATTAGATCCCAAATTCCAACATTAGTGAAAACTTTAAATTGAAAACTTATATTTCTTTCTCAAACCCTAGAAAGGGGCCACACGAGACTCATACACTCAAGGTTGTGTATGGGTCTCACCTAGGGGGACTCATATGCATGCCCAAGCTAGTGTATGAGTCCAACCCTAGCTTTTCTAAGTCAGAAAATTTTAGGGTGTTATAAAATTGAATGCATTTGTTGATTTTGTTAGGATTTCAACTAAAACAAGCCTTTGGGATCCAAAATAAAGGGTCTTAGGGTCCTATTGGTGATGATATAAAGGTTCATAAATGAAAATGTAAAATAGGTCCAAACTAAGTGTGAAATTGTACCATCTCGAAGAAGGAAGTAGAATTTTTGACACTACATTTAGTCCCCACTTTAGTGCCCATAATGAGACTACGTGTATATGCAAGATAAATGAATTCAAACTGTAATTTTCTCTCGTAAAAGGATACTCATATGGATCTATTCACAAACATGGGATAAAGAAGACCACATTGTAGCTATCTACAAAACCATAATGTTAGGGACTACATACTACAAAACTAATTCATTAGTCATTTAAAAATCCTCTTATCTAACTTATTCAAGAAATCAAATTTGAGGTTAGATGTATGCCCCTTGATTTTGTTTGCTTCATGGAGGTGGAATCAAGGTAGTAGTCTAACCACATCAAATTGCACAAGTCATATCGTAAGGTATTTCCAAGTTCCATACCACATAGTGATAGAAATTTGATGAGAATGGGAGTAGAATCATTAATCCAACACAACAAATAGTGTGGAAAATGGAGTTTTCAAGCTCCCAATATGCTAGTTTGAATGAAAAAACAAATTTTTAACCCTAATATGTAGATGACCTCATTTGAAAGTATATATAGTAGTAAAAGGTGAAGTGATTTGTAATCATTTTGTATATTAACTTCTTATATCTTAACCTCAGTGGAGAGTGAGTGACAATGTCTAGTGTACAACCATACATGCCCCCAAGACTCAAGTGCCTATGTGAGGATGTAGTGTGGGGTGATATATTACATATAGTGAGTGAATTATTTTCCTCCTTAGCTTCATTTTCACACAATTATTTTATGTTTTACACTTTTCTAGATAGATTTAGGACTTGGAAGAAAAAGTCACAAAGCGTCCCTTTTTTTTTGCAATGTCTCTTTTTCCACAAAGTTTCCCACTTTTTTGCAAAGTGTCCCACTTTTTTCGTAAAGTGTCACACATTTTTGTGAAGTGTCCCACTTTTTCGTAAATTGTAACACTTTTTTGCGAAGTGTCACAAAAAAGGAATAGTCTCTAGGACCCTTAGAAAAGTACCCTGGAGAAACTTTAGCATGCTTTCTGAATTTTGATGTATAGATTTAAGAATTTAGAATGCTTATAGGTTATATTTTTGTTTTTTGTATAAGATTCCTCCTCAATCATGACAAGATCTTAGTGGTAGGTTCTTTTGTCACTTACAATACTTAGTCACAGTGTTGTCAAAGGAGGAGAGGTAGATATTACAATAGAAAGACATATAATAGGAATATATCATGCTCCCATGAGATACCATGATGCCATGTTGATGAAATTAATAGAGAAGTGGGATGCAGATACCTGCACCTTTCATCCTCCTACTAGAAAGATGCCTATAACTTTGGAGGATGTTCATCACATTCTTCAAGTTTTGATTCAAGGCAAGACTGTCAATTTTGTAGAGGACCACTCATACATGGAGATGAGAGTATACATCCAATACTGTCATGGAGGTTTGATTCAGGAGGAGATCATGGGGCCACACATTGAGCTCTAGTGGCTACTCTATGCACAATCACCACTTCTGAGGTGGATTATGATTTTTACCATAGCATTAGTACTAGTCCCAATTGGCCAGGGAGCACACCTAGATGGAGGAATAGTGCACATGATATGGGAGATGGAGCATCACATGATCGTTTATGCATGAGCTCATAGTATGTTGGTGAATCTCTACTATGATCTAGGATGGTTCACTTGTCATGAGGTGGATGGCATGGTTCATTATACACTACTACATGTTTGGTGTTTGGAGCATATCACATCTACTAGGCTGATAGGATTTCCTTCTATATGTGCCCTGGGTTACCCATGCTCTTTTAGTTATCCACTAATATGAGCATGGAAGTATGGAGACTTACATTTTTGGAGAATCATATTTGACCATAAAGATTAGGAGGAGATCTTGTGTAGATTGTACCAACTGATACCATAGTGGCTAGATGAGACCTATCAGATGACAAGGATGTAGAGGGATGGCTTTTTATTAGGTAGACACAAATATGTAGTGAGACCATTCTACTATGATCATGTTGTGAGATATTTCAGACACATATAGGTGCCACTAGTAGCATGACCATTTTATAGGTGATCAGTGTGGAGTTCTTAGACGCTTGGGTATACAAGATGAAAAATAATAAAGGATGTTATACTTAGTGATTTAGAAAAAGAGGATCTTTATATGCCCCCAATCTATGATGCTAATGACATCACTGCTATAGATGCATAAGAAGACTAGTGGACCACAACACAACCAACTTTGTTATTTCCAATGGATGAGCTTGTAGGCTTTGTGGGGTCTCTCCAAAATCACAAGGATGATGAGGGGGAGACTGGTGAGGAGGCAAGGGTCAGGGCTACAAACCTATTTGGGGATGAGGTAGAGGAGGATTACGAAAAGGAGATAGAATAAGATTATAAGGATGATGAGGATGAGGATGAGAATGAGGAGGATGAGTACCAACTAATGAATGAGGCTAGTGATACAATAGATGAGGGTCCACTTTCCCATGAGTGGAAAGATTCAGTTCTCACCCAAGTTACCAGATCATAGTTAGTAGGAACAACATGTGCGAACACTTATGAGCATGAAGAGGCTAGTACATCTTCTACTCCTACGTGGGATGAGGCTATTTCTACAGTGTAGGCTAGAGATCTAGGTGATGACACATTATTTATGATTATGCTCATTATTTTATAATTATTCTCATGTTCATGTTTTTAATTTATATATGTATATGTCATGATGTTTACTGATTATCTTTATGATTTCTATCTTGTAGGGTTCACGAGAGAGTTGTAAGATCTCTACTGATGGGCAATCACAGAGATAGTACCTCCCTCCCTCATAGACGAGGTTGTCAGGATAGACTACATGCTCGTACCTATCATGGAGTATCATCTAAAGCTATTTGAGCCTTTTGTGAGGTTGAGAGGAGCATATGAGAGTGCTACCAGGAATGTTGATTGAGTCGAGGGTGACCTATCAGTATTGTAGGTTGCATATGAGGATATTTTTTCATCTTTAAATTAAACATATGTCAAGAGGATTTTTGGAGACATTGCCAAGCTATAGGTAGATAGAGACTGCATAGACCTAGAGTACATGGAGGCCATCATACAATAGGCCACAATTGTTGGCTGAGCATAGGGTCTATAGTTTGCACTGGATTCTATAGCCATGTCATGATTGTGCACTACTATCTCTTGACGGGCCATTTCTCAATGAATGCGATCACCAGGTCTCGAGAGATCTAGGATCCACAAGCCACAGTAGCGTTGTATATTTGATGATATGTACTTAAAAATTTATGATGATGTATACATACATGAGATTATACATTTGGTTATTTATGTCTATGTGTTTAAGTTAGACAACAATGTGATTTATGAAATAATCTGTGTAAGAATATTTAATAAATGTCTCCATGATCTAACATTTTTTTATGTGATTTAATTAAAACCATCCTAGTTTTATTTTAGATGAAACATTATGATTGAGTATATTATCCTAAATTATATACACCTATGATCTATTTGTATAACATTAAATTCATATAAAGATATAATTTAACACAACATACAAGATTAACTTGAATAATAGTATGAAATCTAAAGTAACCACCCAAAACTAATTAGATTAATTAACTTAGTATTCAAGAAATAAAAATGATTTTTTGTTGAGAAAAAATCATTGCGAGAGGATTTAAAATACTTTCTACTAACTCTAACATCATTTCTTTATCATTCAAACTATTCAAGAAGATTAGACATAGTAGTGACACAAATGCACAAAATTAATAGGTTCTTTAAGAGGTGTTTCATACATTTATGCTAACATGTATGCTCTAGACCTATAACTTTCATCAATTATGTATGGTCCTAACCAATTAAGGCCAAATTTTTGTTTTTTAGTCAAGGAAGCATTGACATTACGTTGATTTTCAAATAACACCATTGAATCAAATTTCGTAAATGAATGAGGGATGACATGATCATTGTAACTACTTTGCATTTTTCTAGAGTAAGCTTGGAGATCCTCAAGAGCATTAATGAACCATTCATCAAGCATTTCAAGCTAATGAAATCATTGTTCTTTATATGTATTTCATCAATATGTCCTTGAAGAGAACTTCTTAGTGAAGGAATCACTAACTCCAAGGGAATTATCACCTTAGTACCATAGAAAAGGTTATAAGGAGTGTTTCTAATTGATGTTCTAATACTAGTGCGATAACCCCATAATGCATATGTCAACTAGGTGTGCCAATCATTATTATGCTTGCTTACTACCTTTAGAATTTCTCAAGTGTTTTATTAGTTGATTCAACTTGACCATTAGGTTGTGGGTAGTAATATGTTGAAAAATGATGCTAGATGTTAAACATTTCTAAGAACTTCACACGTCATTATGCTTAAATGGTGTCCCATTATCCAAAACTAATGTGGAAGGGAGTCCAAAGTGAGTAATAATGAGCTCCAATATGAAATGACATATTGCATCAAAAGTTGTTGAACAAAGGGGAATGAATTCTACCTATTTAATGAAATAATTTGTTGTGGTAATTATAAATGTGGGTATGTGTCAGATTATCATGGAAAAAATAGGCCCTTAAGTGGCAATTTCTTTTGAAAAATCAGAGTTAGGAAACTTGAAGTAAAAATTTGAATAAGATATCTATACTATTTCAAAAATATGTAAGAATAGAATCTATAGAAAATTGAATGTAGTTTCTAAACTACTAGGCTTATTTAAAAAGAAAAAAAAATCTATTTGATGAAAATTTGAAATTTTAGGGAAAAAAAAAAGAATTTGGTGTCTGTCTAACCACCCCAACCACAATAAAATGATAATATTATTTTATAAGATTTTAGATATAAGTATAGGACTCATGTCTCGATGTGATCCATATTTTTTTGTAATTTTTTCCAAGTAAATAATTAATTATGAATTTTTTATTACAAATTTTAAAAAATATAAAAAATCGTGATGTCTAACCACCTTAACTTGGTCAAAATTCATGAAATTCATTTTTTATTTTTAATCCTATAATATATGAAACATAGAATGTGACGCATGTTTCGATTCAAAAATGTGATACGTTGAAAGTGTAGATATTTTTCAATCAGCCTATTGATCAGGACTTTAGTCGTAATTCAAATAGAAAATTAATAATAATTATTTATTAAATTCAAGGTAAATCATAATTTATATTGGTGGAAAGTTGAGAATCTCCTTTAAAAATTCTTTTTGTTTCATCAATTTTGGGTAAAAAAGAGTCGGCAGCCACATACCCTACACATACCCATCATATTACCACTTTTTGGCCCATCATGATCCTGCACATACCGATGTATGTCCAATGGAAAAATATGGTGATATTTTTCCAATAAGATCTAGATCGCATACCAAGAATGGCCAAATAGGGACTTGGGCACAAAGCTCGAAAGAAAGAGTATGAATTTGATTGTTATATTCTTGACATGTGTGACATTTCTTAATGTATTCAAAGCAATCTTGTTCGATATGTCTCTAATAGTATCCTATGCAAATTAAATTTTTAACTAATGATCTTCCTCCAAAATGGCCTACATAACATTATCATGTGCTTCCACAAGTGCTATGGGGATTTTGGATTGTTGTGCCATATAAAAATGGCCCCTTGTAATTTTCATGGCCTTTTAGGTCTTGTTTCATTGTTTTTGATCTATTTTGATCTAATTTTATGTTGTAACATGGCTTTAACATGCATATTAAGGTACTAAAATTCAAATAATCATGTCTTGTGAAGGTGTTGTAAAGTGTTGTAAGACATTTCTACATACTTCTAGACTTTATTCATTATAATTTACCAAAAAATCACCTTTTCATCACTAAACAAGTCCTATATTGAAGTGTTGTAAAGTCTCGTAACAAGATTTCACACTTTTCTAGGCAAAATTTCATTATTTATCCCTTTCTTATGCTTTATTTAAATCCTTTATGTCCTTATATACCTTAATTAAGTGCATTTTTTAATGTTAGCTTGACAAACACCATTAAATACAAGATAATTCCTGACACCAATTTTTAGGTCCTAGGTGGGACCCATTCACCATGGGTGGTGAATGAGTTCCCCTTGGCTCCAAAATTTAAATTTTTTAAACTTTCCTTCCAGGTTTTTATTCAAAAACACTTGTTGTCGGCCTGTGATGAGGTATCAACGAGTTACTAAGGCACAATAATGCATAAATAAGTGCTTTTACATCCATTTTTAACCCCATTCATTCAAGTATTCAGTCTCCTACAATTTCATTCATTCAAGCATTCATTCACACATCATCTCTAGCATTCAAGCATCTTACAACATCCTATCAAGCAATATTCAAGCCCTTTGGAGTATTCATTGACATTACTTCAGATTTGCATCATCAAGGGTTTTGTAAGTTGATAGCAATTGCATGTTATTAGTTTATCATTCTCTTTCATTTCATTGTTTCATTAAGGGTTTTATTACCAAAAGTGGGGTTTGACAAAGGCAAACCCCTATTTTCTAACCCTCAATCATTTTTCCCCTATTGCATGTGTGTTTGAAAACTTTTGTGTGTAGATTTAACAAGATTTTTGGTGTTGAAGATTGGTAAAAAAGTCAAATAAACTCTATTTCAAACTTGGAGAAGGTTTTTTGTTTATTTCCTACAAAATTGACTTTGACAACCCAAGCAAATATTTATAGATCTGGTGTTGCAAAGTTGTCTCCTAATTTCTTAGAATTTTTGGAGAGGACTAATTTGCCACTAGTGGCAAATGAGTCCCACCTTAAGACTAAAAATTTAAATTTTGTCATATTTTGGTTCTTGACAGTCAGAAACCTATTTCTGACACTTTTTCACTATTTGTAGGACTAATTTTCCACCCTAGGAAAATGAGTCCCACTGTGAAATTTCAATAATTCCAAATAGCATTCACAATAGTCCAAATTCATCAAATCTTGCCTAGGTGCACTCTATTTCATCCCATTTCTTTTTGTTCTGCATTATTACATCATTTAGTTCATTGTTTGCATATCATAGTGTGTTTTTTAGCATAGTTTAACTCTTAGTTTTTCATTCATAAACATTCATCTAAATCACTTAATTTCATTTATTTTACTTCATTTATCTTATAGAATATCACACATAACATAATTTGAATGAACCCTTAGCATTTTTGGGCCCTATCTCTCTCCTTTTAGGTGAAAAACCCTAGAAGAGCTAGAGAAGTCCATAGGAACCCAAAAATCAATAGTTCAATTGTTTAAGTAATCTAAGAAAAAGACCATTGAAAGACCTTTTATACAAAATATTTGCAATAATTATGTATCTAGACACGAGCTTTCAAGGACAGGCTCAAATATTCTTAGTTGTTGGCTCAGGAAAGGTACCTTCTTTTAAATAATTAAATATTGGTAAATATTATTCGCCAGAGCTTCCCATGGTAGTTGATAACACTTCTTCAACCTTTTATTCTAATGATGGTTTAATAATTGTATGGATAATAAATGTGAAATATTTTGAAAGATCTTGAGGAAATATCAAGGAGGTTGCACTCGCCATTGCAATCGCATGCCAATTATCTTTTTGTGGGATGTTATCAATGGTATATGAACCAAAGGTGTTTAACTGAGTCATTTTTAGATCATTAATTTTGAGAAATTTTCATTATTTTCTTGATACAATCTTTTTTTTTTAATAACTAATTATTAATCACCAAATATCTTAATGTATTGAGCTCCTAGAGCTAAAGTGGTGTGCAACCTAATAATTAACACTTCATACTATAGTAAGAGAGATCACACTCTTGAAGTAAATCACATCCAATGTCACCACAAAGAGAAAGATGCGTCACATGAATTAATAAGACTACACAATGAAATATGAGTTGCAAAAGAATAATGCCAATGTATGCCCCCACTTTAAATAAATTTCTAAACACCATGACGTGAAAAATTACTATAGAGTAGCACATGATAAATGCTAACAATAAAGAGGACATGAGATCTTATTTGGAAATCCCTACTCCATTTCATATGTTTTCAAATAAAGCTACATCATGAAAAGGGATGGGTTGCACCCAAAATGAAACTCCAAACACATGAGGGATCCATGAATTTAGGGTTAGTATGCCTTTGCTACAATGTTTTTAGAGAGCTCAAAACTATCATCATTCCCCAAATACTCATGGAACAAGAATAATAACACAAAGAGAGAAAAAAAGAAAAGAAAATATTTTGAGTCAACATGGAAGAGCCCTAAGTGTCTCAACATCTTGTGTCATCCCCAAAAGGAAAAAACAAGACAAATAAAATTTTTATGACATACAAGAGAATGTAGATACAAAGAGAGTAATGTCACAAAGAGAGAGATACAACAAACAAAATAGTACAAGGGATCACTTTACGCACATGCAATCACACACATAACATGAAAATAAAAACAATACAAAAGACTAGTAAGACACATGCGAGTCTACCTATTAGTAGGTAATTTGTATGTTCAATGTGTACAGAAGGTAGAAAACTAGGAAAAGGGACAACAACAAGTGCAATACTAGGACAAGGCTATCAATTTCATGAACGTCTAGTTTGTAGCTCTGATAAAACACTCTCTTACTAAGGAGGGTGATCCCACAATAGGGGTTTACACTTTTTGGCCTAACTGGACACTGATATATTTTTTTTTAACACAATCTCCACATTCGGGCACTTATAGCGATTAAACTGTAAGGAATTTGAAGATGATGTAAACTAGAGTCTTGTCACATTTTGTGTATATATTCTAAATTTTTTTTTTTCAATTTTCTTGGAATCAGATTGCACTTCTTTTTCCATCTCCCACAAAAATTGGTTTTTTTCAAAAAACAACATTTTGAAAAAGTGACGCACACCGTATAACATATAACTTTTTTTCCATGAAGGATAAAATTCCAATTCTTTCAAATTTAGATTTCTAACTCTGATATCTAGTGCTTCCACTTGGTTAGATAGTTTTTTATTGAATATTTTTTCTTTAATCAAGTTTCAAGTCAATCAAATGACAATTCGGACATAGCAGTGTATAATATAACTTTTATGTATCAAAATTCTTCTCTCTTTTTGTTGGATCAAGGACTTCAATATCACGGTGCACTCATATTTTTAATTTTTTTTAATAATATTCTATTTTTCCACTTGTGAGAATAGAGATTTTTGTTTTGATGAAAAACCTAAATTTAATAAAACTTAAAAATAGATAGATAATAAAACCAAAACATATTAAAATTATATTCATTGGATAGCTCATTCGAAGGCTACTCGATTCCAAGTTTGGTTTCTAAATATTCCCCATTTTCATCCCCAACCGAGCTTGAAAGCGTAAAATTTTAGGTTTTTGTGTGAACAAATTAAAAATTAGGGAAAAAGGGGGTTCGCTAGAACTAGGGGGTTCTAGCGAACGGGTTCATTCGAACCCCCACTAATATGCATTTTTCCTTTGTTTTTTGGGCGGGAAATGTGGGCCCAATAGTAAAGGGGTTTTCTTGAACCCTAGTTCAGTCGAACCCCTTTATGGTTCGGTCGAACATGTAGGTTCATGCGAACCCCTAAAACCAATTTTTTTGCCATGGGGTCATTTTTTCTCAAATTTCCTTCCTCTTCAAAAGTGTAAACCACTTATGTGGCTTCACCCAGGAGGATATATAGGTGCAAAAAAATGGCAACATTAACAATAGTGATATAGTTTCCTTAGATGAAGATGATGAGGTCACATTAAACTCTCCTTCACTAAGATAATTTTATATTATTCAACCTCAACTCATCCTTTGCCCACCTTAACACAAACCTCAAATTCAAAAAAAAGCTATCCTTTTCCTCGAACAATCTAAGCATAATATGTTGCAACAACTAAGTTACAATATCATTTCTCATACATATAACACTAGAAACATTTCGAAACTAAGAAAAACACCTTCAACATCCCTCCCACTACCCAACCCTATCTTTCCTAGTACCCCTCCTTTTCCTTTGCAAATTGGAAAGTAGTATGATCTTGTTGAACAAATTAAGAATATTCTTGCTAAGATATCATTATAGGACCTTATTCAAGCCTCCCCTCATTATCATAACATGATTCAAAGTTCCTTACAACAAGTTCCTACCCCTCCTAATGTTCAATTGAATGAAGTAGTAGCCCAAATTCAAGCTATGACACAAAAAAACTTAAACATTACTTTCCATCAAGATGAGTTACCTCCATTAGACATGCAAAAGGAAAATGAAGCATTCATAATAATAGATATATATAATAGGACAAGGATAAAGAGAACCCTTTTTGACAATGGATCAGCTCTTAATGTGTGTAGTGTAACCTTTTTGGATAGGCATGGCATGGATAAATCAAGAATTCAACTTCACTCTTTATCTATTAATGGATTTGACAATGTAGGAAAACAACTGCTTGGTGTGATAACATTGCCTATTACAGTCAGAAATGCCACATTACAAACCCCTATCCATGTTACGCCTTATAAACTTTTATATAACCTTTTTTTAGGTAGACGATGGATTACTGAAATGCAAGTAGTGCCTTCAACTCTTCATTGTCTAATGAAGTATGTCTATGAAAATAAAGTATATATAATCAATGATAAGCATACTAATGGGATATTAATTGATATCATTTTTGTATAGAATGTGATCACTGAATAATTCCTATTTTTGTATGAGATTTATCAAGATACTTGTGAAAATACAAAAGTATGGATCAAAATTTACAATGTTTTTGCTTCCCCTACAATAGGCTCAATAAATATTCCTTTGAAAGTTGGATCGAAAATGTTAGGTGTCTCATTTTCAATCATCCAATCATCATATTGATTTCATGTGAAGTTAGGATACCCATGTCTTCAGTCCACGAATGTTGTTGCATCGATTGTCCATAAATGTTTAAAGTTTCCATTTTGCAATTAAATATTTAATGTGCACCTTAGTGGCTTTAATCTTGTGTCTTCCCATGGGAATTTCTCACTCAATTTCTTTTAGCTTGAATCTATTGAACCTATTAGGCCTCATGTGGACTTCTTTTCCAAATCCTATCAAAATTTTAAGGGAAAACACATAACATAATTACAAATATGCCTCAACCCATAATTGAGTCTCCTATCCTCTACGAGACTACAATTGAACCAAAAGCCCTTCCAAGTAACCAAGACTAAAATATGACAAATACTTCACCCATTTCCTATTAGAGACCAAAATATAGCCAAATAAGTCTTGTTGTGCCTCCTAAAATAAAAAATTTAAAAAGCTAAAGAGGAAATGGTTCAACAACCTCCAATGGCTTCTTTTGTTCATCCCTTAAGGGAAGAAAAAAAATATATGGTTGATAAACTCACCCTTACACAATCACAACTTAAAAATTGAATGAAATAGAAACAAAATGGTAGAGAGTGTAGGTATAGATGTTGTGTTATTACTCGTTTATTGAAAGGAAAAGAAGAAAATCAAAACATAGAAAATAAAAACCTAAAATTACTTCAAGCAAGGAATGATGATTCTCCTCCTTTCCTGAAGCAACAAAATTCTAAATCTCAAAAAGAAAAAAGAACATTTCATGGTTATTATCATTAGAACTTTTGTTGTGATAAACTTGGGTGAGGATAATGAAACTGCTAAGATCTATGAACAAGTGCATAATGATCTGAATTCATTGTTTTCTTCTTCTATGAGCTTAAATGATAACAATTGTGATGATCCTCCTAAAAAGAGTAATTCACCACATGTTGAACTTGGTGCTTGTCCTAGTTTGGCACTTGATGTAGTCTATTTGGCTAGTTTTCTGCCTTCTGCATATGATGAACAAGATCTGGATGTTGACAACCTGCTATAGGTTGACTCAGATGTTCCTTACTAGTAATTGCATGTGTGTAATGTGATCCCCCGTACTATTATGTTTGATGTATTCTCATGTAAATTCCTTTATTTGCACCTTCATTCTTCTATATGTAATAAACCTTTATCTTTTCTTTGTATTGTGTTTTCCTTTTGGGGATGATGCAAGGAATCGATACATTTAGGTCTCTTCCATGTTGATTCAAGAGGATTTTTCTTAGTTTTCACTCTTTGTATGTCATTCAAGTCTTGTTCTATAAGTATTTGGGGAATGATGATATTTTAGAGCTTTATAATAACATTGTAGCAAAGACATATTGACCCTGAATTGGTAGATCCCTTATGTGATTTTTGGATTTCATTTTGGGGGAAACCACATCATTTTCCATGGCATAGCTTCATTTGGAAGCATATGACTTGGCATAGGGATTTATAAAAAAGATCTCATGTATTTTTTATTGTTAGCATTTATCTTTTGCTAGTACTTCAAATTAATTTCTCATAGTGTGGTGTTAGCAATTTATTTAAAGTGGGGGCATACATTGGCATTATCATTTTTGGAGATATTTGGATTTTTCTCATGTTTCATTGTGAAGTTTTCTTATTTCTTGTGACATGTCTTCTTCTTGGCAGAGTCATTGGATTTGATGTCCTTCAGGAATGTGACCTTTCTTGGCATACAATTTTCCTCTTAGTGGTGATGCTATGCATTGCATTCCCTAAGTTGTGAATCTTTTATCCTATACTTATCCTCTCTTGGATACAATAGGCAAAATGTTCCCTAAGAGGAGACCTTACATGAAATAAGAAAAACACCTTTGAACATGTCTTATCCTATTTGATTTTTTTCATGTGTTTACCATAACACAACTTGCTAAACCTTGTGAAGCTTTAATTTTCAACCCTTTTCATGGCCACCAAGCATAACGCATTTTTCTTTCCTATGTGCTTTCTTTTCTCCATAAGTGTTTAGCATAATGCAGCTTGTGAAGCCTTATGGAGCTCAAAGTTCATGTTTTGTGGTGCCTTATTAAAGTTATCAAAGGTATAATTTTAGTATGGTATAGGATCCTAATAAGATTCTCTCATTTACCACCCTTGGAGGCTCACCTAGTGGACAACCAAAGTTTCACTAGCTTGAGTGAGCATATTGTTGTTCGCATAGTGGACAACGAGTTCCACTTGTAAATATGTTTTGGAAAAAACTGTTGAGGTGTGTTCTACATCACATTGAATAGTTGAGGCTTGATCCTTTCACTATTCCTTTATCTTTTTCTTTTTATTTGAGTATTTGACATTGTATGATTGAGTATCTTTTAATTTTTGCATACATACATATGTTTAACATAGGCATATGTCTCCTTCTGCACTTGGATTTTCTATGAGATCTTAGATCTTGAGGGCTTGATCACCATTCCTAATCCTTGTCATCTTATCCTTTAAATGATTGTAAAATTATATCTCTCTTGATTGTCTACTTTAGTGTGAGTTGATGCAGTGTCCTCCTCTCACTAAAGTGGGGGCTAAATGTAGTGTTTACATTTTCTCACTTCTTTGGGCTCTTGTAGTTTAAATTAGAATTAGTAATGCCTTAATTTAGTGTTGTTAAATTTACTTTATTAAATTTACACACTTATTTGGGCCCTATGAATTAATTGAGCTTAATTATGCCTTAATTATCCCTTTAATTCATTTTCCAAAGAAAACTTGACATTTATTAATTCCTAAACATAGCATTCCACAATGAGCAATGTGTGTCCTAGGTTTATGGACCTGGAACCAAAATAGGTCCTCCCTAAACCTTAGGACCTAAATTTAAATTATATTTTTGGTTTTATTTTAATATTTTCAAATCCATATTTCATTGTCAGCTTGTGATATTTGAATTTATAGAAATTAAGGATACATTCCTCTAAATACAAGGTTATTTCACTATGTTTCACCTAGAATTTCAAGAGAAGCAATCTAGCAAATTTATATGATTTGCAAGAGAATTTCATAAGTGATCAAAGGAATTCAAGAGTAGATATATTAGAGTTTTATTGCAACATTCAAGATCCATCCATCATCTCGAAGTCTTCTTGCATCATGCATGTCTTTTGAGCTGACATTGTGATGTAGGTTTCATAATAAAATCAAGTATTCAAAGCATTATTTCAAGCAAGATTCAAGTGTCAAGATACACATCCAATTCAACCATCCCATGCAAGTTGTAGACTTCCTAAGATCTCCATTATCAAGGTTTCATAAAAGGTTATGTTGAGTGGTAACATAGCTTTGTTCATTCTTCATTCCCTCTTTCATGTTTCATTTCATTTCAAGGTTTAATTACCAAAACATGGTTTGACCAAGGAAAATCCCTATTCACTAAAAACAAACATTTTTCTCTCTTGTATGTGTGATTGTAGATTTAGGTTAAATAAAACTTGAAATTGCAATATTTACAAAGCTATCAAAGTTATAAAAGTTGTCAAAATTGTTGTCATCTAATGGAAACTAAGATCCTGAAGTCATTTTCAATATTTTAACTATGAAACATTGGAAAATTAGAAGAGTTAAATTTGTATCAAAGGCTCCTTAAAGCTACACAAAAACCTTGCACTTGGACCCATTCGCCAATGTCTGAATGAGTTCTATAACTACTTCAAAAGAGCACTTTTGGTGACTAGTAAATATCATTCTTCCTTTCTATCATCTACAATTTGATTTATGATTCTATCAATATTGAGCTTAATATTGTTGTTTCGAGTGTTAGATTAAATTTTCATGTTGATTTACTATTTTTATTTTTCCTACCAAAAGTGTTGTTTGATCTTGACCCCCATCATTCAAGCATAAGGAACTCTGAAGATTCCCACTTTGACTTGATTCACCTAAGGGTTGATAATCAATTCATTGTTTAGATTTCATTTCCAAATGAAATAAAGGAAAATAGGTCTATTTGTTATAATTTTGGTGAACCCCTCTTTTCATTCAACCCATAACTTATTTTTCTTTGTTTCAGTGATAATGGAATTTGTGAGTTTCGTTGCTTAGAGATGCCTTTGCATGTGCCCATCCATGAATTGAACATCTTTTTTTCATAGGTGGATCTTGATGCAATACAACTACCTGCTAGTGAAGACTTCAAAATTAAGAGTGATGATGAAGAGGAAGAAGACTCCTTGGAGTTTGAGATGGGGTTTGGTAATGTCATTATTGTTGGAAATCTTCCTATTGAGCCTCATAAGAAGATTGAAAGACATGAAGGTGATTTATCAAATCGAGTCCTAGAGAAAAGAGATCAATTTCTCGAAGAGGAAGAGCTGAAGTTAATTGCCTGCGTGGGGGAGCAAGTAAAATGCATAGTCAAAGCAATTGAGAAGGGTAAAAGTGATGGAGAATGGAAATTCCTATGTCAAAAGATATATTCCAAGGGTGTTTGGAAATACATAATGGAACAAGATGCATTAGCTGTGGCATTAGAGAAATAGGAGTTGCTTTTCAAGGTTTTTCTAGCAAGTAAGGGCAATGTCGATGGAAATAGTAAAATGATAAGAAATTAGCTTTCCACGACTAAAGATAAATATCAAGACAATGGGGTATGGATGACGAAAGTAGTTATGACACTTTCTATCCTTGTGGAACTTTCCTATGGTTGGAGTTTCAATGAGACTATCATGGAAGGAGATAGATTTGTGAAGGAATTATTTGGTGTTCATTTAAAAAGTCAGATAAGATGTGTGGAATGTGGATACTACACTGACAAATTTGAGTTGATTGATCTTAGTCTAGAAAACAATAATTCAGATCCAATAATTGAAGCATTAGATTCCTTCCCTACAATGTAAAAAATTGACTATGATGACATAAGTATTACTAAAACATATGATTTGGAAGAAATGGTTGGTTCAGTCATAGAAGAAGCAAACCCTCATTTTGCAAAGATTGAAGAAATGGTTGGAGACATTCAACCATTGCTGAAAGAAATTCATGAGGATGGATTATTGAAAGAGTTTGACCACTTGATACATAGTATTGTAGATACAAATGAAGATTTGAAAAAATTGAATTCCTCTATTCTGACTCTAGAGCACACAAGAGGAAATGTTGCAAATGGCGATGAAGTTATGACACAAGTCAAAGTTGTATTTGTTGATGTATTTGACAAGAGAATTGTTGACTTTCACCTAACATGGAGAAGGATTATCTATAGTGTCCTTGAAAAAAATTTGGTGAAGCTCAAGTCTTGTAGACTTTTTATTGGCCTCGTCAAGACGTGATGATGAGCATGGAAAAGTGGGGATTTCTTTGAGTGAATGTTTTTTCAGCAATGGTAGGACTTCATGTGGGATATTATTGGGGAGTGAAGTCCAACGGTCTTTATCCTTTTAACTCCCAACTTTTTCCCCACCTCCTCTATGTCTCCTCATTTCCTTTGGAGACTTGAAGAGCTCATGATGAATGTATAAACATGATGTGTATTGCTGTTGTAAATGCATAAGAGAAAACAAAGTGTGAATAAAATAGAGAAATATTTGCTTTTCCTATGGATGTAGCCATTACGGTGAACCATGTAAATTTGATGTTGTGTGTTTATTTTGTGTGTGTGTGTGTCCATAATTGCTTAGATTTAAATTTTTTTATGTTTTAATTTGCTCTTTTAAAATTAACAAAAATATGCCCATAGTTGTGGCAACCTAAAACCACCCACATAAATGTTGAAAAATAAACATTTTTTTAATTCAAATAGATAGTACAATAACAAAAGGACACATAATGACACTAACAAGCCTAAGAATGAAACTCTAGTTGAATATATCCCCATATATTATATTTTGATTAGTCAATTATTCTTAACAATATCATCAATTTAACATTTTCTATAATTTTGAAAGTATTTTATCTATATATTTAATAGTTAATAAAAATATTAATTAAACAATATATTTTGAATATATTAAATGACAGATATGTATGCTATTAAAATATATTGTGTACACGAAATATGAGGTAAAAATCCAATATTATTAGTAATAATCTATAATTTCAATTAACTTAGAAGCATGATACTATTATACAATTTATAAATGGTGAAATCCGTTTGTTCTATGCACATATTACATGTACAATTGGACGCCAAATAGAATTGAAGGGGGTTCCTAAATATGAACAGCCAAATCTAGTGGTGTCTTTGATATTCCAAATCGAGTTGTAACTTAGTCAATGTAATCGATTAGTTTGGTAACTAAATCTTTGATATTCATTCCTACATTCTTACACCTTACTCAGCATTGGAAAATTTCCTTAGTAGTTTGGCGTTTTATGTGTATACGGTCAAATAAATGGGCAAGCCAATAATAACGGAGGGTAAGTGTTCCTGTCAAAGCCAGAAATTTTTCTTAATACTCAGGTTCCTCGCAATAAAGTCCGTCTCTCTGCTGTGCCTATCAATAGCGAAGCTTTTTTAGTCAAGACAAGTAAACTAGAAAACGTTTCAAATACGTGCTGAACATGGAATTTGCATAGAGTCTGCTTCTAAGCATGTGTGAATGGTTAAATCACGTAGTGGGAGTGGGCACAATGTGTAATTTATCTTCAACGAATCGTAGTCGTTTGCCGTATTCAACAAGGAAATGCACTGAACAATTTCTTAATAGTTCAGCTTGCTCTCCATAAAGAAAGTCTCTCTGCCGTGGCCAACTAGAGCGACTTTAAGCTTTTGGAGTCACGTCAAGTAACCCAAAAAACGTTTCGAATACGTGCTGATCATTGAATTTGCAGGAATATCAAAACAATTTGTTTATAAGAATGCATGAATGGTTAAAACTGTAATTTATCTTCCACGAACTGTCGTTATTTGCCGTATTCAACAAGGAAATGCATCCCTTTCTTGACAAAGCTACGAATTCGCGACTATTTTAACTCTGATTTTTATGTTCCGACGGAAAGCTTTCATACCATGTTTTTCAAACTTTGGAATCCATTTATCGTTCTCTCTCTTCAATGTTAATCGTATCTCTTCCTAATCTAAATTTTTATCGTATCTTATCTGATCGTACACAACTAAACCATTCGTTTGCACAATGAATACTTTCAATAACTATGCTCAATGTCTAATCTTTTTGAAAAAAAGGATTTTTTTTCCCTTTCTCTCAATACATTTTGTTTGAAGTTAAAAGTACAGTAAATATATGTGGATTAGGTCATTAGTGTGAAATTTGTGTGGTGATTAGTTCTATTTAAAAGTATAAATAATAATAAATTTAGCTAATAATTATGATACGAGAGTAGGATTCTAATTGTTGATTGAAAGATTTAAATGTAAATTTGTTTTATCAATTTAGAGATCAAACAATAAATCATGATAATTAAATGCTTAGTTTAAATATATGTTAATAGTTTCATTACATTGTAAACAGATTTCCTGTTAAATTTGCAACATTTTGCATGATTGTTAATATAGTCCATGATTGAAATTTTGAGTTTTAGAAGAAATTTTTTTTATGAAACAAAGACACTCATTTTCAACACGATAACATTACAAAAAATTGTTGCATCTAACTATTAGCTAGGGCTTAAGTATAATGGAACTACTAAGTAATAGTCAAAATAAAATTAAACTAAATAGATTTAGTAAATAATTAAATTTTCTCAATTAAATAATTTTTCTCATTTGAAAAATAAAATAAATCTACAATTTCAATTTAAATAAATAGATACTATGAGTCATTGCTACACAAAAATGCATGTTTATCAATTCATGGGACAAATGTTAGTTGAATTTTGGTATGCTTGAGTGCTCATTATGTACTATCTAAGAGGGAATCATTTTATTGTTCATTTTATTTTTGGCATAAATTGATGGCAATGTAATAGGTCAATTTTTGTATATTACACTTCTATATTAGTGTATTTCAAACATATATGTTTCCCAACATTGAATTTTAATTGTTCTACAAGAAAAATTCTTAATATGTTTTGATGAAATGGGATTAATGCACTATTTTCAATAAAGTGTGTGGGTTTATGTAAAGATGTGTTGTGATGCTTCCATTTTACATCTTATAATGGTCCACGTCTCTAAGAAATGGTACACAAGTGAAATGTATTTCACTCTATAATGGATTCTATACAAGGTAGGTTATTGCTTGTCTAACAATGGACATAAGCAACAATGTTTGGGGTCACTGACCATGACATTTTTTATTTTTTTTTATTTTCCCCTTCTTTAGGTATTATCCAAGCAAGGATCACTTAACTACTCTTTTTTTTCTCACAAATTGATGCTACATTAAAATATTTTTGAGCTTTTTAATGTTACAATCTTCTTATATTTCCTCACCTTTATGTATTATCTAACAATGAATATTAGAAATCACTTGTTCCTATATAAAGATTCATTTTTAATAAATTTATACCAAATCCTTGTGATCATTACTAAAATTTATCAAATAGATATCAAAATTCATCACCTTCCCCTATAAATTTAACTTGTTATAGATCTCATGAGAGTATTGTGATTACAAAGTGCATTAGAGTTTATACATTTTGTGTAGGTAAAATATTAAATTCCTACTTCATTGGTAGAATTCTTCCATATAGAATGGTTAGTAGAGGAAGTATTTCAAATTCATTCAAAGAAATTCAAATTAATTCAAGAACAATATTATAAAATAAAATTTCAAGGAGCAATCATCAAAACTTGTTGAGGCTAAAGTATATGATGCTCATGTAGATAGAACCATTAGTACAATACCTAGAATAAAATGTGTGTGGATATTTAAAACCATGCAACATCAAGAAATGGACCATTTCAATTTGAAGAGTTCTTGCTTGTTGATGTATGGGTTACTATTTTTTTTAATTAGTAATGGGAAATAAGTTTTGTTATCGTGTGACAAGGACAAGGAGACATGAACAACAAGATAAATTATGTGTATCTTCCCCACTTCTATATTTGAGGATTACTACTAAGTTTATTGTCAAAACTAGTTTATTTTCTAGAGTTTTAGTGTATATCTTAAAAGTTCTAGATTCATTCAAGCTAAAACCCTAAACCCTTGGAATTTAGTTAGAAATTTATATTTTAGTCCTTGGATGGCATGTATAGCTTATAGGTGTTTTTAAGTTACATTTTTATGTCTTTAATGTCATTTATCCACTGATCCCTTTTATCTTATTGACTGGTTGAGCTAATTAATCATTTTCTCTTTAATTTTGCTTAAGTCTCCCTTGAATGTGCTTGTATGGTGGTTCCTACCATTTCCCAATTTCCATCAATGTGGCTAATTGTAATTTGAGTGCATCTATCCTTTAGATCACATCGTCTTATTTCATGAACCTTGTAAATTTACACTCATATACTATGCTTTCATTTGTCATGTTGGTGCTTTTTTAAGAACCAAAATTCATCTCAACAATTTGCTATAAATTTTTGATAATTTATTTATCAACAATGGTGAAAGATTGCTAGGCTTTCCCTCTAGAATTCAAGCTCTACAAGACCTAAGAGGGTGGTCCTAGCAATGTTTTAGATGATACTCTTGTTCCAAATTACCACAAAACATGTGAATAATAGATATATTCCCATGATTTGCAAATAAGAATAAAATCCTAAATAATCTAACAAATTCTTCAACAAATGACCATATAAAGTAGGGAATGGATGATTCCTCATGAAACTTTACAACAATTTGAGGTGTATAAAATATTTTCTATATCGATTTGTTCTTTGATAGGAAAGATCAACTCAATTACATGAACGATTAACAAATTAATAGAAGAATGCTTTATCCACGGGTGACAGATTCAAATTTGTAGTAAACTATAATACTTCAGTAATTATACTTAGCATTCATAGACTATTGTGATATTTTCTTAAAATAAATAACTCAATATCTCCTTGAATAGAAACTAATTATTAATCCTTATACTTAATCACATAAACCTATGATCTCATCAAAGCATTTAATTAATTCTTTGAATTAAAACAAAGAAAAAACCATACATTCAACCAAAATGATTCAAGACCAATAAAATATCCTTGATCATTTTATTCATAATTTGAATGTGACAAAATACATAGGAGAGAAATTGTTCCATAATTTTCATTTCTTATTTAGATTTCATTACTAATGTAAAACCATTATTCCTATTACAAACAATAAGTCATACCTAAGAAAAAACAATTCTATTCCTTTTTGCTTGATTTACAAAATTATTATTACATGAGCTCAAAACTAAACCAACCAAAGACCCATGCAATTGGCCTTGAATTCCCTTTTATAAGAAAAAGGGAGCAACAAGATTTGGGAAAAATTACACATTAAGTCACATTTTACATTTGACATTCATTTGAATTTGAATTTTGAAACATCGCCATTCAATTATATTTGCATTTCCATGAGGGGGAAAACATATAAGATAAAAGTTAGTTCCATTTGTTCAAGAAAATTTCCATGCCTTCCAAAAGGAATCTTTAATCATTGTAGTAGCACCAAAACATTTTCTTCATGAGAAAAATATCTTCCATGTATGCACCAAATCAAAAGAAAATTTAAACAAGAGAACAATAAAAAGAGAGAGAAGGGTATGTGCAGGATCACGATGGGCCAAAAATTGGCAATATGATGGGTATGTGGTTGATGACTTTTTTTTACCCAAAATTGATGAAACAAAAAGGGTTTTTAAAGGATATTCTCAGCTTTCCACCACTATAAATTATGTTTTAATTTGAATTTAATAAGTAATTATTATTCATTTTCTATTCAAATTATGACTAAAGTCCTGATTGATAGACTGATTGAAACATCTATAGCTTTCAAATGGTATCACGGTTTTTTAATCCAAAACATGCATCGCATTCTATGCTTCACATACTATAGGATTAAAAAGAAAAATTGAATTTCATGAAGTTTTGACCAAGTTAAGGTGGTCGACAACGAGTTTTTATTTTTTTAAAAGTTGTAATAAAAAATAAATAATTAATTATTTACTTTGAAAAAATTACAAAAAAATGTGCATCACATTGGGACATGAGTATCTACTTATACCTAAAATATTAGAAAAAAATATCATCATTTTATTGTGGTTAGGGTGGTTAGATAGACACCTACTTCTTATTTTTTCCTTTAAATTTAAGTACTACTACATTGAAATTTCAAATTTTCACCAAATAGTTTTTTATTTTTTTAAAACAAATCTAGTAGTTTAGAAACTAAATTTAATTTTCTACAGATTCTATTCGTACATATTTTTAAAATAATATAGATAAATTATTTAAATTTTTACGTCAAGTTGCCTAACTCTAATTTTTCTATTTTTTTGCCACTTAAGGGTCTATTTTTTCCACGATGATCCTACACATACCTAGAAGCAAACCCCATCCACATCAATATATTTGTCATCAATCTTCATGATTGGGAGGAGATAATTGTTAAACAAGTGCAAGACAACTAAGAGGGGGGTGAATCGGTTGTCACACAAATTCAAACTTAAAACTTTATCACTTATCAAATCTCCAACCACACTATTTTGTTATTAAATATGAGCATGAAACACAAATAATAAAAAGTAAATCAACACAATGAACACCAAATTTTTATCTGGAAAACCAAATAAGAGAAAAACAATGATGAGGGTTAACTCACAATATAAAGATTATAAACTGAATACAAAGGCTCACTTCCCAAAAGATGACTCGCTATCCAAATACAAATGCTCATTGCCTAAAAAAAACTCATTGTCCAACAGGGAGGCTCACTGCCTATGTATACAAAAGAGAAAAAATTATCCATCGTAACAATTAAAGCACATTCGTAGGATTACAAAAACATTTAATTCACTGTCTTCAGCACACTAAAAATCTGCTATCACAACTCACACACATTTCTACTCTTATGATTTGTGGCACACTTTCATCACTTTGCATCGCACTATCATACAATTCTTCACAACTCACCTTGCTTTTATACCTTTCTCAACCTTAAAAACATTTTCCAAGTTCGGCCACAATACATCATTTTAGAAATTCAAATTAATTCAACAACTCTAAATTCCTACAGTGGAAATGGAATAAGAGTGGACCAATAAAATCATTTTCTTAAGTCTTCTACATGCTTCCTCAATTTAAATTTTATTCTTTGAATGAAGTGTAAACACTAGGTCGGCCAAACCTAATGAAAACATAAATTATCAATGATGCACATGCTTTGAACAAGAAGATGACACACAAATGACCCAACATGCTTTAGCATGCATGAGAATACATCTCAGAATCTTCTAGATACATCCGTAGCAAATATAAAATATTTCAAACACTAAACTCCTTTCAACAGTCAATATGGGTTCTGTAGACACACACAAAAATACAAAAACATGATTTGTTGATCACCAAACTCTGAACCTCTTCACCAGAGCATAGGAAAGACCTTCATAAGACATCTCCCAAATCCATAAGATCTGAAACAAAGTAGTGGATAACTGTAGAGCAAACATATTTCTCCTAGTCTATAGAACACTCACCCTATCGGTTGAACACATATACCGATGGACACAACTTTCACGTACCATATCACCAAAAATTGAAACTCAAACTATATCATCATCAGATCATCATCAAAACACCTTCAGATCTGCACGAGCATAAGATCAACATAGGAGAAATGTGGAGCACATACCAGAGCATGTACTGAACACACTCAACACTTTGACTTCTCTTCTTAATTAATTTTCTCAAAAGAACTTGGAAACTCATCACACCAACATATTTGCAACACCATAAAGGTAGCTCCATGTACTCACAATATCTCAACTACATCTCATCCATACATGTTCAATCTGCAACATACTGAATAGTGTTGACAACATCACTAGACAAGCTCATACTTGCAACAATCTCCCTCTTTTTCATTGATGGAAATACATAACCTTTTCTCCCCCTTTGAAATCAATGGCAAAGAATAACAAATTTGCTTACTCCCCTTTAGGATTACACTCATACTACAACAATGAAAATATTTTCTACTCCCCCTATGGAGTAGACCCATCAATCAGTCCAGGTAAATGAAGAATCTATGAATTCACTAGACTGATGCACCTTTATGTGCACCTAGTTAGGAGAGCCAATGACCCCCAACCTCTCCCTAAGATGCTCAAAAGCATCCTTCGGAAGAGCCTTAGTAAATATGTTTGCAATCTAATCCTTTGTAGTTACATATTCCAATATGACCTCATTCTCCAACACTTTCTCTCTCAAAAAATGATACTTGATAGATATTTGCCTCATTCTTGAATGCATAACTGGATTATTAAAAATGTTTATTGTAGTTGTATTATCATAAAAAATAGAAATAGGTTCATCACATACCACACCAATGTCTTTAAGAGTTTTCTTGATCCACATAACTTGTGTATAACAGGATGCAACAACAATATATTTAGCCTCTACAGTGGATAAAGAAACTGAGTCTTACTTTTTTACTCAACCATGAAACTAGTCTTCTAGCAAGAAAGAAAGCACCACCACTGTTACTCTTTCAATCATCTACACATCTAACCCAATCAACATTTGTATAAGCACTCAGGGTGAAATCATTACTCTTAGGATACCATACTCCATAATTTGGTGTGATTTTAAGATATCTAAATATTCTTTTTACAACCATAAGATGTGCTTCTTTAGGATCTACTTGAAATATAGCAACTAAACACACTACATGCTTAATATCTGGTCTGGTAGCAGTAAGGTAGAGCAGTCCACCAATCATGGATTTGTATTTGCTCTGATCAGCCTTAGCAGATTCATCATCCTTGCTCAGTTTACATCTAGTTATCATAGGGGTACAAACCGATTTAGAATCCTCCATCCCAAACCTTTTCAACAACTCTTTTACATACTTGTATTGTGAAATAATTATCCCTTTTTCAGTTTGATTTACTTGTACAGACTAAGGAAGAAATTCAATTCACCAATCATAGGCATCTCAAATTCTTTCTACATTTCTTTAGCAAAATTTTTACACATGCCATCATTTCCACCAAAAATGATATCATCAACATCTTATTACCTTACAATTTGAAGTAGCGGTTGTTGTCAGTAGAACCTTTGTTGAATCCTTGCTTTGTTAGATATTTGTCCAGTCTTGCATACGAAGCTTTGGGAGCTTGCTTTAATCCATATAATGCTTTCTTCTATTTACAAACCATGTCCAACTTGTCAGAAAGTTGAAACCCTTCAATTTGCTCCATATATACTTCTTCCTTCAACTCACCATTTAGAAAAGATAACTTAACATCCATTTGACATACCTTGAAGTCCTTGTGTGCAGAAAATGCCAAAAACATTCGGATAGCTTCCATTCGGGCCATAGGGGAAAATGTTTCCTCAAAATCTATGCCTTCAACTTGTGAATATCCTTTGTATACCAATCTTTCCTTATTCCTTACTACTTCTCCATTCCCATTTGGTTTACAGTTTCTAAATACCCATTTCAAACCAATCACATTCTTGTTCTTTGGTCTAGGATCTATTTCGCATGTCTGATTCTTTTCTATCTACTATAATTCCTCTTTCATAGCTTTCATATAACTTTCATCTTCACATGCTTCTTTACAGATTTTGGTTCTATTTTAGAGAGTAAACAAAAATTTACCTCAGCTAGAAATTTTCTTCTTGTCTTTACACCTTCACTCTTGTCTCCAATTATCTGATCTTTTGGATGATTCTTCTATACATATTTAGGAGTCCTAATAACAGGTTTTGATTCATTCTCTTCTTCTTCCACTTGTTCTTCTTTTTCTTCTTCTTCTTCCTTCTCTTTATTTTCTTCAGGTATATGTCCATAGATAGGATCATCAGGTTCAACTTCACTTATCTCAATAGGTTTGTGTATGTCTTCATCAACTTTCACATTAGCACTCTCAATAATCTTCCTTAATCTTTTGTTAAAGCATCTGTATGCCTTGCTAGTTGTAGAGTAACCAAGAAATATTCCTTCATCATATTTAGCATCAAACTTTCCAAGATTTTCATCATCTCTTCTAATATAGCATATACTTCCAAATATGTTAAAATATTTTGTAGTAAGAATCTTACTAGTCCATAACTCAAAAGGTGTCTTCATGTTGTCATGTCTGATCTGAACTCTATTAAGAACATAAACACAGTATGTGTCACTTCTATCCAATATACATCTGGTACATTAGACTCTTTCATCATAGTTCTAGAATTACTATCCTATTTTTCCTTTCAACTACTCCATTCTGTTGAGGGTTTCTTAGAGTAGAATGTTATCTTTTTACGCCATGCATCACACAAAATGCATTAAATTGACCAAAATTGAATTCACCACCTCTATCCAATCTTAAACATTTGATTCTCAAATTTACTTCATTCTCCACTCTTGCATTGAATACCTTAAACCTATCTAGGGCCTAATTCTTTTATCTAAGAAAAGCAACTCATGTCATCCGAATGTAATCATCAATAAGAAACATGAAATATCTATCACCATTCAGGCTTCTAGTCTTAGTTGGACCATAGAGATTAGTATGTACCAACTCCAGCATGTCGATAGTAGAATATCATTTTCCTTTAAAGCTACATCTTGTCTTCTTCCTTAGTTGACAACTTCTACAAATAGCATTAGCGAGTCTTGTGATTCTAGGTAGTCGTTAAACTATTTCCCTTTTATTGATCTTGACCAGGCTATCAAATTTCACATGTCCCATTCTTTGGTGTCATAACCAACTTTCACTGATCTAAGATACAAGATAATGACCATCAACTCCTTTTAGTTGATAGATGTTTCCATGAGTTCTTCTTCTAGTAGCAATCATATCTCCATTTCTTGATCCTTTTCTAATTTCACAAGTATTTTTCTGAAACACAAGCTTAAAGCCATTGCTACACATCTGACCAACACTCAAAATATTATGCCTCAAACCCTTCACATAATATACATCATTAGTGCTATGCACTCCATCAAAACTGATTGAACCTTTACCATAGATCTTAGCTCTCGAATCATCACCGAACATGACTAAATCACCATCATATTTTTCAAGTTTAGTGAACTTACTCTTATCTCTGGTCATATGATTTGAACATCCACTGTCAATTACCCAATAGTCTTCATCCTGTCTTACATGAAATGTGGTAACCAAAGTACCTTCCATCCTATTCTTCTTAAATTCTAGAGCCCTCTTGCTTACACACTTTCCAGGGTTAGGGAATATAGATTTATTTTCTAAAGCTAAGAATAAGCATTCACTATCCTCAACCTCATTTTCAGATTAATCATCAGAAATACCCACCTCTTCCTTAACATATTACAACTTCTTATACTTTCTATCCTTCCTATCTGTATCCTTATAATCTAATGGCACCTTCAAAATTTTCAAATTTGAAGGCCCTTGTTGAAAAAATTTCCTTCGCACACTCAGGAGTGCACATGTAAAATCCGCCTAAGTGACCTACTTTGGAGGGTCACAATTTGACGTATGTTGATTTTCATGCCAAATGGATTATTGCCCTCCATTCTCCCTAAATTAATGTACTCCTTGGTATGATTTCAAATCCCCATGGTTAGATTTTCTATTTTTACCAAGTCAAAAGCAAATGCAATTTGCTTTGTTTTCACACCTATATTTTCAGAACTTTTCAAGGTCAAGTTTGACCTTTAATATCTTGTGATGAATGATGATTCAAGGAAGTGCCTCTTGCACACATACTCAGTGTACCTAAATGAGTTTATGTTTCTAGTGGTATCACCCTAGAAGTTGTTTTGATATTTTTGAAAGTGGTGACTTTGAGAGCCCTAATTGGTTCTGAACAAGTGAAATTGCAGAAAAGCCTAAGCGAGCCACTTTGGAATTTAATATCTTACACCTCAGAAAGCATTTTCCCATGTCATTTGTTGCATTGGATTCTTGGGTCAAGTTTCTACATGCCTACTTAGTTTCAGGCTCTCGAGATTAGTTTTGATAGGTTATTTAATTTCTTTTTTATCGCAACATGGCCAAAAATGGTGTCCCAAAAAGTATCAAATTTGCAAAATATAAGGACAACCCATTTCTTTTTTTGGTCTAAAACCTCTACAGCTCCATTTTCATCAAGATAGAAGGTCATTTGGTACATTATTTTAATGTACTTATGTTGCGGCGAACACGTCTCAGGGGCCAGTTTACAAAGGAGGTACCTAATTCTTGATGGCTGCGAAAATTTTGACCAAATGGGTTTCCTCTAAATAATTGATTATGGCTACACACAAAAATCTCAGTTCCAGGGGTCACCCTTTGTGAATAGTGAAACTTCTCCATTTGGGTCACAGATATAATTAAAATTTGCCTATTCTCTAATTTTTTCAAATGTTAATATTTAAAATATTTTGAGTATTTTTAATATTGGGAAAATGCAAATAGGAATTTAGGACAATTATAAAGTGCATTTCAAATTTTTATAAGAAAAGCAAGTTTAATTCTTGTTTGTGATTGGCTGAAAAAGCGACAGCATGGCTTCACAGAGAACTTCATCGTTGATCATTGATTTGAAACTCTTTCTCTTATCGAATCTACGATGGAGTAATGCTATGTTCTCTCCATCACGTATTGCTGATTTGATGCTTTTTTTCCATCTTGGATTGGCGATGGGCGAGACCATGTCTTCTTCATCAGGCATCACTATTTGGTTTCTCCATGTTCTTTCTACAATAGTGATAAGCGATGGAAGACATGCGAGCAGTTAAAATGGGGAATTTTCAATTGTTATTGTGCAAAGGGAAAGTTAATTTTTTGTTTCTTATTGGTTTGAGGAACTTTTCACTATTCACGACAATTCTAAAATTCTCATGGTAGCAGTTCTCATCTCCATTTTGAATGGAAAATCATATTTGAATCAGCAATGAAGCAATGGTGTACTTTCTCATTGTGCATCATTGTTAAGTTCTTCATTTCCCAAATACATCAATGATGTGTGGTGCTGTGTGTTGCATATCTACCATCTCTATTTCATGTTTCTTCTTTTATTTTAATCCATGGTGGCTACCGTGAATAAAGTTTTCACATATAAAATAAAGTTCTATTTGTTGAAGTGAAAAATGGATGGAAAAAGTAATTGAAGGTAAATATGAAGATGCATAGGTAAATTTATATTTTCCTGATAAATGATTTTCACGAGAACTTGGTTCATTTTTTCATCACCACTATATTTCTCATTTGGTATTTTCTATTGGAAATGCATGATGCTAAATATTGATCAATGTTGGAGTAATGAACTCACGAGAAAATTGCTCTCTTTGTTGGAGCTGGAAGTGAAAAGTAAGGGTTCTCACTTGAGAGATTTTTCAACTGGGAGTAAAAAAGTGGGTATAGATTCTACAACAAGGCATTTTTCAAATGTGGGTAAAGTCAAAAAAAAAGGGAGAATAATGAATTTTTGCAGAGAGGAATATTTTTTTGTTGTAGGGAAAATCAAGCATGAGGAGCAAGAAAACAAAGAGTGGGTTGAAGATTGTTTTGCAAGCAAAGGAAGTTATTGATTTGTGGACTTGAATGTGTCAGGTGTCATTAGAAGATCTCCATTTAGGGTTTTGTACTTTCTTTAAGTGCAGATTTTTTGTTTCAACAAAAAGGAGGTTGCACATTGTTTAGTATTCATGGGAACATTTTTGTAACAGGGGTTTAATGTACATTTCTATTTTTTAGGTCTCTAGAGTAGTCTAGGTTTTGGAATGAAGAATGTAATTACAACATAGTCATATTTGAATATAAATGACATATAATTCTAGACTAGTTGTCTCCATTGTTCACTTTGCATAAATTTTGAATATGAGTGATTAAAGATCATTATTATTCATATTTTTGTCTTTCCCTCTATGTTTTTTTTATTTTTTTACTCTCATACAAAGTATGAGTTAATTTTTAATAACATGAATGAAGGTTTATGCAGTAGTGTGCTAGGATTGCTAAGTAGAATTAGTTTAGTTGTTGAATATCAATGGTGTAATGCATCATTTGAGAGATGTGATTATGACAGATTGAATGTTGTGTTAGGTTTTAGATTACATGGTTTAGATGACTCCACCCTAGGATATAGCATTGGTCTATTAATGTTACAGTTTCTTGAAATTGATTGTGAGCAACTTCAACTTTTAAATCAAATTTACTTATCAGTCTTGTTGTGGGTGTGTGTGGAATTCAAAGAATCATATCTCTTATGTTTAATGTCTATACTACAATGAAGGACAGCCATACCTTTAGGGTATTATGTATGTTAAGAATATAAAGGAAATTCATCAGTTCACTGTGTGTTTGATACTTTGGCACCTAAGTATCTAAAAGCACACTGTTGGGATCACCCTCCTAGGTTTAACAGACCTTGAAGTGTAGGGGAGAAAGGGGTATTTTATTCACTCTCTTGTTCATTGGCTATATCAACCCATTGATTCTGAATATGAGAGAGTGGCTACTCTTTAGGACTCATTGGGGTATGTGTAGGATCATGATGGGCCAAAAAGTGGCAATATGATGGGTATTTGTAGGATATGTGGTTGATGATTTATTTTTACCCAAAATTGATGAAATGAAAAGGGTTTTTAAAGGAGATTATTAACTTTCCACCAATATAAATTATGCTTTAATTTGAATTTAATAAATAATTATTATTGATTTTCTATTTGAATTACGACTAAAGTGTTGATTGATAGGCTGATTGAAAAGCATCTATAGCTTTCAAATAGTATCACAATTTTTGAATCCAAAACATGCACCACATTATATGCTTCACATAATATAGCATTAAAAAAATAAAAATTGAATTTCATGAAGTTTTGACCAAGTTAAGGTGGTCAGACATACGAGTTTTTATATTTTTTAAAAGTTGTAATAAAAAATTAATAATTAATTATTTACTTGGAAAAAAATTACAAAAAAAAAGCATCACATCTAGACATGAGTCCTCTACTTATTTCTAAAATATTATAAATTTTTTTTATCATTTTATTGTGATTAGGCTGGTCAGACAGACACCTACTTCTTATTTTTTCCCTGAAATTTAAGTACTAGTGCATTGCAATTTCAAATTTTCACCAAATAGATTTTGTTTTTTTAAATAAACCTAGTAGTTTAGAAACTACATTCAATTTGCTACATATTCTATTGTTACATATTTTTGAAATAATATAGATAAATTATTCAAATTTTTACGTAAAGTTTCCTAACCCTGACTTTTTTGAATTCTTTACCACATAAGGACCTGTTTTTGCCATGATGATCCTGCACATACCCATTGCATCTATTGATTTGGGAACCAATATAATCCTTGTTCCTTTTATGTACAGCTCTATTTGGACATATTGAAGCATAATGAACAATATTACCACAACTAAAGCATTTAAAGGGAAACATACCTTTATAATTTATGCTACCCATCTTCAACTTCCTGGTGAAGTTAGCTTCGAACTCATCAACATCATCACTATCTGGTTCCTCCTCAATCTGCATTGCCTTAAATTCCATTTCTATCTTTTCTTCTCTCTTGTCATCTTTCTAAAAATTTCTCAATTCAAATGCTTGCAGGGTGTCGAACAAGTGCTCCAAGGTGTACTTGTTAGGGTCATACATTTCTTCAATCACCGAGATCTTTTCGTTGTAGCAATCTGGTAGGGTGATTAGGATCTTCTCTATTATGTCTTCATCTGGTAGCTTTCCTACTTGATTTCTAACCTCATTTGCAGTTTGTTCAACCATATGAAAGAAACTTGTAAATTCTTCACCATCTTCCATTTTTAGGTTCACAAATCTACACTTTTCTACCAGTCTCTTTGTCAATTTCACTTTTTCATTCTCTTCATACATATCTTCCATCTTTTTTTAGACATCATATGCACTATCCAAATAATTAACCTTAATTCACTCAGTTTTAGATAAACCACTGCAAATCGCATACTTCACCCTCTCATTTTCTTCATAAGCAGAGATCCCATCTACAATATTAACACCACTGAATGGAAGTGTATACTTATTCTCAAAAAACTTCTAGGTCTTGACACCAAGAGAGATAATATATCCTCTCATTTTTCCCTTCCAATCTTTCTAATCAGTTCCATCAAACATAGGGATCGACAACTTGTGTGGAATTAGATCTTCCTTAAGCAGTTAAGCTTTACAACAAGGAACAAGAGCTTTGATACCAATTTTTAAACAAGCGTAATACAAATAAGAGGGGAGGGGTGAATCAGTTTTCACACAAATTCAAACTTAAAACTTTATCAGTTATCAGATCTTCAACCACACTATTTTGTTATTAAATATGAGCATGAAACATAGATAATAGAAAGTAAATCAACACTATGAACACCATAATTTTACATGGAAAACCCAATAAGGGAAAAACCATGGTGAGGGTTAACTCATAATATAAATATTATAAACTGAATAAAAAGGCTCACTACCAATGGCTCATTGCCCAAAAGAGGACTCACTTTCCAAATACAAAGGCTCACTTCATACAAAGGGCTCACTATCCAATAGGGAGGCTCACTACCTACATATAAAAAAGAGAACAAAAGATCCACCACAACAAATAAAGAACATTTATAGTATTATAGAAACCTTTAGTTCATTGCCTTCAACACACTCAAAATTTTCTAGCACAACTCACTCACACACACTTCTACTCTTATGCTTTGTGGCACAATTCCATCGCTTTGCATCACACTTTCTTACAATTCTTCACAACTTACCTTGCTTTTATACCATTCTCAACCTTAGAAAAAAATTTCAAGGTCAGCCACAATACAACGTTTCATAAATTCAAATTAGGTTGGAAACTCTAAATTCCTACATTGGAAAAGGAATCAGAATGGACCAATAAAATTATTTTCTTAAGTCTTCTACACGCTTCCTCAATTTAAATTTTATTCTTTGAATGAAGTGTAAACACTAGGTCGCCCAAACCTAATGAAAACAAAAAATATCAATGATGTACACACTTCCAGCAAGAAGATGGCATGCAAATGACACAACATGCTTCATTATGCACAATAATACATCTTATATCTTCCAAATACACCTGCAAAAAAGATAACATACCTCAAACACTGAACTCCTTCAACCAATCAATCTGGGCTATGTAGACACACACAAAAATGCTAAAGCATGATTTCCGGATCACCAAACTCCAAACCTCTTCACCAGAGCATAGGAAAGACCTTCACAAGATATCTCCCAGATTCTCATGATTTGAAACAAAGGAGTGGAGAACTATGGAGAAAACATATTTCTCCTAGTCCATAGAACACTGACTCTATCGATTAAACACATATACTAGTGAGCACAACTTTCACATAACATCTCACTAGAAACTAATACTCAGATGATATCATCATCAAATCATCATCAACACGCCTTCAGATCCACACTAAGATATGATCAACAAAGGAGAAATGTGAAGCACATACTAGAGCACATACTGAACACACTCAACACTCTGACTTCTCTTCTTAATTAATTTTTTCAAAAGCAGTTGGAAACTCACCACTCCAACATATCTAAAACACCATAAAGGTAGCTACATGTACTCACAACATCTCAACAACATCTCAACCATACATTTACAATTTGCAACATACTAAACAGTTTTGACATCAATGACAACATTAATGACAACACCACTAGACAAGCTCATACTTGCAACAATAATATTTTGCAATTCTTCATCTAAGGCTCAATCTATAAACTTTTCAAGCCATGTGTTATACTCCTCCTCAGTTGGCCACTGCATGTCCAACAATTTTTGTACCTTTGTATTATGTTGGTTATATCTTGCATCAATTAGTATCTAGGAGTGCTTGACAAATGTGTCCATTCTCACTTCAATTCTTGTCATATTATCCATAGTAGGATTCAACATGGAATAGTCTGCAAGATTGACCATTAGCTTGAAATTTGGGAGAAAATCTCCCAACTCATCTTTCCATGTAGCAAACACCTTCAATTCTCCTTTATCGTCAAAAATCCTTGGCATGCCATTCCCTTCCATATCTCTAATTTTTTTTAGCTTATTCTATAACTGCATGCCCAACTTACCATCGAATGTTGTAATCTCACTTAACAAGTCTATGGATTTCAACAAATTAGGAACATTTTTTGGAGCTTTAGGGTATTCTTGCACATTAGGCATCATTTCTTTTCATGTTGCAGCCCTGGTACTCCACTTGCTCCATTCAATTTGGAATGCATTTTGAATTAAAAAATACTTCTTATTTTGTTCATGAATATATTCTTGTACACATCCCATACATTATCAGCCTTGTTTACCAAATTTGTAACTTTATTCTTTAAAATATCATCAAATCATCTACAACCTTGGAAGTTTCCTCCTTGGCCTTCTTAGTATTAGCCTCGACCACTTGCACTTCTTGTTTCAAATTTTGAATCCTTAGAGACAAGGTCTCTCTATCTTGGGCAGACAAATATGAAGAAGTTATGGGAGATAGCAAACCTTTTTGTGCTATAGCAAGCACTTTGTTATGCTCATCAATCAACTTATTATATTTTTCCATCAGTTTTGCATACCTGTCCTATGTTATTTGGGTTGTGTCCACACTCAACATGGTAGCATGCATAGTTAATTATGCGGTTGTAGTGGTAGTTATTTCAGTAGCCCTCTTTCTCACAACAACATCAATTTCTTACTCTAAATTTTATCACTTTAGGTTTCCCAGTATTTGGTGCCATGGACCAAATAGTAATAGTGTGTAATTTTGGATTGAAACCTAAACCAAATACTTTGTTCTTGTAAGATAGAAAATTATCGTCACTAGGGTTTAGGACCTAGGACAACAAACTTTCTATACATCACATTCAAGCATGACCTAGAGATCTCACCCCAAGATTGTAATAGAGGAAAGAGATCTATTAGAAGGTTGTCCTAGGGTCTGATTATAAAATAAAGGGGACTTCGCCACCAAGCTAGGGCTTGAAAAAACAAATGAAATGAAAGATATAATGCTTATACCTAATATGATGCAATACTTCACTAAATGACCTAAAAATGCATCTAAATCAAAACAGAGAATTGCAAGATGAAATGTGTGCACCTAGAAACCTAAAGAAGACTTAATGAAGCTATGAAATGCTAAAAACACTAAAATTTTCACGTACTAGGACTCATACGCTAGTTTGGGCATATCAGTTCTAGATCAAGGTTTCTGGTCTCGAACAACTTTCTAGAAAAAGGGTATTTGGAACTACAAAAATTTAGAAAATTTCCTATAGTGAGACTCATATGCCACTTTTGGTGTATAAGTCTCATTTCAGTTAAATTTCATGAATTCAAAGTTTAGATCTATACTCCAATATATTTTTTCCTTCCAAACTGATTTTTGGATCTAAAACCTTGATTTTGCAGATGACTTTTTATGATGATAGAAACCTTGCAAATGAGGGGGTGACTTCAACAACTTTCTCCAAGCTTGTAACCTAATCTCCAAGATATTTTCAAGCTCTAAAACCTAGATCTTGAATGGTGTCTTATAAATCTATAATCCAACATGAAATAGCCATGAAGGATGTAGATCTAGATCTTGGGATAAGTGTAGAACAATGCTTGACCTTGGATCTTAAATGCAAGATCACAACACTAGCTTAATAAAATGCTCGATGCTTGATATCCTTGACATGATGATGGATCTTGAATTTCTACAAAAATTGATAAATAATTCTACCCTTGAATTCCTTAGAAATGATCTTGAATACTCTCTTGATGATCTTGTAAAGTCTTGGAATGCTTAACTCGTGAGTGCTTGACTTGATATCATGAATGCTTATATTAAATAATGATTTCAAATATTGTTCATATAAGGAATTCATCTAATATACTATTAATTAGATCCCATAGACTGGAATCCATGATATTTGAACTTAGAACCTAGATTTTCCCACTCAAAACCCAAAAAATAGGCCAAATGGGACTCATATGCAAAACTTGGAACATGGGTCCCACAGGGCCTTTTTAGGTGTCAAAAGTGTCAGTGTGTTAAGAAATTAAGTCTATTTGTTGATATTATTAGGATTTTGATTGAAATATGCCTTGGGATGCATAATATAGGGTCTTAGGGGGCTACTCATGATGATATTAAGGTCATAAATGTAATAGGGCTCAAATTTCAATATGAAAGTGTAAATAAATATACTTTACAACATCAAATTTAGGAAAGAATAGGTATTTTTAGCTTAAACGGGTCTTAAATCCAATGTGAAAGTGTACAACACATTAAAACACTAGGTTAGGTTCATTTAGTTTACAAGCCTCCTAAATTTAATGTGAAGGTGTAAATAAATACACTTTACAACCCTAAATTAAGGGAAAGTTGGGTTTATTTAGCTTTAAAATGACCCAAGACCAAATGTGAATGTGTAAATGGTGTAGGAGCACCTTGTTCACCAAATGCCATCAAAAGGAAAAATTGCAAAATTTGAGTTTTCAAATGTAAAAGCATGTAAAAGAGTCATGTTGAGATCAATTTCAATGTATTTGAGTCCATAATAGGTCTCTAGGTGGTCAAAATAGTGAAAAGTGCAAAACTTGGAAAAATTGCAAAGTTGGCAAATTGAGAAAAATGCAAAAAGTGTACAAAAAGCAGGAATATGAAGATTCAAGTGGGAAAATAGAAGGTTTAGTTGATTGGTAAATGAAGAAACAGTTACTCTAACTGATGTAAACATCAATATAAAGCTTGGAAAAGGTGAGCAAAAGGAAGACTTTGAATCTTGTAACCAATTTTGTAATCAAGAGTACCATGTTTTTTTGAATCAACACCTTCTTTGTGATTTTTTCATATTTTTGGGTCTGTACAACACTTCTAGATTTGGATACATATTTTCTTGAGTTGGTTAAGGTTGAAAAAATTCATATAAAGTGGTTTTGAGTAGTTTCAATTTAAATTAAGGGATGTTTGCAAGCTTCTTTCATATAACAATTTGTAACCCTTAAATAGGGTTTGAGAGTCTTTTAAGTTTTAAACCACCATTCCACCAATGGAGGTTAGCTAGATTAGTGGAATGCGATGTTTTATATTTTTTTTTGTTTTTGAATGTGTGCAAGTGTAGGGGAAGTTATGGTGCAAGGTTTTGGTGTTGCATTTTGTTGGTGGTTTTTTACTGTAACCAGGTTGGTCTTCTAATCTACCTATGGAATTGCCAATTCCAATCAAGGGAAGCTCGAAGGACTTGGATCAACTGACGAGGATTTTAAAGACCTCCTACACTTTGGGCTCTGCAAGATTCAGGAGGGTGATCCCTTAATGCATTTATAACCTTTGCACCATTATCATAAACAACATTAATAACAATAGATAATCTCATTTAATAACTCAACATAATAGGATAATATCGAATAGAATTGTTTGTTCATCAGTAATATCAACTATTTGAAGCATGAGATAACTACCACACATAGGGACTTAAAATGATTTTGAATTTATAAAATGTTTCTAAGATGCACTAAGCTGCAAGATAAATCAGTGCCTAATTTTGCGCCATGGAGTCAAACACATAAAAATAATTCATCCGCAAATGACATTCAACCAGTGGATTTAAATTGTTAATGCCTTGCATCAACTGTTATTGCCTTACACCAACAATCCCAATCCTATTATCAATCAAACTCTCCTTACCAAATCCAACCTACACACTTGAAATCACTCTTATCTTCTCAAAGTATTTAACCATTTCCTTGAAATAGACCCATAAACAAAAAACACAATCTCATGAAATTTGAGATGACAAACTCAAAGATAACTTGTATTATTGAATTCATATGATTAAACTGTACAAGTACGGAGACAATTTGAAGATATTCATGAATGTGCAAACCCTTAGAAGACATTCATGATTTATTTTCACAAATTGATTCTATTTGCTCATAAAATAAAAAATTATAGCTTACAAACTCAAATTATGACTCAAAACTTGACATTTTCTATCTACCCAACACCCATAAAAAATCCCAGAACCCTAAATAATCTGAAGAGAAAAGAAGAAATAGAAGAAGAGAAGATTCTAGAAGAAGCCCTAAAGATGATCTAGATATGCCATCTAGAAACCTCTTCACCATTGATCAACATAATGCAAAGCATCTCCCCTCTCTCTGCAACAGACTTTGCCTCCAAATCTTCCTTTGATGTGTGTTGTTCTTCAACAAAAAATATGCCTATAAAAATTATCTCCATTTTCACTCAGCTATGTGATAAATATCCTCTGCTCATGTGGAAACTCCATTTTCCTACCCTTTTTATTCAACTGGAGCTGCACTTTGTATTTTTCCTTCACATATTAAAGTTTTATAACTTTAATATTTATGCTTTTATTTTAATTGCTCAGTAATAAAAATTTAATGAATATTTAATTCACTTCCTCAAAATATTCCCTTGTGCATTTACATGTGTATTCTATCTCCAGCAGATAGAAATTCTTTATTTAAAACATTTTGGGAATTTTACTTTGACCTTTAAAATATTTCACCTTTCTTTTCCCATCAAAGGTTCTTTGAAGATTATATTGGGCCTATGAAATCACTATGTTGGGCCCACTTTAATCCTTTAAATGCTTTCTTTTAAAACTACCATCGGCCTTGTTTTTTACTTTAAATGTTTTTCTTCGATAAACAAATGAAACATTTAAAATATTATATTCGCCCATCTTAAAGCTCTTTTCCTATGCACATGCAAGATTTCACCTAGGCCCGCCACTACCACGTGGCACCATCCCATTATGTCACAAGGATTAATGATTGTGCATCTTTTAATCGTGATACGACAAGCAACAGTGGAGATTGAGTTGCATTTCCATCTTTTTTTTCTACCGTCGATTTCACTTCCTTTAGCTTTGTGCCTTAATCCTTCACTTGTCATTCAACCTTGCTCTACAATTTCTCCATTTGATAATGGCAGTGGTTTCTCTCATGGAAAAAATTTACATTCTCACTGTCCATGCTCTAATGGATACACAGTGCCTTGCTCTAGACCAAATTGTGCCCACCTTCATGCGTACTTTCTATTTAATTTCTGAAGGTTTTCATCAAATCTAATTTTGTGCGTATGCTATTATCATGATGTCATCACTGTGTTCAATCCCCTTTGTCTATTACCAAACTAGGCATAGCATTCATGTTGGATCGATCCCACTTTCTCAACTGATATGCCCTTTCTTATTAGAAAAAGCATTGATGAATATGTTCCAAGTAACATTCTTCTCTAATTTTTTCTATGTAAATTCTTCCATGGGGAGCATTTGCAATTTAAGTTTCACATTGCTACCTACCCTTCATTCTCTGTGTGCTACATTCCATGGTGTCCCCACATCCTCAATAATTGCATTATTTTAAGAGTTCCAAAAGCTCTTTAGATATATTCACATTTGTTTACGGTTTAAGCCAGATAGGCCGCAGGCTTCTTGTTTCATTAGCCTCATCTATCTTCATATTTTCATGGATTCCCATATTCTTCTAGTTGTTTTCTTTTATTTTCTAATAGCCACACCTGTTGTATACGAGTGGTTCTTTAGGTTTAAGCGAAAACCCCTCAACTGGTGCATTTCAGGAGACCACATTATTTGGGGGTTTCTATCCAGTAGGCCATGCCATGTACACATCATTAGCTTTAAAGTTTCTAAAGAATTATAAATAGCTCCTCAGTGTGGTGCATTGTCTCTCATACCCTTATTGAAGACTTTTTGATAAGTATTTTATATATATACTCTGCCTTCTATACAGAGGCTTTGAATTATCATGAAATCCCTCCTTTATGGTGATAGGGCAGGCTTCTCAAGCCTTTTCAAAATTTCTTTTTGTGTATTCCCTCTACAACCACTAGTGTTAAATGCATTTTTGTAAGGGATTCTATGTCTTTTCAAAAGTCATTCCAACAAATTTTAATGGTGCACTGCTACCTTTATAGCTACCATTTGTATTTACTCTGTAGTGGCATCCTTCTAAGGCTACGATGTTGGCATTCCATGACATTGCATTTTGAGAGGGGTTTTGTCAAATAGGAACTTGAACCAGGTTTGAGCCTTATTTCAAAATATGTGGAATGGTTCTTGGACCTCTGTTTTACCGCACAAGATTACATACTGTAGTGATTTTATCCCATGGTAAGTTTGATAAGAAACCATATTTCATTTAATGGCTTTGATGCCAAAAGGAAATTCATTTCACTTGCGTATGAGTTACTAATTTCCCTATAAATGGCCAAATAATGGAGATCCATTATCAGGTGGTGAAATCACTTTGTTTGATTGGTTCCTCATATGCTCCTCTTGGCTTTTTATTTATTTATTTGTGTGGTAATCTATCATCTTTCTTTCTATATAAACAAATGTATATGACTACCCAATTCTTCTGAATAGTTTACTATGACTTTAGATTCTTCTGTCCCTCTATGACCAAAGTATTTTATCCATTGAATTTGTAATTTTATCCCTTGGACAAGCTTTGAGGCTTAGGTTCTTGCTTTCCCAACCAATAAAGTCGCTCTAATATTTCTATTTCAAACCTAATGGCAGGATTAAAAATGTTGTGGCATTATCCCATGGTAACTTCAAGTGAAGCACTACCTTCATCAAGTTGTGGGAGGAACCTTGTGATTCTAGAAAATGAAAATCCGCTAATGAAATAGTGCATTTTAAATTCACACATTTCATAATCAAAGTGTCCTTCAACTAGAGCACGTCTGGTCCCCATGTGGGTCTGGCTAAAAAAAAATCATTTTCAAGAAACTTTCTTGCTCAAATTCATCTAGGACGACATCTGAGTGCACATGGAGTTGAAACATGAACTGGGTTTGCATTAAAATATGCTTTGCAAAATTTTGCAAAATGATGGAAATTGGCCAAGTTGGTTTTGGAATCAGCTTTGAAAACTAGGGAAACGACCTCTTGGAAACATAAATAATTGCAAGCATGTAGCCATTGTTCCTAAGAATTCAATGCAAAAGATGGTTCGAGGAAATCAATTAGGAGGAAAAATTTATTAACTATCACCTACTCAAACTTTTTGCAATAAACAGTTGTTGTGAACCAATTGAAATTGAAGAGAGCACCTCGTTGCTAAAATATCAAATCAACTCCTGGTGAGCTTCCACTAGACACAATAGTTCATTTAGGTGCAATGAGCATGTGTGCAAAAGGGATTATATTGAATCATTATTCATCAAAAGTTATTACCGCTCAAAGTTGGCTTCTTAGAAAGGTTTTAGTGCAAACCTCAAGAAATTCCTTTTTTTTTTATCTGCTAAAAATATCAAATCAACTCATAAGGCCTTGAAAACTGAGATGTGAGCTCATTTTGGTTTAGAGAATGTAAAATAACAATCATTCTAACATGACAGTTAATCAATTGCAAAATTTAAGCTCAAACAAGAGGCAACTTTGTAGAACTAAATGTTTGCAAACAGTTGAACAGTGACAAAACACTTCAACTTCACTTTTTGAAACCTTGACAAATCTCATCATGGGAAGCTTAAAATTGAAATGCATGTTCACATAGGACACATGAGTGTGTTTGCAAAGGATTTTTTCTTAGAAATCAATGGGCTTCAAATTATGACCCTCCAAAGTAGGTCGTTCAAGCAAGTTCATCAGGAGCACTTCTGAAAGTGTAGAGGAAATTTTTTGGAATGGGTACTTCAAATTTGCAAAATTTGAGAGTGTCAACAATGGCTCCAACTGGGGATGTATGCCCCCTATGGGCATAGAAATATTCTAGATCTTTGTGGAGTAGACCAAATTTTGAGTCCATCAGGTGTCCTCAAACTACTACTTTATTCATTCTTCTTTTTCAACTTCATCTTGTGGCACCAGGCTACCAAATGAAAAAGGGGAGTTAGCATTTACCTCTATCAAACATAATTCTACAAAAAGAGCTGATCTCCCTCAATTTGTGCTTGCATTTGTCAAACCACAACAACATGGGTGACTGCATCCATGCAAACACAAGGATTAGGCTTCCTTTGTGCAAGTGATAACTTTCTCTCTGTTTGGATTTTTCATCAATTGACAACCAAATCAAATAGGCCACATCATTGCCACTTTCTTCATTCTCTGATTTTTTATCAAGTGGCAACATGAGAAAATGGGGATTAAGACCATATGAAAGCACAGTCTAATCACAACCATTTTTCTGATTGAACATGATGGTACCTCTCAACAGGCCATAATATACAACATCATCAACATGTTCATAATCACTATGCATTTTAAAGTCAGACATACTTTCCAAATGTTGATTGTCATGTGGCAACAAGCTATCATATTCATCATTTACATTATTTTCAAACTGAAAGAAACATTCCTCGGTATCTTGCACATTTCCACATCCTATGAAAACTCCTTCTAGCTAGGTATGTGAAGGATCATCATGGGAAAAATAGGCCCTCAAGTGGCAAAAAAATTAGAAAAATTAGAGTTAAGCAACTTGACATAAAAAATTGAATAATTTATCTATATTATTTAAAAAATATGTAAGAATAGAATCTGTAGCAAATTGAATGTAGTTTTTAAACTACTAGGTTTGTTTAAAAAAAAGAAAAATCTAGTTGGTGAAAATTTGAAATTTCAGTGTAGTAGTACTTAAATTTCAAGGAAAAAATAAGAAGTAGGTGTCTGTCTGACCACCCTAACCACAATAAAATAATAATACTTTTTATAATATTTTAGATATAAGTAGAGGACTCATGTCCTGATGTGATGCATATTTTTTTGTATTTTTTTCCAAGTAAATAATTAATTATGTTACAAGTTTTTAAAAAATAAAATACTCATATGTCTGACCACCTTAACTTGGTCAAAACATCATGAAATTCAATTTTTCTTTTTAATCCTATAGTATGCGAAGCATAGAATGTGACACATGTTTTGGATTCAAAAAATGTGATACTGTTTGAAAGCTATAGATGTTTTTCAATCAGTCTATCAATCAGGACTTTAGTCGTAATTTGAATAGAAAATGAATAATAATTACTTATTAAATTTAAAGTAAAGCATACTTTATATAGGTGGAAATCTGAGAATATCCTTTAAAAACCCTTTTCGTTTCATCAATTTTGGGTAAAAAAAAGTCGTCAGCCACATACCCATCATATTGCCACTTTATGGCCCATCATGATCTTACACATACCCAGCTAACAAAAATAACACTCACAATATGCTATATGGCTAAAACTATCAGGTTCAATCTTGGCATCATGAAGACTGGGATCAGTTGCAACATTAACTTCTAAAGAATGAGTAAATGCACTCATATTAGGTTTGAGAACATAATCTGATGCATTCTTCTCATCATCATCTAGCTCAATATAAAATACCTCAAGAGTACGCTCTAGCAAGTCACAATCAATAGGGACAGTAGAAAGACATCCGTGTGCATTGTTTTCTTCATGTGAAATGTTGGTTGATATATGTGCTGACTCAAAAGTGAAAGATTCATTTCTAATTGAAAACTCCTCATTAGCAATATGACTAGAATCTTCATTATCTTTCACATATATACCTTTCACATAGGATGGAAACATATCATTGTTCACACTCTGAAGATCAGGAGCATCAAATAGGAAGCAATTGTACTCAACTTCACACTCATCAACATGAGCATCAAATAGGAAGCAATTGCACTCAACTTCACACTCATCAACATGAAATTCACCATTATTCTCACTCCTTGGCTGCTCCACACATGGATCAAGTATTTTTGTAGTGTCAACACAATTTGAAAATTTATGGTCATATGGATCATCAAGCTCTTCAATATCATCAATGGATAATGATGTTGATTTAAGATCCATATATATGTCACAGTGTGCCACTTGATTATTCCAAAAGGAATCCATTTTTTCATCAACATGCTCTTCATGTAACACAAACCTTTCCATCTTTGCTTCATGCAAACAACCATGAAGAGAAGGGGAATAAGAAAACTTATCAGCATCTTCATCATATTCAACATTATGTTTTGAGTTGACATATTGATCACACACATGTTTGTCTTCAAATTCTGCATCACTCTCATAATGAGCTTGCTCTACTGATAGTGAATTTGAATCACATTTTGTGTATTCACCATGTGCATTTACATCATTGTATTCTTCAAGTGAGAAATATACTTCCATATCATCCTCAGGAAAGCAATCACAATCTGTAGAGCAGGACTCAGAGATATCAACCTCATCATGATTTTCATCACAAGACAAATTATCACTACTTGAACCATGTTAAAAATCTTCAGAATAAATGCCCGAGGCTACAATTTCAAAATCATAATCAATGCTTTGTAATGGTGTATCAATAACACATTCATTGTAATCACTAATCACATCATGACATGGGATAGCATTATATTTTTCATTTACTTCTCCATCACCTAAGATATCACAAGAGAAACATTCTTGTATATCTACTCTGTCATCATCCCATCTATCATCATTTTCCTCATTGTTGCAAGGATTTGCACATGTGTTGAGCGTGAGTTGATTACAATGTTCATCGTTTGACATGTTCTTTTCACTTATTTGCATTATTGTCTGATTTTCCTCAAGAGGACAATTGTTTTCTTCATTTTTAGAATTTGCATTTTGTGTATAACCACATTTGGATGATTCCACCATCCTTATCCAATCAAGAACTTGGTCAAAGTTATGGGGCTTCAATTCCTCTAGCAAAGTACTCAGCCCAGGTTCATAAATCTCACAAAACAAATCAATGCACATAGATTCTTCAGGTCTTAAGTTTGTGGGGACTCCTATCAAAGCATCCAAAAATATCAAAAACAACTTATATGGTGATTCTCCCTCTTGTCTCTTCATTTCATACAATTCTTGTACAAAAGACTTCTGATCAACAGTGCTCAAATTTTGTTGGCATTCAACTTGGAACTCACTATGATCTGCATGTTGTGATGATGGAGAAATCAGAGTAGCAGAATTAGCATCTTGACAAGCACTTCTATTATTTGCTCCATGTGTTCTATATGCATGATATGTATTGGGATGATCAACACTCACAACCCTATGTCCTTTCATCATTGAGTATCTTAAATTTTTCTCAATATCCATAGTAATTTTATATGCTTGGTACAATGTTGTAGGATCTTTGTCTCTCAATAAGAAACTCATCTTCTTGTCAAATGCTCCCAAGTACATGATTAAACATTCATCATCATTTGGTCTTATGTCTTCAGAAATCTCTCTTATGATCTTTGAAAATATGAGGTTAAAAGACATGACTAATTCATCTTTTCCTTTCTCCATGTTCATGGATCTTTTCCTTATCAGAATAGGGTCAATCCATTCTCCAAATTGTTGTAGGAATACTACCTTAAACTCTTCCCATGAATAAATGGAGAAAGTTGGCAGATAGGAGAACCATTCCCTTACATCCCCTCCTAAGGACTGAACAAATAGTCTCATGATCGCATCCTCATAATCAACCTCATAATATTCAATCAAATTATTGAATTCTTGGAGATGTCTATTTGCTGATTTAGACTTGTCACCAGTGAATATCAGTAACTTATCTCTGACTTTAGCTGGAATGTCATTTGGGTAACCATAGATGCCACTAAAATTGATGGATTTGGACCTTCCAGTGCTAAAAATTCTTTGACCATTTGGCTGAGACTGATCACAAACCATGGTTCCATCCAGAACCATACTAGGATGCATATATTGAGGCATTTTAACATGCCTCTTTCACAATTCACATATCAACTCTAAAGCTGATCATTCATTTTCCCTATGTATAGATTTTATCATAATCTTAGAATGTTACAATACATAAAGCAAATGCATCTATGCCTAAGATCTATTTAATAGGAAAACTTAAAAACTAGCATACTTTTCTAGCATAATACGTAAGCTACAAATTACAATTCAAAAGTATGGAAACTAACTATATTGTTCCTTTCCCAATCTTAGTGCTAATCACTCAATAGGGAAGCAAGGTTTATTCTAAGATGTTCAAATATGGTTTTCATATACAATTTTCTTGAAAACCAAGAATGAAGAATACCTTGAAATGTTGCAGTTGTTGCAAATTATCTTCTGATTATAGATCTAGAACTGTATTCACCTCTTCATCAGGTTCTTGTAATAGAGTCGCCACCTCTCTTCTTAGAGGATTGAACTTCAAACATCAAGAAGTTCTTTTCATAGATAATTTTCTTTCTGAGTTCCTTTCACCAACAGAGCACCATAGATCTTAAAATCTTCAGGCTCACTATAACAAATCTTTCTCCAGGCTTGAAATTCATCAATATTTGAACTAAATTCAAAATGGAAAAAAAGAATATGACTCTATTTCTAGATTCTTCAATGAGAATTTTCTCAAATTCTCCCCAACAACATTGGCATTTTATTGGTCATTTTTTACTGTAACTAGGTTGGTCTTCTAATCTACCTATGGAATTTCCAATTCCAATCAAGGCTAGCTCAAAGGACCTAAACCAACTGACAAGGATTTTAAAGACCTCCTACACTTTGGGCTCAGCAAGACCCGGGAGGGTGATCCCTTAATGCGTTTACAATCTCTACACCATTATCATAAACATTAACAACAACAAATAATCTCATTTAATAGCTCAACGTAATAGGATAATACCGAATAGAATTGGTTCTTCATCAGTAATATCAACTATTTGGAGCATGAGATAGCTACCACACATAGGTATTTAAAATGATTTTGAATTTATAAAACATTTATAAGATGCACTAAGCTACAAGATAAATCAATGCCTAATTTTGGGCCATGGAGTCAAACACATAAACATAATTCATCAGAAAATGACATTCAACCAGTGGATTTAAATTGTTAATTCCTTGCATCAACTGTTAGTTCCTTACACCAACAATCCCACTCCTATTATCAATCAAACTCTCCTTACCAAATCCAACATGCACACTTGAAATCACTGTTATCTGCTCAAAGTATTTAACCATTTCCTTGAAATAGACCCATAAAAAAAAACACAATCTCATGAAATTTGAGATAACAAACTCAAAGATGCCTTGTATTATTGAATTCATATGATTAAACTGTACAAGCATGGAGACAATTTGAAGATATTCATGAATGTGCAAACCCCGGGAAGACATTCATGATTTATTTGCACAAAATGGTTCTATTTGCTCATAAAATCAAAAATTATAGTTTACAAACTCAAATTATGACTTAGAACTTGACATTTTCTATCTACCCAGCCCCCATACAAAATCCCAGAACCCTAAATAATCTGAAGAGAAGATTCTAGAAGAAGCCCTAAAGCTGATCCGGAGATGCCATCTGAAAACCTCTTCACCATTGATCAATAGAATGCAAAGCATCTATCCTCTCTCTACAATAGACTTTGCCTCCAAATCTTCCTTTGATGTGTGTTGTTCTTCAACAGAACATATGCCTATAGAAATTCTCTCCATTTTCACCTAGCTGTGTGAAAAATATCCTCTGCTCACATGAAAACTCCATTTTCCTGCCCTTTTTTATTAAACTAGAGCTGCACTTTATATTTTTCCTTCACATATTAAAGTTTTATAACTTTAATATTTATGCTTTTATTTTAATTGCTCAACAATAAAAGTTTAGTGAATATTTCATTCACTTCCCGAAAATATTCCCTTGTACATTTTCATGTGTATTCTATCTCCAGCAGATAGAAATTCTTTATTTAAAACATTTTGGGAATTTTACTTCCACCTTTAAAATGCTTCATCTTGCTTTTACCATCAAAGGTTCTTTGAAGATTATATTGGGCCTTTGAAATCACTCTATCTGGCCCACTTTAATCCTTTAAATGATTTCTTTTAAAAATTCCATCAACCTTATTTTTCACTTTAAATGTTTTGCTTCGATAAAACAAATGAACCATTTAAAATATTATATTTTCTCCTCTTAAAGCTCTTTTCCCATGCACATGGAAGATTTCACCAAGGCACACCACTGCCATGTGGCACCAGCCTATTATGTCATAAGGATCAATTAGTGTGCATATTTTACTCATGATACGGTGGGTGATGGTGGAGATCGAGCTGCATTTCCATCTTGTTTTTCTTCCAATGATTTCACTTCATTTAGCTTTGTACCCTAATCCTTCACTTGTCGTTCAACCTTGCTCTACAATTTCTCTGTTTGATAATGGCAGTGGTTTCTCTCATGGAACAACTTCTCATTCTCATTGTCCATGCTCTAATGGATATGCAGTGCCTTGCTCTAGACCAAACTGTGCCCACCTTCATGCATACTTTCTCTTTAATTTCTGAAGGTTTCCATCAAATCTATTTTTATGTGTATGCTATTATCATGATGTCATCACTATGTTCAATCCCCTTTTTCTATTACCAAACTGGGCATAGCATTCATGTTGGATCGATCCCCCTTTCTCAACTAATATTTCTTTTCTTATTAGACAGAGCATTGATGAATATGTTCCAAGTAACATTCTTCTCTAATTTTTTCTATGTAAATTCTTCCATGGGGAGCATTTGCAATTTAAGTTTCACATTGCTACCTGCCCTTCATTATCTGTGTGATACATTCCATGGTTTCCCCACATCCTCAATACTTGCATTTGTTTAAGAGTTCCAAAAGATCTTTAAACATATTCACATTTGTTTAGGGTTTAAGCCAGACAAGCCACGGGCTTCTTATTTCATCGGCCTCATCTATCTTCATGTTTTGATCGATGCCCATATTCTTCCAGTTGCTTTCTTTTTTTTTTTATAATAGCCACACCAACTGTATACATGTGGTTCTTTAGGTTTAAGCAAAAACCCCTCAACTGGTGTGTTTCAGGAGACCACATTATTTAGGGGTTCTATCCAGTAGGTCATGCCATGTACACACCATTAGCTTTAAAGTTTCTAAAGCATTATCAATAGCTCCTCAGTGTGGTGCATTGTCTCTCATAGCCTTATTGAAGACTTTTTGGTAATTATTTTATGTATATACTCTACCTTCTGTACATATCCTTTGTTTTATCATTAAATCCCTCCTTTCTGGTGATAGAGCGGGCTTCTCAAGACTTTTCAATATGTCTTTCTATGTATGCCCTCTGCAACCACCAATGCTAAATGCATTTGTGTAAAGGCTTCTATGTCTTTTCAAAAGTCATTCCAACATATTTGAAGGGTGCATTGCTCCCTTTATAGCAGCCATTCGTACTTACTTTGTAGTGGCATCTCTATGTGGATGTGACATTGGCATTCTGTGATATTATGTTTTGAGAGGGGGTTTTGTCAAAAAGGAACTTGAACGAGGTTCGAGCCCTGTTTCACAATATGTTGAATGGTTCTTGGACCTCTTTTTTACCACACAAGATTACATACTGTAGTGATTTTATCCCATGGTAATTTTGATAAGAAACCACATTTCATTTAATGGCTTTGATGCCAAAAGGAAATTTGTTTCACTTGCGTATGAGTTACTAATTTCCCTATAAATGGCCAAATAATGGAGATCCATTATCAGGTGGTGCAATCCCTTTGTTTTATTGGTTCCTCATATGCTCCTCTTGGCTTTGTTTTGATTCATTTGTGTGGTAATCTATCTTCTTTCTTTCTATATAAACAAATGTATATGACTACCCAATTCTTGTGAATAGTTTACCATGACTTTAGATTGTTCTGTCTCTCTATGGCCAAAGTATTTTATCCATTGAGTTTGTAATTTTATCCCTTGGACAACCTTTGAGGCTTAGGTTCCTACTTTCCCAACAAATAAAGTGGCTCTGATATTTCTATTTCAAACCTAATGGCAGGATTAAAAATGTTGTGGCATTATCCCATGGTAACTTCAAGTGAAGCACTATCTTCATCAAGTTGTGGGAGGAACCTTGTGATCCTAGAAAATGACAATCCACTGATGAAATAGTGCATTTGAAATTCACACATTTCATAATCAAAGTGTCCTTCAACCAGAGCATGTCAGGTCCCCATGTGGGTCCAGCTATTTTTTTTTCATTTTTAAGCAACTTTCTTGCTCAATTTCATTTGAGACAACATCTTAGTGCACATGGAGTGAAAAAATGAAATGGGTTTGCATTCAAATATGCTTTCTAACCTTTTGCAAAATGGTGGAAATTGGCCAAGTTGGTTTTGGAATCGGCTTTGAAAACTAGGAAAACAACCTCCTGGAAACATAAAAACTTGCAGGTGTGCACCCATCGGTCCCAAGAATGCAATGCAAAAGACGATGCAGAGAAATCAATCACGAGGAAAAATTTATTAACTATCAAAGTTTCCTACTCAAACTTTTTGCAATAAACAACTATTCTGAATGAATTGAAACTAAAGACAACACCCCATTGCTAAAATATCAAATTAACTCTTGGCGAGCTACCACTAGACACAATAATTCATTTAGGTGCAATGAGCACGTGTGGAAAATTTATTAGCTTGAATCATCATTCATCAAAAGTTATTGTTGCTCAAAGTTGGATTCTCAGAAAGGTTTTAGTGCAAAACTAAAGAAATTCTCTTTGGTTTTGATCTGCTAAAACTAGAAAATCACCTCATAAGTCCTTGACAACTGACATGTGAGCTCATTTTGGTATAGAGAATACAAAAAACAATCATTCTGACATGACGGTGAACCAATTGCAAAATTCAAGCTCAAACAAGAGGCAACTTTGTAGAACTGAACATTTTCAAGTAGCTAAACAGTGACAAAACCCTCTAGCTTCACTTTTCAAAACCTTAACAAAACTCATCATGGGAAGCTAAAAATTGAAATGCACATTCACATAGGACACATGAGTGTGTTTGCAAAGGGATTTTGCTTGGAAATAAATGGGCTTCAAATTATGGGCCTCCAAAGTAGGCCATTCAGGCAAGTTCATCAAGTGCACTTTTGAAAGTGCAGAGGCAACATTTCAGAATAGGCACTTCAAATTTGCAAAATTTGAGAGTTCCAACACATTTAACATAAATTTTGAGTTTTCCTCTTCAAAATTGGTGGTTACAAGCATGGTAATGGTGAAACAACATGTGTAAAGGCTTAGTGGTGATAAATTAATCTTAGGAAGTTAGAGTCTAACATGTTTGGAGTATTGGTAGGTGGATTTGAGGTTTTCAATGTTCTTTTTCAATAAACCCTCACACTTTTGATCATTGTTAAGCCTACAATCAAGGGTTTTATGGTTTAGTTCTTTAGTGGGTCTCTCAACACCTAAAATTTATTGAGTCTCAAGTTTTGTGACCTAAATTAAGACTTTTTGGGGTTAAGTATGGTTTTGAGGTGATTTAAGAATGCTTGCTTTTTATTTTTGGTGGTAATTAAGGCTCTTTTCCAACAGACAATCAACTATTCTGGTAAATTCCTTAAAATTCCCTACTAAAATCTTTTGATATGATATAGTATGTCAAAATGGGTTCTTGAATGTGCAAATAGTTTTGGATGATTCAAAATGGTTTGGGAGAAACACACGATTTAGAGTGTGGAGACCTAATAGATGAATGGTGCCTTGACTGCACATAGAGTGGAAATCTGCTAAAACAATGATTTGAGTGATGAATTTTGGTTTGAATCTATCTTAGTGATGTTAGTAAATATGTCTCAATGCTTGGACAAAGTTTTAGAATGAAAATTTGTTGTTTTGGTGTTTGAACAATGTGGAACCATGGCGAAATTAGTGAATTGATTATGCATATTGATCAAGTTGAATGTTTTAGAGTTTTCTCACAAGGTATTTGGTTTGTTTCAATATAAAGCATGGTGATTACAGTGTCTTGGAAGTCTGATAAAAGGAATAAAGTATGAATGGTTTGTTTGTTGTCATTTTTCCATGTGGAGCAAGTGGCTTTGAAGAGTAAATTTATATGTTGAATGAATTGATGGATACATAGTCTTCTAACCAGTTTTTGGTTTTGTTTCAGTCTATATGAGGTTGCTTAATGTGTGTTAAGGTTGGTTGATTAATTTGGAATATTGATATGGTGTTTTGATGACTTGTGGAAATGTGGAAAATAGTGGAAAGTGGTGAATTTGGTAAATGATTTGTGTATCTTCTCATGAGTTGTGTTTAGGGTCAGAAGTACCCTTGATGAGTTTGTTCAGTTTGGTTGATGCTCTCCATCAATTGGTATCAGAGCTATTTTATTTTCATATTTGTTTGATCTCTTGTTGAGTTATTGGTTGGTTGCAGGTGCTTGATCCATCTAAGCTGCAGATAGGAAGAAGTCTAAGAGGTTGTGTGTGTTGGTAATAGACAAGCTGAGGTCTATGGTCACCATCCTACAATGGAGATTAAGTTGGGTAGAAGCTGCATAGAGAGAGTGAGGCATATTCTAGGATCTATTTTTGGGTAAGATGTATTGTTTGCTAAGTTGTGTGGTGAGGCAGTGAGGGAGATGGATACCAATCTGAAGAAGTACTTGAGTTTGCAGCCATTTGAAGAGTTCAAGACAATTTGAGACTACTTCACAGGTGGGAGTAGATGAAAAGAAGATTGGTCAAAGAATTTCTAGGATGAATTTTTTGAAAAAAAAAAGATTGCTTAGAAAATCAATGTGAAAGGATAGTCTTGTGTCCTTTGAGTGAGAAAACGTTAGTGGAAAGTTGAGAGCTGTGAAAGGACAATCTTGTGTCCTTTTTAATAAGAAGAGTGATTAGTGAGCCTGATGGGCAGAGAAAGAGATGGTAAAAGGAAAAGACAAGGCAATTGAAGACAAGATAAGTCACAAATGAAGACAAAGTTGAAAGAAAAGGGTGGAACTAAGACAAGGGTATGTGCAGGATCATCATGGAAAAAACATGCCTTTAAGTGGCAAAAAATTCAGAAAAATCAGAGTTAGGCAACTTGACATAAAAAATTGAATAAGTTATCTATATTATTTCAAAAATATGTAAGAAGAGAATCTGTAGAAAATTGAATGTAGTTTCTAAACTACTAGGTTTGTTTAAAAAAAGAAAAATCTTTGGTGAAAATTTGAAATTTCAATACAGGGGTACTTAAATTTCAAGAAAAAAATAAGAAGTAGGTTTCAACCCTAACCACAATAAAATGATAATATTTTTTTATAAGATTTTAGATATAAGTAGAGGACTCATGCCCTGATGTGATGCATATTTTTTGTAATTTTTTCCAATTAAATAATTGATTATGAATTTTTTATTACAACTTTTTAAAAAATTTAAAAACTCGTATGTCTGACAGCCTTAACTTGGTGAAAAATTAATGAGATTCAATTTTTTATTTTTTTAATCCAATAGTATGTGAAGCATAGGTGTGATGCATGTTTTGGATTCAAAAAATGTGATACCCTTTGAAAGCTATAGATGTTTTTTAGTCATCCTATCAATCAGGACTTTAGTTGTAATATAAATAAAAAAGAATAATAGTTACTTATTAAATTCAAATTAAAGCTTAGAATCTCCTTTTAAAACCATTCTTTTTTCATCAATTTTGGGTAAAAAAATAGTCATCAGCCACATGCCCATCATATTGCCACTTTTTGGGCAATCATGATCCTACACATACCCACAAAGACAAGAGAAAGATTCGATAGAAGGGAAGAAGAAGCATTCCAAGACAAGTTTGAAGTTGACATGTAGGGAAAAGAACAAGTAAGGTTGATACAAAATGTCTCTAAAGGGACTTGGAATGTTTTTGTAGGTTGGTTGTATGGTGCAGGAGCACCTTGTTCACTGAATTCCATCAAAAGGAAAAAATGTAAAATATTCATGTTGAGATCAATTCCAATGTATTTGAGTCCCTAATAGGTCTTTAGGTGGTCAAAATAGTGAAAAGTGCAAAACTTGCAAAAATTGTAAAGTTGGCAAATTGGGAAAAATGCAAAAAATGTACAAAAAGTAGGAATATGAAGAGTCAAGTGGGAAAATGGAAAAGTTTAGTAGATTGTGAAATGAAGATACAATTAATATAACTGATTTAAACATTAATATAAAGCATGGAAAAGGTAAGAAAAAGGAATACTTTGAATCTTGTAACCAATTTTGTAATAAAGAGTACCCTATTTTTCTGAATCAATGCCTTCTTTGTGATTTTTCCATATTTTTGGGTTTGGGCAACACTTCTAGATTTGGATACATATTTTCTTGAGTTTTTTAAGGTTGAAATGCTTCATATAAAGAGGTTTCGAGTAGTTTCAATTAAAATTAAGGTTTGTTTGCAAGCTTCTTTCATATAACAATTTGTAACCCTTAAACTGGGTTTGAGAGTCTTTTAAGTTTTAAACCACCATTCCACTGACGTAGGTTATTTTGATAGGTGGAATGGGATGTTTTAGATTTATTTTTTGTTTGTGAATATGTGCAGGTGGAGGGTAAGCTATGGTGCAAGGTTCTGGTGTTGCATTTAATAGAAATTTTGAGTTTTCCTCTTGTAAATTGGTGGTTACAAGCATGGTAATGGTGAAAATTGTGTAAAGGCTTGGTGGTGATAAATTAAAATTGGGAAGTCATATTGTAACATGTTTGGAGCAGTGACAGGTGGATTTTAGGTTTGTAATTTTCTTTTTCAATAAACCCTCACACTTTTTTTTCATCATTGTTAAGCCTACAATCTAGGGTTTTATGGTTCAGTACTTTATTTGGTCTCTCAGCCCCTAAAACTTATTGGGATATGTGCAGGATCATCATGGAAAAAATAGGCCCTTAAGTGGCAAAAAAATTTAGAAAAATCAGTGTTAGGAAACTTGACATAAAAATTTGAATAAGTTATCTATATTATTTCAAAACTATGTAAGAATTGAATCTGTAGAAACTTGAATGTAGTTTCTAAACTACTAGGTTTAGTTAAAAATAAATAAAATCTATTTGGTGAAAATTTGAAATTTCAATGCAGTACTACTTAAATTTAAGGAAAAAAATAAGTAGGTGTCTATTTGACCACCCTAACCATAATAAAAAGATAATATTTTTTTTATAATATTTTATACACAAGTAGAGGACTCATGTCTGGATGTGATGCATATTTTTTTAAAAAAAATTCCAAGTAAATAATTAATTATGAATTTTTTATTACAACTTTTAAAAAATATAAAAACTCATATGTTTGACCACCTTAACTTGGTCAAAACTTCATGAAATTTATTTGTTCCTTTTTTAGTCCTATAGTATGTGAAGCATAGAATGTGACACATGTTTTAGATTCAAAAAATGTGATACCGTTTAAAAGTTATAGATGTTTTTCAATCAGCCTATCGGTCAGGACTTTAGTCGTAATTCTAATAGAAAATGAATAATAATTATTTATTAAATTCAAATTAAAGCATAATTTATATTGGTGGAAAGCTGATAATCTCCTCTAAAAACCCTTTTTGTTTCATCAATTTTGGGTAAAAAAAAGTGGTCAGCCACATACCCTACAAATACCCATAATATTGCCACTTTTTGGCCCATCATGATCTTGCACATACTCATTGATTCTCAAATTTTTTCACCTAAATTAAGACTTTTTTGGGTTAATTATGGTTTTGAAGTTGATTTAAGAACACTTGCTTTGTATTATTGGCCTAATTAAGGCTCTTTTCTAGTAAACAATCAACTATTTTGGTAAATTCCTTAGAAAAACTACTCAAAGCTTTTGATATGATATAGTATGTCAAAATGGGTTCCTAAATGTGAAAATAGTCTGGGATGATTCAAAATGGTTTTGGAGAAACAACCGATTTAGAGTGTAGAGACCTAATAAACGAATGGTTCCTTGATTGCAAAGAGAGTGGAAATCTGCTAAAATAATGATTTGAGTGATGGATTTTGGTTTGAATTTTTCTAAGTGATGTTAGTAAATATGTCTCAATTCTTGTACAAAGTTTTACAAAGAAAATTTGTCATTTTGGTGTTTGAACAATGTGGAACCATGGTGAAATTGGTGACTTGAGTATGCATGTTGATCAAGTTGAATGTTTCAAAGTTTTCTCACAAGGTATTTGGTTTATTTTAGTCTAAATCATGATGATTATAGTGTCTTGGAAGTCTAGTAAAAGGTATAAAGAATGAATGGTTGGTTTGTTGTCATTTTTCCATGTGGAGGAAGTGGCTTTGAAGAGTAAATTGATGCATGTTGAATGAATTGATGGATACATGGTCTTCTAATCAAGTTTTGGTTTTGTTTCAATCTATATGAGGTTTCTTAATGTATGTTAAAGTTGGTTGATGAATTTGGAAGACTGATATGGTGTTTTGATGACTTGTGGCAATGTGGAAAATAGTGAAAAGTGATGAATTTGGTAAATGATTTGTGGATCTTCTCATGAGTTGTGTTTAGGTTCAAAAGTACCCTTGATGATTTTGTTGAGTTTGGTAGATGCTCTACATCAATAAAATACATTACAACACTAGATCAAGGCAATATTAAGTCTAATTTATCATTAATTATTCCCAAATTAAGCAAAGAAAAGGCATATTTTTTTGTAATTGCATTTAGCCCCCACTTTAGTGAGATGATGAAATTTCTTCAAAATCACACTAAAGTAGACATTCAAGAGGGCCCAAGTGTACTGATGCAGATGAAATAGGAAGAAAAAAGACTGAAGGAGGTGGCCAAGTCCCCAGGATACTAGATCCTATGTCAAAACAACATAAGCACAAAGGGATGTACACATGGTGCATGATTTGCAACAAAACCATATACACAAACATGTAATGTCTAAAAGAAAGAAAAAAAAGTGAAAATAAAGATAAGTGGATCAAGCCTCGACCATTTATATAACATGGTGTGGATTAGATCTATATGTTTTTTCCAAAAATGCACACTGACTATGAGGCAACAAAACTTCGGGCTATTCATTGGGATAGATGAGACACATACACACACAAATGGTATTTGATCACACACACACATGAGTGGCTATGGGAAATTCATGCCTAATTTCAGCTCCCATACGCTAAGCATACCAAAAGCTATGCCTCCTAATAACTTTGATAAGGTGCCAAACAAAAATGAACTTTGAGCTTCATGAGGCAAGCAAAGCTTCATATGCTTGGAACTCATGAAGAAACAAGATGGCTCCACATGCATGCAATGTGTGTTATGCAAGATGGCCATATAACCAAAATTGTAAATGCAAAATAGATATGTGTGAAGGGATTTGTCTTAGTTCATGTAAGGTTTCTTATTAGGGAACATTGTGCTTAATGTATATAAGAGAGGACAAGTGAAAGAAATATCATGCTCTAAGAGGAAATCAAGCCTAATGAAACCACCAATAAAAGGATGCATCACAAGAATAAAGAAAATTGCATAGTGAAATAGGAGTGTCAATGTGTGCCCCCACTTTAAAGCAGTTGCTAAAACCATTACTGTGAATAATTTCTTTAAATTAGAAGAAGACGAGAGCTTATTCATAAATCCCTATGCTAAGTCATATGTTTACAATAAGCTACATCATGAAAAGGGGAAGGGGTTACCCCCAAAATGTATAACTCGGTACGTCACATTTGAGACAACATAAGGCATGCCATCCACATCCCAAGATTTCTCTTACATATACATGGAAGGAAATCAACTAGACAAAAGAGACAACAAGTGACATAAAAGGAAAATGCTACTAAACCCCTTGCCCCCACTTAGTGCAAGACAAGGATGAGCCGAATAGGGTAAAAACAAGTTTCAATTAGAGGAACTAGGAACAACACTTCAACACAAGGAAGAGTGTCACATTCCCTAAGATGTCTAATTTTGTTCCTTAAAGACTTACATTCATTAGTAGTATGACCATGAACTCTGTTATATGCACAAAATGAACTCTTGTAGTAAAATTTCTTGTGTTCTTGGAGGGAGAGTTATCAAATGATCTTGGAGGAGTCTTGACAAGATACCTTCTCAATCAGTAGTAGAAATTGTTCCATTATTTACACAAGATATTATATACACACTAAATGATAAGGCCTTACATGAAAAGAGAGATAACTTAGGAGGTAAACCTAATTTTTTCTTGAAAGAGTATGGTGGGTGTAGGATCATGATGGGCCAAAAGGTGGCAATATGGGTATTTGTAGGGTATGTGGCTGATTTTTTTTCTTTACCCAAAATTGATGAAATGAAAAGGGTTTTTAAAGGGGATTCTCAGCTTTTCACTAATATAAATTATGCTTTACTTTGAATTTAATAAATAATTATTATTTATTTTCTATTTGAATTATGACTAAAGTCTTGAATTATAGGCTGATTGAAAAACATCTATAACTTTCAAATGGTATCACATTTTTTGAATCTAAAACATGCATCATATTCTATGCTTTGCCTACTATAGGATTAAAAAGAATTGAATTTCATGAAGTTTTGACTAAATTAAGGTGGTTAGACATACAAGTTTTTATATTTTTTAAAATTTGTAATAAAAAATTTATAATTAATTATTTACTTGGAAAAAAATTACCAAAAAAATATGCATCACATCGGGACATGAGTCCTCTACTTATATCTTAAATATTATAAAAAAAATTATAATTTTATTGTGGTTAGGGTGCTCAAATAGACACCTACTTCTTATTTTTTTCCTAAAACTTAAGTACTACTACATTCAAATTTGAAATTTTAACCAAATAAATTTTTTATTTAAATAAACCTAGTAGTTTAGAAACTACATTCAATTTTCTATAGATTCTATTCTTACATATTTTTGAAATAATATAGATAACTTCTTCAAAAATTTACGTCAAGTTGCCTAACTCTAATTTTTCTGAATTTTTTGCCCCTTAAGGGCCTATTTTTTCCATGATGATCTTGCACATACTTTGGTATATCAATTTTCTTTGTATGTTCATTGTATCCATGTTTAGGAGGGATATCATATCCAATACAATAACACTCTTCAACTTAGGTGAAGGGGTTTTATGCTTATGAGAAGGAATGACTTCTTTACGAGAACACAAATCCTTTTTAAAGTTATGCATCATCCCCTCATAAGAGATTGGGGTTATATAGCCCCCATCACCACCATGGGGTAATGTTTTAGAACCATGTTAAGAAAATGAAATACAAGTTTTTTTTGGTTTAGATTGTGAGATTTTGCATTCTCCTATCAAGGAAGGTGTATAGCCCCAGTTGTCAATAGAACTTGTATCTGAAGAGGAATCATTTGTATATGACTCTTTGGACTTTGAGGGTGAGATTTTAGATTCTTTGTTAAAACAAGGTGTAAAATATAATGACCCCAAATTATCACTGTATATTTTTTTTGTAGGTGGATTAGGATTGACATCAACTTGTATAGGTTCATCCTTTCATGTTGGAATTCTATGATCATATGATTTATAGCTTCGTTCATATTCTTCAATTGTATATATCTTGTTATTGCATTCAAATTTACTTGCACAGTGAAGAGTAAATGGGACTCCTTTCATATCATGAATCCATGGTCTCCCTAGGATAATATTGTATGAAAGAGTTCCTAGCTTGATATGGATAGTGGTAGACAACACTATAGGTCTAACCTCAATAGGTAATGTGATCATTCCTAATGGTTTCCTATTAACATTGTCAAATCTAGAAATACGAACATCATTAAGTTGTATAAGAATATTTTCCACACCAATTTTGTCGAGGAGGTCAATGCTACAAACATTAAGACCTAATCCATTGTCTATGAGATTTTTATTAATTGTGGTTTTATTAATGACCACCTTTATCATCAAGGCTTCATTTTTGTTTTGAATCTCGAGTGAGGGTAATTCATGTTTAGGGAATGTAATTTTTGATTGTGTAACTTGTGTAGGATGAAAGGAGGATGGTAAATTATTCAATTTCATAGAAGCTTGGACATCCTCATGAACCTTATTTGCAATATTTCTTGAAATAAGCACTTGTATGTAGGTGATAGTTAAATAAGTTGTCATATGGATATATTAGCAAGAGTCTTCTTAAGATCTTCAACTCTGTTATGAAAAGGTGCACAAGGATCACTAGGAAAATTATGTTGAGGTGATGGTAATGAAATGGGAGTGGTTTGTGGTTTCCTACATGGTTGAGCAAATAAGTTATAAATCAATTGTTACAAAATATTACTACTATTAGATTGCATCATATATTTAAAGAAACATCTTATTTTACTATGTGATTCACTAACAGGAGGTGATGTAGGATGCTCATTAAGTAAAGGAGATCTAATTTGTCTCATCATATCCTCAAAAATCTTGTCTTTATTTTCATGATATCGTAGTGAAGAGGAGTCTAATGTCACTACATTATCTTTATGTAAGGAATATTTAGAGTTTGAAATACATGTGTCATTGTTCACATTTTCTTGCACTATGATGTCCTCCCTAGGAGGAAATTTTTTACCTAGGAGAACTACAAACTAGATGTTCATAACATTTAAATTTTGGTTCTTCTAAAATGACTTCATCACAAGTAAGGGAGTTATCAATAGTGATAATTTCTTGCTTATCAATGATGGTGTTTTATTGTTCAATAATGTTTTCCCTAGGGGAAGAGGGGAAACTAAGACTCTCATGACTTTCATTGATTTTGTTTTATATCATAAAAATATCTTCTTCACAACTAGGAGAGATACTAGGAGAAGAAAAAATGTGATTGTCGATATTGCCCAAATTTTCATTCCGTTGTCCCATAATGTTTTCCAAAATAGGATAGGTGTGAAAAGAAACATAAAGATGGTTTTCATAGACCTTAAAGAATTGATTATCTAACACCAACATATCCTCATAATTTCCAATATTATCACAAGAGGGGAAGTGTGGGTGTAAATGGTGACTCCCCAACACTGCCAGGAATAGTTCCTAGACCAAAACAACTTCCACAATAGAGATAATGGCAAGAAATATTGCTTCACAATGTAAGATTGAATAATGTTTGAATATGCTTAAATAATCTTGAAATAAACTTGAATGCAAATGTGCATGAGATGCCTTGATTATAAAGGTAAGCTAGAGAGATAGGATTATAAAAGATCATGACAAGTGTCCAAATCCTATGACATGAGTCAACTAACTACATAGAAATCAAGCATTACTAGCTAGATAAGATAATTTCTAGAAAATCTAACTAAGACTTATAGAAAGAATCTTATATCCTAAGTAAAATTAACATGTGAATATGTCCCCTAATTACCTAGTGAATGAATTAGCTAGGAACAAGACACTTATTCACACCAACATGCCCCCTTAAGTGCAACTTAGGGAGAAGATTATTCTACAAACTATGCAAATATGAAGATGAATATGGGTCCTGGATACAAGGCCATGGTAGGTACCCATTTACAAATTCAAATGCAAAAAATCTCTCACAAGTGGAGAAAAAGAGAAAACCTAGTGGGACAAAAGTCCTCTCTAAATGATAAAAACAAAACAAAACAAAACAAACATGATGTATAAAGACTCAATGATACCCCTCAAGGACTACATCCATCATGTATATACAATCAATGACCCCCCCTAAGAGGGAAGAAGAGAGAAAATATATCCCCACTACAATATATGATAACCTACAAACATGGTTAATGTCTAAATACAAAACATAATCCAACACCTACAAACAATGTTTCTCCCCTTGGGAAGAAGATACACCAAGTAAAATTGCATGAATTCTTCCCATTCTAGATAGGAACTGGTAGGAAGAGGAATATATATGTTCATAGATTGTGTCTTTGAAATTTTCTCATATGTTGCCAAGTTCTTGGATTATGAAGATAATACCACAATCCAATCAGGTACATTCCCAATCACAACAAATTGTGACAAAGTAGGAACAAAAGAAAACTAAACTTGAACAAAATCCAAAGATAAACATGAATTGACAATAGTGTATCCATGACTATCATAAAGTAGGAGAGTTAGACCCTTAAATTGGTCCTCCAAATCTACAATGTGAGACACCACAAACAAAGAAGCACTATCTATCAAATAGGAATCCCAATCAAGATGACTATCAGATACATGTTGCACTGAATCACTGTATGTACTCAATGAATCATCAATAGAAGATTATTGTGTGATCTCAACTAGAGAACTAGGAGTTGCAAGAGAAATATTTGGATCATCAAGATGCTCAAGTTCTGCATCATATTCAATCTTCTCTAAGGTGTCATCATCATAGGGTATGTTGTCAACATCATGAAGTGGAATGAGGAAATTTGAAGAAGAATCATCTAGGAATGGAGGCTTGTGTGGATATCCAAAAAATATCCCAAACTTTGGTCCAAACTATGTGTGTGCATGACAAGTCAGAGAAGACCTTATGATAGCTCTCACTAAATATTCTTACACTAAAAGTAGAACCAATCAATCCTGTGATATGATCATTCTTATTACCCCAAAATTATTTCCTATATGTTGTTTCTAGTTCAGGAATGAGTCCATAAAGATGTGGCAAAATTTTTAGCCACTTACAATGTTTTATGATGCCTTTTCTCCATGACTCATAATTATCCCTAGTTCAAACTATTACAAAAGAATGAGTTGAATAACCCATGTTTACAATGATGATACACTTCTCAAATGATACAACATGAGATCAACATATACAATACAGCTGAAATGAAGTACAACATGATCAAAACAACACTTTCCCAACTACCAAAATATCCAAGTATCCTTTAGTAGACCCATTAGGAAAAATTTGAAATCACAATGTACCTAGGACAAAATGTAGAAAAAAGTGCATTGATAGATGGATAAAGCTCCTCAATACCTTTCCAACCCCGCAAGAATCACAAAAAAGGAGATTGTGACAAAACGTTATGAGCTCAAAAGCCACATATCAAAATCTAAATTCAATTAGTAAAAATAGGCACCAAATGGAAAAATTATGAAATACCAACTGCACATCTAGAAAATTGAGTTTCTCAGCTTTTCGATGATATTTCATTTCAAAAAAAATTGACCTCTATTTGCAAAAGTTATTGCAAATGACTAACTAGGGAAAAAAAGAATTGAACCTTAGGCTAAAAATTTTTGGCCAGCACTAAATATGGTCACCCTTTTCTTTGGGAAAAACTCAAAAAAAAGTTTAAAATTAAAACTTCGAGTCCATGTGAGAAAAAGTAGGTCAGCCAAATGACTTTAGACAAGGTTTTAATATAGATGTGAAAAATAAAATGTCTTATATTTAATAAACCTGCAAAGTACCATTTGCTAAATGAAATTGTACTAGGCTGGGCCAATTGGAAGTAATGGGTACCTTGGAAATTTGATAGTTGATTTTTCAATGATGATGCGTACCAAGTACAAGTGGAATATTCTGTAGTATATGTCACATAGATTGCAATTGATCAAAAGTATTTTAGTAAATATTGCCCGATATAATATGTCTAACGATAAATAATATTTTCCCCAATTTATTGAAAACAAATATTGCCGAATATTATTTTTGCAATAATTTTTTTTCTGTAAATAACATATAATGACTTGGGAGGCTGTTCGACTTGGCTAGGCAAATAAAATTCCTCAAAAACTAATTTTATCAAAAATGGATGAATTTATAGTCAAAATTTGTCTATGAGGCCTTCTGAGCACAATGGTGATGTATATCTGGGACCAAAGTGCTCCAAAAGAAAAGTGACCTAGGTCAGCTTCTCTTAACACTTTTCTAAACCCTTCATAGATACATATCCAAATTTGACAAACCAAAAGGAAAACCTGACTTTCTTTGACTCCCTAGATTCAACCGTGAGGTCTTTGAAACCCCAAAATGCACCCATAAAAATATTCAAGCAAACATGAAACCCTGAGATTTGGGAAGGAATCTACAACATCAGAGCTCTGATACCATGTGGGAGTAAATGGTGACTCCCCAACACTCCCAAGAATAGTTGCTAGACAAAAACAAATTTCATGAGAGAGAGAATGGAAAGAAAGCTTGCTTCAAAATGCAAGATTGAATAATGGTTGAATATGCTTAAATAAGCTTGAAAAAAACTTGAATGCAAATGTACATGAGATTCCTTGCTTATAAAGTCAAGGTAGAGAGATAGGATTATACAAGATCATGACAAGTGTCTAAATCCTATGACATGAGACAACTAACTACCTAGGAATCAAGTATTACTAGCTAGATAAGATAAGTTCTAGAAAATCCAACTAGTACTTCTTGAAAGAATCTTATATTGTAAGTAAACTTAACATGTGAATGCATCCCCTAATTACCTAGTGAATGAATTAACTAGGTACAAGACATTTATTCACACCAATAGGAAGATGTTGGGAGATGGATGTACACTAATTGAAGTTTCAATGGTCTCTTGTTGTGTTATGTGATCATCATGATTACCTATGGTTGTGTCCTCTTGTTCATTTATGCCCTATCCACTAAGAGAGGTAAAAGGAGAGAAACAACTAGGACTCTCAAAACTCTCATTGATTGGTTCTTCTAACACCAAAATATCGTCTTCACAAATAGGAGAGATATTAGGAGAAGAACGGATATGATTGTTAGGATTGTCCAAGGTTCTATGCTCTGTCACTAAAAAACTCTCATAGGAAGGGGATATGAATATTTTATTAGCACGCCTAGAAAAGTAAGGTACTAACTTTGTTTGAATAAAAATGCAATGCTTCAAGAATGTAAATAATGCATATCCAAAGATGAAAAGTATTTTTATCCAATGGATGAAAAACTTTAAGAATGCAAACAATGTATATCCAAAAATGAAAAACACTTTTAAATCAAACTTACACAAAGTTTTATGAATGTAAAAATTGTATATGCAAAAGTGAAAAGTACTTTTTATCCATATGATTTAAAGTTTTAGAATTGTGAAAATTTTCAGAATTGATGATTTTTGTTACTAAAATAATTTCATAAATGGCTACCTTAAATTGATGCTTTTGACCTAGACGCATAAAATAGAAGTTAGAAAAACTTTCCAGATTGATACTATATGTTACCATCAAGGTTAGGAAGCACAAAAATGAGGTTTTTAATGTTGCAAAAGGTAGTTTAAAATCTAGACTAGGACTAAATCACCTAGAGGGGCATATGAGTCCCAATTAGGGATTTTTCATAATTTTCATAAAATTTTAAGTGTTTTTTATGCTTTTTAGTTTGTATGAGCTATAACCTAAGTGAAAATGTGGGTTTTATATCATTTGAGATGATTTGAGATGCCAAAATGCAACCTATATGCACTTTTACTAATGCAAGATTAGAAACCCTAGAATTCCAATTAACTTTAATGCAAACTATAATGCAAATCTAATGTAAGAAATATCTAAGATGATGATGCAATCCAAATTAGAAAATGAAATGTTCTAAATGCAGGCTCAACAAAATGTAAGGTAGAAAATTGTCATTGTTAGGGTTTAGGACCTAAGACAATATACTTTCTCTAATCCACATTCAACGATTCTCTAGAGATCTCACCTCAATATTGGAATAGAGGAAAGAGATCTACTAGAATGGTGTCCTAGAGTTTTATTATAAACTAAAGGGGAGGTTGCCACCAAACTAGGGCTTGGAAAAAAAAAAAGAAATGCAAGATCTGATGCTTAACCCTAATATGATGTAATACTTCACTAAATGACCTAAAAAAGCATATAAATCAAAACAAAGAACTACAAGATGAAATGTGTGCACATGGAAAGTTGAAGAATATCGAATGAAGATCTAAAATGTTGAAAACACTAAAATTTTGTTCTACTAAGACTCATATGCCAGTCTAGACGTATCAGTCCTCGATCAGGGTTTCTAGAAAAAGGGTATTTGGGATTGTAAAAATCTAGAAAATTTCCTATAGTGGGATGCATATGCCACTTCTGGTATATTAGTCTTGTTCTACATTTTTGAGAATTCAAAGTTCAGATTTGTACTCCAATCTCTATTCTTTCCTTCCAAACTAATTTTTGAGTCTGAAACCATGATTTCAAACTTGTAGATGACTTTTTGTGAGGATAGAAACCTTGCAAATGAGGGGAAAAGTCCAAAAAAAATCTGCAAGCTTGTAATCTAATCTCCAAGAGATCTTCAAGCTCCAAGACACCAAGATCTTGAATGATGTCTTATAAATCTGCAATCTAACATAAAATGACCATGAAGGATGTAGATCTAGATCTTGTAATAAGTGTAGAACAATGCTTGACATTTGATTTTGAAGGCAACATAACAACACTTGCTCAATAACATGCTTGATGCTTTATATTTTTGACATGATGATGGATCTTGAATTGTTGCAACAATTGATGAAGAATTCTACCCTTGAATTCCTTTGAAATGATCTTGAATGCTCTCTTGATCTTATAAAGCCTTTGAATTCTTAACTCTTGGGTGCTTGACTTTATATCATGAATTATTATATGAAATAATGATTTGAGACCTTGTTTATATAGGAAATCCATCTAATATCCCATTAATTAGATCTCGCAGGTTGATATCCATGAAATTTAAACTTATAACCTAGATTTTCTTGCTCAAAACCCTAAAAATAGGCTAAATGGGACTCATATGACACACCTAGTGTATGGGTCTGACTTGGGTGGGACTCATATGCTTAGGGTGGCATATAGATCCCACAGGGCCTTTTTAGGTGGCAAAAGTGTTGAGGTGTTAAGAAATTAAGTTTATTTGTTGATATTGTTAGGATTTTGATTGAAAGTTGCCTTGGGATGCACAATATAGGGTCTTAGGGTCCTATTAATGATGATATTAAGGTCATAAATGCTAGAGGGATCAAAATTCAAATTGAAAGTGTAAATAAATATACTTTACAACATCAAATTAAGGTAAAAATATGTATTTTTAGCTTAAATAGGCCCTAAACCCAATGTGAAAGTGTACACCACATTACAACACTATATTAGGTCCATTTAGTTTGCAAGCCTCCTAAATTTAGTGTGAATGTGTAAATAAATACACTTTACGACACTAAATTAAAAAAAAAGTTATGCTTATTTAGCTTAAAAAGGGCCCAAGGCCTAATTTGAATGTGTAAAGCACATTACAACACTAGAGCTAGGTGATATTAAGTTCAATTTATCATTAATTATACCCAAATCAAGCAATGAAAAGGCATACTTTTTCTATCATTATAGTTATCAAAATTTTCTTCAAAAATATATGCATTACAGTCTTTTCTTATTGCATCTAATGCAATTGCAGATGAGATCCCCCACCTAGGAAATAATGAGATTTCACTTCCTTTTACCAAGTATCTTTCCTCTTATGGTGTTATAGAAGAAATATATTTCATTATTTTTCTCTCCTGTTCCTTCTTAGCCTCTTCTTGTAAGGAGCAATCAACTCTTTCTTTTGGTTCCTATATTCTCTTCTTTATGTCAAAGCTTCTTAGATGGATGAAAAAATATCTTAATTTATTTGTTTGAACAAATGCATCATCATTCATGAAATCATTTCAAGATTTTATTCTAACATCACCATATTTTGCCTCATTATATTCCCATTTTATTATCCTACTAGTGAAACAACAATATTTAAAGAATCCTCCTTTTAAGGAGATGGGAATTTCTAATCCACCTCTTCCTCCATTAGGATATATTCTGCAAATTCCTAAGGCACATAACCCTCACCTCCTTTCTCACTTACTGAATAAGTCACCAATGGGGTGATTGCAAGTCATGTACATGTCTCTTTTGTTTGTACTTGAATGCCTTGAGTAGAAGACTAAGTCGGTTGGCTCCTTATTTGTGCATCATGATGTTGCTTGGAAACTTTAGCCTTTATTTCAGTTCGCTTTACCTTATCAAAGAAACTCTTGTCCTTGAAATATCCTTACATCATTTTATCCTACACATGTTTTTCTAGTATCTCAAAATAAGGGTTGACATAGAAAGGATTTTATTTCAGCATCCACTCCTCAGTAGCACAATTTTTTCTCCATGAAATCTTCCTTTCTGCAACTTCATCATCAGAAGATAATTTTTTTATTACAATTTCTTGATACAAAAATTGATGTTTTCCTGACAAGCCTCTTGATCTTCTCTTAGCATCTATGTATCCCTCAAGATCACAATATCTTATGATATCTTGCTTCATTTTGTAGTTGTTTAAGAGATAACCAAACTTCTCAATACCTTCCTTTTACAAGCATGTAAAATAAGAAAACCCACACTTAGGGTTTATCAAATATTTTTTTCCTTTATTTTCTAAAATGTTCTTTGTCTATGGAATCAAGCTGCTACATTCTTTCTATAAAGGCTTGTCTATTAGAAACATACACAGGAAATTGGTAGGGTGGCACTTGGGACCCATAAATCTTGATGGTAGTATACTTGGTGTCCAAGTACCAATCTCCCCAATTGAACCTCTGTGTAGTGTCTTTCTCATATTCCAGATGCCTCAAAATTTCTTGCACACTTCATATTTTTTAAATGGGATTTAATCCCAACTACTACAATACAATAAATTTAAAATCATTGCAAAATGTAGTGCATTTAAACTTAGGATAGTGTACATCCAAACATGGGTCCAAATTTTTATAGGAAGATCATTGTCCATATTATCCCTTTCTCTCAACTTCATGAAATTTCTCATTGCGTTTTTACCTTTCCACAATCTAGCATGTGCATAAAAAAAGAGTAGCATATGCAAGACAATGGAGGTGTTGTATCTTTCAACATTACCAAGTCTTCATGCAATTGATCAACAATGTAGGAAGCATAATCAAAGACCTTGTTTTAATACTTGTTTTGTATATCAATTTCCAGAACCATTAAAGAAACATCAATATTTATGTCAAAATTCTTGTGCAAGACCTGGCACAATGCATAGTCTATATTCTTGAAATAATCTTGAAAGTAATCATAGTCAAATAATTCAAAGTCCTTAGGCCTAAATGGAAAAACATTCAAATTCCAATAACACCTTCTATGCCATTGCAAAATATTTTTTGTGTATTCAAATTTATTCTACTCATATTCATTATATAATGCATGGAATTTGATTGACTAAGTAGCAAATGGATTAAATTTGAAAACCTCAACAATCTAACTTCTGGTAATTTCTAGCATGGGAATAAAATTTGCAAATATTTTGATTTTCCTAGATTAGTAGGATCATAACACCTATCCAATTCAAGCATCAATTTCACCTCCACAAATACGTTAGGGAAAACCAATTTTCCAACATAACAGGTCTACAAATGACAATTGGGGTGACTGGAAAACCTCCTTTTCAAATAATATAGAAATAGATCCCAACCACTATGTGGCACCACCATATCACCAACCCATGAAGTTGAATCTTTAAAGTGATTTGTGAATGCTCCTTCACTAGTTTTCCTCTTTCCAACTAGTTTTACCTCTATAGTCGGGTCCTTAGAAGTTTCGTCCATGGACCTAGAGTAGTCCCTTTTTACCATTATATTCTTTGTTGATGCTTTAGGCACCTCTAGTTTGGGCTTTCCATCTTCAGGTGGTTGTCTATTAACTCTTTTATGTTTAGGTTTCCTCTCTAGTTTAACAATAGATTCACTAGGATCACTCATTTTTATAGTGCAATAGAACTAGGGTTTCAAGATAACTAGAAATTATAATCTAATTCTTAAAATTCATAGGGTTCAAACTCAATTTTTAAAAAGTTCCACTCTCCTTCTCAAACCCTAATCTAAACAATTTTCAATCCCTTTTGGAATAGATAAATAGCAATCCCAACCACAAACCCTAGCAATCTACTCAATTTCTAGATTACCCAATGCTACAAAATCACTCATAGAGGTATAAAATTTAGCTTACTTGGGAAAACCAATAGTTTGTTCTTCAAAATCTCTTCACCTAGAGCTCACTATCTTCTCTTCTAAACTTGACTAGTTCTTCTTCTCTTCATGATTGTAATTGCGAAAAAAAAATGATAAACAACCCCCTTTATGACTCAGAGATGGAGCATCTACTCTATTAATGCTTGAAAGATAGCTCACGCGAGTGAAATGACAAGAAGCCATTTAGGGTTGAATTTTTAAAATATGATCTAGAACCCTCCTTCCCCATCTCTTTTCTCTTTCACTCATATAATTTAGAATATAAATGACACCTTGGGGAGTTTCCACGTAGCCACCCATGTGCATACTAATCCTTTTGAACTCCATCACTCATCATTGTAATGCTTCAAGGCTAGAACCATACCTCAGCGATGAGGAGAAAACCTCCGATGGTAGAAATATTTTCTAGTATATCATCCATCAAGTTTGTCATTGAAATTTTTCAAAGACACGGTTATATTTCAATGAAAAGAAGTTCCAAGTGATTGTAGTAATGGAAAAGGTAGCCTTTTCCTTGCTTGGTTTGATAATTGACATTAAAGTTGAATTAATGGTGTCTTGGAGTGGTGTTGTAATGTTATGTACACATTCACACTATTATAGGACCTATATTTGACTAAAACATGCCTTAATTGTCCTTTTCAATGGTGTTGTAACACACTTTCATAATTTTCTAGGATTTATTTGTTTCATTCAGCCTAATGGACCCCTTTCAATAAAAAATGTACATAATTTTTTTAAGTGTTGTAAAGTGTTTTAAGGAAATTTCACACTTATCTAGGTGGTCTTATTTAATTATGGTTAATTGGAGTTATTAACCCCCTTTTGATTCAAATTTAAGCCTTAATTTTGACACATGGGTATGTGCAGGATCATGATGGGCCAAAAAGTGGCAATATGATGGGTATGTGGCTCATGAATTTTTTTTACCCAAAATTGATGAAACAAAAAGGGCTTTTAAAGGAGATTCTTAGCTTTCCATTGCTATAAATTATGCTTCACTTTGAATTTAATAAGTAATTATTATTCATTTTCTATTGAAATTATGACTAAAGTCCTACTTGATAGGCTGATTGAAAAACATCTATAGCTTTCAAACAGTATCACATTTTTTGAATCCAAAACATGTGTCACATTCTATTATTCACATACTATAGGATTAAAAAAAGAAAAAAATGAATTTCATGAATTTTTTACCAAGTTAAGGTGGTCAGACATACGAGTTTTTATATTTTTTAAAATTTGTAATAAAAAATTCATAATTAATTATTTACTTGGAAAAATATTACAAAAAAATGCATCAAATCGGGCATGAGTCCTCTACTTATATCTAAAATCTCATAAAAAAATATTATCATTTTATTGTGGTTAGGGTGGTCAGACAGACACCTACTTCTTACTTTTATTTTTTCCCTGAAATTTAAGTACCATTACTGCATTGAAATTTCAAATTTTCACCAAATAGATTTAAAAACAAACCTAGTAGTTTAGAAACTACATTCAATTTTCTACAAATTCTATTCTTACATATTTTTGAAATAATATAGATAACTTATTGAAATTTTTATGTCAAGTTTCCTAACTCTGATTTTTCTAAATTTTTTGCCACTTAAGGGTCTATTTTTTCCATGATGATCCTGCACATACCCACCTCCCAAAGATCTCTCCTGAAAATCATAATTTAAATAACTAATTATTTCATTGGGAAAAGTTTGGTCCATTGGATGTTGCTGATATGTGGTTGTCATTGATGTCAACACTATTAGAATTTATGTATTTAAGGTTGTATATGTTGAGGATATTGAGCAAATTGTAATAAAATAAGTTGTAGGTTGTCAGTGATGCAATGCAGTTCATAATGCTGGCTAGCTCAATATATTGATGATCTGAGGTTGTGGATTAGAGGGTTTCTTGTTGAGTATATCTATTTTATCCACATGAATTTTCAAAGATCTGCATGAAGATTTGATAGAGTTATGAGTATTTGTGTTCTGACAGTTATTTTGTTGCTTCAGTTGATGTTCCTAAAAGAAGATGATGTGATTCTAGCAAGATGAGTTGTTGCGGATGCTTTTATGGTGACTCATGATGCTTGTGGATTTTTCTAGATCAAACTCTATCTATTTTTCACATCTATGTATTGATTGTTGTGCTCGTGATTGGTGATTTTCTTCTGTGTGTTCATGTTTTTCACGTTCATAGCCGACAGGGTGATTGTAGCGTGTTGTGGATCTTCGAGGTATAATTTTTTAAGGTGTTTCATGTTCAAGGATTTTGTTTTGGGTCCTTACTATGTTTTGGCTGACATGGTCTGGTTCAAATTGAAAATTGTTTATTGATTTGGGCTGATAGTTTGTACACATTTTATATTTTGTTAAAACTGACATGCAGTTGATCTAATCTCTAGTTGCAAATATATATAAGCAATTGTTTATACCATTTGATGGAAATGGTGTGCATGAATAATGTTATAATATTTCAAAGAAAAAGGAAGAGTGTAAAGAAGAGTGAGTGACTGAGGATATGTTTATGTGCTTAACCAAAACTGTAATTAGGCATTAGCAAATGCTATTTTCTCAATTCAAAATTTTGTACATGTAATCCGAATGTTTATGTAAGATGGTGTGTCTTCCTTTGGGCAGTAAGACTTATGTATTTGAGCAGTGAGCTCTAGGAAGTGTGCCTGAATGCATGTGCATTCCCCATTTTTATTTTATACTTTTAATTGGGTATAATCTAGTGGACTAACTTCCACTGTGGTTTTTCCCCTAATAGGGTTTCCACGTAAAAAATCTTTGTGTTATGTGTGTTTCTGATGTGGTGATGGTTTATTATTTGATGTTTATTTTGAATAATTGTAATAAGTTTAATTTCTAAGACAACTAATTTTCCCCCCCTCTTAGTTGTTTTCCCTTATGTTGTCAACAATTGGTATTAGATCAAGTTCCTCGGAAGAAGTTTAATAGCTTGAGGCGATATGGGATGGTGACATATAAGAAGGATAGTCCAAGATTTGATGGAACTAATTATTCTTTGTGGAAGACTCAAATGGAGTTTCATCTAAGATGCATTGGTGAATCTTACTAGAACATTACAAAGAATAGGTATATTATCTCACAGAATGGTCCTTCTACTATTGCTGAGATTAAGGATGTTGAGTACAATATCAGGGCTAAGAAAGCATTGTTGAGTTCTTTGACTAATTCTGAGATGACAAATGTGATGGATTTGAAGAGTGCTTATGAGATCTGGAAAAATTTGGAAACTTCGTATGAAGGTGATGCACATGTGAAGATTTCTAAGATACAAATCCTGAAAGGGAAATATGAAATGTTAAGAATGGGTGAAGATTAGATCACTTCTTTTATGCAGAAAGTGAATGAACTTGTGTGTAGTACTAGATGTGTTGGTGGAATATTGGAAGAATCATAGATTATTGCTAAAGTGCTTAAATCCTTTCCTACTACATACAAATCCAAAGCTCCTATTGAGGAGATCCAAACTTTGAAAAATGTAACTAGAGACATGTTGATTGGTAAGCTTGCTTCTTTTGAGTTAAATGAGTTTGGTGATTCTCTTCCTAAGATAGAATTTGCATTCAAAGATACTATCTTAGGAAAAGATAAGTAGAGATATGATCCAGGAGAAAGTTCTTCTAGAAAAATTTTGAAGTATGAGGAGGAAATGAGAGAGATCGAAGAAGAGGAGAGAAAAATAGACAATCTTGAAGCACTTATTGTAAAGAGAGAAGCCATAGGAGAAGGTAAGTATAAATGGAAATTTCCTATTAAATGATTTTCTTGCAATAAAATAGGTCATTTTGCATCAAGGTTTCCGAAAATAGTTCCTAATCTAGGGCCTAACAAGCTTAGATTCCAAAGATAGTGTTATTATGTTGTTGATGAAGGTGTGATAGATGATGATTCTGATAAAGGAAATGCAAGTGAGGATGAATGGGTATTTATAGCTATCAAGGAAAATAGTCTAGTACCTGCTGCATCTGCTAGTTCACAAATGTGGAGAAAATCCTAGCAGCCAAAGTTGAAGAAAAATATGAATGGGTGATTGATAGTGGATGTTGCCATCACATGACAAATGATAAAATTAAATTTGTTACCTTGAAAAAATTTCACAGTGGTGCTGTAAGATTTGGTGACAACAAAGCTGGTGTAATCCATGGTAGAGGATCCATTTCTCTTGATGGTAAGCATAATACTAATGATGTTATATATGTGGAAGGTTTGAAGCATAATCTCTTAAGCATTGGACAAATGGTTGATAAGGGATATAATCTTCAATTCAAGAATGGAAAGTGTAGAATATTGGGAAGTTCTAGAAATGTGATTGCATATAGTACAAAAGCAAAAGGTAATATCTTTCACCTGAGTGCTACTAGTAAAAGTTGTTTGATTGCTCAAGTTGATGAAAGTTGGTTGTGGCATAGGAGAATGTGTCATGTAAACTTTAAAAATATTATCAAGATAAGTTTTACTCAAGAACTGAGAGATCTTCCTAAGTTGATAAAACCTACTAATAATATATGTAATGAATTTTAGTTAGGGAAGAAAACTAGAATTTCATTCTAGAGAAAACATTATTCAAATGAAGTGTTGGAGCTTGTGCTTACTAACTTGTGTGGCCCTTCTAGAGTCAGAAGTTTACAAGGATGCATGTATTTCATTCTACTTATTGATGATTATTCGAGAATTATGTGGGTTACTTTCTTAAGTGAAAAATATGAAGCTCTAGAGAAATTCAAGATCTTTAAGGCTATGGTTGAGACAGAGATAGGTCTGAAGATTAAATTTCTGAGATCATATAGAGGTGGTGAATTCACTTCTCGTGAGTTTAATTATTTTTGTGAAGAGCATGGGATAAAGAGACAATTATCTACTTTGTGGACCCCTCATCAAAATAAAGTTTTAGAAAGGAAGAATAGGACAATTGAAGAAGATTCTAGGACTATGATGTTGAAAGGAAATCTTCCTCATATCTACTACAGAGAATTTGTGAGTACTACTATTTACACTCTCAATCGGGTATATGTCAAAAGTGATACTGGTAAGAATCCTTATGAAGTATGGTATTGTCATAATCCTACTATTAGATACTTCAAAATATTTGGGAGTAAATGCTATATCAAAAGAAATGAAGATATAGGAAAGTTTGATGCTAGAAGTGATGAAGGAATCTTTCTTGGTTATTCTACTAAAAGAAAAGCCTACCATTGCTACAATAAGAGATTGTGTAAAATAATTGAAAGTGATAATGTCAAGGTTGATGAAGACATAGTTAGACCATCTAGAACCTATGGATATGATTTAGATGTTCAAAATGATAGTTCAAATAAAGGAAAGAAATTTTAGACTTCAAATCAAGCTCAAATCATTCCGGTGAATCGAGAAAATCAAGAGGAAGGAACTAGTGAAAGTGTAGAAGTTAGATCACAAGAACCTGAAGTTCAAGAACATCCTAAGACTCCAAGGTATGTAAGACTAAATCATTCAGAGGATTAAATTATTGGTGATAAGAACAAATATGTTCAAACTAGGAGAAGAATTACAGAAGAATATTTGATCTCAAAGACTAAGCCTAATAGTGTCAATGAAGCATGCAAAGATGAACATTGGGTGGGAGCAATGAAATAATAACTACTATAAATTGAGAAGAATGATACATGGATTCTTGTTCCTAGACCTAAGGACAAAAATGTAATTGGAACTAAATGGGTCTTTTGAAACAAACTAAATGAGAAAGGTTGTAAATGATATTCTCAGTTGGAAGGTATTGACTTTGGGGAAACTTTTTCCCATGTTGTTAGGATTGAAGCTATGAGACTATTTCTTGATTATGTTTCTTACAAAAACTTCAAGGTCTATCAGATGGATGTCAAGTCAACATTTCTAAATGGTGAACTAGAAGAAGTGTATATTGAGCAACTTGATGGATTTCAATTAACTGTTCAGGGAGATCTACTTTTCTAGTTGAAGAAAGTGTTGTATGGACTTAAGCAAGCCCCAAGAGCATGGTATGCTAGATTGGACAAGTATTTTTTGAAGCTTGGATTTAGTAAAGGTACTACTAACACTATTTTGTATTTCAAGATTGATCATGATAAAGATTTGATTGTTGAAGTCTTTGTTGATGATATCATTTTTGGAGGAGATGATAATCTATGCATGAAGTTTGCTGATGAGATGCAGAGTTAATTTGACATTTTTGTGATTGGAGAAATGAAATTATTTTTTGGATTGCAAATTACTTAGCTAGATAAAGGGATATTTATATCTCAGTCCAAGTATGTGAAAGAACTGCTAAAGAAGTTTGGTATGGAAGATTCAAAGCCATTTGGTAGACCTATGGTGATAGGATGTAAGTTGACACAAGATGATAATTCTCCTAAAGCAAACCAGACTAGATATAGATTCATGATTGGTAGATTGCTCTATTTGACTCAAACTAGACCTGATATCATGAATTCCATATGCATTGTTGTAATATTTCAAGCTAATCCTAAGGAATCTCATGTAACAATTGTGAAGAGTGTTTTAAGATATTTGAAGGGGACAGTTGATTTTTTCCTATGGTATCCTAAAGAAGACGACCTTACTTTGAGTGCTTTTACTGATGTTGATTGGGCAGGAGATGTTAATGATAAAAAGAGTAATAACGATGGTGCATTTTTCTTGGGAAAGAAGGTGATTTCATGGTTAAGTAATAAATAGAATGCCATTCTTTATCTACTGTAGAGACATAATACATTGTTGTTGCTAACAATTGTACTCAAGTATTGTAGATGTAATAGATATTGAAAGATATCAGAGTTGTGTATGATGAACCTATTGCTATATTCAATGATAACTCAAGTGCAATTAAGACTTCTAAGAATTTGGTGTTGCATTCAAAAACCAATCATATATCTATCAAGTTTCACTTTTTGAGAGAGAAGGTGAGTGAAAAGGAAGTTGGATAGGAATATGTTCCTACTAAGGAATAGATTACAGATATCTTTACCAAGCCCTTTCCTAAGGATACTTTCTAGTAACTCAGAGGGAAGCTAGGGTTGATTACCCCTCCTAATTAGAATTAAGATGCATTGTCTTGCATCACTCTGTGCATTTCATAGTCATATCTTGATCCAGATTGATGTTGTGGTGGTTTCTACTTAGGGGGAGTAGTCAGATGTTCAAAAATGTGGTTCATATCTTGTGTGGAGAAAGATAATGTGTATCTTTTTCATTGATGTCAAAGGGGGAGAAGAGTCATGTGAAAAAATATGAAAATCTAAGGGGAAGAAAGTGCTAAGAGAAAGTTGCGTTAATGTTGTTTTTCGCATCATTTATTGCCATCAATGCCAAAGGGGGATATTATTGGATTTTGTTGATATGTGTTTGTGATTTATTTCAACACTATTGGCATTAATATCTTTAAGGCTGTATATGTCGAGGATATTGAGAAAATTGTAATAAAATAAGTTACAAGTTGTCAATGATGTAGTGAAGTTCATACTATTGGCTAGCACAGTATATTGATGATTATAGGTTATGGATTAAATGGTTTCTTGTTGAGTATATCTATTTTATCCACGTGCAGTTTCAGATATCTACATGAAGATTTGATCTAGTTATGAGTATCTATGTTTTGACAGTTATTTTGTTGCTTTAGTTAGTGTTCCTAGAAGATCATGTGATTCTAATAAGATGAGTTATTTTGGATACTTATATGGTGATCATGATGCTTGTGGATGTTTCTAGATCATGCTCTATCTATGTTGTACATTTTCATTGATCGTTGTGCTCTCGATTGGTGATTTTTTTTTTTGTGTTCATGTTTTTCATGTTCATGGAAAATAGGGTGATTGTAGCATGTTGTGGATCTTCGAGGCATAATTTTTTAAGGTGTTTCATGTTTGAGGATGTTTTTTTGGGTCCTTACTATGTTTTGGCTTACATGGTTTGGTTCACATTGAAAATTGCTTATTGATTTGGGCTGACAGTTTGTACACATTTTGTATTTTTGTGAAGGCCAACATGTAGTTGTTCTAATCTCTAGTTGTAGATATATATAAGTGATTTCGTATACCATTTCATGGAAATGGTTTGCATGAATAATGTTCTAATCTTTTGAAGATAGAGGTAGAGTGTGAAGAAGAGTGACTGATTGAGCAGATGTTTATGTGCTTAATCAAAACTGTAATCAAGCATTAGCAGATGTTATTTTCTTAGTTCAAAATATTGCAAATGTAATTTGAATGTTTCTATAAGATAGTTTGTCTTCCTTTGGACAGTAAGCCTTTTTTATTTGAGTAATAATCTCTAGAAAGTGCACTTGAATGCATGTGCATTCCCCATTTTTCTTTTATACTCTTAATAGGGTATAATCTTGTGGACTAACCTCCACTATGGTTTTTCCCCTAGCAGGGTTTCCACATAAAAAAATATTGGTGTTATGTGTGTTTCTGATGTGCTGATGGTTTATGCTTTCATGTTTATTTTGAATAATTATAATAATTTTAATTTCTAAGGCAATTGACCCACCCCCCACTCTTAGTTGCATGCCCTTGTGTTGCCAACATGGTCCTAGTAAGTTGGGCCAAGACCCATTTTCCCTTGATGGTGAATGGGTCCTCCCTTTATAGGACCCCCCTTTCTTAGTTGATTTGGAATGTTTTTTAACCTTCTTTTAGTCCCCCAAAGCTTGGTTCTGGAAACTTAGCCAGGACCTATTTTCCCAAGGTGGAAAATGGGTCCTCCCTTAGTGAGACCAACCTTTTTGAATTTCATTCTAGCGGGAATTTAATTATCTTTCTTTCTAGATCTAGTGTCATCCTTAATTCATTGAATTTTGAGGTTAATCTCCTAATTTAGTATAAATAAGGGGTTAATTCACATAGTTTCACTTAATATTTTCAAGAGAGAATCCTAATGCTTTACAAGAGAATTATAGAGCATTTCAAGAGCATTCATAGGGAATTACAAGGAATATTTCAAGTCTTTATTGCAGCAATTGAAGATCATATCATCATGTCAAGGGTTTAATGCATTCATATGTGTTGAGCTAAAAGTTAATGTTACATCAAGGATCCATTTACAAGCATCATTTCACATCCAAGATCTACATTCTTCATGGCCACTACATGTTAGTTTGTAGATTTGCTTCACAAGACATAATCCAGGGTGACACCATTTGCATATTTCACATTTCATGTTTCATTTCCTTCATTTTATCATTTAGTTTAATTACCTACAAGGGGTTTGACTCATGAAAAATCCCAATCACTAAAAAATCAATAATTTTTTGTACCCTTGAGTGTGTGATTGAAATTCTATAGGTTGAAGATCAAGTTGAGCAAGATTTGGAGAAATATTTTCAAAGTTTGAAAGTTGCTAAAGTTTTCATTCAAAGTGCAAGATCACAGAAAGAGCTATACAAAATTTCTCATAGACTTCTATAACTTGATAATAGGGAATTCAAGAGTGCAAAAATTAAGGAACAGGATCCCTAAATCAGTTTTCCAAAACCCTAAAAGGACCCATTCACCACTGAAGGAGAATGAGTCCTCCATAGCTCAAAAAAAAAACTTTCTGGCTAGGTACATAGCTTTTTATTCTCTAAAAACATCTCCCATAGTTTCTATAACCATTAGGTTGCTTTTATGATTTTTATTGGCATCTTATTTTGCACATAATTGAGTGAAAAACCCCTTCGAAAAATAGTGATTCATCATCTTGTTTATCAAACACCTTGATTGAGTCCATTTTCCATTGTTTCATTTTGGTTAACCTGACATATTCAACATTACAATTTTCATATTTTTGAAGTGTCTCATTCCATCTTAAGTTAAAATATTACATTCATTGCATTTAGATTTGCATTGAATTATGATCTCATTTGGGGTTTCTTGTTTTTGATTGAAATCTTGAATATCATACAGGGTTTAGGTTTGCATTGTTTTGTACTTCTTAAATCTGAAAATTACAAAAAAAAATCAATCATTTTTCATCTCATTTAGATATCATATAATTGCATTTGAAAATCAAAACAAAATTGCATTTCAAATTAGGTCTTGCATTTCATCTTTTCATTGCATTTTTTCATTGAAATTCTAGAAAATCTGAAGCTGAAGCTTACTTTTTCAAACCTGGAACTGAAAGTCATAACTAAAAACTTGCAGATCATTAAAAAATAGTTTAAAAATACCTATCCAAAACCCATTAACCTTTACTGGAAAATAAGTCCCTGATCAAATCTGATCTAAGCCTTATGGAAACTTAACAAGCATCAAAATTGACTCTAAAATCTAGAAAAAAACCTTAGAAACACTTAGCCAGGACCCATTCACCCTTACTGGAGAATGAGTCCCTATTAGCTACAGATCTACATTTTCAGGACATTAAAATCTTAGTTTTTAGCTTTTGTTCGGTGTTGTTATCTTTCAGTTTCAGTTTTGTAATTTGTTGTTTCATCAATTTCATTACATTTAGCTTAAATTGCTTCATTTTAGTGAATTTTTAAAAGTTTAAAATTGCATCAAAACATTTCATTTTCATCTTATTGCATTATGTAATTAGTAAATTACCATGTTTAGGTCTGAAATTTTGAAAATGGAAAATTGTTTAGGCAATGTGTAGAAGTCCTTGTTCTCTTTGGTTGATGCTTCATATTGTGGTTTTGGAAATGACCCTAATGAAATTGATCTTACTCATTCTCACACAACTCCTAATGCATGGGTATGTGCAAGATCATCATGCAAAAACCAGGCCCTTAAGTGGAAAAAAAATTAGAAAAATTAGAGTTAGGCAACTTGACAAAAAAATTTGAATAAGTTATCTATATTATTTGAAAAATATGTAAGAATAGAATCTGTAGCAAATTGAGTGTACTTTCTAAACTAATAGTTTTATTTATAAAAAAAAATCTATTTGGTGAAAAATTGAAATTTCAATGCATTACTACTTAAATTTTAGGAAAAAAGAAGAAGTAGGTGTTTGTCTAACCACCCTAACCACAATAAAATGATAATATGTTTTTATAAGATTTTAGAAATAAGTAGAGGACTCATGTCTGAATGTAATGCATATTTTTTTGTAATTTTTTTCCAAGTAAATAATTAATTATGATTTTTTTACTACAACTTTTAAAAAGTATAAAAACTTGTATGTCTAACCACCTTAACTTGGTAAAAAATTCATGAAATTCATTTTTTATTTTTTTAATCCTATAGTATGCAAAGCATAGAATGTGATGCATGTTTTGGATTCAAAAAACATGATACCGTTTTAAAGCTATAGATTTTTTTCAATCAACCTATAAATCAGGACTTTAGTTGTAATTCAAATAGAAAATGAATAATAATTATTTATTAAATTCAAAGAAAAGAATAATTTATATTGGTGGAAATTCAAGAATCTCCTTTAAAAACCCTTTTCATTTCATCAATTTTGGGTAAAAAAAAGTCATAAGCCACATACCCTACAAATACCCATCATATCACCACCTTTTGGCCCATCATGATCCTGCACATACCTGCGTGTCCTCCTCATGATGTTGACATCATTGGAGAAGATGATGCCATTATAAATGAATTCATAAATAACTTCCTCAACAACCTTGAGTCTAATACATCCTTGTATCCTTCAATGAAACAACCAACACAACATGAAATGTTTGATATTTTACATCTTGAGACTGATTCACAAGTTGAACCTAATTTCTCTACCATAGGTGAACCTAACACCTTTAAACAAGCAAAAATTCATCCTATTTCAATAAAGTGACTAACATATTAATCAACCTTGAAGATACATATGGCAAAGGATTCATGATCTTACACAAACAAAGATGTGATACAAGTGAACATAAAATTCATCAACTCCTAGAGCAAATACCAACTAAAGAAACCAAAGAGATAGGATATCAAGATACCCCTCTCAACATAAGTGCTCCTAAAGAATACATAGGGCTTCATAGTGATGGTATAATTGTCTTAGATCCTCCTGATATAAATTCCCTCCTTCCTAAAGAGCAATCCATATATCTTAAATATGAGGATAACAAAGAAAAGATCATCTCCGAACCTCCTGCCCTAATCCCATGTAGAGAAACTCATGAATCTAGCAAGTGCAAGAGGCCCTACAAACTAATGAAACTAAAGTTCCCTTGTTTGTTGCCTGAAAGTGAAAGGAAACTACAACTGCTTCTAAACAAAGAACTAATAGCATTACCAACAATGAAAGACAAGCTAATACTAAATCCTAAAGATGAAAATATTCCACATTTTCAATAGCATAAAACTCATGGACATAGTACTGATGAATGTCAAGCATTTAAATTGGTATTGAGCAATTTTCACTTTGATTGCAATGATTTCCATCGAGTGATTGCATAGCATATCATTCCTATTCCTTGCCCTGTAATAGTTGTGGAATCATATAAAATTCTCACTATTACATGTTTTACACTTATTGCAACTCATTTTCCTCACTTATCTTGTCTCATTCTTGACTTTGTACAAAGTTGGGACAATAATTCGATAGCCTTCTAGTAATTCATTTATTGTTGTCCCTTTGGCGATTTTCCTGCCTTCCATTTATACTGACTGAGATTGGAAGGTGGATAACCTTCTTTAATTGACTCGCCTGTGCCTTACTATTTTTTTTCTTTTTCACTTTTCTTTATGTGATTGCATGTGTGTGTAGTGTAGAAAATTGTACACTTTTGAAAGTGATGCAATTTCACACATAAGTTGGACCTATTTTCACACCCTTACATTAATTACCCTTTAAAATAATCATTAATAGGCCCCTAAGACCCATTATTTTGGACCTCAAGGCTTATTTCAGATAAAAACCCAAAAAAATTATTTAAAACATAAGAAATCCCAAAAACCCACCTCAAAAAGCTAGGGTGGGTCTCATTTGCCACCTTGGGCGAATGAGTCCCATTTGGGGTATTTTTGAGTTTTGAATGGGAAAACAACCTTTTTTAATTCAAATTTTTGGTTGATGTCAGCCTTTGAGATCTAAATAATGGTAAATTAGGTGTTGATGCCTATATAAGAAATATTCTAAGTAATTTCTTTCATATAATAAATTCAAGAGACAAGCATCAAGAATCTTCAAGTATCCATTCACAAGCATTCAAGTTTTAAGAGAAAGAAAAGTTGAAGTCTTGGAGTAGTATTAAAGTTATTTTGTAGGTCTTCAACCTTACTTTCACTCAATATTTTGCATTATCAAGGGTTGACGATGGTTGTCTATGGTGAATCATGATGAATTCTAGGTTGGGAAGATGAAATTAGCCATCAAGCCAAGCCTAAGGACTTGTTTCCTAAGTGATTCCATCCTCCATTATCACTCCACTTTTAGCCTAAGGAATTCACAATCATTATTGAGGTTCACTTAGGTGATTAGAGATCTCTCAAAGTGAGTCATTCATTGTCATATTTCCATTTATGCATCTCATTCTTACACATTAGAGTAGGGTTGCATCATGTTTTAGATTTATTAGTCTTAGACACACTTAATTCTAGGGTTTATGTTCACATTTGCATTCAAATTCCATTATTTTCATCAAGGCTTAATTACGAAACTAGGATTTTGACTGAGGAAAACCCCCTATAAGAAAATCAAGCTTATATTATATTTTATAGGTCTTTTTGTAGATTCATATTTGGAATTCAATTTGGAAGGAAAGAGTAGGTGTTAAGGTGTAGATCATAACTTTAAATTCTCAAAAAAGTGGAATAGGACTGATTCTCCAAGAGTGGCGAATCAGTCACACTGTAGGTTCTTTCAAGAATAATTTGTAGAATTAGATACCCTTTTTCCCGAAACATATTCCTATGTAGAAATCCAGATCTGGGACTGATTTTCCTATAATGGAAAATGAGTTCTAGTTGGTCAAAATTCATATTTTCTAGCATTTTAGACCCTCAATCAGTCATTCCTAGATTTCCAGGTACACACAATCCTTTGTGTAGCTTCTTGTGTTGTTTTATTTGTATTTCTAGGTCATTCTATAGGTCATTGCATTTCATTTGTCTTTCCAAGATTTTATTTGGTGGTGAGCCCCTTATTAGTTTGCATCAGCCCCTAGGATATCCCTCTTGCAATGTCTCTTTCTACTTTACATTGAGATCCCAAGGGTTTGTTCTTGAGTGAGATTTAGTGAAGATTAACATTCTAGGTTCTAATCCCAAGAAGAAAGCAAACAATTTTCCACCTTTCATTTTGGTGAACCTACATTTACAACATCATAATTTTGACTTGGAATGCATTATTATCCTAGATTTGGCTTGCATTAACATTGCATTATGATTTGCATTACTTAAATTCTAGGGTTTTCAAATTTTGCATTACTTAAAGTTCATATAGGTTAGATTTTTGTATCTCATTTCATTGAAATTCATACAAAATATGCATTTAAACTTATGATCTAGATCATATAGCATATAAAGCACAAAAGAAAATTAATTTTTTTTAAATTAAAAAAAAAATCCCTATTGTGACTCATTCGCCACCTTGGGTGAATCAATCCCAGTGCAAATTCTGAATTGCATTTTACAAAGTTAAATTCCCTATCTTAAATCTTCTATTTGTTGTTAAAACTTTTTTTTTTCAATTTGCATACTTTCTATTATATTTGAATCATTAGAAGTAGTATGATTTACAATTATGGATAGAATTAGATTTTTTCACTTTTCATTTTCACCATTAGTTCATAGTTCAATTAGATTAGATTACATTTGGCATACATTAGAAAACAAAACCATAAACAAGACCGAATACCTAAGCCACTTGGATAAAGTATAGTTATTTGACTGTCAAATATTTGTTTCCAAGTTAACCTAACCCTCAAGACTTTTAGTAGTGATGACTTTGACATGTTAGATGAAGCCCTTGATGATTTCATCTCATAAAGCTCATCCACTAAGGCTTATTATGAAGAACCAAAACCAAGAGAAGGTAACATGATTCAACCTCAACTCATCCTTTATCCACCTTCACACAAACCTCAACATAAAAAAAAGTCTAAATTTACTCTTTACCCACCTAAGAACAATGGTTTGCAACAATCAAATGATAATACCACTCCTTATACATACAACACTCAAAAAAATCCACAAAAAAGACAACCAACTCCAATAAACTTACCTTTTCCTAATCCCATTTTTCCTAGTGCTCCTTGTTTAACTTCACATAGTGGGAAGGAGTATGATCTTGTTGAACAACTTAAAAATACTCTTGCAAAGATATCCCTATGTGGCTTAATTCATAATTCACCTAATTATCACACCATGCTTCAAACAACCTTACAACAAGTAGTGGTATCTCCTCGTTCAAATGCAAGCATTGTGGAAACTTTAATACAAGGTGGAACCACTTTAATTTGGGTTTTATTATTAAATGTTATCATATGGATTAGAACATAGACCACACCCACTCCTAATATGTTCCACTCAATGATAACCCTAGAGATATCAATGTAAAGGAGTAAGAGATCTCACAATAGGGTTTTCCTAGGGGCTGAGTGTAAGAAAATAAGGGGTTCACCACCCAGTTTAGACTTGGAAAAGAAAATGAAATGCAAGATGCAACACTAAACCCTAATTCAATATAATGACCTACAAAATTCCCTAGAAAAGTGAATGAAACAACATAGAAAAATATAGGAGGGAATAAGTGCACTTGAAAAATTTGGAGATGACTTGAAGTAGTTCTAAAATGCTAAAAAAACATGACTTTTTGTCCTACTAGGACTCATTTGCCAATCTAGGTGAATCAGTCCCAGATCTGGATTTCTACACAGGAATCTATTTTAGGAAAAAGGGTATATGAATCTTCAAATAGATTTGAAAAAACCTAAAGTGAGACTCATTCACCACTCTTGGAAAATCAGTCCCATTGTGCTTTTTTGAGAATTTAAATTTTTGATCTACACTTCAACACCCACTCTTTCCTTCCAAGTTGAATTCTATATCTGAATTTGTGAAAAGACCTAAAAAATAGAATATAAACTTTATTTGCTTATGGGGAGTTTTCCTCTGTCAAACCCTTAGTTTTGCAATTAAACCTTGATGGAAATAAGGAAATATGCATGAAAACCCTAGTCTTAAGTGTTTCTAAGACTAAGAAATCTAGAACACGATGCAACCATATTCTAATGTGTAAAAATGAGATGCATAGACAAAAATATGAAAATGAATGACTCACTTTGAGAGATCTCTAATCTCCCAAATGAGCATCAACAATGCTTGTACCTTCCTTAGGCTGAATGTAGAGGTATAATGGAGGATGGAATCACTTAGGAAATAAGTCTTTAGGCTTGGCGTGATGGCTAGTTGTGTCTCCCCAACCTAGAATCCATCATGATTCACTATAGACAACCATGATCAACCCTTGGAAATGCTAGATCTTGAATGAAAGTGATCTTGAAGACCTACAAAAACACTTTAATGTTGCTCCAATTCTTCAAATTTACTTGCTTTTATAACTTGAATTCTCTTGTGAAAAAATGTTTGATACTTGTCTCTTGAAATTGCTCTTGAAAATGCTTGCTTGGATTGCTTAGATGATAAAAATGACTTAGTTTACTTTATTATATAGGAATTGATACCTAATTGACTTTTATTCAGATATCAAAGGCCAACCTTAACCAAAAATTTGAATGAAAAAGGTGTCTTTCCCACTCAAAACACAAAAGCACCCCAAATGGGACTCATTCGCCTAAGGTGGCAATGAGTCTCACCTTAGCTTTTTGAGATGAGTTTTTAAGATTTTCAATGTTTTAAGTGATTTTGTCAAGTTTTTAGGTGAAATAAGCCATGAGATCTGAAATAATGAGTCTTAGGGTCCTATTAATGATCATTTAAAGGGTAATTAATGCAAGGATACCTAAAATTGGTCCAAATTAGGTAAGGAATTATACTATCTCCAAGAATGGAGTACAATTTTTCTTGCCACATTCAGTCCCCACTTTAGTGCCCATATGACTCTATGTGCATATGCAAGCTAAAGGACTCTAAACACTATACTTTATTTCATAAAAGGATACTCATATAGGTTCATTCACAACATTGGAGAATGAAGCCCCTAGTGTAGTTATCTACAAAACCACAACATTAGCGACCACATCCTACAACACAAATTCATTAGTTGTCTAAAAATTCTCTTATCTAACTTCTAGAAATCAATTTAGTTGGTAGATGTATGCCCCATTGAATCTACTTTATTTACAGAGGTGGAATCAAGGTAGCAATCTAGCCACATCAAATAAGGTCAATCATATCATAGGGAATTTCCAAGTACCATACTAGATGATGATAGACATTTGATGAGGACGAGAGTTGAATCATGATTCCAATGCAACAAACAACGTTGAAAACAAAGCTCTCTAGCACCCGTTATGTTAATTTGAATGAAAGGCAGTTTTTAACCCTTATATAGTAAAAACCTTAGTTTTAACTTATATAAGAATAAAAAGTGAAGTAAATTATAACTATTTTTTCATTTAACGTTTTGCAGCTTGAGAGTGATTGAAGAGTGAAGGAAGATTTCAAGCTGATGAGACTACGAGCCCCTAAGACTCGACATCCTACAAGATCAGGTGGCCCATGGTGACCACTATCATTAGGTGTGTTGATTTTTATGCCTTATCTTTCTCCTTACGCATTTATTTTTATGATTTTTGTGCACTTCTAGGTTAATCTAGGGCCTTGGAAAAAATGTTCACAAAGTGTCCTATTTGTTTGTGAAGTGTCCCACATTTTCACAAAGTGTCCCATTTCTCTGTGAAGTGTCCCAAAAGGGGTCTAAAGTGTCTGGAACCTCTTGGAAAGTACACTAGAAAAAATTTAGTACATGTCTTTTATTTCCGATGTAAAGATTGAAGAGTTTAGAATGCTTATAGGACATTTTTTTACATTTTTGTTAGATTCCCACACATTCATTCTAGGGTATGGGTGGTAGATAGATTAGATTCCTTCGATACATAGCCCCCACTCTTTCAATGGAGGACACATATATTTTACAGATGACGAGAGTATATTGGGTATACCTAATTCCCCCCATGAGGTATCATGATTCGATGTCAATGGCATTAGTAGAGTGATGGGACGTTGATACATGCATGTTTCATCTTCCTACTAGGGAGATGACCATTACACTAGAGGACATATATCATGAACTCTAAGTTCCAATTTGGGGCAAGTGGGTACATTTCCAACCAGAGCAGTCATTCTAAGAGATGGAATATGATATGTAGTATTTCCTCATAGGTCTAGTGCATGATGGGATGGTGAGACCACATATCGATTTAGTGATGTTGCTATACTCATGGGCCCCATTGGTTGCATAGATTATGATGTTTATAGTAGCACTATTACTCATCCCTAAAAGCTAGTGAGTGAACTTAGAGGGAGGACTAGTACACATGATTCAGGTGATGGTAGAGCAAAGGACAATGTATGCCTAAGGGCGTAGCATCCTAGTGCATCTATATTATGATCTTGGACATTTTGTATTTCAAGAGGTGGAAACCATGGTACACTATACAATATTGCATGTATGGTGCTTAGAGCATATCATGTGTACCAAACCGACAAGTTTCCCATGTCTGATAGCCTTAGGGTATCCTTGAACCCTTAGATATCCTCTATGGCAGTTTTGGTAGTATGGTGACTTAAAATTTTGGTGAGTTTGGTTTGACAAACTAGAGGAGGATGAGATCCTTTTGAAACCTTATTAGCTTGTGCTATAGCGGTGGGATGAGACTCGACAAATGAGGCAATTGTAAATGGATAGATTCTTGATTGGAAGACATGATTACATAGTACAAAAAATTTTCTATGATCGCATCATGCGACATTTTTAACAAGTTCAGATAGCACCTAGGGAATGACCCTTTTTAAGGAGATCAGTATGAAGTGCCTAGAGACTCGGTGATTCTAGATAGTTCACTATCAAGGATCTTGTCTATAGTGACTACAAGCTCTTAGATTACAATATGCCTCTAGTCTCTAATGATGATAACATTAGTTCCACACATGCCTATGAGGAATGGTAGAAAGTATCATGAACAACCCATGTACTACCGATGGACGAGCTGATAAGTGATGCAGGGCCACTCCCAGATGAGGGAGACAAGGTGGAGGGTAGGGTTGAGGAGACATGCTATAGGGTTGCAGACATATTTATAAATGTGACAGATGATGAGTATGATGATGATGTAGATCTTGACTATGATGGCCATGAGGGGGATGAGGAGGAGCAATAGATGAGAGAGGGTGGTGAAGCAGCATATGAGTATCTAGTGGGCCATGAGTAGGGAGAGCCCTCCCCCATTCATGTTACTAGATCACGATCAACATTTGTAGTAGGCACTAGTACCCACATCCATGGAGAGGCTAGCACATCCTCCATGCCCCCTACACATGATGAGGATGTCTTCCCACCACCTACCAAAGAGCTAGTTGATGATATTTTATTTAGTGCTATGCTTTATGCACATGCTAATGTTTTAATTTTATGTGCATATATATATCATGATGTGTACCAATTATGTTTATGGTTTCTATCTTACAAGAGTTGTGAGAGATCTCTAGGATCTCTATCATCAAGTGGCTATGGAGATATTTCATCCATCAGCTTACGAGGAGGCCAATGATATAGACTATGTGTCCCCACCCATCATGGAGCAAGATCCAAAGTTTTCTGGGCCATATGTCAAACTATGGGTAGTGTATGAGAGTCTTAGGAGGCACGTCCACCAAGTCAAGGCTTCCTAGGATGCACAATCATCCTAGACCCAAACAAATTTTGATATACTATAGTCAGGGGTAGCCATGATTCATGTGGAGAGAGATCAAATAGAAGGGGAGCAATAAGTGGCACTTGGACAGGTGCAGAGTTTCTAGTTTTCTCTTAGTGAACTCGACAACTTGTGATCATGATCACATACCACTATCTCCCAATGGGCCACCTCTAGATAGATGCTAGCACCAAGTCCTGAGGGATCTAGTAGTCATAAACCTCATTAGCCTTGTATGTATTGAGGACATGTACAAAACATTGATATATATATATATATATATATATATATGAGCATTTGATATTCTATCACTTGTTTGTGTTTAGTGTTTAATGGAAATGTGATTGATTAAATAATCTTTATAAGACTATTTAATTAATGTCTCCATGATTTAACATGCTTTATGTGATCTATTTACAACTGATTCTAGTTTCTCTTAGATGTTACATTGTTATTAAGTATGTTATGCTAAATTAAATGCACCTATGAGCTAATAAAAGAACATTAAATGCATATAAGGATCTAATATAACATAACACACAAGATTATCTTAAAGAATTTGAAATCTAAATTAATCATCTAAAAGTTAAATTAAATAATTACCTTAGTATTCAAGCTACACAAATAATTGTTTGTCAAGAACAAAGCAGAGCAAGAGCACATAGACTTTCATCTACTAACTCCATCATCACTTCTCGATCATTCATGCTATTCAAGTAGAATAGACATAATACTGGTGAAAATGCATGACATTAATAGGTTCTTTGAGAGGTTTACCATCCATTTTTGTTAGCGTATAATCCCCAAATCCATAATTTTCATTGATTATGTAAGAGCCTAACCAATTAGGGTTTAATTTTCCTTTATCAGCTAGGTCAGTATTGACATTATGTTGATTCTCACATAACATAAAATCACCTTTATTGAATATACAAGAGATGACATTTTCATTGTAGATACATTTCCTTCTTTTAGAATAAGCTTGAAGGTGCTCAAGAGTGTTGATGTGTTGTTCATCAATAATTTTAAGCTAAAGCAATCATTGTTCTTGGTAAGTGTTGTCATCAGTAAGTCCTTGGAGAGAAATTCTTAATGTAGGAATCTCTAACTCCAAGGGCATTATTTTCTTGGTACCATAGACAAAATTAAAACGTGTTGTTCCTATGGATAATCTAATACTTGTGCGATAGGCCCATAACACATGTTAATTGCATGTGCAAATCCCTATTGTGTTTGCTAATGGTTTTCTTTAACATTTGTTGAAGGGTTTTATTAGTTGATTCGACATGATTTTTAGATTGTGGATAGTAGGGTGTTGAAAATTGATGTTGTATGTTAAATGTTTCCAAGAAATTATTCACGTCATTATTCTTAAATGGTGTAGCATTGTCAAAAACTAATGTGGAAGGAAGTCTAAAGTGAGCAATAATGTGTTCCAATATGAAACAACATATAACATAAACTATTGTTGATCATAAGGGAATCACTTCTACCCACTTCATAGAGTAATATGTTGTGGTAATTATAAATGTATGTCCAATAGAAGAAGGTGGTGATAATTTTTCAATGATGTCCAAGCCACAAACCACAAAGGGACAAATAGAAACTTGAGCTTGAAATTCATAAGTAGGAGCATGAATCAAATTGCTATGTTCTTGAAATTTGTGGCATTTTTTTACATATTCAAAGCAGTCGTGTTCCATATGTCTCCAATAGTATCTAATGTCGATAAGTTTTTGAACTAATGTTTTTCCTCCAAGGTGACCACCACAAGCACCTACATGAGCTTGTCCAAGTGTTGTGGGTATTTTAGATCTTTTAAGGCATCTAAGTAAGAGACCATTAAACAATCTTTGATACAACACATCGGTAAGAATTATATACTTAGATGTGAGTTTTATAGACAAGATGGATGTTCTTTGTTGTTGGCTCTAGAAAGGTACCATCTTTCAAATAGTTAAATATTGTATCATACCATTCAATTGAGTCTTCCCTAGCTGTTGTTAATGGGTGGGCGCATGAAGATGGGTAGCAATTTTGTGGCCACTTTTTAAAAAAAATTGAAAACTCATAACACGAGCACATTATAATGCACTTACGTTATGTCTTGGTCTGATGAGCCTGAGTCTTGGCCACCACAAAGCCATAATGTGAGTTCTTTATAATGAACTCGTGTTATGACATGTTAAAAGACAAAAAAAGAGGTCAAATTCATTTTCATTTCTAACTATTTTTCTCTTCTTTCTAGTGGCCAAAAACACCATAATTTCTTCACTCGCGTTCTAAGAGGATTTTTTTGTAAAAATCTTCAAGGATTGTTGATTCATCTCTAGGATGTCACCAAGTCGACGAGGAGGTTAAATAGGTAAGGATTGTTATTTTTGTTGAATTTGTTAGTTTTAGGTTGTATTTTTTATATATATTTTTAAAAATTTGTCGGAGATGTTAATCAACTTAGAAAAACTCCTCAAAATCCACAACAAGAACAAAATACACAACAAGAACAAAATAATCAATAGCAAAATCCTCAACCAATCCCTCAATACCCTCCTAGCACTCAAAAAACTTTAATGGGTGAAATTGAAAACAATAAAAAATAAATTACGGATGTAATCGAGAGGTTGAACAATCCAAACAATTCAACTATGGAAAGAATGAACCTGGTAACTTCACTACAAAAAAATGTAGATTCAATTAACAAACAATTAACTGGTTGGCAGGATAGGACGCAGGACAGTAGCTATTTTTACTAAGATAAATTATCATATAAAGATGTTAAAGAATTAAAAAATACAAAAGCTCATTTGTGTGCATTATTCACTGACCCACGGTCAAATCTAAATCTCTCCCTCAATATGAAGAGGTTTCCTACTCATTGATACCACCACCAAGAGATTATGAAATATTTTTGGGATAGGTGGTACATGGTTTTTTATGACCCACCATGCAACAATTGTGAATTCCCACAATATTTCCTCAGGAAACTATACGCTAAGTTCATATTGAATAAAATCCCAAATTAGTTTGATATGACAGACTTCTAGTGGAGAGGTGGGGGGTTGGCACAAGATAGACCCAGTGCACAGTCAAATCCTATGCGGTAAGTGAGATGATCTCTTGCTAGGCCGCCTCATAACCACATCACCATTTGTTTCACCATGAAGGAGAGTGTCAACGTAGAGACTCTACAGGCGATCAACCCTTTGATGCAAAGTGTTATCCAATATGTTAGCCCTCTTGTATAGCGCCATCCAGAGGATTCTTCGATAGGTGGGCTTAGATCACATGTGTGTCAATCTTGCGAGGTGACTTGTTCATATGACCCCACTGACACTTAGGAGGTTGTTGCACAATATCTATCTGCAGCTATGGAGATGGAGAGGGAAGATAACATTTTACATGACATGTATGGCATTGATACTCAGGTAAAATTAAGCATTTTATTGAATCTAATTTATTAAATTTTGATTTTGAAATTCAAGATTAACTAATTTAGTTTTATGATTTCAATAATCTTGCAGGGTCACAGTGTTGATACTAGATACACTGACCCTACACCTACTTATTTTTGTAGTATACCTATTGGTGGGGTATGTAACTAGTAAAAAATTATAAATTTATTACATGTTAATAGCATTGTTTTATGAATGGAATTTTAATATGTGATTTTGGATGTTGAATAGGATAATATTGGAGGTTTTGAGGGAACACCTTTTGGTGCCAATGGATTTACTCAAACCTTCATGCAGGTAATAGAATAAAGAGTTTAACTAATGAATTATACTTAATAGATTTGTTTATTTTATATTTATATCATTGATTAAGTTGCATTGCACATCATTCAAACTCAAAGCATTACTTCACATTCCATAACTAATAACTATATGTTGATAGATGACAAATTTTCAACTATAATATAGTTGTTTAGAAATTCAACATAAGTAGTGATGCAATTACTTCACATAGCATAAGTAATAAGTCTAGGAGTAGCTTCCAATTGCATTTTCTTCTCGTGGAATTCCATGAGACCACAGTTTACTTAGGAATATTTTCAAACAGTTCACTACCTTCTCTATGCTCCAAACTAGGTACCCATTATGGCCTACTCTCACATATCTAAACCTCACAAATCTTTTGGAGCAACTGTCCCAAATCTAGCTTTTAACACTAAATTAGGCCACAATTAGGCCTCTTTTTCAAAGAGACACCTCTCCAAACAGCCAACACTTGAAACCTCCAAAGATTCAAAAGATAAACCTCATATTATTCAACTTTTAGGTCTCCTCTCGCTCATTCAAACCCCTTTTCATAAAACCCTCACTTTCCTTGCAATCAATTAGGGCTAATTTAAACTCTTATGCCCTAAAATATCACAAGAATATAGTCACTTCAATCAGGCTTATTTATGCCTATACATGCTCATCCCATCCTCAAATAGTTCTACCCCAAAGTTCTACATACACTTCCTTCACAAAATCACTCTTTTTCACTAGTTTTCACCCTCTTTCACCTAGGGTTTCTCACTTATTCACTTCTCTGACCACTTACAACCTCTCAAATATTCTAAAAACCCTAAAATTCACCTAATATTAGAGTTTTTAGGGGATTATATCCACTTCTAAACCCCTGTCCTCTTTTCACTCACTCTAGCCTTGTTTAAAAGGCACCAAAACTGGTTTTTCACTAGGGTAGCGAGAACTCACATAAAAACTTCACCAAACCTCCTTACCTTCTACACCTACTCCTACTTTAGACAGGTCCTTTCCACCAATAAATAGTTTCTATTGAAAGGTGGAATGGAATTTTTAGTTCATTTTGGCAATCAAACCCTTAGCCCCTATTTTTTGACTGCCTAGAGAAATCAGACCACCAAAAGCTTGAAAGTCAATATCAAATTCTCAAATTAGTTTTAAATTTATTCTAACAGCTATCTCCTTAAATTCACATGCATTGGAGATTAACTACCACCTACAAAAAACCATACATTGGTAGATGATGGAGGAAAACACAAAAAAGTAGTATAACAGTGATATTTTATTAGTTTTCTTCTTCAAAATGCTTCAACAACAACTAACAATGATGAATCACATATTTTAAACACTTTCCCAATCATTTAAACTGCCCAAGTGCCTAATATTTCCTCTACAACTACCTTAACTATTCATATTCTTCCACTTCGCACCTTTTTGCATTTTATAACATTGATTGACAACTTTTGTTAAGATTCTGTAACTTTACAATTTATGCCTAAAATGACTACCAAAGACCATTAAAAACTCAAAAATGGCCATTTAATCCTTATTAAATCATGAAAATACCTATAGAACCTCAAAATCCTAATTTTTCCTTATGGAGGCATCCTCTTGTAAAGGTGCACATGCACCACTTTTTCAAATAGCTCACCACCTTTTCTATGCTAGCACATTTTCCAAATATGTCTACCAAAGCATTTTATCAAATAATTTATTTCCTCACTGCTATGGCTAAAAGCTTAAAAAAGGTGCTTTCCAACAAACTATGGATGCTTGGAAAAATTGTATCAAAGCATAATAGTAAGTAATAGCATAGACAAGGCAGTTACTAGGTTGAAAATTTCCCTTGAAGAAATGTGGTCTCATGGTGATGGAATGCCATTCCATCAACATGAGATGACATTTATTCAAATAACTCACCGCCTTTTCTATGATACCATATTTTCCATACATGTGTAACAAAACATTTTATCAAACTACTCTCTTCCTTCCTATTGTGGCTAAAAGCCTAAAATAGGTTCTTTCCAACAAACTATGGATGGTTGGAAAAATTTCTATCAAAGAATAATAGTAAGCAATAATACCATAAAGAAGGAAATGAACTATCTAAAAAAATTCTTGAAAGAAATGTAGTCTTATGGTGATGGAATGCCATGAAATGTATTTGTTTGTAATGACATTCTATCACCAAGAGAACCCATTTCTTTGAGGAATTTGTTCAAACAATTCATTACCTTCTCTATGCCACCACAATTATCGTACATGTCTATGAAAGCATTTTATCAAACAGTTCAACAGCTTTCTGCTATGGGTAAAAGCCTAAAAATACATGGTTTCAAACAAGATATGGATAGGGATAATAGTAAGCGTGATAGCTAGAACTATATAGTTTAATATGTACTCAAAATTTTGTTCATTATCTCATACATTATAAGTCATGACGTGGATTGCTATTGTAGTTTTTGTGATTGAATAATTTGTTGTTTTATTTTCAGATGTTGCAAGTTGAAACACCTCCAAATGTGATGAGGGAAATGGAGATCGATATTTCGTCTGCTATAGAATCCTTGATGGCTCTGATAGGCGAGGTATGAGGAAAATTACTAAATTTTATTTTACATTTATTGTTATAGATGTTAGTGAAAAATCAAACCATTATTGATTTGTTGTCTAATTTCTATTTGGATGGTTTATACATGGATTGAGCACTCCCCAGCATGGGCGTGTGAATATTTCCCTCGTGGAGAGTGATCATGAGATGGTGGTAAGTGATTATTTTTATAAATATATTAGTTTTTATAATGTAATTTCTCTATATTAATGTCTTTACTTCTTATTGTAACAGTTAAAACTTCACCAAGAACTAAAAACTAGGAGCAGGAAGAGCACTCCTCGAGTGCAACACAAATGAGTGATAGACCTATCACCATTTGATCAACAAGAAAAGGGAAATAATTTATTTCTAGAGCATGGAGAGCAATGACTTTTGATTCCAGAGCCCTTTGTTGTAGTTCTACATGGGAGTTTTGTATATATTTTTTATTTGATATATTTAACATTGTTTGACATTGTATGCCTATATGGCTATTTTGTACCTATATTTTATACTTATATTGACATATATTGATGTATGTGTACATGGCTATTTGGTTCATACAAATATTTTTTATCGATGGTTTCCATATTCACATTATAAATTCATGGTTCAATAGATATGAGTTATGTGTAGGGTATGTGTAGGATCATCATGGAAAAAACAAGCCCTTAAGTGGCAAAAAAAAGAAGGAAAAATTAGAGTTAAGCAACTTGATGTAAAAATTTGAATAAGTTATCTATATTATTTCAAAAATATGTAAGAATAAAATCTATACCAAATTGAATGTAGTTTCTAAACTATTAGGTTTATTTAAAAAAAAAAATCTATTTAATGAAAACTTGAAATTTCAATGGAGTAGTACTTAAATTTCAAGGAAAAAATAAGGAGTAGGTGTTTGTCTGACCACCCTAACCACAATAAAATGATAATATTTTTATATAATATTTTAAATATAAGTAGAAAACTCATGTCCTTATGTGATGCATATTTCTTTGTAATTTTTTTCCAAGCAAATAATTATTTATGATTTTTTTATTACAAATTTTAAAAAATAAAAAGACTTGTATGTCTAACCACCTTAACTTGGTAAAAACTTAATGAAATTCATTTTTTTTTTTAATCCTATAGTATGTGAAGCATAAAATGTGATGCACATTTTGGATTCAAAAAATGTGATACCATTTGAAAGCTATAGATGTGTTTAAATCAGCCTATCAATTAGGACTTTAGTTGTAATTCAATAGAAAATGAATAATAATTATTTATTAAATTCAAAGTGAAGAATAATTTATATTGGTGGAAAGCTGAGAATCTCCTTTAAAAACCCTTTTTTTCATTAATTTTGGGGAAAAAAAAAGTGGTCAGCGACATACCCTACAAAAACCCATTATATCACCACTTTTTGGCCCATCATGATCCTGCACATACCCTGTATTCAACTATATACGTTACAACTTATGTGTATACTTTTTGACTTACATGTGTTTCAATGTATACTTTGTGACTTAGTATTTTCATGCATATACCTTGTATTTGTGCATATACTTTATACTAATTTGTGTATACTACATGTATTCATGTGTATAATTCAAGGATTATGTGTTTTTGAGTACTTGTGTTTCCCTTATTCACATGTACATGCTTGAATTATTCACATGTATACTTATTAATTAGTTAGCACTAGCATTAATCATTGTTGTCCTTCATGGTTTGTATTGAATATTAATTGATTGATGCTAAACAACTTTATGTAAAAGAAAAAAACACGTTTTCAACTAGTATTCCATGAAATGATTCGAAATGTTTTTAGAATATTATCCTTGATATTACAAAAATATATGTGTTTATACACTTCAATTGTCCAGTCACCCTTTGGTTTTTTCAAAGAAAAATCTGCCTATGCCACTGTTACACTACACAGGTAAACCAGATTTTGTATTGTGGAGCTATATTAAGCTACCACTTTCAAGACCAATGAAACAATGATACAAAATAATGTTTGAAACTAAAAGAAGACATCAAAATGGCTCATGTACTAAACAAATTATTATGATTTTTGAAGAATTTTGATAACTCTACTCAGTTGGCTTCTTTTTTCAAAATCATACAAATTGAACCCTAGTATCAATAGACTGTGTATATTAAGCTACCACAATTCAAGTTTCAATGATGAATATTTATCATGCATGTTTTAAATGACATTTAATTTTATGGTGGTTTTGTTGTTTATATGATGTTATGTGATATTCTAATCCTAAATAATGCTTCTAGGCTGCATATATGTATATATATATTACATTTTTTTCTTACTAATAAACCCAAAATGAACCGAACCCCCCTCCAAATTTTTTTGGCTGAACTAGCGAACTAAACCCCCAAACCCAAACTTGAACCTCATATAAGCTCAAAACCTCTTCCAACACTCTTATTTTTTCCTACACAAACTTAATTGACCACCAAATTATGCTACCCCCTAAGTTTACCTACTTTTACTCCCTCAAACCTCTCTTTTTCATTGAAAACCCCTCTTTTCCGAACTAGGAAATCATGCCATAACATAATTTTGACCTCCCATCTTCTTGTAGACCTTTTAAACAAATCAAACTTCACAACCCCACTCTATTTGTAACCTATTCTAACTTATTCTCAAGCAATTTCTTCTTTTCACCTCTTCTAGCCTTGCTTTTAAGGCCCAAATTCTGAATTTTCAATAGGGGAGACATTAGTAATCTCTTCCAATTCCTTTACCAATGATATTTTCTTATTAATACTCCTTATCCTACTTACATTAGACCCATTCCACCAGGAAACAACCTAAACAATAGGTGGAATGGCATATTTCAACATATTACACTCAAACCCTTATATGAGCAAGTTCATACTTATTTCAGAAATCTACTTCTAAGTTGCTTGAAACTTAATATAATTCCACAAGAATGGATTATAATCAAAGCTAAAACCATTCTACAACATATTCAAATCATCTTAGAGAAAACTCCTGCTCTACATACCTAGAAACAGGCTGGAAATAAAGAAAATTCACAAAAATTAACAAAGAAACAAGGATATTCAATTAATATTCTCCTTCAAACTCTTCAACAACCACTAACTTCGAGTTTCCAATGATCATATGCTTTTTTTGTGGAAAAATTGAATTTTCCAATTGTCATTTGTATGTTTCTCTTTTCGATTGTTTTGCATTCCATCATAAGGGATCAAGTCAATTGAATGTGCTAAGAAAAAAATTGTGCATTTGGGTGTGAAAGAGGACCATGAATAGTGTAAACATACCTATCAGGATGTGTTGGAGCAATTTTTTTGGTCACATGAATTGCAAAACAAAAGTTACACCAGTTTGCAACTTTACATTGCTTGCATTTGACACTTTTTCCATCAAGTGAAAATTGGACACCATAGGAAAATGACTCTGAGATAACAAAAACCAAGAGAGGTTATTGTAGAGGGGCCCAAAATTATCTTGTAGGCTTAGACAAAGAGTTCATAAGCTTCACGGTTTATGAGTAATAGCCCATCAAATATTGCTTCCCTTTTCCACTTTGGACCCTTAATGGATCGATTTGGTTGAATGTAGCTTAAAGCAATTCCGTGTGTTTGGGTGAAAAAGAGGAATATGTATACCGCAAACGTACCCATTCACATGCATTGGAACAACCTGTTTGGTCACACGAGTTGTAGAACAAAAGTTGCACCACTTTGCAACTTTCAACTACTTGCATTTAAAAACTTTTTTCTCAAGTAAAAATTCACCAACACAGAAAAATTCCTCTAAGATAGAAAAAATAGAGATAGGTTATTATAGAGGGGTCCAATATGATCCCATAGGATTAGATGAGAAGTTTATAAGCATCATGGTATCCGAGTAACAACATGCTGAAGTTTGTAGCCATTTTGCACTTTAGACCCTTAAGGGATTGATCCAGTTGAAGATAGCTCAAAGTGATTTTGCATATTTGGGTGTGAAAGAGGACCATGCGTAGTGTAAACATACCCATATAGACATGTTGGAATAGTTTTTTTGGTCACATGAGCTACAAAACATAAGTTGCACCACTTTGTAACTTTCAACTACTTGCATTTGACAACTTTTTACCCAAGTGAAATTTTGCCACCACAGAAAAATACCTCTGAAATAATCAAACTAAGAGAGGTTATTATAGAGGGTCCCAACATGACCCAATAGGATTAGATGAGAAGTTTCTAAGCATCATGGTATCTGAGTAACAACATGCTGAAGTTTGCAGCCATTTTGCACTTTGGACCCTTAAGAGATCGATCCAGTTGAATGTAGCTCAGAGTGATTTCGCATGTTTGGGTGTGAAAGAGGACCATGCATATCATAAACATACCTATTTGGACATGTTTTAAAAATCAGTTTGGTCACACGAGTTGTAGAATGAAAGTTGCACCACTTTGCAACTTTCAACTACTTGCATTTGATAACTTTTTCCCCAAGTGAAAATTCATCGGCACAGAAAAATGCCTATGAAATAGCAAAAACCGAGAGAGGTTATTGTAGAGGGGCCTAACAAGATCCCATATAATTAGATGAGAATTTTTTAAGCATCACAGTATCAGATTAACAACATGATAATTTTGCAGCCATTTTGCATTTTGGACCCTTAAGGGATCGATCTAGTTGAACATAGCTTAGAGTGATTCCACATGTTTTGGTGCAAAAGAGGAGAATTTCTATCATAAACGTACCTATTTAGATGCATTGGAACAATTTTTTTGGTCACATGAGTTGCAAAATGAAAGTTGCACCACTTTGCAACATTCAACTACTTGCATTTGACAACATTTTCCCCAAGTAGAAATCTGCCACCATGAGAAAATGCCTCTAAGATAGAAATTTTTTGAAAGGTTATTATAGAGGGGACTAATTCAATCCCATAGGATCAGCAAAAAGTTTCTAAAAGAGGACCATTCCTAGCGTAAATATACCTATTCTGATGCATTGGAATAGTACATTTGGTCACACAAACTGTAGAACGAAAGTTGCACCACTTTGCAACTTACAACTACTTGCATTTGACAAATTTTTCCCAAGTGAAAATTCACCACTATAGAAAATTGTCTCTAAGATAGTAAAAACTGAGAGATTTTATTGTAGAGGGGCCCAACGCCATCCCATAAGATTAAAACAGAAGTTTCTAAGCATCATAGTATCTGAGTAACATGTTGAAGTTTGCAGCCATTTTTCACTTTGGGCCCTCAAGGGATTGATGCGGTTGAACCTAGCTTAAAGTGATTATACATATTTAGGTGCAAAAGAGGACCATGCCTAGCATAAAAATACCTATGCAGACAAGTTGGAATATTCTGTTTGGTCACACTGGCTGCAAAACAAAAGATGCACCACTTTGCAACTTTCAACTTCTTGCATTTGACAACTTTTTCCCCAAGTGAAAATTCACCACCATGGAAAAATTTCTCTAAGATAGAAAAAACCAAGAGATATTATTGTATAAGGGTTCAACATAATCCCATAGGATCAGATGAGAAGTTTCTAAGTGTCACAATATCTAAGGAACAACATGCTGAAGTTTGTAGTCATTTTACACTTTTGATCCTTAAGGGATCAATCTAGTTGAACATAGCTCAGAGCAATTCTGCATGTTTGGGTGTGAAAGTAAACCATTCCTAGCATAAACATACCTATTTAGATGCATTGGAACAGTCTGCCTAGTCACATGAGTTGCAGAATGAAAGTTGCACCACTTTGCAACTTTGCACTACTTGCATTTGACACTTTTTCCATCAAGTGAAAATTGGACACCATGAGAAAACCACTCCAAGATTAAAAAAAAAATGAGAGAGGCTATTGTAGAGGGTCCCAACGTGATCTTGTAGGATTAGATGAGAAGTTTCTAAGTGCCATAGTATATGAGTAACAACATTCTAAAGTTTGTAGACATTTACACTTTGGACCCTTAAGGGATCGATCCAGTTGAACATAGCTTAGAGTGATTATGCTCTATTTTCAATGGAATTAGGTGGGAAAAAAACTTAAATCTATTTTATTTTTTGTTTGGTTGGATTCTAAGTGATTTTGTGCATTTTAAAAGCCAATTACTAAGGGTCAATCTGTATACCCTGTTTTAAGGGTTTTGAGTGCATTAAAATGTCATATTAAGCCTTCCACCAACTGTATGCTTCAGTAACTTGATGAAAAGGCTTAGTTAGGGCTATAGAACATGTGTGAAAATTTTTGTTTGCAAGGGAGGCGAATAGAGGGTTTTTAGGTGATGCCCTAGATGTCAAATGGTGCATTTTTTAGTGGAAAATAGTGGTTTGGTGCTAGGGTTTGAAGAAATATTTGGGGGAAGTGATATCTCTTGAGATTTTAAGCTTGTGTAGACCTTTTTGAAGGTGTTTTAGGCTTTGGTTGGTTGTGGGAAGGTTTGGAGTATGGTTTTTCAATAAACCATTTCGTAACTTGTGAAAGAAGAGGGTTTCAAGGTTTGTTATGTTAGAGGGCTTATCATGCCCTAAAAGTGGAGGAATTGGTGGTTTGATAGACTGGTTAATGCTGCACAATGGTGGTTTGTGTGTGATAGGAAGAATGAACTTCCAGGGTTGCTTGCTTTATGAAGATGATCCAAAACAGTCTTGTGAGAGTTTGATGTATGTTGAAGAAGGCTTAAATGGTGGTTTGCAAAGGTTGGTAAGGAATTTTAAGAGTTAAGGTGGGAAAAATAGGTTTGCAGACCTACAAGAGTGACTAGGTGCAAAGTTAAAAATAATCCAAGATTGACGTTTGAGGGAAGGAAGGATATTGGGATCCTTTTCTATTGTGAAAGTGAGTTGATTGCCTCCTTGTATTTCTATTAGAATCACTTCCTATCAAAATCATTTCAAGTTTGCATTTTTTGCACTTTTTTCACATTGACAACTTTCCAATTTTTGCGATTACACATCATTTAGAAAAATATACAACATGAACTCCAAAATGATCCCAAAATCAGCTAACATGACTTATTACAATATAAATTGGTTTAATATGACCTTATTAAATTCACAAAAAACTAACTTAAGACTTTCATGAACCAAATTTGCTCAATAACCTTGATGCCCCTGCACCAAATTTCATTATTTCAGTAAATCTTATTACAATGCCTTAGGCACTATGTTCTCACAGATATTTTACAATATCACTCATACTTTCAAGATTCTCTTAGAAATTCTACATCATACATGCTAATTATGAGGTTAACTTCAAATGAGTAACTTGAGATTCCCGCACAAATCTTCACACACTCTTTTGTAATGGCTTCAAATCAAATTTGAGATTTGTCAAGATCATCAAAATAAGGACGTTGCATTTCTTTTTTGGTTGAGATTCTCTTTGATGCATCATAAATCATCATTTTTTGTAAGGAGAGACCAATCAATTTTTATTAGTTTACTTATAGATAAGCAAAGTAAAAGAAGAAAAAGAAAGAGCATCCAAAATGGAAATAAAATGAAAATAGATGGAAGGCACTTATAGATAGGCATGGAAGTCTCTCAACTTACTTAGTCCTAGTCATACATCTTCACTAGGAGTTCCAAGATACCTATTGCACACAACACATCTCATGAATAGAATATCTTGGAATTCAAGATGCTCTTATAATGTATACATCATAGGTGCTCATGATAAGGCTAACCTCAAATGAATAGCTTGAAATTCCCTCACCAAGCTTCGCACACACTTTTTTTAATGTCCTTAAATCATAATTGAGATTTTTCAAGATCATCAAAATAAGGATGTTGCATTTATTTTCTGGCTGAGATTCTTTTGGATGGCTCATAAATCTATATTTTTTGCAAGGGGACACTAATCAATGCTTGGCAGGTTACTTACAAATAGGAAAAGTAAAAGAAGATGATAAAATTGGCATCAAAAAATTAATGTACATACAAGTATAAAGTTAATAGGAACCAATGTGCATATATTTACAAATTAATCCAACAAACCATCTAGGTTTGATCTACTCTTTATTGTGTCAAGTATTGCCTCATGGTCAAACTCATAGACCTTCCACAAGGTCTTGTTAAAAGGTCTACCCCCATATTTGGTCAAAAAAATAGTGGATTCCATGACAATGTTTGAGTAATGAAGAATCTTACGATGCGTGTCAAATTCTTGAAACAACCAATGTTTAACACTCTTATGTGGGTACCTTCTAAGCCACGTTCTAGTAACAACAACTGAGCCTGTAGGGTATTGATGTTTTCTGCATCTGTAACTAGGGCCTCCAATTTCTTTTTTTCCTCAACATGACACAAGTAATAGTCCATTCCCTCTTCATTTTCTTCATCTACAATAACTACATAAACATGCCCTGCATTGATATGTGCAACAAATCTCTTGAAATTAGTCAAAATTACAAATACATGTATAAAGTAAGATAACAATATGGAATTTCAAATACTAAGCAAGTAGATATACTACCTAGTTGAACAAGATTTGATATGTGATCAAATTCGATTGATGATTCTTGCATTGTTAGTTTCAATTTTGTTAGAGGGAAATACATGTGAAGTTGGATAAGATAACTTTTCAACCATTTGTCAACCCACTCCCCTGACTCACAATCATTCTAGGCTTGCATTGTACATGAACAAAAGCATTCCATCTTTCGTGTATCAATACTCTATGAACTTGTATTTGAGCTAAAGAAAGAGTGTAGCTCGCTTGATCATGTTAGTGTACAAAAATCCTCATATGGTGCAATGTTAGTATCATCAATCAAACAAAAAAATATACAAATAGAAGATGTACCTTCATTATCGGGACCCACTGAAGCATTACACCACTCGATGATTGATCTTGCATCTGTCAACTTTGCACTACCTTTATACTTTAACTCTTCTCATGCTAATTCTCTTTTCACACATGCTCTTGCACCATCATGCTCCCCCTTTCTATGCCTGACGTCACAAAAGTTCCACATATGTTGAACACCTATAGTGAGATGCATCTTGCACAACTAGTAGAACATGTGCACATTCTTAAATTATGCTACATAGATATCTAACCATATTATATGTCGACCGTATGCTATGCCCCTCTAAACCAAATCACTGTAGAACATTTCGAAGCAACCTTTCATGAACTTTAGAGAATGTGTGCGATCATCACTAATATAAAAGTGATAATCCTTCAATACATTCCATTGGTCCTCTATACTATCAATTGCATGAATGAATGCTATGTGCAAAAATATCGAAGCCTGTGTGGAGTTGTAATATTGTGACTACACCTCACATTGTGGCTATAGAGTGTAGTTCTCTGCAAATTCAACCACTAATACTATGATACCAACTAGAAAGGTGTCCTTGTGTAGCTTGAATTGCATGTCCAACCATCGGGCATTATGGGTATGCCTTACATACTCATACACTATATTGTCACAAAACATGGACATAAACTGATACGCTAGAATCTTCTGAATAACCAAATCACACCATTTTGATTGAGACCCATATTTTGTAATGTATGCCAATATTTTATACTTCCCAAACTCTACTCATTTATGTCCCACCTCATCTATGCTTTCCATATGTTGACATAGTGGCATTCATTGCAAGCCATCACAACGCTAGAATGAACAATCCAAGCAAGATGTCCTATAGAATATTTGGCGATCCTCTATTTCAAATAAATTTTTTGATAAGAACTCTCTTGAAGATTTTGGTGGGGCTTCTATGGCACAATCCTACAAAACATCGTTAGTATGCAAATCTAAACATATAGAACGATAAACATCATAATGGTTTGTATATCTCTGGAAATTTATGTTTGATTAGGTTAAAATTGCTAAATCTAAAAATCCAAAGAAAATAATGGAGTGCAAAGGAGAAAAAATGAAAACAAATAAAACAAAGTTACCCAAATCTTCAATCTCCATGGCTGACCTCCATTACACCTTCTAGCTTGTTGCAAGTTGAAGAGTGCCCTTAGATTCTTTGAGAAACTTAAGACTATGCCATGTCCTACACAAGTGTTGAAGGATTTTACTATGCAAAGATGACTCTAAGTGCCTAAGAGAAGTTCTAAGTATGCATGAAAATGTGTTGTGAAAATGAAGATTAAAAGTTCGCCTGCATGCTTGAGAAAGAGAAGAAAGAAAATGAATTCAAAATTGCCATTTTATAAGAAAAGGCAATTTCGAATGGACGGATGAGATTAATCTTCTAGAAAGATTTCCAGATCAATGGTCCAGAATTGATGCACCAAGAATATGCTATTCTTGGAGGAATCATAACATGAAGACATGCAAAAACATGCAGACTATGACAGGAAATGAATGTTATGACAGGGGATTTGATAGGGCATCTTTGACCAAGTGGTGCATAAATAATTTATTTTAAATTATTTATTCGAAAATGGAGAAAATGGAAAAGTGGAAAATAAATAATTTATTCAAATTATTTATTTGAAAATAGAGGAAATGGACAAGTAGAAAATAAATAATTTATGTAAATTATTTATTTGGAGAAAATGAAAAGAGGAGCATTTAATTAAATTCATTAATTTAATTAAATGGAGAGATGAAAATTAGAACTTTAATAATTAATTTAGATTAACTATTTAACTAGGGGAGGTGGCATGGGATAGTTAAATGATTGTAATAGTTGTTTAACTATGGAAGAATTAAAGGACCATGAATAGATAAATAATTAATGGTAATTATTTAACTATAGATGAAAGATGACAAAATAATTAATTAAATAATAATTTATTTAACTATTGAAGAAGAGGAAGAAATTAGTGACGCAATTAGTTTATTTAATTGATCAGGATAGAATAAATAGACATGAATTAATTAATTAATTAAAATTATTTAATTAATAGATGAAAATGAACCGGATAACATAATTAAGTATCTTAATTATGCTAGGATGAAAGTGGCGAGAAATAGAGCTTGTAGGCCTAGGTCAATTTTTAGTGTCTCCATTTTGCCCCTCTTTGTCATAATGCAGCCTCTCGCATTGTGACAAGGACAAATAAGTCAAAAATATGCCTCAGTGCAAAATAAGATGAGGAAGAATGATGAGGAGGGTTATGGTATGCCCTCTCAAGGGGACAGACGGGTTCCAAGAACACAGGTGTGCTCTCGAAATTGATGAGAAGACTAGAATATGAAGAGATAAAAAAATGTCAGTGTCAAAGATATGGATGATGATATCGATGCAATGGCTATATGAGATGGGTGAAGGAAGATGACAAAACAGAAGGAGACACATGTTAGTAAGACGAAAAAGATCCTTTAACACATTGCCATAGGACTACTAATTGTTGCTCTTAATCATCATTGGGCAGATTATCGTGATGGCCAACAAACACCATGATAGGATGTAAATCAAGGTGTGCAAGGTCATACCATCACTTGAAATAGATGGTCACAAACAAGGATGATCATGACTCATACAAAAGGCACATTTTCCCCAATCTTTTTGTCATAACCAACCACAAGCAGAAAAAGACAAGAAGGAAAAATCATGAAACGTCGTTGCTTCTTTAAATCCTATTTCCAGGACATCCTCGAGAAACTAGCAACATGATTGCCAAAAAGGAAAAAATAAAGCCAAAACCATCATCATGATACATCACTGCTTTTCTAAATCCCAGAGTCAGGACATCATTGAGAAACTAGTAACATGAGCGTCAAAAGACAAGACAAACATCATGATACGTCGCTGCTTCTCTAAATCTTGTTGTCGAGATCTTGCCAAAAAACTAGTAACATGATGAAAAATCAATAAACAAGTGCCAAGTGTTTGCCAAGTGTTTTAATGTCGAGATGTCTGGTTTGATGTCGAGATGCAATGGTGTCAAGGTTTTGATGATTCCAAGATGATGAGTGACAAATATTTCCAAATTCAAGAAGGACACATCCTGAATAATGTTGATGTCAAGAGGATCCCCCAAAATGGAAGGTGATAGTGATGATGCCTAGGAAGGACACATCCTAGGGCATGATTAAATGACGAGCTACCCTTCAGAAGGAAACATTTGAAGAGTAAGCAAGATTTGATTGGCTTGACTAAGTTTGACTGAGATTGACCGATTTTGATATGCCAAGATGATTTTCATGTTCTGTTGACAGATTGTCAAAGTTCACTTGGGTAGATTTTTTGTTCAAATTTAAAAACTATTTCATGCATGTATGAAAATTGTGCAATGATTCCTAATGGACTGACCTAGTGTGGCCTTGGGGGCCCATAGACAGATGGCCTTGCCTACGTCATGCACTCAGAGACCTCGTAGTTCGACATGACCAAAGACTTTTTCTTGTTGACGAAAGATTGAGTCATGATTTATTTTGACAAACCTAATAGGACTAACCTAATGTCTTGGGGGCTCGAAGATGAGCCTTGCCTATGTAGCATGTGCGTAGAGACAACGTAGTTTGACAATGACAAAGACTAATCAAGACTTGAATTGATGTGACTGTGTTGACTGACATGACTCTATTTTTTTTTTTGTGTTTTCTTCAAGACATTTTTCAATTTTTAGGTCTTTTTTCAAGACATTTTCTAATGTTTAAGTCTTTTTTCAGAACATTTTCTAATTTTTAGGTATTTTTTCAAGACATTTTCTAATTTTTAGGTATTTTTTCAAGACATTTTCTGATTTTTAGGTCTTTTTTAGGACATTTTCTAATTTTTAGGTCTTTTTTTAGGACATTTTCTTATTTTTAGGTATTTTTTTAGGACATTTTTCAATTTTAAGGATCACGTACGGTACCCACTGCAGTCTCATGATAAATGTTTTCCCCTAGTCAATTTGAGTATGAGCCAGGGAAAAATGAAATGTAAAGAAAAGGCATGACTAGCATGGACAGTGGAGAGTATGCAAGACTTGATTTCAACCATTGTCAGCCATGGACAAAAATATCATGATATCAAGATGAAGTGTTATGACGAATGTCAGAAAAGAGTATGTTCATTAGGGACAAAGGTAGATAGAATGACAGTAGATGGCACATCAATGACTGACTGCACATGGCACTTGTTTGCCAAGTATTCACCATGGTACTTATCCAAAGCGCCTGTTTACCAGGTTTTCACTATTGGATGAATTATTTCTCTTTATTTTTATCATTTTACTCATTTTTTTTGGTGTCACCAAGACGCCTATTTGCCAGGTTTTCATCAAGGTGATGATTTTTTTGCATTTTTCATTTTTTTTATATTTTTACTAGTTTTCCAATAGGCTTTTTGATGTTGTGAATAGAATTTGCAAAAATGTAGACTGTTGATTGGCTCTATCAACTATTCACCTTCAGGAATAGCTAACTGATATGCTTCACAAACAATTGATGCTATGATGACGTAAGGGCCCAACCAATTGGGCTCAAATTTTCTTGTCTTTTCTCTATCTGACTGATTCTTGGGATTCTGCATGAGAACCAGGTCACCAATGTCAAACTTTCGAGCCATCACCCCTTTTTTATAACTTCTGCACAAATGATTTTGGTATGCTTGCAAATGATCCAATGCATTATGTCTATGTTCATCTAGCATTTCTAAGTCATGCATTCTTGATTTTCTATATTCTTCATCAGTGGTAAGACCTTTCATGGAGACTCACAAAGATGGAATTTCAACCTCTATGGGAAAGATGGCTTTGGCTCCAAAGACAAGGGTGAAAGGTGTGGCACCGGTGGGGGTATAGATGCTCGTGTAGTATGCCCACAAAGTAGGGTCAGGTTGGATGTGCTAGTCACAACCAACATCATTGATAGTCTTTTTGAGGAGTTTGATAATGGTTTTAGTAGATGCCTCAGCTTGACCATTTTCTTGTGGATAGTAAGGCATGGAAAAGCGATGGCTAATATGGAAACGTTGGCATAATTCACAGACCTCCTAATTTTTAAAGGGATGACCATTATCCATGATGATGGATTTTGGAATGTCATACCTACAAATGATATAATTGAGGATGAACTTAGAGATTTGTTTTCTGGTAATGTAAGTGAGTGGAATGGCCTCGATCCACTTAGTAAAATACTCAATGGAAGTGAATGAATTTTTGTCCATTGGAGGATGTAGGGTGAATCTTTCCCACAAGATCAAGTCCCCATTATGCGAAAGGCCAGGGAGAAGTGATCGGCCTCAACTCTTGTGCTGGAGCATGAATTAAATCACTGTGAATCTGACATTGGTGACATGTTCTTACAAATTCAAGTGCATCTTTTTCTAGTGTCATCCAATAGTACCCAAGTCTCATAATCTTTTTAGCCAAGGTTGGGCCACTCTAATGGGACCCACATATACCCTCATGCACTTATCGTAAGGTTGTTTTTTCTTCATTAGTGTCAAGACAATGAAGAAGGGTATTGTCAAAGCTACGGCAGTAAAGGGTGTCGCTAATGATGGTATAATGTGCAGCTTTGCGGATAAAGGACTTCCTTTGGTTATTGGAAAAGTTTTGGGGAAGGATCTATGAATGAAGGTAGTAAAAAATGTCCTTATACCAGGGGGAACTAGAATCAACAAGCTCATAGACCATTTATGATTTAGGGAAATCATAAGCCAGAACCAATAACTACTCAACCAGAAACTCAAACTGTGGGACATTGCTGGGAATATCAAGCAAAGATCCAATAGTTGCCATAGCGCTAGCAACCTTATTCTGTGTTCTTGGAATCAATTCAAAGGATATTCTACGAAAATATGTCAGGAACATGTGAACCATTCATTTATAAGGAATTAGCTTCTCATCTTTGGTTTCATATTCATCACTAACTTGGTTTATAACTAGCTGAGAATCTCCGAGGACCTGCAAATTCTTGATTTTCCTCCTGATAGCCATTTGAATCCCTATAACTAGTGCTTCATACTCTGCCATGTTGTTAGTGCATGGAAATGTAATGCAGAATGACCTTGGGATGGAATCTCCTTATGGAGTAATGAATAGTATTCCAGCTCCTGAGCCATGATTAGTGTGAGATCCATCAAAGTATAATTGCCAAGGCTGTTGGGACTCTGCATGAAATACTGACTCATCTAGAAATTATGTTGTAAGAGGATGATTATCTAGTATTGGTGCATCTACGAGCTAGTCTGCTATTACTTGTCCTCTGATGGCTTTCCGTTTGACATATTGAATATCATATTCACTAAGGATTGTGACCCATTTTCCTAAACATTCTGTCAATGCTGCTCTACTCAAGAGGTACTTCAAGGGATCGATCTTGGCTACCAAGTGTGTCTTATGGTTTAACATATAATGCCTTAATTTTTTGGATGTGAATACAACTGCTAAACAAGCACATTCAACGGGTGTGTAATTTAATTCATACCCCACTAGTGTTCGACTGATATAATATATGGCCCTTTCTTTTTCTACATTGTCATTTTGTGCTAGTAATGCCCCCAGTGCTGAAGTAGTTGCAGAGATGTACAAAATTAATGGTTTTCCTTGGATAGGAGGCATGAGAATTTGAGATGACAATAAATACTATTTGATCTGGTTGAATGCTTCCTGACACTTATCTGTCCACACAAAGGGGATCTCTTTGCGTAGAAGATACTGGAATGTTTGACACCTATCTACGAGTTGAGCAATAAACCATTTGATAGATTGAAGTCTACCTTGTAGTGTTCTTAGGTCACTAATTCCCTTATGAGGAGGCATATCCAATATAGATTTGACTTTAGTGGGATCAACTTCAATTCCTCTACGGGAGACTATGTATCCCAATAACTTGCCTGATGCTACATCAAAAACACACTTTTCTGGGTTTAACTGGACCTTATACTATTCCAAACTCTTGAAAAATTTGTCGAATAATTAAAGGTGGTCATTTCTTGTCAATGAATTTTCCAAAAGGTCATCTACATAGTCCTCCATTAATGTGTGTATCATGTCGTGGAATATTGTTGTCATTGCCCTTTGATATGTAGCACCTGAATTTTTAAGACCAAACGGCATTACAGTCCAACAGTATGTACCCCAAGGGCATGTGAAAGTAGTTTTATGTTGATCTTCAGGGGCAATAAAAATCTAATTATAACCTGAGAAACCATCCATAAGGGACAGCATCTCATATCCAGCTGTAAGGTCCACAATGATGTCAATGTTTGGCAAAGGAAAATCATCTTTAGGACATGCTTTATTGAAGTCTCAAAAGTCTGTGTATACGCGAATCTATCTAGTATACTTAGTGACAGGTATGAGGTTGGATATCCACTCAACATAGTCAATTGATTTGATAAAACCCACATCCAACAACTTTTTGAGTTCATCTTTAACCAACAATGCCACTTGCGGGTGCATTTTTCTTAGCTTTTTTTTTACTGGCCTAACATCTGGCAATAATGGCAAGTGATGCAATACTAACTCAGGATCTAATCTTGGCATGTCAACATAATACCATGCGATTTTTACCTTGCGTTCTAAGAAGAACCTTTGAAATGCTGGTTGTTCAACTTTTGTCAATGATGCCACAAAGAGAACCATTTTGGGGTCTTCCAACGTAGCTATATTAATTGGTATGGTGTCTTCTACAAGCATTGTTGATTTTTCTTTGTCTACGAGGAGAAAGTCCAACCCTCCACCCTTAGTTGCCTCAGGGAGGTTTTCACCCTTGAATACGTCCTTTATTTTTACTATTTTGTCATCAGAAGGTGCCTTTCGGTTTTCACCTAGAGACATGTCATTATTTACTTTATTTTTCTTTTTAATTTTGTGACTAGAGGATGATGCAGTCTCCCTGAAATAAGTAGCACAATCCAAGTCAATGGGAAATTCAGCTTTGTGATCCCCATTTGGAATTCCCTCACGTAGTCCTAGAAGTTCAGCTAAAGGCTCATCATTTTGAAAAGTGTCGATTACTGGTGGGACTTGTTGGTTCCAGTCAATTAGGTTAGGGTAAACTAAAGATATTCCATCATCAGCATTTGCAAATTGAGGAGATGACAAAGAGAGCATGCAAATGGATGTCAAGACATTAAAAATGAAGTTGTCATCATTTGGCTCTATGTCAAATTCTATCCAGTATTCTCCTTCACTTGTTTCATACTCACTAGCAAAGTAAGGGACAAAGGGAGTAGTATTAGAGTCAGGATCAGTAGTGGCAAGTAATGGCTTAGGAAATTTTGAATGATGGTTTTCAGCTTGGGTTGACTAGGCTGGTATGTTAGGGCTAGGATAAATGGGAATAGAACATGATATGGACTTGACATCATTTGATGTTATATCGATCTTAAACATTTTCCAGAATCATTCCTCAAATGTAGGCTCGCCAGATTCTAGGAACAACTCATCCAAGCAACAGTCACGTAAGGATCACTGAGAACCAAATTCCCATTCATGAGAGTCAGTTTCAAAGGAGGTGTCCTCAATTGTCTCAACACAGTCTGAAGCATACACTAACTCACATGGAAGTACATTGGTACTTGGATCGCCAGATTCTCATGAACCTAACCCTAACCCAAGATATTTTGGTCTTTCTAAAACTGATAGTGGCTCATGCCTTCCATTTTTATCCTTTCTAAGACTGCTTTTTTCATCATAACCTTTTGCTTTTATCATGTTGTATCCTTTTCCATATATTGTTACTGGCAAGGGAGTTAAGTCTTGTGGTTCTCTATAAATCTAGGATAGTATATCATCTATGTCCTCTTGACTCATTTCACCCCACTTTATGAAAACTATATTTGGAGGAACCCTAAAAGTTTCTTTTTCTTGTATTCTAAAACAAGGTTTGCCATAGACCTGGGGAGACTTGGGCATCTTTGTTATGTAATAGGCCATATTCATCTTGTACTCTCCACATCCTTGGTCCTGAATTTGGAAGCTCAGGTCGATGCTTGGGGTGATAAATGAAGTGGTAGGTGTTATGGAAGTGGTCACGGTGGTCAAAGAAGTAGAAGTGGATGCAGTGGATGAAGAAGCGGAAGACTTCATGAGTGTTGAGGGGTCAATGAATTTAGAAGACAAGGATGTAAGAACTTCCCTATTGATAGGGACTTGGCATTCTGAGACAACTCCTAAGTTGGTACAATATTGGAATGGATCAGGGTTTTCGTATATAGTTATCTCAGTTCCTTCAAAAGGAATCTTCAAGCACTGGTGATATGTGGAGGGAATGGCTTTCAAAGCATGGATCCAAGGTCAACCGAGTAAAATGTTGTATGACAGGTCCAAATCTAGAACTTGACAAGTGGTGTCAACAATGACTGGCCCAATCTGAATTGGGAGTGTAATTACACCCCAAGAGGAACATTCTTCATTATCATATGCCTTGATAACAATTTTTCTTGTGGCATCTACGCAAGCATCAGAAAAGCCTAGTGCCTTGACCAATTTTAAAGAACATATATTCAATCCTGCTCCACCATCTACTAAGACTCGTTTGACCTTACGTTTGTGAACAAGGACTTCGATATGAAGGACATCATTATGGTTGGATTTGGATGACAAATAGTCTTGGTCAGAAAAGGTGATATGTTGGGGTGTCATGAGATATCCTACCATGGCTTCGAATTGGTTGACATCAATATCATGGGGAACATAAGATTGTTGTAGTGTTTTATCTAGGATAGCTCTATGGGTAGGTGAGATGCGTAACAACTCAAGAATAGATATTTGTGTAGGTGTTTTTCCAAGCTAGTCAATAAGATTAAAGTTTCCTTTAGGTTGGGATTGCTTGTTTTGTGGACGCAATTGCGACTATGAAGTGGATGGTCCAACTATTGCTACCTTTGGTTGTCTAGGGGGAGGAGGGCCAACTATAGTGATCTTTCCACCTCAAGTAGTGACATTGCATTAAGGGACCTTTCTAATGGTGACCGTGTAGACATGTTCCTCAGTTGTTCTAATGTGATGTATAATAGGTCCCCCGGAATAGTCGTATCCAATATGGGCATGGTTGGCTCGAGTATTGTTATTAAGGTTTGATGTAGAAGAGTTTCCTGAACCATGATCCTACAGTGGGTTCTTGTGTATTGTATGATCCGCATTAGAGGAAAATTGTGGCCTTCCAACTTCAATGATACGTTTTTCAATAAGGTCTTGTATCATATTTTTTAGTTGTTTACAGGAAGATGTTTTGTGTCCTTTTATTTGTTGATAGTCACAAAATGCATTATCATCCCACCAAGATGGTTTAAACTATCCAGGGTCATATGGTTTTAGGTCCTGAAGTCTGATGACACCATTCTAAACTCATTTCTTGAGTACTTCATCAATAGGTTCACCTAAAGGGGTATATGTGTGATTTCTAAGGAATTGTATTGGTTGTCTAGGCTTCCCTTGAATTTGATTGTTTTGATTGCTTTGGTTATTCTGATTTGTCTAGATAGCATTAGCAGCATAAGTTTGTGTCATCATCTATGTGTTTTGTGGTTGTGTCCCTTTTAAATTAATCATAGGACCCATAGTGTTAATAGCCTTAGCATCGACTACACCATTGTTGGTAACATATTTGTTCTTAACCCAAAATTTGGTTTTTTAGCAGAAGGAGGGTTTGCATTTGTGTTTTTAGGACTGTATTTTAGTCTTCCTTTAGCTATGAGGGCTTGTTCAACTTGGACACCTCATTCAACTAGGTCTACAAAATTTGTGCAACAATGAACACTCAAGCCATGTTTTAGTGGGCCCATTAACGTTTGAATGAACATGTCAACTTTTTCCTTTTCATGTATGTCTAAATGACAACAACTCACTAGGCCCCTCCATTTTTGAAAGAATGGTAAAAAGGTTTCACCTGAATCTTCTTGTGTGAGATGGCATAGATTGGTAATGGAGGTGTCTGTGTCAATGTTGTATGTGTAATTTTGCAAGAATTTTTTAGCAATTTATTTCCATGATTGAATTCCAGGTTGCAGTGTATAGAACCATTCTAGGGCTGGCCCTGTGAGGCTTTTAGGAAATAGTCACATTAGACATGTGTGCTCATGAGCGATATCCACACAACTTGTTACGAACTCTCTGATGTGATCAAGTGGATTTGTTTTACCCTTGTATTTGTTAAAGTTTGGAGCCACATAACCATGTGGAAATGGTGGCATGTACATCATTGTATCAAAAGGATATGGACATAATTCATATGGCATTTGTGTCTTCTTGTCAAAGGTTTTCATATTTTCCATCTTTTTTTGAAGGTCATCCACTTTTGCTAGCAAGGCGTGTACAACAGGATCATTGGTTGCCTGAAAGTAAGGTATGTTTTTGCTGATATTGCCAGTTGTGATTGAGGATATGTTGTTGTGTATGAATCTAGGATGAGTATGTAGGAATATGTGACCCAACCATGTTTGTCTATATTTGAGGTCCCTGACTTGTTTGATGCCCAAAGGTATGCATTTGTTGCATCATTTGAGTTCCTTGTCCTTGTGGAAAGAATTGTCTGTGTGGCATGGTAGTGTGTGGTCCTTGAAAATTTCCATGTGATATATGTGTATTGTTCCCTTGTCCATGTGGGATGTTCATTTGTGATGATCTATTAATGTTGTGTTGAGGACCTTGAATGAAAAAATGTCGTGAGTTTCGTCCAAATGGATTAAATGAGGTTCCACCATAAGGATGTGATGAAGATGGCCCCATTGTCATAGATGAAGAACCAATCATAGGATTTCAGGAGGTGGTGCCTACTGATGTAGATGCAAAGGTGGTTCCTATCATTTGTGGAGATGATGTGGAAGTTGTAGGCATGGACTGTGAAAAGGTAGCTCCTAGCATTTGTGAAGATGATGTCAAAATTGTAGGCATGGTCATAGTAGATGTTCCTCCAATAAGTGTCATATTAGTTGAGGTGGGGGTGTTTTGATTTGTGGTGCCAGTAGATGTCTAATTAATGGTGATAGTAGCAACTTGCATAGTAACAACAATGTGATTGGTTGAGGTATTGTTCGTGTCATGTTGGAATGTTGTGTTTTGTGTCATATGACCAGGAGAGACATGTCGTATGGTATTAATGTCAAAGCCTTTTGGTAATCTTGTGCCTTGGCCTAAGAGCATAGCGAGGTATTGTTCAGGATCATTCAAGACCAAGTCTTCAACAAATGAAGTGACTGCAAGATTTTAGGCTGTTGCCTCTAAGTTTTCAATGTAAACTTGTCCATTTTGGTCACTTTGTATGAATTGTTCAAAAGGTGGATCTTGAATAGAATTTGACATGTTCATGGAAGATTGTGCATTCAAATTTCCAAATGGGTCATCAAAGATCTGGTCATTGGGATTGGCATTGATATTTGTGTTGTTGTTAAAGTCTTGTCCAAAGTCTGCCATTTGTTTTTTCTTTCGTTGAAGTCTTGTCTCCACCATCAAAGGAAATTGCTCAAATGAAGATGATGACAATGCAAGGATGACACTAGTCTCTTCTTCTTTTTGTCTTTTTGTGTGATAAAGGATGAAAATGCAACAAGATGATAATGTGTATCTAAGGAAATGTATAATGTTAAAAAGAAAAAGTGACGATTATGACTAGGATGATGAGGTGAAAAATAAGGACCAAGATGATTATGTCGACTAAAGAGGCAACTAATGCAAAAGCCTAGGTTCAAAATAACAACTAGGATGAAATAATGTTTTGGATTTTTTGAATAAAGGATGGCAATGCAAGACTATTTTTTTGGATTTTTTTGACAATAAGGGATGCAATATGACAATGTTGTCTAAAAAAAATGACTAATGCCAAAGGACAATGAAGACTAAGATGACAAGTTAAAACACTAATGTATTTTTTTGTATTTTTGGAGAATTTCAATGCAAGGTGATAAATTATTAAGAAAGGATGTTAAATGTCAAGGTGACAGTGAGGACTAATGTGAAAATGTTGGTTAAGGAAATGACGAATGCAAATTTTAGATGCCAAATGAGGACTATGATGACAATATTTTGGATTTTAAAGATATGGAAGGTGAGGAGTAAAATGATTTGAATGTCTAAGGTATGCAAATGCAAAGGTCTAAAATGATTTGGAAAAAGGTTTCCTAACCACCCTATGCTTGATCTATGTCTCAATTTTGGAATATCAAAGGACTTGTTTCAAGGATTAAATGACAAGGACAAATGAAAAGTGAGTCTTCCTAACTAGACTTTTCAGTCAGAAGGATCTCACAAAAAGACAATGACTAAAGGAGATAATGATGTCTAAGTCCAATGATAACCTAATTTTGAAATTCAAGATTTTGCAAAGTGAGGTAAGGTTGTCCTAATCCAAAATATGCAAAATGAGATGAGGACTTATGTTTTTGGTTTATGATTGAAAATGCAAATGGTGAAGCCTAAGGATAAAGCTAAATATTTGCAAAGATGACCTTATGGTAAGATGCAAGCTAAAATGTACAAGGAATGAAAGATCTGAGCAATTTCATGATTTGGTTTTGACAGAAGACTTCTGGAAGAAGATGTTTGATAATAGGCTGAGACGATTGTTTTGATGTTTTATTTAAAAGTCTAAGTTGTTTGAGGCTTTGTGTCTAGATTTGTGAATGTTGTGTATATTGTTTGAAAACCTAGAAAACACTTGACAAGAAAGATGTTTTGGTGTATGAAAACACACATGAGACAAGCACAATCCTAATAGGCCTATAGGCCAAGGGTTTTTATACTTGATATAGCCCACCAATATACCCCAAATTGGTGCTAAACACATTTCCTTCTCGAGAGAAAATAGCTTAGAATTTTGGTGGCACTGGCTCCCCTCCACAACTCATTAACGTCATTCGGGCACACCAACCTTGGATACTTGGGTCATCACTTCCCAAGAACTACTATCTCTACTCAAGGGAGTCAGTAGTGAGTATATTCAGTCATGATATTGTACCCCACACTATACCAAGCAATGCCCAAAAAAGGTTGGACTCTAAAACAAAAGGTGTTTAGTTAGGGAATCTGTTCGAGTGGCTACACATGGGGCGAGAGATTAATCACCAATTAGGTGGCACTCTAGCCTGAAGAGGTTATGGTCAACAGGGTTTATGGGAGTACTACTTCAGCCATGTGACACATCCACACTCGTGGTACTTGAACTTTCCTCAAGCACCTATTTTATATCCCAGTTGGAAGTGGCTTGGCTTTAGCCTGTTACCGCTCGGGTCATCCCTTAAGGTGAGTACTTTTTCCCTTAAGGCAGGCCCATTTCTAGAAATAACAACCATTTCTCTTACACCTAGGATCACTTGAAAGCACAAGGGGAGAGGATACTTTGATTATTAAGTCATGAGAGTGACAAAAAATAAAGCGGGTCTGGTTTTCTGATCACCTAGTTTTCACAAGGTGAGAACATAATCACCTACCACCTTCAAGCATAGTCAGACAAAATCAAGCACATGTTCATTTTAATGTACCAAAGGAAGTGTTTTCTAAACTAGAAATCATAGACACATTGTTTGAGAAATGAGTCTTCGACTAACGGAGCTGCAAAACCACAAATTAGTAGTTCCATAAATGTCTTGGACCAATGAGAAAGCTACAAAAACCTAAGTTAGAACAAGAGATTAAAAACCAAACTAAAAGTCAGTAAATAATTAAACTAGAAAATAAAAAGACTAAACTAAACTAAGAAAAAGAAATCAGAGCAAACTAAAAACTAAGAGCTCAATTTTTTTGTTGCTCCAAAAGAAGCAGTTTTTTGGAGCCCCATTCCAAAGCCACATGCTACAAACAAGAGATTAGTAAACCAAAAAAAAAACTTGAATGAAAACAACAAAATAAAAATAGTGATAAATTTCTCAAAACTAAACAAAATTTTAAATTGTAGATATCTATGGAAAGCTAAGACATAGAGCTTCAAAACCCAGAAACATTTTGTAAAATCCTACAATACAAAAAAGCTATAAACAAAAGAAAATTTGGGTTTAATAACTAAATCTTAAAAAGTTGTGATCACTAAAATAGCCATAACTTTCTCAAATGTTAACAAAATTTTAAACCATTTAAAGTTTTAGAAAGCTGAGAATGAGTTCTACAAAACCCGTAAAATATTTTAAAATAATTTATACGCCCATTTTTCTGTGCTCAAAAGAAGATGACGGGATTTGATATGAATTCTTGGTTGTAACCTGCAAAATAGCAAAAACAAACAAGAACACACAAATTTCTCTACAAAATGGCGGGTTCACCAAATATATCTCTAGAAATTTATGTTTGATTAGGTTAGAATTGCTAAATCTAAAAATCCAAATAAAATAATGGAGTGCAAAGGAGAAAACATGAAAATAAATAAAACAAAGTTACCCAAATCTTAAATCTCCATGGCTGACCTCCATTACACCTTCTCGCTTGTTGTAAGTTGAAGAGTGCCCTCATATTCTTCGAGCAACTGAAGACTATGCCATGTCCTACACAAGTGTTGAAGGATTTTACTATGCAAAGATGACTCTAAGTGCCTAAGAGAAGTTCTAAGTATGCATGAAAATGTGTTGTGAAAATGAAGATCAAAAATTCGCTTTTATGCTTGAGAGAGAGAAGAGGAAAGAAAATGAATTCAAAATTTCCATTTTATAAGAAAAGGAAATTTCAAATGGATGGATGAGATTAATCTTCTAGAAAGATTCCTAGATCAATGGTCCAGAATTGATGCACCAAGAATATGCTATTCTTGGAGGAATCATAACAGGAAGACATGTAAAGACATGCAGACTATGACAGGAAATGAATGTTATGATAGGGGATTATGACAGGGCATCTTTGACCAAGTGGTGCATAAATAATTTATTCGAAAATGGAGAAAATGGACAAGTGGAAAATAAATTATTTATTCAAATTATTTATTTGAAAATGGAGGAAATGGACAAGTGGAAAATAAATAATTTATATAAATTATTTATTTGGAAAAAATGAAAAGAGGAGCATTTAATTAAATTTATTAATTTAATTAAAAGGAGAGATAAAATTAGACCTTAAATAATTAATTTAGATTAACTATTTAATTAGGGGAGGTGGCATGGGATAGTTAAATGATTTTAATAATTGTTTAACTATGGAAGAATTAAAGGACCATGAATAGATAAATAATTAATGGTAATTATTTAACTATAGATGAAAGATGATAAAATAATTAAATAAATAATAATTTATTTAACTATTGAAGAAGAGGAAGAAATTAGTGACGCAATTAGTTTATTTAATCGATCAAGATAGAATAAATAGACATGAATTAATTAAATAATTAAAATTATTTAATTAATAGATGAAAATGGACCGGATAACATAATTAAGTATCTTAATTATGCTAGGATGAAAGTGGCGAGAAATAGAGCTTACAGGCCTAGGTCAATTTTTAGTGTCTACAATTAGAGAATTCAATATGTAGTCTATAGCAACAAGTAGTGCATGTGTGATTTATCTTGACATAAAAAGATTCAATCATTTCAAAAAATATTTGAGAAATACTAATTTGAGGATAATCATTTTGAAATTTATGAAAAAATTGGGTTTGAGTCATATCTAAAAAATGTTTTGGATGTGGCTCATGGTTTTGACTACTGAATCTCCTTCTTACGACATCCTTTTTATTCAAAGATCGCCTTGTGTTATTCTTCCAATACTCTTCAATTAGTGTTCTCAATGCTTCAACAACATTTTTATCTTTTTGTGGCAGTCTACCTGAGAATGCCCATAATTCATTTGAATCAGTGCCCTCAATTCTTTATCACCTTTGAATGACTTTTGATAAAGTTTTTCTAGTAATTCTCATTTGTACTGGTCTTTTTAATGAGACGATCTCTCTTTGTTCAATAGCTTACCAAAATTTATGTAATGACATGTTGGGTGATATTATTGTCCTTTGAGCATGAGGTCTACCCACACTCCCATAAGCATCCATTAGATTCTTCACAATAGTTTTTTCACTTGATGCATTCAATGTTCTCAACCTAAGAGTCTTCATGATGTTTCTATACTTTAAACCCCACATCATTTCAACAAATAGTTGACATCTTGTAGTCTCATTGAGCTTTTCAAAGAATATTTGTCAAATCTTATTAGCATATCTTCTACAAGTGCATGTTGGAATCTTACCCTCCATGTGCTACAAAATATCCTCATCAATATTAATCAAATAATTTTGCTTTCTATGCAAAATTCTAGGTGGTTTTCTCTTAGGCACATACATCTCAACATTAGAAATTTGATCAATATTTAATTGAGGTGGGCTAGATTATGTACCTTCGATCAAGGGTAGAGTAGAAGACATACCTTGAGGTTCACGTGGGGATGATGGCATACCTTCATCATCAAATCCGAGTGATGAAGTACTCTCAACTTGAGATGCGATGGATGGTGTCCAACCATATTCACTTGCAGTAGATGGTGTCCCTCCATATTCACTTGAGGTCGATGGTGTCCCTCCATATACACTTGTGGTGGATGGTGTCCATCCATATTCACTTGTGCTTAATGGTGTCCCTTCATATTCACTTGTAGTAGATGGACTGTCTCCAACTATAGTATCCAAATATGTCCTATAATGACTCTTTCACATTTGTTCCCTTTGTGTTGCCAATGCCTTTTCTCTTTTTGATAGTTGAGGTTCCTCTTCAATTGGATTGTTTTTGTCAATCATATCCAATTTCTTCTTTTCATGATATGCCACCACCTGCTCTCTCTCCTTTGCTTTGAAGGTTTCATACTCTTCGTTTGTTAGTTTCTTCCTTGTTCATTTCTTTGGCATGGTGGATAATTTTACTTGTATCATGGTAATGAGATGAATATTAGTTTATGGTGTTTGAGTCATTAGATGAACATTTAGATAGGTTGTTTTATCCAATTTGCAAAAAAAATGTAAAATGTTGTAAAAAGAGGTCCAAAATAGGTTCTAAGTGTTTTGTTCTTAGAAAGAAGTCTTGGTGGACCTTCTTAGCATGTAATTACTTAATTTTTTTGTTCTTAGGCATTAAGGGATTCAAAAGTGAGAAAAAAACAAATCTTGCAAAATTGTTGTCAAGGTAAAATAACAAAAATTGACAAATGGCAAAAGTTGGAAGTTTAGGAGTCAAGTAGGTGAAAGGTTGGTCTAGGTGATTTGATATGGTCAAGAAAATATTTAAATTGATGGAGAACTTAGAGAAAGAGGTAAAGGGGATGTAAATAATGGAGAAAAAAATAGACCCTGTTTTATATTCATTTTTTTGTGTTTTTGCTGGTAAAACAACATTTTCAAGCATTGTACAGCCCTGTACAACCATATTTTCATGGGGCAGTAATTTGGAATGCGTAAGGTATTATTCTACAACATTCTCCTTTTTGTCTCACTCAATTTCATGCAAATTTGAGTAAGTTATGGCTTTTTTATTGAAGATGGTTCAAACCCTTGCTAGGGTAAACATAATTAAAAGAAAATTGAATTTCTCTAATTCTAAATAATGGAATCACTTGAAATTTAGTAAGAAGGTATGTTTTTTTGTACTCTTTCATTTATCAAAATTTTAGACCGAGTGGTGATAGTTATCTTTTACAATCAAGATGCCCTAGGCCATATTTTGCTAAAAAAATGGGAAAAAGCATAGTGTACAGTGAGAATTAAAGAATTTGTTTATAGTTTTTTCTTTTCTTCTTGAAGATATTTTTTAAAAGGTTTTTAGGGGTATTGTGAATCTATTTCAAGATTTTTTTTGGTTAGTTTTCAATTTTTTTAAGTCCATTTAATGACTGTCTAGGCATGATAGTGATGTAACAGTCCTAATTTTAAGTCAAGAATGGTGGTTTAGGTTACATGTTTGATGAATTATCATGAAGTAAGTGTGGAGAATGATTCCTTCATGTTCTACAGAGATATTTATGCATGTTTGAAGCATTAAGAAGTTTATAGGCTTGGAATTGAGAAGTTTCTTATTGATAGGGCCTTAAAGGGCCTAAATAGGCTTCATTTTCAAAAGTTTTCATATTGGATATATCAAAGTTGGGAATTAGGTTGAAATAATTAAATTGATGTTGTTTAAAGTGTTTGATAATTTTTTAAGGGATTTTGTGCTTAGAACTCAGTTTGATGTCTTATATCCATGAGTTTTGTGAAGTTAAAGGAGTTGTAATTGAATGGACAAGTTGAGATTTGGTTCAGTTTTGATAAGTTGATTCGAGTGAGATTGAGTTAAATTTTTTTGTTCGTCTAACACTAGATAAAACTACCCTCGATGGTTTGTTTTTTTTGGTAGATTCGCTGCAAGATAGGTTGCATCTTTCCCCATTTTGCTAACTTATCATTGAATAGAGTCTTGAAATAGTGAATATAAGGGTTTGAACCCCTTGTAGGTAGATTAATCAAGGAAACATTTAAAATATATGACAACATAGGTGATGAGGTAGCTTTACTAATGAGGTAATTTAGAAATAGAGATGAAAAACAAAATAGTTTAAATCAGTGCTATGAATGTGGGAGGAGTATATTCTAATTTTTCAAAGACTTGTATGGAAAATTTGGTAGCATAGACAAGGAAATCAACTGGTTTGTATAGATGTGGTTTAAAAATGTAATTGGAAAGTGTATAGAATTGTGTAATTTAAAAATTCCATTGACAACCTAAGGTTGTAATGACAAACAAACAATTATCAATGTGGAATATGCAAAACAACAAAAATGAAAGCAAGCCATAATAGAATGAAAGAAAATGTGTAAATACTTCACATACCTAAAAAAATAGAGTTTCAAATGGAGGAGTTCTACCCAATTATGTAGCTTAAGTTGCTTCTTATTTCTTGAAAATCCTCAACAATTTGACTTTTTCAAAAGCTTGTTCCCCTCCAAACTTCAATTGTATATCAGTTTTCACTGGAATTCAAACTTGAATTGATATTATATGCCTTTCAATGTGAAAACTCTGCTATTTCATGCAATGGTGGTGGAATGTGAAACACATGCATAAACACTTCACAACATCATGAAAAGGCTACTTTTTGTTGGAGCACACACAAAACTAGGAGAATATGCAAAATGTGTGTCGAGATGATGGGTAAATTATTTTTTTTCACTATTTTTAGATCAAGCCAAAATGTGCTTGTGTTATAATGTGAGAACATTATTTCTTACTAAAAAAGTCATATCTCTACTTCAAAACTTTCTCGCATTGTGAGGAAGTTAGATTTTTATAGATATATTTTCTCTCTCTTTGTCTCTTCTCTCTACCCTAATTATATCTCTAACTTGTACCCTTATACTCTAATTCTCTCTCTCTACCCTTAACCTTCATACCCTCAACCCTAAATCGTAATTATATCTCTCTCCCCTCTATCTCTCTCCCACTATCTCCCTCTCTCTCCCTCTCTCCCACTCTATCAGTCTCTCCCACTCTCTACCTCTCCCTCTCTCTCTCCCACTCCCTCCCTCTCTCCCTCTCCCTCCATCTCCCTCTTGCTCCCTCTTGCTCCCTCCCTCTCTCCCTCTCCCTCCATATACCTCCTCTCTCCTCCTTTCCTCTCTCCCACCCCCCCTCTCTCCCCAATCTATCCCCTCCCACTCTCTCCCTCTCCCTCCTCTCTCCCACTTCCATCTCTCCCAACCCTAAAACCATATACCCACTATATCCTCCTCCCTCTCCCACACTCTCCCACTCCTCCCTCTCCCTCTCCCCCCCCACTCTCCTCTCCCTCCTTCTCTCCTTTCTCCTAAACCCACTCTCATCCTACCTCCCTCTCCTCCTTCTCTCTCTCTCTCTCCTCTAAACCCACTCTATCTCCCTCCCTCTCCTCCTCCTCTACCACTCCTCCCTTCCCACTCTTCATTATCCCTTCCCTCCCCTCCCTCTCCCCTCCTCTCCTCCTCCCTCCCTCCCACTCTCACACCCCTCCTCTCCACTCCCTCCTCCATCTCCTCCCTCTCCCTCTCTCTCTCCCACTCTCCTCCTCTCCCCATCTCCCACTATCTGCTCCCTCACTAAATGATATACTCCTATACCCAGCCTCCTACTCTCCCCCTAACTCTCCCACTCCCTCCCTCTCTCCCTCTCCCCCACTCTCCCACTCCCTCCCTCTCTCCCACTCTTTCCCTCTTCCTCCCTCTCTCCCTCTCTCCCTAAACTCTAAACCCTATACCCACTCTCTCCCACTCTCTCCTTCTCCCCTAGTCTCCCACTCCCTCCCTCTCTACGTCTCTCCCTAAACACTTGACCTTGAACCTCAAACCCTTAATCTTGGTCTGTGGACCTTGGACCTTCAACCCTAGACCCTAGGCCCTGAACCGTGAACATGGAAACCCTAACTCCTTAACCCTTGATCCTAAACCTTGAACCACTTTTGGAACATGACTTTTTTATCTGATATTAGGGACCCATTTTTGGACCCTAAACATCGGACTTGGAACCCCCACCCTGAACCCTAATCCCTAAAACTAAACTCTTGACCCTTAACCAATAACCCTGGACCTTGAACCTTAGACCCTAAAGCCTGGATCCTGGAACCTAGACCCTAGACCCTTGACCTTCAACCTTGACCCTGACCCCTAAACCCTAAACTTGGACCTTGAACCATGAACCCTACACCCTAAACCATGGCTTGAACATTCATGGCTAAACCTTGAACCCTACACCCTAAAGCCAGATCCGAAACCCTGAACCTTGTACCCCAAACCTTGAACCCTCAATCATTGATCCTGGACCATGGACACTTTAACCTAGACCCTAGACCCTAAACCCAAAACCTTGTACCCTGGACCTTAAACCGTGAAGCTGATCAAATGGGACTTTGGGACGTGACCCACTTTGAGAACGTGAGTTTTGCATCCGATTTTTGGACCTTGAACCTTGAACTTGGAACTGTAGACCCTAAACCTTGGATCCTAGACCTAAAAACCTAGACCTACAAGCTACGACCCTGAACCCATACCCTAAACCTTGATTCTTGAATGTTAAACCATTCAACCTTTGCCTTAGACCCTAGACATTGAGCCCTAAACATGGACACTGAACCATGGACCCCAAACACTTAACCCTAGATTTTGAATCTTGAAGCCTTAACCTTGGACCTAGACCTTGAACCCTAGACCTAGACCCTTGGAGCCTAAAATTTTGACCCTAGACTCTGAACCATAAGAATGGACCCTAAACACTAAACCTAGCCTCTTGGACCCTGAATCGTGAGCATGGACCCTAAACACTAAACCCTTTTCCGTGGACCTTCAACCTTGAACTTGGACCCTTAAACTTGAACCTTAAACCCATAAGCCAAATCTGGGAGCTTAGACCTTGAACCTTGAACCATGAACCCTGACCCCAAACTCTCAACCCTACACCTAGTCCCTGAACACTACACCTTGGATCTTAGACCTTAAAACCTAAACCTAAACTGTGTTGATGATGTTTTTTGCACAACAACTTAGAAAGAATATGAAATCCTATCTCTCTTGAAAGGAAAATCTCTATCAGCAAGCCTCAAAAGATAACCCTAAGGTCTCTAATGCCAGGTCTTGACAATGCATAAAAAACTTAGTGATAAATGTGAAAATGTTGGTAATCACAAAGGGACCTTACTACAAGCAAATAACGAATCTTGAATTTATCAGATCTAGCAATGTAATGATACTTCAATCCTAAATCTAACTCAAATGATAAAGAAATAAAAAAATATTAGGGTTTCAAAGAGATTCCTAAATTTAACTACTCCTAAGATTAACAATGCAAATGATGAAATACTTGAAATGGACCAATCCATCATAAACTAATTCCTTCTCAACCAAGACAAATCTACAATCTTATAGAAACAGTGCAATCTTCTATGGTATTAAGGATTTTCAGATCATGAACATTCATCCAAGACAACCCAATTGTAATTGAAATGAATAAATCTCCACAATTGAACTAAGCACAATGAATATAGAAGTCTAGGCTAACTTTGCAAAGCAACTAACAATCAGCTAGCTAGAAAAATAATGGACTAGGGATTGTTGCAAGCACTTCAAGCATCAAATCATAAACACCATTAAATCATATCAAAATCTAAATCTAATAACCTTGAGCAATTTGAAAGATAGAATCATAAGAACCATACAAGATAAGTCAACACAAAAGAGATCACTAGAAAATTACAATGTCTTCAATTGTATTAAATAACCAAATTTTAGAAACAATTCCAATGTTTTGTTACAACACTTTCTCAGAAATTGACTAACTTCTATTTCTACTTTACTGCCTAATTTGCTTGTATCTGTCTATGTATCTATGTATATATTTGTCACAAATGAGGAAAAATTCCCAATTTATAGAGAACCCCAAAGCATGTTGGCCCAATCAGGGTTTTACAATAATAAAACAACCACAAACAAGTCGGCCCAAGGAGAATTAGATCTAGCTTGCATTAGGTTTTGTATGATTCATTTGCATGCTAGGTCTTAAATTTTGCATTCATAAATAGTGCATTTAGGTTGCATTGTTGGCATCTCAATTCATTTACATTTTCTAAAATTCTACATTTTTCATTTAGGTCTGCATCATAGCACTCAAAAACTATAAAAAATCACTCAAATTTTTCTGAGAATTTTGATATAAGTCCATATTGGGACTCATTTTCCACCCTAGGCGAATCAGTCCCTTTTGACCCTTAAAATAGCCTTTTACAGAGCTAAAAACCTTTTTTTTTATGCTTTTGTTTGTTGCCAACAATCATCTATATCACTTGGTTGAGTTTTGTACCATGCATTTCATTAGATCTAGCTTATAATAGCTCATTTCACGCATTGTATCATTTCACATTTGCATTTCCAACATTCCATTTTTCAGCTTATTGCATAACATAATCAACAAATTACTTTGTTTTACATCTAAAAATTACATTGCATTGTATTTACGTTTTTGCATAACTTGTTCTTTAGATGTGTCTTTGATTTTATTACACATGGATTTTATAAGCATACCATACCCTCTTACAAGTTTTATTTTGATTACAACTATGAGGAACATAGCTTTGAACAAAACATTACATTACCCATTGGTGTGAATGGAAGTGTAGACAATCATCACAAGCATACTTGTTCTTCTCTTGACACTTCTTCTATTAGTGACAAAGGTATCTTGGTGAAAGAAGTTAAAAGCCTTGAAGGTCTTGATTCTCCATCTCCTCATTCCCCTTTGGAAGATGTTAGGCAACAAGAACATGAAATCATAGACACATTTCTAAATATCACCTTACCTAGTCTACATAACCATGATAATAAAACTTGTCCATCTCCTAATATCCCTCCTTAATGTACAGAGGATAGGTGGGTGTTAGAAGACATCCCTATTAAGAATCATGAAACCATTGATCCTCCCATCCTTAATGCTCCTCTCATTTGGGATAATCTATTTGACAACCATAGTGATCCTTATCTTAATACCTCCCCCACTTGCGATGAAGTTACTTTACACATTTCAACCTTGGACATGAACATATTACAAGCTCTCCTAGTAGGGTAGATAATATGGAACAAGAGAATGAGACCTTTAAAATTCAAATAGACTCTTCCCCTAATTTACCCATTATTAATAATCAAATACATTCACCCACTACTAATTCCCTTCATTGGGATGAAGTTGTTTTGGATGAATCAAGCCTTAATTGTCAAGAACATTTGGTTTGTTTTTCTCCTAACAACACTCCTACTAGGGAGGATATCATGATGTCAAACAATGATAACTCTCATTCATCGAGGGATGTTAACATTATTCAACCTCAACTCATCCTTTACCCCCTTCACATAAACCTCCAACTCAAAATAAACCCAAACTTATCCTCTACTCACCTAAGAATAATGTATCATAGCAACTAACTCATAATACCATTGCTCATACATATAAAACTCAAAACAATCTGCAACCACAACAACTAACACCGAGGCCCCTACCTTTTCCTAATCCTATTCTACCTAACCCTTTCTCACGAAGTCGAAAAGAGTATGATCTTGTCAAACAACTTAAGAATACTCCTACTAAAATATCATTGTGGGACCTAATTCAAAACTCACCTAATTATCTCAGTATGCTTCAAACTTCCCTACAACAAGTTCTTGTCCCTTCTAATGTGTAACCACATGACATATCATCCATCATTCAAGAAAAAAACAATGACATTATTTTTCACCAAAGTGAGCTCCCCTCATTGGACATGTGAAAACAAAATGATCCTCTCATAATCATAGCTCAATACAAATGAATAGGGATAAAGTGAACTCTGGTAGATACTAGTTTTGTGCTTAATTTATGTAGTGTGGACCTTCTAGATAGGCTTGCATTGATAAATCAACCATTCGACCTAGTTCTCTATCAATTAATGGATTTGACAATGTCAAAAAGAAACCATTAGGGGTGATCATTATGCCTCGTATAGTTGGAGTGGCCACATTGAACACACCAATTCATGTCATGCATTATTAACTTTCATATAATCTTATCTTAGGTAGATAGTGGATTCATGCAATGACTGGGGTTCCTTCCACTCTTCATAAAAAAAAAAAAATACATCTACAACAAAAAGGTTCACACCCTTGACACTAATCCTGAACCTTATAGTTTCTTATAGCTTGAGAAAAATAAAGAAAATTCCTTAAACAAATCACCACCAATTACCCTAGTGGAACCCGTACAACAAAATAACAAAGAAAAACCTATTGGAAAAGTCACACAACTATTAGAAGATGATTGGGGTTCCTTGGATTTCAAACATGACTTCATGGGTGAGTACAAGATCATACATATAGATTCAAATAGGAGAAACAAAAATTCAAATGATCCTTCGAATCCATCCACCTCAACCACTTTAGACAACGAAGTACACTACATGGCCACCTTTGATAAAACTTATCACCAACCACCACCTAATCCCAAAGCAATGAAAAAGATTTATGGAAAAGGGTATGATCTTGTGAAACAACTTGGCTATAGTGGAAAAGGATTTGGTGCTCATGAACAAGGTATTCACAACCCTATAGAGCTTAATACACAACAAACCACTTATGGTCTTGGTTATTTCCCTGTGATAGAGATCGCCAAGCCTTCACTCAACATCAACAACCTCACACAACATACTCCTAAATCATCCTTAAGAATCATCCATCCCGACCTCCTTGACACTAGTGGTCTTAATTGTTCTCCTTTACAAGCTATCAAACAAACAAAGGCACTTTTTCTTAATGAAAATATCCTCTTGCAAAATGTTCATGATTTGCATTTGATATATTTTACCTCCTCCTATATGAGTCAATAAAAAATCTAGCAATCTAAAGAACCTTGTCTAGGTATGACATCCTTTACTAAGCAATACATCTCTTTGCCACCAACAACAAACACTACTTCTCCCCTTGATCAATAAGGTATCTTTTTGAGACTCCTCCAAGATCACTTGATCACCCTCGCTCCCAAAACTTGTAAGAAATGTTTTGACAAGACTTCATTCTGCACCTATCATAGGGTTCATGTTCATTCCACTAATGAATGTAAATCTGAGTTATAAAATCCAACATTTTTAGGAGGGTATTCTTCCCTCTGTGGGGGCATCTAATTCCTCTAATTAATATTGATTTCTACTCTCCCCTACATTTCATTAGTCATTTTGGCTCACCTTTGTCCTGCATTTAGTGGGGGAAAGGGGTTTAGCAAGCCTTGTCGTCGTATGTCACTTGTTGTCTCCTTTGGCTAGTTGTTAACCTTTCTTGAGCATATAAGAGCAAGCTTGGGATGTGGATGAAATACCTTAAACATGTGTCACATGACTACAACTCTTCACATGCACAAATAATTTAAATAATTTTATTATTTAAATTATGAGATTCCTACATATCCTATTTTTAGCCCCAATTCATTGTGCGTCTAAAACATCTTTTCTCTCCAAAATAAATAGAAGAATCCCACTTATTCCCTCACATCCTAATTTTGGTCTCATGTCATAACCCACTTAATGTGTCATAGGCACTAAAATCAACTTTTAATCCTAGCCATACACATCACATAATTGAATTTTAATCTTGTCCATTTAAACAAATGAGTTGTTTCCTATAAATCAAACCTTTCATAGGTCATTTACATCGAATCTTCTTCTAGCATCCTCCCTCTACCAAAAATTCTTTCAATCTTATCATCTATCTATTTATCTTCTATCATATTTCATCTCAACATTATGCTGCAAAATTGAGCAATCAACATATCAAACCATTCAATCCTTCAAAAATCTTGCATTCTCATGCAGGTGGAGAAGAGCAATGCAGATAAATCAAATCTAGCTTGGAGATCGGTTTTCTTTTCTTTCTTATTTTGATTTTCATGCTAGTTTGTGCTCTATTGTGCTTGTTATGCTTTCATTATAATTTGTTTATGCATTTATCCTAAGATAATTTTCCCTAAATACAGTGATAATAAAGTGCACACACAATTTATTCATCCACTGAGTTCACATTACATTCACATTTTACCCTACATAGTAATAGTAAATAGTAATTACACAATTGGGGTGTAACAATTGTTTACCCATCTGTGCCACATCGTAGGACACTTTTTAATCCACATCATAGGTGGATTGTCTCTCCCTTGCTTATATATGGAAGGCATTTCCATTTGTACATTTGGGCCATCTAAATACAATATTGGGCATTTTTCATTGTGCTTGTTTCCCATCTCCATGATCTCATAATTCTTATAAGTTCAACCACGATGCTAACCTAAAGTGTATCCCTAATTTTAGTTATAAACCTAATTGTGACATTGATTATAACCCTAATCATAACTCCAATCCTAATTCTAATTGTAACCCCAACCCTAATTCTATTATAAAAATAACCATAGCCCTAATTCTAACCCTAATCTTGACCCTAAATTATAAGACTAACCCTATATCTAATCCTAACCATAACTATAACCCAAAAAATAATACCTAACACTAACCCTAACCCTAATGCTAATACTAAATCTAACTCTAATTTTAACCATAATATTAAGACATTTTTTCAAGTTTAATTAAAGGTTGCATTATTTTCATTTCTTAACTATAACCACAACCCTTATTCGAAGCCTAATTAAAATCTAATCCTAAGTCTAACCCTTATTTTAATTCTACCCCAACTCTATTTTTAACCCTAATTCTAAGACTAACCTTAGTTCTAACCCTAATTTAAACTCTAGTTGTAATCCTAATTCTAATCCTAATTTTAGTTCTAGTTGTATCCATAATTATAATTATTTTGGAATTATATTTTAATTAATATTTATAAAATCGTGTTTATGATTAATTGTTTAAGTTATAATAATTATAATTAATAACTATTTAATTAAAATAATAAAATTTATTAATTAATGTTAGGTTTATAATAAAATTGATTGAAATTTTTTTATTATTTCATAATAATTTTAAAATTTTAAAATATTAATTAATAAGCTCAAATTATATTTTATATATGTTCTTACTCTAACATTAAATTGTTGTAGAATTAATATAATCTATATAATTCTAATTCTAATTCTAAAAAAGTTAAACCATATATATATATATATATAGGTAAGTATTACCAAACTTTGGGTGGTAATTCCTAGTCTATCATCAATGGCCAGACTATCATCCTATAGGGGTTTATTTTAGTGTCTTTTAAAAATGTTAAATCATATTTAAATTAATTAAATATATTTTAATTAATTATAACCATAATCCTAATTTAATTTAGAAATCTAAATATAAATATAATTATAATAAACTTAAACCTAAATCTAATTCTTATTTATTATTATTTTAAGATTGTATTGTTTTAATTATATTTATGTAATAATAATTATAACCCTCACTTTAAAAAATAATATTAATAAGTATAATATAATATAATATAAATATAATAATAGTCTCTATAAATTGTCCAATAAATTAGGGTTTTATTATAATGACAAATCAATCAATAACACTTGTGTTTCAATTAAAAAATGGCTTGAAAACAAGGTCTGCAATGGTCATCTGCAAGAAGGCCTCATGGGGGCAATTAGGATGGTTGCAAAGGTAACCATTAGGCAGAGCATGGCGGGATCTAGCATCTAGAAAGATGCGCCCGACTTGAGAAAGAAGTTCAAAAAGACTTTAGGGCTAAGGCATGGGGTTGTGATAGAAGAGGATTGGAAAATGATAGGCAAGGTCTTAAGGGTTGTCAAAGAAGAGGGGGTTATAGAAATGAAGCCTTTCATAGACTGAGGAAAAATGAGGGTGATAGAAGAGGAGATGGTGGTTAGGTAAGGATGGAGGTTGAGGGTTGAGTCAAAAACACTAGTAGGAAGAAAAGCTTCACAAGGGAAGTGTGGCAGAGAAAAAAACAAGATTCAAAATGGGAGGAGGCTAGGGAAGAGGCTCGAGGTGAAGGACCTAGGAGACCAGTGGTAAAAATAGAGAATGGGATCCCTAGTGGAAAGACATCATTGGTGGTAAATAGAGTGAAACTACAAGCTGAACTCTTACTTTTGGAGAACCTAGGTTTGATTGGCAAGTGGTATGGTAGGAGTATCAACTAGGAGTTTTTGGTGAAATGGTGGCATTCACGTTGGGGAGAAGATCTACAGTTTAAATCTCTACAAAATGACTTTTTCTTGGTGGTGTGTCTGAGTAGGGAGTTGAGGGAAGAGATATTGAAGGGTTTGTGGGTCCTGAATGGGTTTGTTTTTTATTTGAGGTGGAAGGTCGATTTTAACCTAGCCTCACATGTTATGGAAATAGTTCAAGAATGGTACAGTCTTCCAAATCTCCCCACTCAGTTGTGGGAACCAAGTATCATTGAAGAGATTGGAAACTGCTTGGGTACATTTATTTGTGTAGAAGAAAGGAGAAAGCTTAGGAACCTTAGTCTCATGTACATATTTTTGTGGAAAATAACCTAGTGCATCACATATATGATGAATTTGAGCTTATTTCATATTATGGTAGCCAGATTCAAAAGTTGGAAGGGGACTCTTTCACAAAGGATAGTCTTGTTTGGCCGCTAGGAAGCAAGTGCTCAAAAAAAAGTTGGGTGTTAAAAGGGAGAGGAGGTTGCCAAGATGCAGCAAGATAAGGTTTTAGAAAGAATAAAATATTTTTGTTTGGTAGAGCATGATGAAATGCAAGTGACAACCCTTGTTCCAAATATGGAGGTGGAACCCCAAGGAAATGTGCTTTCTCCACAAAAGGGGATTTTTGTATCAGCCCAAGAAGAGGTCGTTTGTGAAACTAATGCTACAACCCAAGAGGAAAATCAAATTTCATCTCTAAGACAAATGGAGGGCCAACATTCTTCTCCTTTTGTTGTGGGTGCCAATTTGAGAGAGGAGGAAGGGTTGCATCAAGGTTAGGACATGCCCCTAGATGGAAAGATTTCAGAGGTTCTAGATGTTCTTGGGGAAGATTACACCAATGTGGAGTTGGATTCACTCATTGTGGTTGGCAAAGAATTAGTGGAATTGGTTGAAAAAGTAAAGGCTAATGCATGGATTTTTGGAGATGAAATGGATCTGGAGAATGGGGGAGAGGACTTTTTACCAGGTGGTTGGTAGTCCTCAGTCATCCAAAAAGAGAAAGCTCTCTCAAAGAATGACAGATGTAAGGTTTAAGTTAGGGATTCATCAGAAAGAAATGTCCAAATCCTCTCTGGATTGTGGGGAAAATAGAAAGTGTGTAAGAATTTCTAATCAAGAGAAGTGGAAATGGGATGGGGAAGCTAATGGTCAACAAAAATTGACTCAATGATGAAAGTAGGGAAGAGCAATGCTCTTCCTGAACAAAAATGAGGCTCTTAACATGGAATGTTAGGGGATTAAACACCCCTAACAAGAGGTTCCTTGTAAGGAATGCGATGGAACTCAATCAGGTTGATATTTGTTTGTTTTGGGAAACTAAATTGGATGATCAAGATCTCTTAAAATTCAATAAGAAACTTAAACTTTGGAAATGGATGGGGATTGGTGTGGAAGGTGCTTTAGGTGGTCTATTAACCATTTGGAAACCTCAGTCAATGGTGGTAGAGGAATTGTTTGTGTGAAGGCACTGGCATGTTTGCAGGGTATGAATTTTATCCTCCAATCTTCAGTTTGTGCTTGCTAATGTTTATGGCCCCTCATTGTGTTTGCCTAAATGAGTGGTATGGCAAGAATTAGATGGTTTTTTTAGTAGCTTAATTCAGGATTTTTGCATCCAAGGGGGAGATTTTAATGTGATTTTGAGGCCAAAAGACAAAAAAGGTGGGGTGGGCAGGGCTTTACAATCTCAAGCAAATTTTTAGAATTTTGTATAGCATAATTCTTTGGTAGAAATTTTTACTGGCAATGGTAGTTTTACTTGGACCAATAGTAGGAAAAGTTTTTGTAGTATTTATGAGAAGCTGGAAAGATTCTTCTTCAAAGGGAACTTGCGTCTTTTTCCTTTCAGCTTAGAGAGAAAGGTGATTCCTGGGAGTGGCTCAGATCACTTTCCAGTTCTTTTATGCATAGATGAGGATAAAGGGCCAGTTCATTGCCATTTCAAGTTTGAAATGATGTGGTTCAAGGACCCCACTTTTATGGGTTTTTTAAATTCTTGGTGGAAATAATGTTCACCGAGTGGCTCCAAAATGTTTAATTTAGTCACCAAACTAAAATGTATTAAGCAAAAGATTAAGCAATGGAACAAGGATTGTTTTAAAAATATTTTTGAAGAAAAGATTAGAATTGAGGGAGAACTTGAAGCATTAATTATGGTGGTGATTCAAGAAGGTATGGATGACATGCATTTTGAAAAAGAATTTAGGAGTTAACTAGAAATCTTAAGGATTTATTAGCTAAGGAAGAGGTGTTTTGGTGTCAAAAATCTAGAGAAATTTGATTGAAAGCTAGAGACAAAAATACCAATTTTTTCCACAACTCCACTAAAGCTAGGAGAGACTTGAATCAGGTTACTTGCATAAAAGGGATAGATGGTCAACTCCTTGAAGATCCAGTAGAAATTAAAGCTTCAACTATCTATTTCTTTCAAAACTTATTGAATGATTGGGAAAGTTGACATTTGGATGCATAGGAAGAATGTTTGTGAGGTATCCCTAGGTTGGTTTCTCTAGATCAAAATGATCAAGTTAAATGAAAAGTTCTTAGAGGAAGAAATAAAGGTGGCGGTTTTTGGTCTTCATCCTGAGAAAGCTCCGGGTCCAAATGGTTTTCTAGTGGCTTTTTTTCATAATTGTTGGGAGATTTTTTGGCAGAAGTGGTTGAAGCGATTGAAGATTTGTGGAGTTTGGGAAGGGTTATAAAAGAGATGAATAACACCTTAATTTCTTTAATTTGAAAAGAGGAAAAACCGAAATCATGGGATAAGTTCAGGCCCATATCCTTGTGCAATACTATGTATAAAATGATAAAGGGTGTAGCAAATAGATTGAAAAATCTTTTACCAAGCATTATATTAGAAGAGCAAATGGGGTTCATACTGGGAAATTTGATTTTGATGGGATAATTACTGCTCAGGAGGTTATTCATTCAGTTCAAAGGTTGCAAAAACCTGCTATGCTACTAAACTTAGACATAAAGAAGGCTTATGATAGAGTAAATTGGAGGTTTTTAATTAGAGTTATGGAAGCTTTTGGTTTCCAGAAAGCTTGGGTGGATTGGATCTTTGGGTCAATACCTTTGCATTGCTTCTTCATCTCGGTGAACGGTTCTCCAGAAGGTTTCTTTGAGGCATCTAGAGGTCTACGGTAGGGGGACCCCCTCTCCCCATTCTTTTTTATAATTATGGCAGAAGCTTTGGGAAGGGCGATAGAAAATGCCAAGAATTCAAGATTGGTAAAAGGTATTCAGGTAACAAGTAGTTTGCCTTCCATTACTTATCAACAATTTATGGATGATACAATGTTATTTGGAATGGCCACAATAGGGGAGGCTAGAAGGCTCAAAGGTATTTTGGATATTTATTTCCTGGTGTCAGGACAAGAGGTCAGTTTAGCAAAGTCTAAAGTCTTATTTTTAAACACCTTTTGTGCACAAGACATGTAAATCTTAAGGATCCTTAGCTTCAAAAAAGGCCAATTACCATGTAATTATTTGGGCCTTCCATTGGAGAAGGGGGTCAAGTGTGGGGGAATTTGGAATTCAATGGTAGATCATTTTAAAGAAAGAATATCTTCTTGGAAGAACAAATGGTTTTCTTGGGCTAGTAGGTTAACAATGTTAAAATTGGTGTTGTTTGCTTTACCTATTTATATGATGTCTTGTCTACCCTTAACTGCTAGCATAAGCAAGTCCTTAAATAGAATCATCAAGGATTTTTTCTGGAAAGGAAATTTGGATCAAAATAAGTTTCCCTTAGTGAAGTGGCAAAATATTTGTGAAAAAAGGAGGTAGATGGGGCAGGTGTAAATAATCTTCTTTTACAGAATAAGGCACTAGGAGAAAAACTAGCATGGATAATGCATTCTCAACTAGATCTCCAATCGGTCCAAATTGACTGAGCAAAATATTTGGATGTTGATCTGAATAGCTTCTTTACAACTTTGTCTCTCCCTAAGGGCTCCAAAATTTGGAATTTTATCTTCTCTTCAAGGGATTTAATTTGGCAACAAAGGAATAGAGATAAATTGAGGTGGAATGGATCACCAACTTGGGAATACTTGGTCAATTTTTTTTACTCTATTCTGGCTTTGTCTGGATTAGAATCATCATCTCTTCCAATTCATCTATGTTGGAACAAGGCATGTTTACCCAAAGCTAGTATATTCACCTGGGTGGCAGCTCAAGGAAGAGTCTTGACAGGCAAAAGATTTGCTAAGTTATGTTTTCTGGGCCCTTGTAGATGCCATTTGTGCTTTGTACATAGTGAAACAGTGGATCATTTATTCTTAAATTGTATATTCACTAAAGCGATTTGGCAGTGGTTGTGTTCCAAACTTAGATGGCAATCGGTTCTTCCTATTAAGCTCATCGATTGATTAAATTCTTGGCAAACCAAGGGCATGCATTCTCTCTTTGGGGATTTATGGGCATCCAACCCATTGATTGTTTTATGGGAAGTATGGAAAGAGAGAAATAGGTGCATTTTTTAGGACAAGGAGTTCTCAATCCCCAGGTTATAGTGCAAAATTGAAGCTAGTATAATAGAATTGTTTAATGCTAGAAATTAGTAGATCAAACCTCAAATTCAAGGAATTTTTTGAAGTGGGATGCTTGTATTTTGAAGAATTGGTCAGGCTTGAGTACCCCTGCTTTTGGTGGCCTAGGGAAGGCAGCATCGACATAAGATAGAAAAAAGGTTAAATGGTTGCCCCGAGAACCATGCTGAGTAAATTTGAACTTCAATGGGGCCTCTAAAGGAAATCTTGGTTCTTCAGGGGCAGGGTGCATTATCAGAGATTCAAGAGGAGCTATTTTGGGGAGGCTAGCAAAATTTGTACCGGCTGGCACAAATAATGTGGTAGAATTTCAAGCTCTTCTTTTGGGCTTGGATTTATGCATAGATTTGGGGGTGATTCATGAAATTATCAAAGGGGACTCAACTTTGGTAATAAAATCATTGATATCCAAAAGGATCCTAAATTAGAAGTTAGGACAATTGTTGGATGTTGCTTTTTCAAGGGTAGGAAAGTTTGATCAAGGAATGTTTAATCATGTGTTAATGGAAGGAAATTCTGAGGTGGATATTTTGTCCAATTTGGGGGTGTTGGGCCCATAAATTAGAGAAGTAGGTTGACCAATTTTCTTTTGGGTGGCAGGGTAGGCATCCATCCAGGAAGGTGGAGGGAGGTGGCATGAAGCAACAGTGACATTTGTTTAGCATGCCACATTGAAGGGATGGTTGTGGAAGTGTTGCGACATTGGTTGGTGGAGTCTTTATGATGGGCGTATGGGAGAGTCAATATTTTAGTTGCTTGTCCCATCCTCAGATGAAATCCTTTCACATTTTTCATGAAAACATGAAGTGAGAGTGACATCTCGCGTAATGGTAGTTGGGTTGATTTGAAGGGGTGGCAGTGCTTTCGTGCTTGGCCTATTTATGGCAAGTTTGGCATTCTTTGTAGCATGCTTTTCTAATGTGAGGAGTCTGTGATGGTGTTTCCTTCCCTTATATCAAGTATCTTTCACAGGAGGTCAAGGATAGAGAAAAGCTCAAAATTCATGGTCGAGGTCTTGTTGTGGGCTTATCTCATTTTGGTGTGGATACACCAATTTCCTTACGCTTATTGGTGAGATAGGCTTCCTTCAGGGAAGTCACTGACCAGCGCTTGAAAGGAATTTTGTTAAAATATGATTGTCTGGTGTTAACGACAGTGAAGATGGTGTTAGGGTCTAACCATTTGGAGGCTAAGGAGTACAGGAGAGATAATCTTCATGTCTTTTCTTATTTCCTGGCTTCATTGCTAGACAATTTGGAGCCGAAGGAGGAGACAAAGAAATTGTTGTTGAAGCTATTTAATGAGGACCTAGTTGAAGGCGTAGATGAGGTGCTCTGGGTGGTGATCAAGGGAAGAGTTTTCCTGCGCCCATGCGATGTTGATCAAGTACATCTAGAGGATTCAATGAAAATATTTTCTTTTCTTTTTGACTTGCAGGGCCTAGGACTGATATGACACAGGGCAATTACAGTGATGGCCATAATATTTCTGAAGAAGACCTTCAGGTTTATGGCAATGGATAAAGAGGATTGGAAGGAAGAGTTCGAGGATTTCACCATGTTAAATAAATTTCTGCAATTTGGGTTTTTTTTTTAAATTTTTTAAATTTTTTTTATTCGGGCTTGGTGTTGGTAGTTTTGGCCATATCGGCTTAGGTTGGATCTTTTTTTTATTTCCATGATAATGGCTTTTTGTTGTTTATGTTTAGTGGTTTGTGGTTGTCGGTTTCTGTAGGTAATTATGGTTTATGAAACACTAGGTTCAGCCTTTTTGGTGGTTTTTTGGGTTGGTTTTCATGAATATTCTGATGGCCTCTATCATGTGTTGCAGACGGTTGTTTCCTTTAATTTTATTAATATAAATAAACTCTTATTCATCAAAAATAAATCAATCAGTAACACTTTCCATAACCAAATTTGAATATTTTTTATATATAACATAAAACTAAATTACTTGATACACATGATCAAAATGTCAAAGTTGGAACTATGTAAAAAAAATCACTTGAAAATATTTTTCACCTCTAACATTATATTGAGATTAAAAACATGCATGGTTAAAACACTTAGTTTCATGGGAAATAAAAATATGACTTTAGGGTGTACTCAATTTTTGCACTAAACACAAGCTAAACCAATATATAGGACTTAAATTGAATGCTCAATTTTTTAATAGGGAAAATGGCTATAGTTTTAGTGAACCAAAATTATCAAGAATTAATTTGAAATAAACATAAGCTATTGAGGTATTGAGCCAATAGAAGACATTGGTAGATTTTTTCTGGTACTAAGCCAATAGAAGACATTGGAAGATATTGGAAGATATTTGCATATATATTTCTTTCAATTTACATTAGAATCTTGAATAGTTTATTGTTTTAAAATATATCAATTTATTATTAGTATTAGTATTTGTTTATTTTGAATAATGTGAAGGTTGGAATAAGAGTTAAAATCATATTGATGTTTGAAAAAATAAATATTAATTTTAAATTAATTTTTTTTAATATTTATTTGGTTAACAAGAAAAAATAGTAATAACTAATCAATGAATCTCATCACAATAGTGTTTGCCAAAGACAATTACTAACAAGATAATGTCTTTTGGAATACAATTATTATAGTGCATAGAAGATTTGTATTATCTCTCAAGATAATCATACTATCACTTAAACTATAAAGAATAGAAGAATTTTGAGCATCTACTTCTCTTATATAGTCAATCTTGATGGGTGAAAGTGTCTCATAGAACATGATTATTTTAATCATGCTAACATGTAGACCAATAAAAATTGAAGGTGCTTTCTAAATGTGGATGATTAAGATAAATTCAACCATCTTGCATCATTAAGAATGCTTATTAAACATAGATTCCAAATACCTTAGAATTAATAAATTGATTAAAAATGATCATAAAAATTTACTTATTAACAAATAGTCAAAAATAAAAATAATTACATTAAAATTAATAAGTAGGAGGTATTTTCCACAATGTCACAAATTATGATATTGCTATCAAGACTCAACTGTGTAGTTTTACGAGTCAAACTCATTGACACATGTTTCATGAGTAGTGGTTCACAAGAACCCATCTCTCATGATAATTCATGGTCCACTTCTCATTGCATCTAGGTGATGTTCACAAAGGTGAAGCACTGGGCCTTTCTTAGAGGTTACCAGTCCCAGTACTACTCCAACTCAAGCATGCTTAACCACGAAGTTTCCCCCAAGGTTAAGACCACTTAACTTGCGTATAACAATAATTTTATTTAGTGCGATTGACCAGCAACAACACTCAGTTTTGTTTCCTATGATTGACTAGTGACAACACTCAATTTTCTTCTGCGTGACAAGTGTAGAATGGAGTTACAAAATTAGTACCTCACCAATTATTTAGAATGTGAGGGAGCTATCCTTCCCTTGCTAATTATTCAAAAACTAAGATAGAGCAGAATGGAGTTGTGTGCTACACATAGGACCAATCCTACAATAACTCCACAAATACATCACTTTTCGTTAAAAATATTCAACAAACAAGAAAAAGTTATGTAGATAAAAAAATGTTAGTATACATTAGAACACATGAAAAATTAAATAGACATAGAGAACATCATGTTTAGCACTTTGAATTGAGGAAATAGATAAGGTGAATGTCCAAGTGGAACCCAAAACATGCTATGTGAGTGGATACCTAGTAAAATGAGTATAAATTATATCATTGAAATAGTAGAGGGTATGCAATTTCAAGCTTTATACTTAGAAATAATTACTTAGAATATTATATAAAAAGAGGAACTTCCTCCAACAAATATGTAATGCTTAGGATTTATATTTGTCTAAGGTTATGACCTTGCAAATTATTTCTTTATGAAAAATGTAGAATGAACTTGTAATTATTAAGATATATTGAAATTGTGAATGATGTATATGGAAATATTATTGTCATTTTAAATAGAAAAATAATTCAATGGTTGTTTGGTCTAAAACTTAAGGATAAGATAGATTTGAACTTGAAGAGACTATCTTTTGAATATAGAAAGCATAAACATTATTTTAGAGGTTTAAGGTTGTATCACTATAGAGTATAAGATGGATCAACTCCACTAGTAATTCTAAAAGATGATGGTATGAGATGATGGATATAGACAAATTTACATCATTATGTTAAGGCTTTTCCCACAACTCTAACTAAATATTGCCACAATCCTAGGTGTAGTAAATGTTGAATTTATTTTTATGTTCCTATTTGATTTATTTTTCTTGAACATTTTAATGTGTTTCTTTGAATTTTGCAAATAATTTTGTTCAATTTATTTAGATAGATCTTTACTTTATTAATGGCTTTCTTCTCATACTTTTATTTATTTAAATGGTTTACAAAAAATAAGTATTTTATTCTATGCCATTTTATGAGATTTTATATTGTTTTTAAGTCTACCTTTTATTTTTCAATGAGAAAGTAAACTTGTGGACATCTAATTTTGACCATTTTCATGTGATCAAATCCATCCTTTATTTCATCTATTTCTCCTCCATTTGCATTAATTAAATAATATCCCTATTGTTTAATAAATATTTTCTATTTTCCTAATGTCTCTTAAAGTATTTAATTAAATTCTTTACCCTTTCAACATTTCTTCTCTAGAATAAAAAAAATCAACTTATTTAATCTAGTCATTTAGCCTATATCAATCAAATTAATTTTTAATTCATCATGCCCTTTTCTCTCTCCAAACATTGCATCCTCCATAATTTTATTCTAATCTTGATTAGTTGGCCTAATCCCTATTTAGCATGTGCACATCCTTCATGAGGATTAATGTCGCATCCTCCATAACTTGCAAGTTGATTCTCATCCCTTTATTAACCTAATTAATCATTTGTACAACCTTAATTTTTGATTAATTAATCCTAATCTAATTCTAATGCCAATTATGACATATACCTAAGCCAACCATCATTAAGACCCTATCTTTTAAGAGAAGTAATCTCCCTTTCCCAAGGAATTTTTAATTCCTATTTCTTTCTCCACATGCCTACATGGAATTTTCAATTCCATTTTATCTATCCCACATCCCCAAATTGTCTTTCTTAGGTTTCTAGAGGAATTTTTAAGTCCTTTCTAATCCCTATGAATATTTAAAGATAATTTTAATTCCCTCTTGTCACATCCTCCCCATGATTTAGGAGGATGAGATAATTAACCCCTTTGTCACTTCACCCTAGGCACATCAAGTACCTCCACCTCACCTCCATGTCACCTTTCCACTCTTCCCTAGGGTGACAAATGCCATCCTCACATGAGTTGAGATTCCTTGGATCTTCCCCTTTGAATTAATATTAGCCATTCATCATTTTCCCCTTCTAATGACTAGGAAAATGACTTAGTCATTTTCACAATTCATTCTAACATCTCGAGCTCTTGAGCCTTCAAGTTCTCTCACAACCTCCATAGCCAACCTTGAAACTATAGCCATTTTCCATCCACATTTGCATCCAAAATCAAGAAAAATCAAGCCGTTATGTTTTCCAAATCTTGAAGGAGCACATACAATAACTGATCAAAGGGGAAAACGAATCAACAAGCTCATCATAGGTATCATTTAGTATTTTTATTTACAGGTTTGAGCTTCAACTTTAGGCCCTAATATTGAGTCTTTTGTTGTGATTTATCTTTGCTTGGTCTTTCTTTTTCCTTGTATTTTAACTAGATAAATTCACTGCACACATTTTTGACATGCTTGGTGGGAACCACATCACAGGCCCTTTAACTTGTTTGTTGTTGAGTTTTTGTTTTGTAGCTCAAAATTTTTGCTATAGAGGTGAATAAGCTTCATAGGTGTATACAATAGATGCAAGGGCATCTCCACCTTTCTAGAAAGATAGTTGTGTAAACCATAACAGTTGACCATATCCAAAAATTTTAGAGGTATATGCGTGTATGAATAGGCAACTATGAATAGTTACAGAGGCATATGTGTTATCCAAAAAATGTATGCACCTTTATTTTATGCATGAAATTTCAAAGGTGAATGCACTTGTAGGCGGGTGAATACATTTAAGTTTCAAAGGCATCTGCATTATGTTATGAAATAACTTGCACAATAGAATAATATGATATGAAATATGCTGCAAATACTTGATAATAACTAAGAATAACAAGCCACTTTGAGGGGGCAAACCTCCAAATATCTCTAATGAGAACACACTTCACAACTTGATGATGAAATAAGACTCACAACCTCCTATATATACCTATTTATGCCAAGGATATCACCTAGGCCGACTTAGACACACCTATATAAGACTTAGGCCGACCTAAACAACTAAATAACAATATACTAATGATAATATGACTTAATAGAGAGTTAAGATAGCCACAAGCCGACTATTCATAACCCAATGTACACTAATATTAAGGGTGTAGCATGCCCCCTTCTTCAAAGAAGCATTGTCCTCAATGCTAATCAAGTTTGGATTCTTTGAATGAACTCCTCATCTTCCCATGTGGCATCTTCAACTGGTAAATTCTTCCATTGGATGAGATACTCGATAGTTCTATTCCTCAGCTTTTTTGTGCGTGGTTTGACGAATGCACTCTGTTCCAAAATGATTCTCCTTCTTCATCCAGCTCGAAGTGTTGTTTGAGTGGGAATATTATGCCCACCATTACCTTCTTCAAACATGAAACATGAAAACTGGATGTATCTTTGTTGTAGGTGGCAACTCAAGCTTGTGGTAGGCAACAAGTAATCTTCTTGATGATTTGGTATGACCATAATACTTTGGTGACAACTTATTATTCTTTCTTTGATGCTTTTAGTGAGATTTGCTTATAAGGCTGCAATCGCAAGAAGACCCAATCCCCAACTTCAAAACTTTCACTACTTATGTTGGTCTCCTGTTGTTTCATTCGATTTTGTGCCATGGCTAAATTCTCTTTGAGTCCCCGAAGTACTTGTTGTTGATGAAGCAAGTGGTCTTCTACGCCTGAACTCTTGGGGACACCTTAATTGATGATGTGATGGAAGGAGGATGATATCCATAAAGTGCCAAAAATGGAGACATTTTTGATGAGCTATGAAAAGAAGTGTTATACCACCATTCCACAAGTGGTAGCCAATCTACCCACTGAGACTGTTTCTTTGAAGTGAAACAACGTAGATATCCTTCCAAACACTTATTAACAACCTCCATTTTCCCATCTGATTGAGGGTGGTATGAAGAGCTAAGAGCCAATTGAGTACCCAAACATGAGAATAAATCTTTCCAAAAGTGACTAGTGAAGATAGGATCACCATCACTAACAATAACTTTAGGTGTACCATGTAGCTTTTGGATATTCTCCAAAAAAGCTCTAGCCACTGCACTTGCTGTAAAAGGATGTGCTAATGCAATGAAATGTGCATATTTAGTGAGCCTATCAACCACCACCATGATGACATTATGACCTTTAGATTTGGGAAGCCCTGTGATGAAGTCCATGGATATCTCTTCCCAACGCTGGCTAGGAATAGATAAGGGTTGCAAGAGACCTGGTGCCTTAATTGTCTCCCCTTTATGCCTTTGACACACCAAACATTCAGCCACAAATTTTTGAACATCACCCTTTAGCCCTTCCCAAAAGAAATCTTGCTTGACTCGATGATATGTCTTCAAAAATCCTGAATGACCACCCACTGGAGACTCATGCAACTCTGTGAGAATCTTGATTTTAAGGTTGGAATTCTTGCAAAGATACAAACTCTCTTTATACCAAAGAGTATCTCCCTTCCAACAAAACTTATCCGAACTACTAGGATCACTTTTTAATTGCTCGATGAGATTACTAGTCGCAACATCATTTTGCCACTCTACTTTGGCTTCCTCCACCCAATTTTCTTGTAATATTGAAAGGGCACACAATAAGGCTTCATCTTTCATCCTTCCTTGACAAGCATCTCACAATATTTTCTTTCCTTTCTTATATACAATCTCAAAGTCATATCCTAACATCTTAGTGACCCATTTTTGTTGCTCTATAGAAGATAGTCATGGTTCCAAAAATATTTTAGGGCTATCATGATCTGTTTTAACCTTGAAATGTCTACCCAATAGATAAGGCCCATTGTTTCATTGCATGGAGTATTGCTAGCATTTCCTTCTCATAAATAGGTTTTAGTAGATTCTTACCTTTTAATTGATCGACTCTCAAAAAGCAATTGGTCGACCTTTCTTGCATAAGCACTGCTCCTATCCCATTTCCAGAAGCATCACATTCCACAATGAATTCCTTGGTGAAGTCAGGAGTGGCAAGTACCGGAGTTGAACACATAGCCTCCTTCAATCTCTCAAATGTTGTATTGGCAGACTCATTCCAATGAAAAGAATCCTTCTTCAATAGAGTGGTGAGAGGTGTTGCTATACTACCATAATTCTTCACAAATCTTCTATAGTACCCTGTCAATCCCAAGAATCCTCTCAGTTTCTTAATGGTTTTTGGAATAGGCCATTCCATGATAGCCTTAATTTTGTTAGGGTCCACCTTTACTCCTTCATGTGAAACTATGTGTCCCAAATACTCCACCTCTGTAAGACCAAAGCACACTTGGATTTAGCATAGAGTTTATGATCTTCAAGTATTTGTAATGCTTGGTCCACATGTTGCAAATGTTCTTCCCAAGTCTTGCTGTAAATCAATATATCATCAAAGAATACTAATACAAACTTTCTCAAGAACTTCTTAAAAATGGAATTCATCAAACTTTGGAATGTAGATGGTGCATTGGTAAGACCAAATGGCATCACCAAAAATTCATAATGACCCTCATGAGTCTGAAATGATGTCTTACAAATATCCTCCTCCTTAATCCAAATTTGGTGATAACCAAATCTAAGATCTAACTTGGTAAAACATAGCTCCATTTAATTCATCTAGCAAATCATCAATGACTGGAATTGGAAACTTATCTTTAATGGTATATGTTGAGCACTCTATAATCTGGACACATGCCCAAGTATCATCCTTCTTACGTACCATCACCACTGGCGAGGAGTAAGCACTTTGGCTATGCCTAATGATTCCTGCCTCTAGCATCTCTTCAACAATTTTTTCTATCTCACTCTTTTGTATGTGTGGATACCTGTAAGGCCTGATGTTCGGTGGTTGGCTCCTGGGACTAACTGTATGGCATGATCATGATCCCTCTTAGGAGGAAGTCCTTTAGGCATATCTCCAAGAACAATTGAATGACGATCAATTATAGCTTGCAAATCTGGATGAGTAGGAGTAATAGATTGAGAGACTTCTAATGAACATAGTTGGGCCACAAATCCATCCACTCCTTTCTTAAGCAACTTTTGCATTTGATGAGAGCTTACCATTTGTGGAGATTTTTCCTTCAACCCCCTTAGCTCTACTAGCCTTCCTTCTGATTGAAATCTCATGAATATTTCTTGGAAGTTCATCTCAATTGTTCCTAATGTAGTAAGCCATTGTACTCCCAAAACAATATCTGCTGCACCCATGGATATCGCATACATTGGGGTATCAAGTTGATAATCTCCCATGGATAATTTAATGCTATGACACTTCCCTAACAACTAACTGTACCACCATCTGCAATCAAAACTTGAAACTCTGGAGCTGGATATATGAAACAATTTAGATGAGTAGCTAACTTTTTGTTGATGAAATTATGAGTACTACCTGAGTCGATCAACACTGTTACCTTCTGCTTCTTTAGGAAACCCACCACCTTGAGATTTTGTGGAGCATGAAACCTGAGAGTGCATGACAAGAAATGATTGGTTGAGAATCATGTGATTCCTCATTTGACTCCATTTCATCTTCTAGTATGGGTTCCTCCTCTTCTTCCTCATTGGGACCTTCAATATAAAACAATTTCTTTTCACTACATTTATGTCCTCCTGTATTTGCTATCACAATTGAAACACAAGCCTTTGCTCTTTTCTCCTCAATTTGTTGTGGAGTCAACTTAGTAGGTTGTGTTGAATATCCTTTCTCTCTTGTCACATTAGCCCTTTGCTTCTTAGGAATCAAATATTTCTCCTCTACCCCGGCTAAGATAAAAGACTCATTTATGGAACTAGGGCTAAACATGCACCTCATGTTGAATGTGATCCTTGAGACCACCCAAGAATAAATCATTCAAGTTTTCCTCTATAATTGAATCCACCCTTAAGGATAGATTTTGGAATTGTTGAATATAATCCTTAACTGATCTGTTTGTTGAAGTTTAGCTAGCTGGCTGAAGAAGTTGTCTGTGACGCTATTGCTATATTGTGCTTGGAGTTCCTCTGTAAAAATTGACCATGAGACGGTGAGCCCCTTTTTACCTCGATGAGTGCAAAGCCAACGATACCAAATGAATTGATCTGGTTCTAAATATAACGAAGCCATCGTGACCTTTTGTCCATTCGGGATTTGGTGTACTTCAAAAAAATTCTCCATTTGGTTTATCTATGTTAGAGGATCCTTACCATCAAACTTGTGCATATCCACCTTTGGAAATAAATTCCTAGATCCCATAGGAGTACTAAAGCTTGTGTTAGTAGTGGCTGACCTAGAATTCTCACCTTGGTCACTTGAGAACTCCTTTCTTGATTCAGCTATGTAGGTGCTTAACATGTTTCGCATTTCCGACATATCTCCTCTTAGGTCACACATATCCATCTTAATTGAGGAAATTTCTTCCTTGACCTTATTGTTAATTGAGGAAATTTCTTCCTTGACCTTATTGAGTTCTTCATTATGAGGAATATCCTCGATTGTTTCACCATCCTTATCAGGAGTCTTCCCTGGAGTGACAGCATTCTTTTTACCCCTTGTTGCAGGCCCTATCATGATGGAAACCAATAATGTTGAAATAAATCACACAAATGAAACTTAATTTCTCTAAAAAATTTCCTGTAATCTCCTTTAGTATTTCTTCAAAAACCCAATAAAAATCAGACTCCAATTCAACAAGATGTGCGAGATATGTAGATTCCAAAAAAATGGTGTAGAAACCCTAATTCTGCAATAATTCGCTTAATTATTCTCCAATTCTTCTAAAATATGGACTGTAGCTTCTTCAATATGTTCTTCAAAAACCCTTTAAAAATCAGAAAAAAATTCGACAAATTCTGAAAGATATGCTCTTCCCAAAATCGCCTCCAAAATTGAGAAAAACCTTGCCTCTATGGTGCCAAGATCATGCTCTGATACCACTTGTTATGAAATAACTTGCACAATAGAATAATATGATATGAAATATGCTGCAAATACTTGATAATAACTAAGAATAACAAGCCACTTTGAGGGGAAAACCTCCAAATATCTCTAATGAGAACACACTTCACAACTTGATGATGAAATAAGACTCACAACCTCCTATATATACCTATTTATGCCAAGGATATCACCTAGGCCGACTTAGACACACCTATATAAGACTTAGGCCGACCTAAATAACTAAATAACAATATACTAATGATAATATGACTTAATAGAGAGTTAAGATAGCCACAAGCCGACTATTCATAACCCAATGTACACTAATATTAAGGGCGTAGCACATTATCCAATAGGTGTATGCACCTTCACTTTATACATGAACTTTTAGAGGCGAATGCACATGCAGGAAAGAAATTATGTTAAGTTACAAAGGCATCTACATTATTTGATGGGTGTTTGTTCCTTCATTTTAAACATAGGATTTCAAAGGTGAACTCACTTTTAGACAATCATATGCATTGAGTTTTAGAGGCAACTATGTTTTCAAACAATCATTTGTACTTCACATTTAGACCCATATCTTCAGACATGAATCCATTAGTGGATGGGTGAATACACAATCTTCAAGGGTGATTATGAAGTCTTCAGATGTGAATATGCCACATACACAAGTTACCTTATAGACAAGCAGTTGCACAACCTTCAAGGGTGGATCTGCTCAGTTCCTAGCTAATTATGCTCTATACATTAGCAAAAAAAGAAAGGTGTAAAAAAATAAATTTTTGGTAGAATATCTTACATCACCTTATAGTTTTCCTTTCCAAAATAATTTCTTTGAGGGCTTCACTTTACTGTTGGGGTAGGTTTTCCAATCCTCCTTGGCCTAACATTCTTTTTTTTTTCATCATTTTTGGCATCAAATCATCTTCTTTTACAACTTGTTATCGTTTTTCCAAGACCAATGTATTAAACTACTAACTTATCTTCTACAAGAAAATTAGTCAAATACCTATGTGAGTCTTTTTCATACTAGTTAGGCATGCTTAATTTTCTAAAGGTTCAATTAATCTATGTTTTGTGTTTGGGATTGGTTTATTGGTGTATGCTCTCCCTATTCTTCTATGTGTGAGTATAGGGGATCAAAAATGCCTAGCATTTGCTTCCCTTTAGGAGGCCTGCTTGGGGATTTCATCACCCCAAGGGATGACCTCAACCACATGAACTAATAAGGTATATAAAGGGAGGAGAAAGAAATGTGTACCCCAATCTAGTCACCTCATGTCTAGTGGAGTGCTAATACAAGGGTGATTCTAAGTTAGGTGTGAAGGGTTGGTTTGAACTTTCTTGCTGAAAGTTCTCGACCCACACTTGTGACGGGCTAGTGTTCATGAGTGTCCATCATGCACCCTCCTGGTGTTTAGAGGACTCCCTAGTGATTTTGTATCAAACTAGAATAGGACCTATCAATCATAGCTTAGTGGAGTGTAACGAATGTTTATTTTACCTCGAAGTTACTTACCATGTACTCTCTTAGGTTGAGATAGAGATCTTCAGGTGAACTTCAAAAATTCTTAGGGACGAAAAAGTGTGACTGTGTCATTGAGCTTGTTTCATAGATCTCTACCTATCTTCCTTCACAAGAAAGGCTGCTCCACCCAAGTATTGAGGAGTATTAACCCAAGCAATTGGGTGGTGGGCCTACACTAAGACTATAATCCTACCTAGCTAATCTAGGTTTGTGTTGCCTAGAGTGACTTCTTGTGCATACCTATGATTTTCTTTTATCCATCTCAGTCCATCTCTATATGATTTGTGTGTTGTCCTTTTTCATAGGGTTGTTCACCAGTCCTTAAGAAGATCCACTTTACTTAGGGGTGGCTCTCCTTAGTCCTTACGAGATTGCACTCTAGTGTCTTGTCCATCCAGTCAGGTCATCCTTCATAGGTGGTTCCACTTGTCTTAGAGGAAGATATGCTATGTCCATAGGTGGCTACACTTTATTTAGAGATAGTTGTGCTTCCTTGTCTAGTCATTCTCATCATCATCATCCATAGGTGATTTTGCTTGGCTCTTAAGCAGATATGCCGTATCTAGAGGTGAATTTATTGGTCACCTCTATCATCCTTCTTAGGTGGATACTCCCTATTTATAGGAAGATCTATTGATCACCTTTTTCATCCTTCATAGGTGGATACACCATGTCCATAGGTAAATTCATGCTATTCTTGGGTGGATCTGTTATCCATACAAAATTGAGAGAGTTAATCATTCCCATCACAAATAGCCTATATCTTCCTAAGTCCAAAACTATAATCTAGTTATTTTTCCACTTCATATCTAGTCCAAAACAAGCACTTTCATCTCATCAACCATCAACAATCTCTCTAACGCATCCTCCCCTTTGAACAATAATTCAACTTAACCCATCCTATTGATATCCAAATCATCCACAATCCAAAATCCAACCTCAAACACTTAATCGAGATCATAAATCCTAAATCAATTATCCATCATAATGCTTTCTTGGGAACTTAGCCTATGCCAAGTTAGTAATCTCTTGTCCATGTTATTTCACCTTGAACTAGAGGTGTATTTTGCATCAATATCTCCTCTTTCTTGAGAAATTGGCCTATCTCAAGTAGGAAATCCATCTGATCAAACTTTGACATAGGATCTCGACCATAGTTGAGAGGATATTATCATCCATCTATCCAATGATCATCTCATTAGTTTAGTTGCATCCATGAACTTAGGAGCCCATCACACCATATATTCCAAATCATCCTAATATGAGCTTAAATCAAAATCCTAATATGAGCTTAAATCAAAATCCTAATTTGAGCTTAAATTAAATCCTAATCTAAGCTTAATCTAAATCCCAATATGAGCTTTAGTACATCCACATCCAATATCTAATATTGAAAGTCTAATGACGTAAATTTTCACCCCTTACAAATTACCCATTTTCATACCCTTCACCTTAGAAAATGAAATTTTGATGATTGTAGTGTAGAAAAATGTTGGGCCCTTCTAATTAAAATGGACTTAACAATTCCTTAATTTAGTGTTGTAAAATGTATCCCTTTACATTTTCACACTTATTTGGGCTCTCTTAATTAAATTGAGCTTAATTAGGCCTTAATAATCCCTTTAACTCATTTACAAGCCTAATAACTTACATTTTTTGAAGTGGAAACCTGACAACAATTAATGCCTAAACATAACACTTTACGTTGAGCAATGTGTGTTCCAAGAATAGTGACCTGGGACCCATTTGCCCTTAGGAAAATGGGTTCTCCCTAGACCTTTCAAACTAAATTTAAATCATATTTTTGGCATTATTTTAACATCTTCAAATTCATATTTGAATGTTGGCTTGTGATATTTGAATTTTTGGAAATTAAGGATACATACAGGCTATAAATACAAGATCTTTTTATCAATTCAAGTCTAATTTTTTTGTTTCAAGAAATTTCACCTAGAGTTTTATGAGAATTCTTCAAGCATTTGAAGAGAAATCAAGGGCATTCTAGAGTAGATATATCAAAGAATTATTTTAGCATTCAATATCTAGTCATCAAATGGTCAAAGTATTTTGTCATCATGCATGTGTTTGGAGCTAACATTGTGATGTAAGTTTCAAGATCAACTCAAGCATTCAAAGAATTATTCAAAGTATCAAGATCTACATTCAATTTCACCATTTCATGCAAGTTACAAACTTGATAAGATCTCTATTATCAAAGCTTCACTCAAGGATTTGTTGAGTGGTAACATAGCTTTGTTCATTCCTCATTCCCTCTTTCATTTCATTATTTCATTTCAAGGTTTGATTACCAAAATAGGGTTTGACCAAGGCAAACCCCCATTCACTGAAAACAAAAAAATTTCTCTCTTGTGTCTGCGATTGCAGATTTAGGTTGAAGAAGGATTGAAGACCTTTTGGAGTGTAAGAAATGAAGAGTTTTCAAAGTTGTAAAAGTTGTCAAATTTTTTGTCAAATTACAAAATCTAACCTACAAATTTGATTTTTGACTTTCCTAAAACTTGGACAAATTAGAAGCTACAAATCTATGTTAGAGGCTCCCAAAAGTTGCAAAAATCCCTAAGCAAAGACATATTCACCCATGGGTGAATGAGTCTCAGTCAGCCTTCAAAAACTCACTTTTGGTGACTAGTAAACATATTTCTACCCTTCTCAGATCTGCATTTGGTTTTCCATTTCTACAAATATTGAGTTTAATATTGTTGTTTCAAGTGTTAGAGTGCATTTTGGAGTTGATTTTATATTTTTAGTTTTTCTCCCCATAGTGTTACTTGACCTTGACACCCATCCTAAGAGAATAAGGAAATCTAAATATTCTCACTTTGACTTGATTCACCTAAGGGTTGTTAATCAATTCTTTGTGGGAATCTCATTTGCTAATGAAATATTGAGAAATAGGTCCATCACACCTTATTTTCCTTCATTCCATACTTGATCCAAAACCTATTGGAATTGTTGCCTCAATCTTACAGGATGGAACCTTTAGAAGAGCAATGTCGGTGTGACATTTCTTTGGTCTGGCCGACTGGTAGTTTGGGAACCTTGTGAAATATTCTGGTCACTGTGACCTTGTAGAAGTCTTACTGAACGCTTTCACTTTGGAGTTTATCACTGTGACATAAAGTAGTCATTGTAACTTCTCATCGCATGGAGATCTCTAGCTGACAGGCCATTCAATCAAGCATCGGGGAGACTCATAGTGACTGAGGGCTTCAAAGTGACTTCAACACTTAGGAAGAAGTCCCAACAACATTGGAAGGTCTTGCCGATAGGGATAGGCATTGAAGTCATCTAGATAACCTATGGCGGCTCAGTGAGAAGTCTTACCAAAAGTAACATGTCTCGGCAACAATGTTGGAGCTTTCGGGGAAACCCTTGGGTGATTAGTAAGAAGTCTTACCAATAGTTATATGTCTCACCGACAGACACTTGGAGTAACTTAAGGATCTCGGTGTGAAGTCTCAGTGATGAAGGATTGTCTTAGTGACAATGTAACACTCGAAGACATTGAGGAGACCCTTGGCTGAAATACTTGTTTTGATATGATGTCTCATCAAATATGGGAAGTCTCACTGATAGCACGTGGGGTCATCAGTTTGGTGTGACTCTTGGCGAGTAGTGGTTTAACTTAGAAGCCTCGGTAAGAAGTCTTTCCAAAGGTTGATTCTCTCGCCAACAATGGAACACAACGATATGACTTAAAGGCTTCAATATGAAGTCTTGGAAAAAGCAGTAAGTTTGGCCAACAAGATAGACTCAGGGTGACTTGGAACTTGTGGGGTGATGTCTTGGTGAAGGGTATTTGTCTTGTTGATAGGAATGTAATAGACATCAGAAGTTTCAGTATGACTTTAGAACCATGGTATGATCTCTCAGCGAATGACTAAAGTCTTGGCGACTAAGGAACACTTTGGAATGACTTATGAGCTTGGTGTAATGTCTCATTGAATGGTGATTATCTCACCAATGAGAATGCTGAGGTTGATGTGTCTTGAAGACTTCGATGTAATGTCTAGGAAAAGAGTGATAGTCTTGCCAACTGATGAACTCTTTGGAATACCTTGTGATATTCAGTGTGAGGTCTTGGTGACATGGCGAAGTCTTAGCGATAGCTCTCTGGACTTGATGTAACCTCTTGTCAATAGAGATGACTCTTGGCAACAATGTGTAATCTAGTCTTGTGGCATCAGGGAGACACTTATAGTGTTTCACTAACATGCAACAAAATTTGATCACTATTGACTGAGTGAAGACTGTCTGACGTGGTGTGATGTGGACCAATCCGAGAAAGCAAAAGTGAACCGTTTGTTGAACCGTTTCTGTGTGGAAGTTGGAAAAAAAAAGCACGAGGAAGTGGAAACATCAATGGATGCTAGGCTAGATGATTCATCTATTCTGATCCAATAGTTGGAAAAGAACATTTTAATAGAGCCTATAGAGAATGAATGTATACATGTATGCATTGGATGTTCTGAAGAGAAGAGAGCTGACAAGATAGAGAAGACATAGAGAGCTAACAGAGAGAAGGCCGAGTGGCTAGCTGAAAGGTCGAGGCCATGAGGCCAAAGTAGAAGAAGAGAGAGGTAGGGTTGTGCTGCTAGAATCTCTCCTGAACATGAATGCCATGGTTGATCTCTCTGGAGGTGTTTATTGTTACTAGTTGCATCCAGATAAACAAGATGTAATCTCTAGAAAGGCTAAGAGCCTAAAATTGTATTGTAACCATTTAGTTGCTGAATAATACAATGGTTTGATCTTTGGAGTGTGGGGTTTTTTATCCGAAAGGATTTTCCCAATGTAAATCTTTGTGTTCTGGTTTTTTGTTTCATCTTTCATGTCTGTTGGTTTGTGTAGTTAATGTTTATTGTTGAATTTACATGTGTTTCTCTAAGATGGATGAATGTGGGAAATAAACTATGTCTATTTCCATATTTAGACATAGTTTTTCATGTCTTTGTGGTAACCTAATTGAATTAAAGTTACCGAAGGAACTACTGTTTGGAGTTTTCATTAGATGCGCTCCACTAGATTTCCTTACAAAACCTATTTTTCTTTGTTTCAATGATGCAATCCCAACATTTTCCACCTTTCCTTGTCCACCCAATAGCTTTTTTGCATGTTGATGGAGGAATTTTGTTAAGGACGCATGTGTTTCACATAGACATTTCCGTGCCATGCTACCATCCTAATAGGATTCTTTCCTCTAGAATTTACAGAGGTATTATGTTCCTTCATTGGACGTGAACCGTAATGCCTCCTGCCCCCTTGACCAATGCAAAACAACTTCTTTGCCTCCATTTTTCTTTCAAATTGCTAAAAAATTCATTCACTCTAACTTCTTGGATGAATTCACTCTTGGCTTCAATCTAGACACACACACTTTCAAGCTTCACCACCTCCATTGTAGCTGCAAGCTACTGTTTTCTTAGCTCCTCTTCTCCATTGTTATGATAACATTGTTGGAGAACTTGTAAGCTCATGCCTTCTACTTTCCTTGATAGCAATTGGCTATGATGGTGACATCCACCATTTTCATTTACTTTTGGATCATCATACTTGCATAGTACCATATTATGTTTTGTGTATTGCTTGGTGCTTCCATTTCCAATACACCTTATTTATCATTTGCTACATCATTGCTATCTGGCTATTTGTGAAGGTGGAAACACCAATATGGGGAACTAATTAAGGAATTCCTAAAAAAATCCCCAAAATTTCCTTGGTCTTGTGTATGTAGGTAATTTTCGATTGGAGTTATTCAAAGAATCAAGTTGCATGAAGTTGTGTATCACTTTCTTATCCTTGTTTGTAAATTTGAAGATAGAATAGCTAAATTATTCTTCTTTTTGTACTTCATTTATGTACTTTCTTTACATTTTGTTATAACATATAATCTATTAGTTAATTTGTTAGCTTATCTCCTAGTGTTTTTATCAGTTCCTCACACTGTCTATCTATATGGATGCCAACACCCCACTGAGACGCTAGTGTGTCACATTGTTCTATGTCTTACACTATCATCCTTAGGTAGTGAGCTATTTAAGTTGCATATTGAAATCTAGAAATTGGCTCTTTTGACCCCCTAAAGCATTCGAGTTAGCAGACAAACAATAGCAACTAGATTTCTCTTCCTTTTCAACCTTAACCACTTAACCTTTTTGAATCACTTAGAAAGCTTGAGGTAGATCAAGGTAGCCTATTACTTAGGGCCCTCTCATGACTTGGGGTCTCTGAGCAGTCGGTCCCCCTCCTCTACATTTTCGTGAACCTAATGCAAAAAAAAATTGTACACAATCAAATCAAAAAAATATTTTGAGCAATATACAATATGGATTGTGGAAATTTGATATCATTATTTTGGTTATGTTTCATAGTATTCAAGGAACCATCTCTTGTATTCTAAGTGTGTTGTAGTTTGTGTGTTGTAGAGCGGATAGCCTTGCAACCTAGCCTACGACCACTAGCACCATAGTTAGAAGGATCCCTAGGCATTGTGAACCAAAATTTAGATAGGTCAATGTCTGATTGTTCAACCTTTGGGGTATCCTAACGAAGTAATTTCAAGGTATATAAACATGGAATCTTTTATGCATATCCCTTGTCCTCCTATGCAGCTTGCAAATGGATCACCTGCTATAACTTTTACATCATAGGACCTATTAGAACTGTAAAATTTTGAAATTTTTGTAGTTTATTGCATCCAAGAGTTTCCAGCATTAAGTCCTCATCATAAGCATAAAATTCCCTCTTTGTATTGTCTTGCTTTTTTTTTGTCATAAAATCCATTGAATCCATCAAGTCCTTTGTGTTTCATTGTATTTCCTATTTCAATAGGACATAGTGAAAGTCTCCCCAACTTATGTAATCTCCACTGATGTATGTTTGTTGCAAACTATTGACAGGATAATTTTCTTGTTTCGGCAACAAAAGGAGTCATTTAGGCAAAGGGAATCATTATTGGAGTGAAGTCATAGTGAATACATTGTGTTTCACCAACCAGCGCATGAGGAATTATATCGGCCAAGCTAAAAGTATTCTGGAGAATGTCTTGGTGAAGTATTTTTTCTTGCCGACTGGCATATAAAAAATATATATCGACAAAAGGTTAAGCCATTGATGTAATTTCATGATTTATACAATATGTCATACCGACTAATACATAAAGGGGTTGTTTCAGCCAGACTGAATGATATCAGCATGAAGTCATAACGAAATCAGTTTGTCTTACTGACTGGCTTGCAAACAAATGTCTCGGTAAGACTTATGTGCATCGGGGAAGGTCTTAGCGAAGTGTCTATTCTTTGGCAAAACCAAGTTTAAGGGGTTTCATAAAAAATCCCACAATGAGAAGCTATAGAGTCTTGTTGAATAAAAAGTTATGCCGATAGAGATGTGCATCGCCAGGAGAAGAAGTCTTTGGTATGAGCTTCACTGAGGCTTGAAAGATATACCAATAGAATATTTCAGGGTGAGTCTTGTGGAATGGAGTAATTTAGAGAAGTGGATTCGGCCAGACATTTGGTGTCAGTATGAGTCTTTCCGAGTTCTCAGAGTCTTGCTGATGGAATTTATTTCATCAATAGGATTATTTTCATCAGTGAAAGGGGTGACCTTGTCATAGCGACTAGAGAATACATTGAAGAGTACATATTGGTAAGAGACAAAGATATCTATGAGACATCTCCCCGACTTGATTTTGTCTTAGCAACATGGAAAACATAAGCGATAGTCATCATTTTGATTCCAAGTGTTGGTAAGACTGCAGAGTGTCTTGGCTAAAGGTTAAGAAATGTTACAAAAGGACTTCACCCCAGATTTCAAAATTTCTCATCGACATGACATTTGATGCAACAGTGCTAGTTTCGAACAAGGCTTCATTTGTGCTTCATTAATGGCACGATAGGGTATAACAACAAAGTTTTAATCAATTCTTCAGTACCAAATTTATTGCATTAGAATTTGCAAGGCAAGTTGAGAACTGGGACATCTTTTAGTTTGAGGAGTCTGAGCTAAATACTGTAAGTAATTTCTTCTTCTTTTTTTCAAATTTTGATTCTATAAGCTTGAAAATGGAGTCTTCTAGTTCTAGAAGGGCTAAGGGTAGAAAGCTTGGTGAGAGTAGTTAGTTGAAGGGAAAGAAACAAAAGACTGATACATAGCATGAGGTTATTGAATGAAGATTGAACCAAGACCTTATTGATCAACCACCTAGTTTAGGGCCTAAAGCTAGAAGGTCCACACAACTTAGGGAAGAAGTTTATAAGCTAGATGATAAATGAAAGTTCATAGGTGATGTGTGGACTGCTGTAAGAGGGTATGAATTATTCAATTTTCACTACCATAGGAGAAACCATTTTGATCCAGTCTGTAATCCATGGAAGTTGAATGTATGAAAATTGGTGTGCCCTAATGTATTCGTAAATGTAGAATTGGTACAATTGCTTGCTGATCAAATGTATGATCTAAAACATAAAGCTATATGTGATCCTTCTGGAAAACCATAGATATATGTATCAAAAGAAGCAGTAGGTTAGGTTTTCAAATTGGAAGGGTTTTGCAATGAGGAAATCAGTTGTGAGGAGTTGTAGAAGGAATTTTCAAGAATAGATACAATTTACAAGGGTTGGAGGTTACCAATTCATAGGGTTAGACAAGGTAACAAGCCAGAACCTCTGGAAGATAGTGAGGGGCCTCCTAATCATGTAGATTTGTTTGAACCTTATATGAAGTACACATATTTCTAAATGTGTCAGGTGTTGGGAATGGATGCCTTGGAATTCATGTCAATGGTGCCAATGATTATCACAACAGATATCCAATATCATAACTCCAGGCCATTTGACTATGCTTCATTTATTTCTAAGGAGCTTGATTCAAGATTGATGCCTATAAATGGTGGAGCTTCTATTGTTCATCTCAGAAACTATTCATTTTTTATGCACTTAGTGCTATATTCTGGACAGGAGTTAGGGGTATGGTCTTCAGAGATGAGGATTTCTCAAGTTGGTAAAGAGGGTGAAGCATTTCCTATTTAGCTGTGGACTGATATTTGGGACAGTAGGTTTCCTGGTTCTAGTTTCATTCATTTTGAAGAGAATTTTGTAAAAGAATTGTATAAATTGTATCATTATCCTTGTAATTATTCATTGACTGATGAGATCAAAAGATTCCTTTAGCCAAAAGACTTCAATGGGCCAATTGATCATAACTTGGGAGATTGGTATTGCTTGGAGGGAGCAAAAGTGATCAGAGTATATGGATTTGAAGATACTCCTTTTATTTTGCCAAGGACAGTTCCAAATAGAGTTGCATATTTGGAAATTGTCAGACAAATGGATTACTGCAGTGTGATGCATTTAAGCTCTTTTGGGAAGCAGGCTTTTCTGCCTAGTGCTTTGTGTTTTGGTGATTTCACTGTGTTGGCTAAGGAGGGATATAATTCAATCCTTGATAGATTGTTGCATTATAATATGAAAAGAGGACCACCCAGGAAAAAATTTGACCCTGAAGGATATATCAATTCAGCCAAAGAAAGGATTAACTTTGGAGGGTATCAACATGTACCCTATCCTTTTGATGATATGATCAGGAATCTGGATGAAGATGAAGTAGAAATGGTAGTTGAAAGATATAACCAGGGGCTATAGGATATTGAGGTATTGTCTTCTAGAGATGAGGAAACACCAAGAGTTAATGTACCACAAGGGAAATCAGAAAAGGTATCGAGTTTGAGGACTTAGCAGTATGTCTGCCCAGTTAGAGAACAGAGTATTGAAAGTGGTGATGTTGATGCAAGGCACATGGAATACAGATCATTTGTTTCTGATGATGAGTTTATAAATTCCCTAGAATTCAAGGCATTTTTGTACAAGTAGAAGGGGAAGGAAATAAGAGATAATGTTGATGATGTTACTTCAAGAAATGAGGAACAATTGTTGGCCCAGTTGAGAAAATGTGTGGATGATGAAATGACAAATATGACTCCAGAAAAGGGGAGGAAAATGTTGGAGAGCACTGGTGTAATTATTTTTCCTGGCCTTGATTTGAACTTTGCATTGGTCTTTGATAGTTTCTTGAAGGCCAGTAATGCTACACATAAGCTTGACAAGGAAAAGGTGATAGAAGTGTATGTAGGCTCCAATTATAATATTGATGAGGGATCATTGATGATATGGGCTTTGTACCCACCCCACAGGAAATTAGTGATAATTGATACAAAGAAGACATTTGGCCATGTCATGACTCTAAAAGTTGGAGAAGTTGATCCTGTAGCTACTGCAAATATTGGGGTAAATATTGGAAAGTTGAATAAGGCACAAATTCAACTATTGATAAAAGAAAGAGAAATGTACAAAGCAAATAATGAAAAATTTCTAACAGAAAATGATAGACTCGAAGATTTGGATGGTGTTTCAATGGGGACAACCAAAATGATCACTCAAGGAGAAAGCTCTCAGGCAAAAGATCATTGGGTAGGATCAAGTGCTTATTCTTAGGGAAAGCATGATGCAATTGCAACAATTGTCAAGAAGAGGCAGGATCATTTGACATCTTAGTTGAATAAATTGTGTGGAAAATACTCTCATACTCTTGCTGCATTGAAGGAGCACAAAAGGATGGATGGAAGAATCATGGAGAAGTTTCATGAATTGACCCAAAGTGATGAGGCTAGTAGTACTACACTTGAAGCTACAAATCATATTATCAATTGCCATCGAAACTTCTATGATGAATTGCAAGGGGATGAACATAGGTTAATTGAATCCGCTAAGAAGACTATGATCACATTTTCTGATGACAATGGGGAATTGAAAGAATCCACCAGGTGGAGAAATGAATGTGAGTCAATGTTGAATGAAATCATGAAGACAACTGCTGTAGTGGATACAACATTGGAGGAGGCGAGCGAGCAAAATGAGGAAATGGTCAAGATGGAAATCATGATCTAGAATGTTGTTGGAGATGTGGATACATATGAGCGTCGGGATTATTTGGATCACCTCACTAAGAATCACTTGTGGCTTAATAGAGCCTAATTATTCTCTATCTTTTGTTTTGTAATTTGATATTTCCTATTTCTGAAAGGATGAGTCCTTTCATATTCTTAATGTATAAATATCCATTTTGTAAACAATGTGTGGGCGATAGGTATAATAGGATAGAGAAAAGAAAAATATGGTGGAACACCATGATTCACTAGGCTGAGACTCTGATGTATGTTTTGAAGCCATGGAGACATCAATGAAAATCACCTGATTTGCTAGCATATTCTGGTGTCAATTGTTGTGTTGTGCCTATTGAAAGAATGATTTAAGTTGTCTCTAAGATTGATATTGCCTGGTTATCTAAATTAGCATAACATGTTTATGTTTGGTTTATCAATACATATTTGTCGTATCTGTGTGATTGGTTGATAAGTTCTTTCAAGGAAGGATTAAATCCTTTTAATTAATCACAGTAATCACAGAATTTCATTTAGATCAGTAAGAATAACTTAATAATCATAATCTTGCATGTTCATACTAGTTATAAACAAAATATGCCAAACAATTTGAATGTCCTCTAAAAAGAAGTCACTCGTTTAAGATTTCATTTGAATCTGTATACTATATAAGGAACTGGTCTCACCGTTTCCATCATTCAGTTTCCTTCATACTTTTTTACATCTGTTAACCGAACATATTAGGGTTTAGTTTTGAGTATTACTATATAATATATATCAAATTTGTTTTATTTTTTCCATTTCAATCTGCCATTGTGGAAAAATCATGGCATGAAAAGAAGATCAATATTCAAGTCTACTTCATTTGTTACAGGTATACCCACCTAGGTCTAGCAGCACCTGGAGAGTAGAAGGTTTAATTGTTTCAAACCTTGTTCTGTTGCCCTAAAACGTTGTGAAAGCTTGGAAACCTTTCATGGTTCAAACTTGCATTTTTGACAGCTAACAAATTGGTGAGTCTACTGGGGACAACAAAGAATCTGTGTGTTAATCATAGAGTTAGAAGTCCTATATACAGACTTTGCTGGGAATAACAAGTAACAATATTTTTTTCTCACTTTCAATAAAGTGAGTGGTGACTCTGATTAAACATTGCAATATGAATGGAAGAAGATCTCAATTTAGGGGAAGTCATTCTGGAGCTCCTTCTAGAAATAGTAGGTGGGCACATAAAGATGATAAGGTTGACAAGGGTAAAGGGAAAAGTGAGGACATGTGCTTTACAAACAAAGACAAATCATCAATACCTTATGGTGAGAATTGTCTTGACACATGGAAAGATAGTTAAACAGAAGAGCCTTGTACCCCGAAAGATTAGAAAAATCCTTTTTACAACCCTCAGAAATAGGCTAAGCAAGAAGCTAGAAAACAGGCTGAATTTGAAGCTAGACTCGAATCTGAACGACTCAAAATTCAATATGAATATGACCAAAAAATGGAAAGTAATCATAATGGACCTACTAATCAAGAAATTCATCAAGAAGATTATGAATCTTTAAGTTTTGAGGAAGTCAGGGCATGGTATGAATCTCAGAGAAAGGAAAGGGAAGAGCAGGAAAAGGCCCAAATGATACAAGCAATGAGAGAATTCAAACTACAAAAAGCTCAGAACATTCCTCACACATCTAGGATTCCCCCAAAGTATGTACCACCCCATAAACAGGGTAATCATGGTGTTGGGTATTCTAAACCACCAAGGATCCCTCACCATCAAATTGGGAATCAATATAGACAACCAAATCATCCACCTCATATTCCCACACAACATACAAATAATTATCCACCTCCTAGTCAGCATCATGTGCCACAACAAAATATACAGTACAATAACCCTATGTACCAATATCAGCACCCACCTAATCCTCCTCCTTATCAGTATACAACCATTATTACACAATTTGATCTAGTAGGGTTTCAATTATACCCTTATCCCATGGACAGTAGTTGCAGAGGTTTAGTGCCCAAGTTTACAGGAAGTAATGCAATTACAGTCAAGGATCATTTAAGGAATTTCAATGCCTTCATTTAGGATTTGGATGTACCTTATGAAGATATGCATATGAGATTATTCATGATGTCCCTTATTGAGGAAGCTAGGGATTGGTTCAATAGCCTAGCAATAGCTTCTATTTACTCTCTCCAGATATTTCAAGATCAATTCCTTGAACAATATGGGAATCTAAGTGCACCAGATGCGGCTCTCCATGAACTAATGAGAATTCAAAAAAGTAAGAATGATTCAATTTTTGATTTCAATCAAAAATTCAATAAACTACAGAATAGAATACCTCCTGGATCAAAATTACCAGACGCTGTAGCATTAAGTGTTTACCTGAATGCATTCAACCCTAAAACAGGGTATGAGCTAAGAAAATGGTTCCCAAGGGACTTAGCTGAAGCATAGAAGACAACATTAACAATTGAGAACAACAAAAAGTCTGCTAGGATAATGAATAAGCGAGACAACCCTAGAGCTCCTCAACAAAACAATAATTACCAATATAAGCAAGAGAACACATACAAGAATGAAAGGCCAAGGCCAAGGTTGCATGACATGCCCTATAACACAAACTAGAAGGATGGAAAACTTGTAACAGATAGGCCTAGCAGTAAAGAAACTCCTGGTCCATTGAGAAAGAAGGGAACATATATGCTGAATAGTAATTATTTTTGTGAAGTTTGTGTTAAACCACACTCCCCTGATTATTGTGTAGTAGCTCAGAGAATGCAAGAAGGAGTGCTAATTGGAGATGATGGAGAAGACCACAAGATTTATTTAAATTCAAATGCTTTTCACCATGTTGAGGAAAGATATTCATCTTTAGAGGAGGGAGGTTATGAATATGATGTTTCAAAACAGAGTTATAATGTCCATATGGCTGAGCAACAGGTCTTTTCTGATTTTGAGGACGAATGTGCAGAATCACAACCTCTTGAGGTGCCTACTCAATGTAATGTGATGAGGCTCACTGAAGAGGAGATGGAAAGATTAACTGTTGTTGCAGTAGAAGAAGCCAAAAGTAAATACTAGTTGAGGAATAGGACAATAAATGAGAAGGAAGGTGTCCCTAGGGGTATCTTTATGAAAGATCAGAAAGTTGTACAAGGAGTTTCAAAGAAAATTGAAAAAAAACAAGGTGAAGAAAGAAAACAAAATCCTATCCTAAAGTATCCAGTAAAAGAATTACATAGAGAAATTCAAAAGACTAATAAGTTAGGAAGAAGAGAAAAAGAAAAGAACAAAGGAGAAACATTAGAACAACAAAAAATGATGAAGGCAGAAGGTTCCTCTTTTGATTTCACTCAAGCCTTGTCTCAGGTAAAGATGTCTGTCCCACTTCTTGAAATGATGAAAATTAAAGAATATAGGGATAGTGCAGTGCAATTGATAACAAATGAAAGTGAAAAACATGTAAGTTCTGAAAATAAAATGGTTGCTAAAAATAAGCAGGACAAAGTAAATATCCCAGAAATCTACTTGAGTAATGTATTGACAAGTCTGCCACAGGTTGATCCTTTCTTTATCACATTACTCATAAATAACAAATTATTGAGGAATTGCATGATAGATTCTAGTGCTGCCATGAATATTATGCCAGTAGGAGTAATGAAACAACTAGGCATGTGGGTGGATACATATGAAGGAAAATGTTATGCAATGGATAACCGACCTATTCCTGTGGTGGGTATAATGAAAGATGTAGAAGTCAAGCTAGCTGCTTATCCTCAAGTAGCTTACAATATTGATATAACAGTGATAGACACCCCTCCTCAATTCAGTATGCTTTTATCAAGACAGTGGATGACAACTATTGGTGGAAATGTCCAGTTTGATTTATCTTATGCAACAATTTTGGTAAATGGCTAAGAGGTGAAGTTGTATAGGGAGCCGAGGATGAATCAGCTCATTGACTGTGTGCTACAAGACCAAATCAACTATTTTTGTGATGTTGATGTTGGGAGTTTCAATATAGAACCAGCACAACCAGAATTGACTAATAGTGATCCTATTGAGAAGCATGTTGCACGGAACCACAATGGTGTGTGGAAAATGTATTTTGATGGAGCTTGCAGCCAAGAAGGCAATGGAGCTGGGATAGTATTTGTTTCGCCTGAAGGTACTACATTTAAGTATTCATTCTTGTTAACTTTTGAATGTACAAATAATGTGGCAGAATATGAAGCTCTATTAACTAGACTGAATATAGCGGTGAAGCATAAAATAAAGTTGTTGGTTGTTCTAGGAGATTTAGAGTTAGTTGTCTCATAGATTAAGTCAAAGTATGCAGTAAAAAACAAAAGACTAAAGCAATATAGAAATGTTGTATGGGATACAATTGAGTTTCTTGATGCTTTCTCAATTGAGTGGGTAGATAGGTCAAAGAATATAATGGCAGATTTCCTAGCTAGTATAGCATTGAAGAGAGATGATATTATGTTGGCTAGAGTGTCACAAATTGAATTCAAGATAAGGCCTATTGTTCCTGATAATGTATATAGCTGGTAAGTTTTTAATGATGACATTGATCTTTTGAAATTCCTTCACTGTATAGACCAATATGAAGCCCAAGAATTTGATTTTAACGCCTTTTTTGAAGAAGTGGATGGGAAGCAAATAGTCTTTGGAAAAGAGATCTTACAGCTCAAAACAAATAAGATTCCTAAAGACTTGGTGGCATTAGAGAGGGTATATGATGGAAGTGATCAGTCTTTAATGAAGAAAACACTAGTTGGAAGGGATGATATTGAAGAAATTAATTTGGGAACTGAGATGGCACCAAAAAAGGTGTACATAGGTAAAAAGATAAGTCCTGCAATTAGAAGAATGTTGATAGAATTGTTCAGAAAGTATAAACATGTATTTGCTTGGTCTTATGAAGATCTGAAAGCATATAGGGAAGACTTGTTTCAGCATGAAATACCATTGAAGCCAGACACTAAACCATTCAGACAAAAGAAAAGGCCTATAAATCCAACTCTAGAACCTAAAATGCAGGAGGAATTGGCAAAGCTCAGAGATGGTGGAATCATTAAGCTAATTAGACATTCAACATGGGTTTCAAATCTGGTCCTTGTCAGAAAGAAAAATGGAGATATCAGATTATGTGTAGATTTTAGAAATCTAAACATAACGTCCCTCAAAGACAATTATCCTTTGCCTAATATGAAGGCCATATTGCATAAGGTGACAGGCTGCAAGTTGTTGTCTATGATGGATGGATTTTTCAGGGTATAATCAGGTCAAGGTTAAAGAGTCCGAGCAATATAAAATAGCATTCACAAATCCTTGGGGAATGTATGTTTATCTGAGAATGCCATTTGGTCTCACTAATGCAGGGGTGACTTTTCAAAGAGCCATGGATGTGGCATTTGCTGATTTGATTAATATTCTCATGGTGGTGTATCAAGATGATCTCACTGCTTACTCCAAGAAGGCTGAGGATCATGTTCATCATTTGGAAAAGGTATTTATAAAATCCCTTGAATATGGTATTAGCTTAAACCCTAAGAAGTGTAATTTTGCAGTTATAGAGGGTAAAATTTTGGGACATATTGTTTCAAAGGAGGGGGTTAGGACAGACCCTGAAAGGGTTGAGGCCATTGATAAAATTCATGTCCCTAAAAATGTTAAGGCAATACAATCATTCTTTGCACAGATAAATTTTGTTAGGAGATTTGTCTCTAACTTTGTTGAGATTGTTAAACCCATAGCAAGAATGTTGAGGAAAGGACAAAAGATAGAATGGACTACAAAGGCTTTGGATGCTTTTGTATCTATTAAACAAGCCATCAAGGAGGCTCCTATTCTTAAATCTCCTGATTTTTCAAAACTTTTTCAGATTTTTTCATTTGCCTCAATGCATATTGTTGCAGCTGTTATGCTATAGAAGAATGAAGATGGTCATGAACAACCTGTATCTTTTTTTAGTAAGTCATTACAGGGGTCTGAATTAAAGTATGATATAATGGAGAAGCAAGAATTTGCACTAGTGAAAGCTGTAAAAGCTTTTAGACCATATCTTGTTGGAGCAAAGGTAGTTGCTTATGTTCCTCATACAACAGTCAAGGATATTTTGACATAGTCTGAAGTAATAGGTAAAAGATGCAAATGGATTAACAAAATCCAAGAATTTTCCCTAGAGATACAAATTACTAAACTGGTCAGAGGTCAGGGTTTGGCTAAATTAAAGGCAGAGAATTGATGCACCAAGAATATTCTATTCTTGGAGGAATCATGACAGGAAGACATGCAAAGACATGCAGGCCATGACAGACATGCAGGCTAGGATAGACATGCAAGTACATGTAGGGACATGCAAGCTATGACAGGAAATGAATGTTATGATAGGGGATTATGATAGGGTATCTTTGACCAAGTGGTGCATAAATAATTTATTTTAAATTATTTATTCAAAAATGTTGGAAATGGACAAGTGGAAAATAAATAATTTATTCAAATTATTTATTTAAAAAAATGAAAAGAGGAGCATTTAATTAAATTTATTAATTTAATTAAATGGAGAGATAGAATTAGACCTTAAATAATTAATTTAGATTACTAATAGGAAGGGTGGTATGGGATAGTTAAATGATTTTAATAACATTTAACTACTAAGAATTAAGGGACCATGAATAGATAAATAATTAATGGTAATTATTTAACTATAGATGAAAGATGACAAAATAATTAAATAAATAATAATTTATTTAACTATTGAAGAAGAGGAAGAAATTAGTGACTCAATTAGTTTATTTAATCGGTCAGGATAGAATAAATATTAGAAAGTGAGTTAATTAAATAATTATTAAAAATTATTTAATTAATAGAGGAATATAATCAAACATAATTGAATAACTAAAATTATTATCAAAGGACGAGGATGAAGAAAAATGACACTCGAAAGCTTAGGACATTTTTATGTGTCCACATTTTGCCCCTCTTTGTCATAATGTAGCATGTCGCATTGTAAGAAAGAAAAATAAGTCAAAGTCATGCCCCAATGCAAAATAAGATGAGGAAGAATGACGAGGAGGGTTACGATATGCCCCCTCGAGAGTACAGACGGGTTCCAAGAACATAGGTGTGCTCTCAAAATTTATGAGAAGACTAGAAGATGAAAGACAAAAGAAATGTTAGCTTGGAAGGGGATGGATATTAGCATGGAAGAGAAGGGAGGATGAAGATGGAAAGCTAGATGGAAAAAAAAAAAAAGATAGGGTAACCAACTTTCATACTTACATTTTTATATTTATCATCATTGGGTAGATTACTGTAATGGCCAACAAACACCATGATATGACATAGACCAAGGTGTGCAAGGTTGTACCATCATGTGAGATAAGTAGTCGCAGAAAAGGATGATCATGACTCATACAAAAAGGCACCTTTTTCCCAGTCTTTTTTCCATATGAAATGTCGTTGCTTCTCTAAATCCTATTTCTAGGACATCCTCGAGAAACTAGCAACATGATTACCAAAAAGGAAAAATAAAGCCAAAACCATCATCATGATACATCGTTGCTTTTCTAAATCCCAGAGTCAAGACATCACTGAGAAACTAGTTGTATGCAACCTAAAATGGTCACCTAGACTTTGGGCCCCATTTATTTAATTTGTCAACATCAACTTTCTGAATCAATGATTGTCGCATTTTCAAATCAAATTTCTTAATCAATTCATAACTATTTCAAATGCTTCAATTTTCCCTAAGGTTTGAATGCTTCATTAATTTTATTTAATCAAAAGAAATAAATCCCTTTTAATAAATAAAATAATGTTATTTAATTGAAGTTAATATTACTTAAATAAAATGATGCTATTTAATTAAAATTCTCATTTTAATTAAATAATTTTATTTTATTTTATTAATATTCATTTCTAAATTACATAATTCTATTTTATTTTACTAAAAGAGATATTATCATCTTAAATTAAATAAAAATAAATGAAATATCCCTCTCAAGAATATCCTCGAAAAAAAAAGGGGAAATAAATCGCTTAAAAGGGAAATAAACTAAAAAAGAATTCCAATCAAGATTTGTTTCTATTTTTCTATTTATCCCACATTGCTTCTGAATTTGCCTTCAATTCCACTTTTGCCTATAAATGAGCCCTCTCCTCTCTCATTCCCTATTTCAAAAAAGAAAGAATCAATGAATTTACACTGTGACTTATGTCAAGAAATTTGAATTTTAATTTGAGATTACATTAGTTTGATTATATAAGCATCTTATTTTTAGAGCATATAGTTTAATATTGCATTTTAGCTTAATCTTCATAGTAAATTAATTTGCAAAATAATTCATTTATGGCATTGCATGTAGATTAAGTTTCATTTCAATAAATTAGTTTGGTTTATTACATTTTACAGTCATTTAGATTAGTTTTCATTGTTGCATTGCAAGAACAGGATTCATGGAGATTGGCATTCTTGCTTCTCCTCTTTGAATCTCTCGTTCCGAGATTGTATTTGCAGGGGTAACAGGGTTAATCTGAGGGTCACAACATCAATCTCTGCTCTTCTCGGATAGAGAGTTGTGAATTGATTTGCAAGGACTCATTATTGAGTACCCTTGCATGCAAGGATTCACAGAAGTATAACATATTTTCAGTTATACATTTTGGCACCCACCGTTTTTAATTTTTAGTTTTTAATTTAATTTAGTTTTTAATTTAGTTTTTAAATTTCGTTTTTAATTTAGTTTAGTTTTTAATTTAGTTTTTAATTCAGTTTTAATTCAGTTTTTAATTTAGTTTTTAATTCAGTTTTTAATTTTTAGTTTTTTTGTGTAGTTTTTAATTTCGTTTTTAGTTTTGATTCATTAATCCAGCTTCCACTCAGTTGCAGGAAAAACGATTTCTGGGTTTTGTAGCCAGGGTCAAAATCCGATCTGGGTATCTTTCAGTTTTTTGATTTCTTTCACAGATCTGAAGAAAATAGCTACACAAAAACTGTCGCGCGTCATTTTTCACCTGGCTAAAGGTTTAAAAAAAATTATTTTTTTCATCTTCTGTTTGCTGGATCAAAAAACGATTTCTGGGTTTTATTTTTTGCTTCAAAAAATTTCTGGGTTTCTGTTTTTATCTACTCATTATAAACAGATTTTTCAGAAATAAAATTTGAAGATTTTTATACATGTTTTAATTTAGTTTTTAATTTTTAGTTTTTAATTTAGTTTAGTTTTAATTTTAATTTAGTTTTTAATCTTAATTTAGTTTAATTTTTAGTTAGTTTGGTTTAGACTTTAATTAGATTTTTAAATTAGATACTTTTTTTAGTTTCTAAAATTCAAATTAGATTTTTTTAATTTAAAGTAGATTCTTTAACTTTGTTAATTTAAATTAGATTTTTTTACTTTAGATTTTTTAACTTTATTAATTTAAATTAGAATTATTAATTTAGATTAGATTTTTTTAATTTAGATTAGATTTTTTTAATTTTATTAATTTAGATTAGTTTTGTTTTAAATTTTTAGTTTAGTATTAGATTAATTTAGTTTAGTTTTAGTTTTGTTAACTAATTCCTTTTAGATTAAATTTTGACTAGATTAAATTAGATTTTTTAATTCTAGTTCTTTTAAATTTTTTTTCCAGAGCATAACAGTTTCTGCAGGACGCCAGTCAGAGAACTTGAAACACACTAACAGTTTGATTGCAGGACGTGTGACAAAGACTTGAAAACAAACACTTATGCTTGTCAAAGATCCTATTTAAAAAAATATTGTGTTTGTTTTCCTGCTTTTCAATTCACATAGTCTAATTAGGGCTTCGTTAAAATTCTTAGGAGTTTCGATAGTGAGTAGGGAATTTGGCTCTTTGTTACATGGAGGTGATGACCATGGACAAATCCAGGCTCCTTATGATCTTACTAATATGACAAACTCTTAGGGAGTGGAGCAAGGTAGTGAAGCTTTAGCACTTTCACTCGTCAGGGGATTATGCTCTTCTCTCATTGAGAGAATCAGAAACCCAAAAGCGTGTGGATTTGGTGAAGTGAAACTAAATTCTGATTAAGGTTGTTTAATGGTTTGGGGTAAAGAGATCTGCCAGAGAAGTATATGCTCTTCTCCTTTGGGAGAATCTCAAAATCGAACCCGAATCGTTTCATGTCTAGTGTGTCACCTTTTAGAGGGCCCTCGCCGAAGTTGAACCTCCCGAACTAACGCAAGTGAGTACACACCTATCGCTGGTGATTCCACATCACTATAATAAAGAACGTCTTGTTAAGTCTAAAGACTCCAAGACTATAGTAACTTCTTTTACATGACTTGGACGATCATCATGGAAAAGCTCTGTTTATTGCACCGAAATGGCCACCGGAGCCCTCGCCATGGGTGTGATTTCGTGTGTTGGTGGCCGCAACAAGCTCAGATCGCAGGCACCGAAGGTTATTGTGAACTGAAGCCAAGTAAAAACCTCTTAGTTAGTTGCCTACTCCTCGTTCACTCCCAAAGGAGTCATAACTTTTTGCTAGAAGGAGGGGAAGAATCTCCAGATGTTGATCATACACGATTCCCATCATAGGCATACACTGACGCGTTGAGGCTATGCATTAATCGCCCCCGCCATAAGGGTAACTCTTGAACGCATTAATCGCTGAGTCCTTGGAAACACCAAAAACACGGCGCCCTCTAGGGGGTGACACGGCTGTGTGAGGTGCACGTATGCGCATAAGCAATGGGGCAAAGGTTTTGGCTTCTCACCATTTTCTTTGGTAGGGATAGCTATGTGTTTGCTTTTGAGTCTTAAACATTGTCCAAACATCTTCAAACAAGACTCCCCCGATACTATCAAGTTGCTTTGTCCTTGATAGATCTGTTATCGACTACTTTTTGTATCACAACTTGTCTGATTGAAACCTATGTGCTTGATCAAAATCTGTGGATATACTTGCTTAATCTTTGCAAACAAACAACAAACTGAAATATTGAGTTCTTCGATTAGGTGACTTGTCCCAGTTTTAGAGACCTGTTCTGTATTTAGGGTTTATGTGTCCTTGACCTTTTGAATTAGTGATCCTTGATCTCATAAGCGATTTTGCTTGAGATTGGCAAATTAGGAATTGTTCCTGTCAAATAGATAAATTTTTAGACTCTTTGATAACACACTTGGAGAGTGCTAGTAGTCTCCTTGTCCACCCATTTTCATACAATTCAAACTCAAGATAACTTGTGTAAGTCATCCTCCGATCCATATATGTGCTAGGTGTTCACCAAGAAGAATTGAGCACCTCTGTATAAAGTGTTTTTCATTTTGCACCCTATTTGCAACAGCTTCTATTTCACCATCTCTCTCTGCATGAGAAAACTTTTACTATCCTAGTTCCGTATCGACGCTTCTTAGAATTTTGTTTACTTGAACTTTTCCCTTTCATGTCACTACAACAAGATATCAAGTGAGCCAAGGAAATGACCTCGTGATAGTCTTTAACCACCACTCCCGCCTGCATCACTCGCCAAAGAGAAAAGGAAAAGGAACCAATATTTGACCGGCCACCTAGGAGTCAAGATGAAACCTATTTTGACCCAAAGAGCCATTTTAGTGACTTGAGTACCCCCTCAGCACCTTCCCACTCAGGTATGGATATGATTTATACTGTCACTCAGCAGGAGAGGGAAGCCATGGATCAAAATCTTGATGATATCTATGAACAACATAGAAACAACATGATATTTGGAAATTCTTCTCATGATGATCAACCTGGTTCACCCCTCATTAATACAAGATATTTGGATGCCCATCAACGGGATGAAAGGTATAAGAGACGAGCTCACCAAGAACAATGGTCACAACATGAAGACCAAGACAATGAACCTCGCGATGCTCATGTCAATACAACGGATACCAATGACTTGTTCAAACAGTCTAGACCAAGCTCACCACTTCAACATACCTCAAGGTTCACAAGTGATAGGCTTAGAAGAATTGAACGCGAAAAGAAAGCCTTTCTAGATGAACAAGCTGCAAAGCAAGAAAAGTTTAGACAACTTGAGGAAGAGAGCCAAGCTTTATTGGAAGTACAAAGGAAACTCACTCAAGAGGAGCAAGATAGGCAGTTAGCCCACCAATTAAACAAACAATACAATACAAGGGGTGCTAACAGTGGACATAATTCTCCTCCCTCCACCCCTTCCAGAACACCAAGAAGTAGAAGGCGGTCAAGCACTCCTTCTAGATCTCCTAGCCCTAGAGGAAGAAGGGCCTCTCAGTATGCTCACTATAGGAGGCAAACTCCTCCCAGAAATTCAAGACCACACTCCCAACATGTACATCCTGGTTCCCAACATGGAGGTGGTAGCTCACATTATGATTTTGATACTCAAGACTTCATGCGAATACAACAAGAGCCTATCTTCCAACAGTATGTGGAGAGGTATTTGGAACAAAAAAAAGATAAGTTCTTGGAAAGTCTAATCAACAAGGGTGCCAGAGTCCCTTATAATTTTGATGTGGACAACAAAATACAAATGCAAAATCCCTCTCAAGAGGAAGAAATCCGCCAAATGAAGCAAATGATGGAAAAAATGATGCAACTTAAGAGCTCATTCTCACTAGACTCAATTTGTCCTTAATCCATTCGGACAAGAGTGTGAGTATGAAAGATTTTCCAAAGAGGACGGAATTCCCACAATACGAGCAAATATGACTTTCTGCAAGCATGCATCCATTACGACCACATGTAAAGCGCCAGCTTCTATACTATGAGCTTTGAATTCCATCAGATGACTCCTATTTGAGAGCACCTCTTAGGAGTCTTAAAGCGACAAGCAATGGAATGGTTTACCAACATCACCTCCCCAACACTTTATGAACCTGTTCATAGATCTGCCTGCCACCTTTGCATATAATCCACAAGACCTCAGCATTTAATATGTTGGACCTATGCAACTTGAAACAAAATAAGGGGGAACCCTTTGTTACCTTCTTGCAAAGGTGGAGGAGACAATGCTCTTGGTGTCCTAGGATGATCAATGAGGATGAAAAGATTGACATACTTGTTAGTAATTTGGTGCCTGAAATGAGACATGAGATCAAAAGATAGTCTTCACTTCCTTTGATACCATGATTGAAACTACATGCCGCATTGAGGATGTTCTAAAAGAACAAGGCATTTTGACTAGACATAACAATAATACCAAATAATGGTCAACACAACAATAGGATAAAGGGAAGAACAAACACCTGAAACAAAAACAAACAAATAAATGATGGAGTTGTGGATTCTTCCCAATCAAGAGATCAAAAGTGTTCTATCACTAAGGCCGCGGGTAAGCAATGAAGCTTTTAATGCACTCCACAACAAGAAAGTAAACCAAGATATCGTGAAAGGCCCAAAACCACAAGCGAAATTTACCAAAATTTGGGTGACACATATGGAGGGATATTCTCAAAACTCCTAGCCATAACAACTTGGTAATCCTCGTGATCCCGCAAAATTTCACATCTGCATCCTAAGCCACATTGGTGGGATGACAAGGCATTCTCAGAATTTATAATGGCCCCGCCATACCAAGAAAACTGTTGGAAATTAAAACATATCGCCCAAGATTTTATAGAAAGTGGAAAGCTTCAAGTTGATGGCCTAAATACCAATGCTGATCATAAGGCTTTTAAGGAACCTTTGCCTAATTACGACAAGGGGGAAACCTCTAAATCACAGAATGGCAAAGCTGCAATCAACTACACCTATACAGCGGCAGAAAATGTGATAAACATGCTTGAAGTTGTGGAGCCAAGTGTTAATATGATAAGGAGTAAAGACCCGCATGGTTATGACTCTCACCCTATTTTTGACAACCAACCTGTTGTGGTGCTGAGAGGTCCTCATTCTAGGTTATCTTCCCAAGCCCTTAATGCTGTTACCAGGAGTCAAGCCCCTATTATTCTCAGAGGGCCTAGTTCAGGTCCATCCAAAAAATCCAAGCAAGTGGCATCCAAGAATGTCACTATAAAGTCTGTCACTACTCTCAAACCAAACTACAATCTTGTAG
>VDFB02168118.1:151134832-151221273 GCA_007258455.2 Sequoia sempervirens
TGTATGCAACCTAAAATAGTCACCTAGATTTTGGGCCCCATTTATTTAATTTGTCAACATCAACTTTCTGAATCAATGATTGTCGCATTTTCAAATCAAATTTCTTAATCAATTCATAACTATTTCAAATGTTTCAATTTTTCCTAAGGTTTGAATGCTTCATTAATTTTATTTAATCAAAAGAAATAAATCCCTTTTAATAAATAAAATAATGTTATTTAATTGAAGTTAATATTACTTAAATAAAATGATGCTATTTAATTAAATCTATTTTTAATTAAATTATTTTATTTTATTTTATTAATATTCATTTCTAAATTACATAATCTTATTTTATTTTATTAAAGAGATATTATCATCTTAAATTAAATAAAATAAATGAAATATCCTCTCAAGAATATCATGTGATGAAAAAAAAAAAGGGAAACAAATCAGTTAAAAGGGAAATAAACTAAAAAAAGAATTCCAATCAAGATTTGTTTCTATTTTTCTATTTATCCCACATTGTTTCTGAATTTGCCTTCAATTCTACTTTTGCCTATAAAATGAGCCCTCTCATTCTCATTTCAAAAAAGAAGAAGAAAGAATCACGAATTTTTACATCAGACTTATGCTGCAAATTTGAATTTTATCATTTGAGATTACATTAGTTTGATTATATAAGCATCTTATTTTTAGAGCATATAGTTTAATATTGCATTTTAGCTTAATCTTCATAGTAAATTAATTTGCAAAATAATTCATTTATGGCATTACATGTAGATTAAGTTTCATTTCAATAAATTAGTTTGGTTTATTACATTTTACAGTCATTTAGATTAGTTTTCATTGTTGCATTGCAAGAACAGGATTCATGGAGATTGGCATTCTTGCTTCTCCTCTTTGAATCTCTCGTTCTGAGATTGTATTTGCAGGGGTAACAGGGTTAATCTGAGGGTCACCACATCAATCTCTGCTCTTCTCGGATAGAGAGCTGTGAATTGATTTGCAAGGACTCATTATTGAGTACCCTTGCATGCAAGGATTCACAGAAGTATAACATATTTTCAGTTATACACTAGTAACATGAGTGCCAAAAGACAAAACAAACCTGATGATATGTCAATGCTTCTCTAAATCCTGTTGTCGACATCTCGCTGAAAAACTAGTAACATGATGAAAAATCAACAGACAAGTGCCAAGTGTTTTCAAAGTGTTTTAATGTCAAGATGTCAGGGTGTCAAGGTTTTGACGATGCCAAGATGACGAGTGTCAAAGATTGCCAAATTCAGGAAGGACACATCCTAAATAATGTTGATGTCAAGAGGAGAAACTGCAAAAAGTCGAGAGGATCCCTCAAAATTCTAGGTGACAGTGATGATGCCTAGGAAGGACACATCCTAAGGCATAAATGATGGGGGTTGTTCTTCAGAAGGAAACATCTGAAAGAACATTGATGTCAAGAGGAGTGGTCCTTAAATGTCAAGAGGATTGCTCAAAATGTTGGATAACGATGACGATGCCTAGGAAGGACACATCCTACAGAATGATTAAATGACGGGCTACCCTTCAGAAGGACACATCTGAAGAGTAAGCAAGATTTGACTAGCTTGACTAAGTTTGACTGAGATTGACTTATTTTGATATGCCAAGATGATTGTCATGTTCCATTGACAGATTGTCGAAGTTCACTTGGGTACATTGTTCATTCGAGTTTAAGGACTGTTTCATGTGTGTGCAAAAATTGTGCAACGAACCCTAATGGACTAACCTAGTGTAGCCTCGGGGGCCTATCGACAGATGGCCTTGCCTATGTCATGCACTCAGAGACCTCGTAGTTCAACATGACCAAAGACTTTGTCTTGTTGACGAAAGATTGAGTCATGATTTATTTTGAAAAACCTAATAGGACTGGCCTAATGTCTCGGGGGCTCAAAGATGAGCCTTGCCTACGTAGCAAATGCGCAGAGACAACGTATTTCGACAAGGACAAAGACTAATCAAGAGTTGAATTGGTGTGACTATGCTGACTGACATGACTCTATTTTTTGGAATTTCTGTGTTTTCTTTAGGATGTTTTTCAATTTTTAGGTCTTTTTTTAAGGACATTTTTTTGATTTTTAGGTCTTTTTTTAGGACATTTTCTAATTTTTAGGTCTTTTTAGGACATTTTCTAATTTTTAGGTATTTTTTAGGACATTTTCTGATTTTTAGGTCTTTTTTAGGACATTTTCTGATTTTTAGGTCTTTTTTAGGACATTTTCTAATTTTTAGGTCTTTTTTTAGGACATTTTCTGATTTTTAGGATCACGTGCGGTACCCACTGCAGTCTCATGATAAAAGTTTTCCCCTAGTCAAGTTGAGTATGAGCTAGGGAAAAATGAAATGTAAAAAAAAGGCATGACTAGCATGGATAGTGGACAATATGCAAGACTTGATTTCAACTATTGTCAGCCATGGATAGAAATATCATGATATTAGGACAAAGTGTTATGGCCAATGTCGAAAAAGAGTATGTTCATTAGGGACAAAGGTAGATAGAGTGATAGTAGATGGGACAACAATGACTGACTACACATGGTGCCTGTTTGCCAGGTTTTTGCGATGGTACTTATCCAAAGCGCCTGTTTACCACATTTTCACTATTGGACGAATTATTTCTCTTTTTTTTTGTCTTTTTTTTTTTTCTGGTGTCACCAAGATGCCTGTTTGCCAGGTTTTCATCAAGGTGATGATTTTTTTATTTTCCATTTTTTTTGTATTTTTACCGATTTTCAGATAGGCTTTTTGATGCTATGCATAGAATTTGAGCAAATGTAGACTATTGATTGGCTCTATCAACAGTTCACCTTCAGGAGTAGCTAACTGATATGCTCCAAAACCAAATAATGCTATGATGATGTAAGGGCCCAGCCAATTGGGCTCAAATTTTCCTGACTTCTCCCTATCTGACTGATTCTTGGGATTTTTCATGAGAACTAAGTCACCAATGTCAAACTGTCGAGTCATCACCCTTTTGTTATAGCTTCTGCAAAGACAATTTCGGTATGCTCGTAAATGATTCAATGAGTTGTGTCTGTGTTCATCTAGCATTTTTAACTCATGTAGTCTTGATTGTCTATATTCTTCATCAATGATGAGGCCTTTCATGGAGACTCGCAAACATGGAATTTCAACCTCTATGGGCAAGATGGCTTCAGCTCCAAAGACAAGGGCAAAAGGAGTGGCACCAGTGGGAGTACGAATGCTTGTGTGGTATGCCCACAAAGCAGGATTGAGTTGGATGTGCCAGTCATGACCAACATCATTAACAATCTTTTTAAGAAGTTTGATAATGGTTTTATTAGATGCCTCAGCTTGACCATTTCCTTGTGGGTAATATGGTGTGGAAAAGTGGTGGCTAATATGGAAACATTGACATAATTCAAAGTCTTCATGGTTTTTGAAGGGACGACCATTATCTGTGATGATGGATTGTGGAATGCCATACCAACAAATGATATAATTGAGGATGAATTTGGAGATTTGTTTGCCAGTAATGTAAGTGAGTGGAATGGCCTCGATCCACTTAGTAAAATACTCAGTGGCAGTGATAATGAATTTGTGTCCATTGGAGGATGTAGGGTAAATCTTGCCCATGAGATCAAGTCCCCATTGTGTTAAAGGCCAAGGAGAAGTGATCGACCTCAACTCTTGTGCTGAAGCATGAATCAAATCACTATGAATCTGACATTGGAGACAAGTTCTTACAAATTCCAGTGCATCCTTTTCTAGTGTTGGCCAATAGTAACCAAGTCTCATAATCTTTTTAGCTAAGGTTGGTCCACTCGAATGGGACCCACATATACCCTCATGTACTTCCTGTAAGGTCACTTTTGCTTCATTAGTGTTGAGACAACGAAGAAGGGTATTGTCAAAGCTACGACAGTAAAGGGTGTTGCTGATGATGGTATAACGTCCAACTTTGCAGATAAAGGACTTCCTTTGGTTATTGGAAAAGTTTTGGGGAAGGATCTATGAATGAAGGTAGTCAAAAATGTCCTTGTACCAGGGGGAACTGGAACCAACAAGCTCACAGACCATTTCTGATTCGGGGACATCATAAGTCAGAACCAATAACTGCTCAACCAAAAACTCAAACTGTGGGACATTACTGGGAATATCAAGCAAAGATCTAATAGTTTCCATAGCATCAACAACCTTATTCTGTGTTCTTGGAATCAATTCAAAGGATAGTCTATGAAAATATGTCAGGAAACTGCCAACCATTTGTTTATAAGGAATTAGCTTCTCATCTTTGGTTTCATATTCATCATTGACTTGGTTTATAACTAGCTGAGAATCGTCGAGGACCTATAAATTCCTAATTTTCCACTTGATAGCCATTCAGAGTCCTGTAATTAGTGCTTCATACTCTTCCATGTTATTAGTGCATGGAAATGCTATGTGGAATGACCTTGGGATGGAGTCTCCTTGTGGGGTAATGAATAATAATCTATCTCCTAATCCATGATTAGTGTGAGATCCATCAAAGTATAATTGCCAAGGCTGTTTAGATTCTGTGTGACATACAGAATCATCTAGAAATTCTATTGTAAGAGGATGGTTATCTAGTATTGGTGCATCTGTGAGCTAGTCTACTATTACCTGTCCCTTGATGGCTTTTCGTTCCACATATTGAATATCATATTCACTGAGGATTGTAATCCATTTTGCTAAATGTCTAGTCAGTGTTGCTTGACTCAAGAGGTACTTCAAGGGATCGATCTTAGCTACCAAATGTGTCTTATGGTTTAACATGTAATGCCTTAATTTTTGTGCTACAAATACAAATTCCAAACAAGAACATTCAATGGGTGTGTAATTTATCTCATACCCCACCAGTGTTCGACTGATATAATATATGGCCCTCTCTTTTTCTTCATAGTAATTTTCTGCTAGTAATGCCCCCAGTGCTGAAGTAGTTGCAAAGATGTACAAAATTAATGGTTTTCCTTGGATAGGAGGCATGAGAACTAGAGGTGAAAATAAATACTGTTTGATTTGGTTGAATGCTTCCTAACACTTATCTATCCACACAAAGGGGATCCCTTTGCATAGAAGATACTGGAATGGTTGACACTTATCTATGAGTTGAGCAATAAACCGTCTAATGCCTTGAAGTCTACCTTGTAGCATTCTTAGGTCACTAATTCCCTTAGGAGGAGGTATATCCAATATAGCTTTGACTTTAGCGGGATCAACTTCAATTCCTCTATGGGAGACTATGTATCCCAATAACTTGCCTGATACTACACCAAAAACACACTTTTTGTGTTTAACCGGACCTTATATTGTTCCAACCTCCTGAAAACTTTGTCCAATACTGAAAGGTGGTCTTTTCTTGTCAATGACTTTTCCAAAAGGTCATCTACATAGTCCTCCATTAATGTGTGTATCATGTCGTGGAATATTGTTGTCATTGCCCTTTGATATGTAGCACCTGAATTTTTAAGACCAAACGGCATTACAGTCCAACAGTATGTACCCCAAGGGCATGTGAAAGTAGTTTTGTATTGATCTTCAGGGGCAATACGAATTTGATTATAACCCGAGAAACCATCCATAAGGGACAGCATCTCATATCTAGCTATAAGGTCCATAATGATGTCAATGTTCAGCAGAGGAAAATCATCTTTGGGACATGCTTTATTGAGGTCTCAGAAGTTTGTGCATACACGAATCTATCCAGTATACTTAGTGATAGGTACGAGGTTGGATATTCACTCAACATAGTCAATTGATTTGATAAAACCCACATCCAACAACTTTTTGAGTTCATCTTTAACCAACAATGCCACTTGTGGGTGCATTTTTCTTAGCTTTTGTTTTACTAGTTTGGCATCTGGCAATAATGGCAAGTGATGCAATACTAACTCAGCATCTAATCCTAGCATGTCGGCATAAGACCATGCAAAGTTTACCTTGCATTCTGAGAAGAACTTTTGAAATATTGGTTGTTCAACCTCTGTCAATGATGCCGCAAAGAGGACCATTTTGGGGTCTTCCACAGTAGCTATATTAACTGGTATGGTGTCTTCTACAAGCATTGCTGATTTTTCTCTGTCCACAGGGAGAAAGTCCAATCTTCCACCCTTAGGTGCCTTAGGGAGGTTTTCACCCTCGGATATGTCCTTTATTTTTACTATTTTGTTGTCAGAAGGTGCCTTTCGGTTTTCACCTAGAGATGTATCATTTTTTTATTTATTTTTCTTTTTAATTTTGTGACTATAGGATGGCACAGTCTCCCCAAAATAAGTAGCACAATCCAAGTCAATGGAAAATCCAACTTTGTGATCCCCATTTGGAATGCCCTCACATAGTCTGAGAAATTCTACTAAAGCCTCATCATTTTGAAAAGTGTCCATTACTAGTGGGCCTTGTTCGTTCCAGTCAATTAGGTCAGGGTAAACTAAAGATATCCCATCATTAGTATTTTCAAATTGAGGGGATGACAAGGAGAGCATGCAAATGGATTTTGAGACATTAAAAATGAAATTGTCATCGTCTGGCTCTATGTCAGATTCTATCTAGTATTCTCCTTCGCTTGTTTCATACTCACCAGCAAAATAAGGGACAAAGGGAGTAGCATTAGAGTTAGGACTAGTAGTCGCAAGTGACAGTTCAGGTGGTTCTGAATGATTGTCATCAATTTGGAATGACTGGGTTGGTATGTCAAGACTGGGATGAATGGGAATAGAACATGATCTAGAATTGACATCCTTTCATGTTGTATCGATCTTAAACATTTTCCAGAATCATTCCTCAAATGTAGGCTCACTAGGTTCGAGGAATAATGTGTCAAGGCAATAGTCACTTAAGGATCGTTGAGAGCCAAATTCCCATTCGTGAGAGTCAGTTTTAGAGCAGGTGTCCTTAGTTGTCTCAACACAGTCTGAAGCATACACTAACTCACATGGAAGCACATTGGTACTCAGATCGCCAGATTCTCATGGACCTAACCCTAACCCAAGATGTTTTGGTCTTTCTGAAACTGATAGTGGCTCATGCCTTCCATTTTTATCCTTGCCAAGACCACTTTTTCCATCATAACCTTTTTCTTTTATCATGCTATATCCTTTTCCATATATTGTTACTGGCAAGGGATTTAAGTCTCGTGGTTCTCTATAAATCCAGGATAGTATATCATCTGTGTCCTCTTGACTCATTATAGCCCACTTTATGAAAACTATATTTGGAGGAACCCTGAAAGTTTCTTTTGCTTGTATTCTAAAACAAGGTTTTCCATAGACTTGGGGAGACTTGGGCATCTTGGTTATGCAATAGGCCATATTCAGCTTGTACTCTCCACATCCTTGATCCTGAATCTGGAACCTTAGGTTGACACTTGGGGTGATAAATGAAGTGGAAGGTGTTATGGAAGTGGTCATGGTGGTCAAAGAAGTAGGAGTGGAAGTGATGAATGAAGAAGCGAAAGATTTCATGAGTGTTGAGGGATCAATGAACTTAGAAGGCAAAGATGTTAGAGCTTCCCTATTGATAGGGACTTGACGTTCTGAGACAACCCGTAAGTTGGTACAATATTGGAATGGATCAGGGTCACCGTATATAGTAATCTCAGTTCCTTCAAAAGGAAACTTCAAGCACTGGTGATATGTGGAGGGAATGGCTTTCAAAGCATGGATCCAAGGTCGACCGAGTAAAATATTGTATGGCAGGTCTAAATCTAGAACTTGACAAGTGGTGTCAACAATGACTAGCCCGATCCGAATTGGGAGTGTAATTACTCCTCGAGAGGAATGTTTTGCATCATCATATGCCTTGATAACAATGTTTCTTGTGGCATCTACGCAAGCATCAGAAAAGCCTAGTGCCTTGATTCAGTCCTGCTCCGCCATCTACTAAGACTCGTCTGACCTTATGTTTATGAACAAAGACTTTGATATGAAGGGCATCATTATGGTTGGATTTGGATGATGAATAGTCTTGGTCAGAAAAGGTGATATGGTGGGGTGTCATGAGATATCCTACCATGGCTTCAAAATGATTGACATCAATATCTTGGGGAATAGAGGCTTCTTGCAGTGTTTTGTCTAGGATGGCCTTATGGCAGGTGAGATGCGTAACTCAAGAATAGAGATTTGTGCAGGTGTTTTTCCAAGCTAGTCAATAATATTAAAGTTTCCTTTAGGTTGGGATTGCTTGTTTTGTGGACGGGATTGTGACTGTGAAGTGGACGGGCCAGCTATTGTCACCTTTGGTTTTCTAGGGGGAGGAGGGCCGGCTATGGTGATCTTTCCACTGCAAGTGGTGACATTGCATTCAGGGACCTTTCTAATGGTGACCGTGTAGACATGTTCCTCAGTTGTTCTAATGTGATGTATAATAGGTCCCCCGGAATAGTCATATGCAATATGGGCATGGTTGGCTTGAGTATTGTTATTAAGGTTTGACATAGAAGGGTTTCCTGAACCATGATCCTGCAATGGGTTCTTGTGTATTGTATGATCCGCATTAGAGGCAAACTATGGCCTTCCAACTTCAATGATACGTTTTTCAATAAGGTCTTGTACCATATTTTTCAATTGTTTACAAGAAGATGTTTTGTGTCCTTTTATTTGTTGATAGTCACAAAATGCATTATCATCCCACCAAGATGGTTTAAATTGTCCAGGGTCATATGGTTTGGGGTCCTGAAGTGTGATGACACCATTTTGAACGCATTTCTTGAGTACTTTGTCATTAGGTTCACCCAAAGGGGTATATGTGTGATTTCTAAGGAATTATCTTGGTTGTCTAGGCTGCCCTTGAATTTGATTGTTTTGATTTCCTTGGTTACTCTAATTTGTCTAGATAGCATTAGCAGCATAGTTTTGTGTCATCATTTGTGTGTTTTGTGGTTGTGTCCCTTTTATAGTAATCATAGGACCCATAGTGTTGACAGCCTTAGCATCGACTACACCATCGTTGGTAACATGTTTGTTCTTAACCGAAAATTTGGTTTTGTCAGCAGAAGGAGGGTTTACATTTGTGTTTTTAGGACCGTATTTGAGTCTTCCTTCAGCTATGAGGGCTTGTTCAACTTGGACACCTCGTTCAACTAGGTCTACAAAATTTGTGCAACAATGAACACGTAAGCCATTTTTCAGTGGGCCCATTAATGTTTGTATGAACATGTCAACTTTTTCCTTTTTAGGTATGTCTATATGATGACGAATCGCTAGGCCCCTCCATTTTTGAAAGAATGGTAAAAAGGTTTCACCTGAATCTTCTTGTGTGAGTTGGCATAAGTTGGTAATGGAGGTGTTTGTGTCAATGTTGTATGTGTAATTTTTCATAAATTTTTCAGCAAGTTCTTTCCATGACTGTATTCCAAGTTGTAGTGTATAGAACCATTCTAGTGCCAGTCCTGTGAGGCTTTTAGGAAATAGTCACATTAGATATGTGTACTCATGAGCAATATCCACACAACTTGTTATGAACTCTCTAATGTGGTCAAGTGGATTTATTTTACCTTTGTATTTGTTGAAGTTTGGAGCCACATAACCATGTGGAAATGGTGGCATGTACAAAGTTGTATCAAAAGGATATTGACATAAGCCATATGGCATTTGTGTCTTCTTGTTAGAGGTTTTCATATTTTCCATCTATTTTTGAAGGTCATCCACTTTTGCTAGCAAGGTGTGTATGATGGGATCATTGGTTGCCTGAAAGTAAGGTATGTTTTGGTGATATTGCCAGTTGTGATTGGGGATATGTTGTTGAGTATGAATCCGGGACAAGTATGTGGGAATATGTAACCCCACCATGTTTGTCTGTATTTGAGGTCCCTGACTTATTTGATGTCTAAAGGTATGCATTTGTTGTGTCATTTGAGTTCCTTGTCCTTGTTGAAAGAATTGTCCTTTGGCATGGTAGTGTTTGGTCCTTGAAAGTGTCTATGTGGTATATGTGTATTTTTCCCTTGTCCATGTGGGATGTTCATTTGTGATGATGTGTTAATGTTGTGTTGAGGGCCTTGAATGAAAACACGTCGTGAGTTTTGGCCAAAGGGATTAAATGAGGTTCCACCATAAGGATGTGATGAAGATGCCCCCATTGTCATAGATGAAGACCCAACCATAGGATTTGAAGAAGTGGTGCCTACTGATGTGGACACAAAGGTGGCTCCTACTGTTTCTGAAGATGATGTGGAAGTTGTAGGCATGGACTGTGAAAAGGTAGCTCCTAGCATTTGTGTAGATGATGTGGACATTGTAGGCATGGTCATAGTGGATATTCCTCTAGTTGCTTTAGTTGAAGAGGTGTTTTGATTTATGGTGCCACTAGATGTCACATTAATGGTGGTAGTAGTAACTTTCATAGTAACAACAGTGTGATTGGTCGAGGTATCGTTCGTATCATGTTGGGATGTTGTGTTTTGTGTCGTATGATTAGGAGAGATAGGTCGTATGGTATTAATGCCAAAGCCTTTTGGTAATCTTGTGCCTTGGTCTAAGAGCATAGCGAGGTATTGTTTAGGATCATTTAAGACCAATTCTTCTACAAGTGAAGCAAATTCCAGATTCCAGGCTGCTGCCTCTAAGTTTTCAATGTAAACTTGTCCATTTTGGTCTCTTTGTATGAATTGTTCAAAAAGTAGATTTTGAAAAGAATTTGACATGTTCATGGAAGATTGTGCATTCAAATTTCCAAATGGGTCATCAAAGATCCAGTCATTGGGATTGGTGTTGATGTTGGTGTGGTTGTCAAAGTCTTGTCCAAAGTCTTCCATTTGTTTTCTCTTTTGTTGAAGTCTTGTCTCCACCATCAAAGTAAATTGCTCAAATGAAGATAATAACAATGAAAGTATGACACTAACCTATGTTTTTGTCCTTTTGTGTGATAAAGGATGACAATGCAATAGGATGATAATGTGTATCTAAGGAAATGTGTAATGTCGAAAAGTGAAAGTGACGATTAGGACTAGGATGATGAGGTGCAAAATGAGGACTAAGATGATTATGTCAACTAAAAAGGCAACTAATGCAAAGGCCTAGGTTCAAAATAACAACTAGGATGAAATAATGTTTTTGTTTTTGTTTTTTTTTTTTGAATAAAGGATGACAATGCGAGACTATTTTTTTGGATTTTTTGACAATAAGGGATGCAATATGACAATGTTGTCTAGAGAAAATGACTAATGCCAAAGGACAATGAAGACTAGGATGACAAGTTATGACACTATTTTTTTTGTCTTGTTTTGTATTTTTGGAGGGTGTCAATGCAAGGTGATAATGACATTTTCCTAAAGAAAATTACCAATGCAAGGTGATAAATTGTTAAGAAAGGATGTCAAATGTCAAGGTGACAGTGAGGACTAATGTGAAAATGTTGGTTAAGGAAATGACCAATGCTAAGTCTAGATGCCAAATGAAGACTATGATGACAATATTTTGGATTTTAAAGATATGCAAGGTGAGGACTAAAATGATTTGAATGTCTAAGGTATGCAAATGAAAAGGTCTAAAATGATTTGGAAAAATGTTTCCTAACCACCCTATGCTTGATCTATGTCTCAATTTTGGAATATCAAAGGACTTGTTTGAAGGACTAAATGACAAGGACAAATGACAAATGAGTCTTCCTAACTAGACTTTTGAGTTGGAAGAAACTCACAAAAAGATAATGACTAAAGGAGATAATGATGTCTAAGTCCAATGATAACCCAATTTCGAAAGTCAAGATTTCACAAAGTGAGGTAAGGTTGTCCTAATCCAAAATATGCAAAATGAGATGAGGACCTAAGTTTTTAGTTTAAGATTGAAAATGCAAATGGTGAAGCCTAAGGATGAAGCTAAATATTTGCAAAGATGAATTTTTGGTAAGATGCAAGCTAAAGTGTACAAGGAATGAGAGATTTGAGCAATTTCATGATTTGGTTTTGACATAAGACTTCTAGGTTGAGACTGTTGTTGTGATGTTTTATTGAAAAGTTTGAGTTGGTTGAGGTTTTGTGTCTTGATTTGTGAATATTTTGTATATTCTATGAAAATATAGAAAACACTTGACAAGCACGATGTTTTGGTGTACCCAAACACACATGAGACAAGCACAATCTTAATAGGCCAAGGGTTTGTATACTTGGTATAACCCACTGATATACTCCGGATTGGTGTTGAACACCTCTCCTTCTCGAGAGCAGATAGCTTAGAAGTTTGGTGGCACTGAATCCTCTCCATGGCTCATTAACGTCATTCGGGCACACCAACTTTGGATTCTTGGTTCATCACTTCCCAAGAACTGCTATCTCTACTCAAGGGTGTCAGTAGTGAGTATCTTCGAGCATGATACTATACCCTACACTATACCAAGCAATGGCTGAAAATGGTTGGCCTCTAAAACAAAAGGTGTCTAGTTAGGGCATTCGTTCAAGTGGCCACACATGGGGTGAGAGATTAATCACGAATTAGGTGGCACTCCAACCTGAAGAGGTTACACTCAACAGGGTTTATGGGAGTACTACTCCATCCGTGTGACACATCTGCACTCGTGGTACTTGAACTTTCCTCAAGCACCCATTTTATATCCGGTTGGAAGTGGCTTGGCTTTAGCTTGTTACCGGTCGAGTCATCCCTTAAGGTGAGTAATTTTTCCCTTAAGGTAGGCCCATTTCTAGAAATAATAATTGTTTCTCTTACACCCAGGATCACTTGAAAGTGCAAGGGGATAGGATACTTTAATTATTAAGTCGTGAGGGTGACAAAAAAATAAGGTGGGTCTGATTTTCTGATTACCTAATTTCCACAAGGTGAGAGCATAATCACCTACCACCTTCAAGCATAGTCAGAAAAAATCAAGCACATGTTCATTTTAATGCACCAATGGAAGTGTTCCTAAACTAGAAATCACAAACACCTTGTTTGAAAAATGAGTCTTCGACTAATAGAGCTGCAAAACCACAAATTAGTAGTTTCATAAATGTCTTGGACCAATGAGAAAGTTACAAAAAAATAAGTTAGAACAAAAGATTAAAAACCAAACTAAACGTTAGTAAATAATTAAACTAAAAAAATAAAAAGACTAAACTAAGAAAAAAGAATTAAAGAAAACTAAAAACTAAGAGCTCAATTTTTTTGTTGCTCCAAAAGAAGCAGTTTTGGGAGCCCCATTCCAAAGCCACACGCTACAAACAAAAGATTAGTAAACCAAAAAAAACTTGAATGAAAACAACAAACTAAAAATAGTGATAACTTTCTCACAACTAAACAGAACTTTAAATTGTAGATATCTATTGAAAGCTAAGACATAGAGCTTCAAAACCAAAAAAATATTTTGTAAAATTCTACACAACAAAAATATTATAAACAAAAGAAAAATCGGATTTTAATAACTAAATCTTAAAAAACTACGATCAGTAAAATGGCCATATCTTTTTCAAATCTTAACGAAATTTCAAACCATTTAATGTTTCAAAAAGCTAAAAATGAGGCCTACAAAACCCATAAAATGTTTTAAAATATTTGATGTTTCCATCATTTTGTACTCAAATGAATATGATGGGATTTTGCATGCATTCTTGGCTGTAATTTGGAAAACAATGAAAAAAAACAAGAAAACAAACCAATTTGTCTACAAAATTATAAGATTCACATCAGGTTCACCAATGTAAGATGGGGTTAGAAGATCAAATAGAATAGATAAAGTGACAGCTAACACTTCTAAACTATTAACCTCATCCAAACAAGTGAATACAAAAAAATGAAGATTTGAAAATGAAAGAAAATAAAATAAAGTACTCCCCATATTGTAGTTGATTCCTTCTCTTGCTCTCCTATTTCTCCCTTTGCAAATATGCCCTCAGATTTGTAGTGTAACTTGTACAAATACCTACAAATGATAAGTAGAAAGTTGGAGAAGAATAGATGTTAAGCTGAAAATGGAGAAGGAAGCTTGCTTTTATAGACAACCATTCGAATGGATGGTTGAGATTAATCTTCTAGAAAGATTCCAAGATCAATGGATGAGAATGCATGAGAGAGATGTTATGAAATGGATGGTTGAGATTAAGTCTCAAAAAATATGCCAAGAGCAATGGTCCAGTATTGATGCACCAAGAATATGCTATTCTTGGAGGAATCATGACAGGAAGACATGCAAAGACATTCAAGCCATGACAGACATGCAGGCTAGGATAGGCATGCAAGGACATGCAGGGACATGCAAGCTATGACAGGAAATGAATGTTATGATAAGGTATCTTTGACCAAGTGGTGCATAAATAATTTATTTTAAATTATTTATTCAAAAATGTTGGAAATGGACAAGTGGAAAATAAATAATTTATTCAAATTATTTATTTGAAAATAGAGGAAATGGAATAGAGGAAATGGACAAGTGGAAAATAAATAATTTATTTGTGTGATCGAAAATAATATGATAAATGAATTGAAAGAAATACTATTCAAGCACACCAATAAGACATTATATCAAAACAGAACATAAAAGGTAAGTAAATGCAAACTTAATATCCCGCTTCGATTGTCATCCTATTGTCCTCTATCATCAGTGTTTTTGTCGATTCCAGCTTTTGCTCTCAGATTTCTGTGCTAGGCTCAACAAACTGTCTTCCTAAAGAATGAGCTTTAAAAATGATGCATGATGCAAGATTAAGCTATGATATGGTATAAGACTAAGATGATTGAAATAAACATGATGCTATGATATGAGAATACTAAATGAATTAAATGCATGAACTCTAATTAATTGCCTATTACCAATGCTTGGATTCACATAGGTATTTATAGAGTTTTTCGAATGATTCTGATTGGCTGTCTTGATTGATGGTTGTGATAATTCCTGGCAGATCGAATGGCTGAAGAAGGAAGAAACTGAAGAGAAAATAGAAGAAAACTTGAAAACAAGATTTTTCTATTTTTATAAAAGAAAAGAAGATAAGAAGATAGGAAATCATCTTTCTTTAAAAGAATAAAAGAATGATTTAAAAGCTGATAAATAATGAATTAAAAATTCAATTATTTATTTGTAGATGATATTTAGCTTTTTCTTAATTAAATGAAATATTTAATTAAGCTTTTAAAGCAGAAGAAAGTTTGTGATAAGAAGAAAGCTTTAATCAGGATTTTTGAAAAAAAGTAGGAGATCTCATATTTAAATAAAATATTTAATTATGATATGAAAAGAAAACAAAAGATTTCACAATTAAATAAAATATCTAATTGTAATTTAGAAAGAAAGCACAAGATCTTTTAATTAAATAAGGTTTATTTAATCAAATCACTTTTTATGAAATTAATTAAATGAAACATTTAATTAATTAGAAGAAGAAATTAAAATAGAAGAAAGAGAAATATTTAAACTTAATTAAATCAAAAGATTTAATTTAAATTCAAACAATGATAATTAATTTAAATAAATAATATGTATTTATTTAATTAATTAAGTGGATGTATGAAAATAATTAAATAAATTAAATTTATTTAATTATGAAAGAAGAATAAGATCAATGAACAGTATAATTAAATTAATTAAATTTAATCATATGTAGAGGACTTTTAGATAAATTAACTAAATAATAAATATTTAATTAATTGCCAGGATTATAGACATGACCATTTTTATGTGTATACATTTTGCCCCTCTTTGAAGTGATGTGTGAAATGCATTGCTTCAAAGAAAATAAATTTTTTTTGCCCCTGATATGTTTCTGATTTTTGATGTCAATGATGCCCCCTCGAGAGGTAAATCACGGAAGATGATGTCGAGAATGGTAGGGAAACAGTGATTTAGCTACCGATAAATGATGTTTGTGATGGCTCGGTGAAAAATAATTTGGAAAGAATGGAAAATGTCATTAACTCCCACCCTAATAGACCCTTAAAAGGTAAAAAGGGGTAAAAGGAAGTGTCATTTTCACCCTACTGCTATAGTGAAAAGTGAGCTCTGATAGTGACCTAGCAAGATGGAGATCCCGTTGCACATGCATAGATTCTAGCGAGCACGCCGATACCAGAGACCAGCTGCGTATGGACCACCAGTGAGTGATTCCAACTATTTTTTATTGCAAATTTCGCATTTTGAATCAATTTTTCAAATGTTTTAAATCAGATTTTAGTTTTTTTCGCACGTTTTAGCGCATTTGAGAAAAGTTTTAGCGCATTCAAAAAATTTCATAGCACATATAGGAAATTTTGTAGTGCATATAGGTTTAGGTAAAATGAATATTTTTAGCGCATTATACAGATAGAGTAGTGCATCTAGGGTATAATCAGCTAGTTTGATCTTGTAGCGCATCTAGGGCACAGAATTGCGCATCTAGGGCTAGGGCTTGAAATTGATAAAGTTGCGCAATTGAGAGTTAAAATGGCGCATCCATAGGATAGAATAACGCATCTCGAGTTTTAGCGCATCCGGGAAAAAGTTTAGTGCATATGAGTAAAACTTTAGTGCATCCGTGTTTTAGCGCATTTGGGCAACAAAATATCGCATTTGGAACATTTTTCACAAAATGCTTGTGTGATAAAAAATGATGATTTACATTACTTCCTTAGTCAATAGATAGATGAATTGTAGTACCATCATGCTGATATGGGAAAAATGATAGAAATTTTGATAAAAAACTGATAACTTTGCATCCAAAATAGAAAACAAAGAGTAGATAGTTGATAACTTTGTGATGAACAACAAAGAGTAAACTGATTGAAAGATTGAGTGATTGATAACTTTGCTTCTCACGATTGAAAACAAAGAGTAGATGTTTGATAAATTTTCTTTCTGCGATAGAAACCAAATAGCAAAATTTTGCATTCATGAATGAAATACAAATAGGAAATGATATGTGTGTTGATAAATTTTCTTTCCTGAAAAGAAAAACAAATAGGAAATGATGATAGAGTAGATTGATTTGATATGTAGATAGATTGATGTAGCACTTGATATGGGTGATTGATTGAATTTGCTGGATAGATATATCACATGATATGAGTCTAATTAATGTGTCCTTTGTGATGGTCAAACAAAATAGGAGGCTTTTAAAAGCCTCCAGATTAGAGAGCGGTTCCCACTATGTTGGGAGCAAATAGGAGAGCTTACCCCTGTAGAGTTATAGTTGATAGCGGATTTTGGACTAGGACCTTTGTTGATGATGCCACGAGGTATTCGGGCCAACAAGGGACTGTTGATCGCTTTGGCAGAGAGATGGCACTCGGAGCATAACACTTTTCACTTGCCAATTGGTGAGATGAGTGTGATGCCCGAGGATGTGTACAGGATTCTTGGGATCCCAATTGTTGGTGCCCTTGTGGTTTATGACCACAAGGAGATTGGTGGGACCGAGGCACTATGATGGATATGTGGGGATGTGATCATTTGTGGTTACATGATAGATTGAGAGGATTTCAGTAGGTATCCAACCTTAGTTGCTATGTTGGCTACATTCATTGGAGGCTTCCTTGGACCGAACCATCAGTCGAAGGGATTTGCAATTGGTTGGGGTAAGATGTTGGAGTGGTTGGTGACATAGCCACGAAGGTTTTCCTGGGGGAGCTATGTATTGGCCAACATGTATCATGATCTCCATCAGGTTGTATATAGAGGATCCACTAGCTTGGCGAGTGGGGTGACACTTTTATAGATCTGGGTGTGGGAGCATATTGCGATCACAAGACCTCATTGCACGAGATATAGGCTAGTAGGGAGACCATATGTGTATGCATATTCTGGTGCAGTTGTCCAGCAAAAGCTGGGCAAGGTAGAGTATTGGCGATGGGTATTGGATGATATTGATGTAGTGATATGGAGATCGTACACAGATTGCGAGGCATGGGAGAATGATCACTTAGAGATGCCTTTTGTCTGTAGACCACGATATTTGATAGGGTAGACCCCCTTTATTATCAAGATATTTCTAGCATTACGGGTCCTCAGATAGTTTGGATTTACACAGGGGATTCCCCAGGGCATTGCTCATTATGGGCAGTGCAAGGGTGATCTAGGATAGGGGCCATGCATTCAATACCAGGTAGCATACACTAAGTATTCTACCTTACAGCCAGAGGTATGGACCGATAGGCCAGAGGTGCAGGATGCAGGGATGATAGATGATTATGCACAGTATTTCCATACACATCCATTTCCATAGTTTACAGTGTCGGATGAGCCATGTGTGATTGGGATAGTGCCACAACCAGGAGCAGGGAGACAAGAGGATGTGGCTGGTGGAGAGCAGGCAATGGGCAGAGGAGAGGAGGAGGGAGATGAGGATGAGGGAGATGAGGGTGAGGAGAGCAAAGATGGAGGAGATGGAGATGAGGACAGTTCAAATGATGGGGATTATAGGGGAGACGAGGGTAGAGAGGAGAGGCGGTAGAGGTTGGATAGTCTAGGCAGGGTACAGATTGTTCAGCAAGCCAGATCTGGTGGCAGACCACGAACAATGATTAGGGTGTCATCCTCCTCTCAGTAGGCACAGATGGATGCATTGCAGGCTCAAGTTCAGACCTTTCAGGGACATTAGGCACAACTATAGAGTTAGCTAGCTCAGGCTCAGAATGTGATAGTGCAGTTATAGGCACAACTTTCATAGGCCCAGATGCAGATACAGGCTCAGGCTCAGGCACAGGTTCAGGCTCAGGCAGAGGTACAAGCTCAGGTGCCCGCCCCAAATTCTCAAGTGGCACAGTTGGTAGTAGAGAGAGATGCTCTTAGATGATGGGCACTGGAGGTCGAGGGTGTGGCACAGAGACTGATGGGTACCGTAGAGAGTATATCATTATGGGAGGCCATTGTAGAGGGATTTGAGGTAGCCAAAGAGGCCAAGTACTACAAAGTCCAATATGAGGAGTTGTGTCCTCCAGAGTGTTGAGAGCCTTACCCACAATCACAGAGCTGGACGAGGACCCGATTATGGACATCGACACATGGTAGAGGGGTTACAGGGCCTCGACGGGATCCTGATGCAAGGGGTAGTGGCAGGTCGCCTCCTTCCACACTAGCTCCTTCAGGGGCATCTACCAGCTAGCTTTTGGGACTATTATATTTTGCACATATGCAGGGCATGTATATTGAGTTTTGATCATATCTCATGTATTATGTTTTGAACCTTTTAGTTTCATTTGGACATTGGACATTTGTATTTTTTTGATGAGCGATGATATGCAGCGGTGATGTTTTTGATGATGATATGTTTGTGCATTTTTGATGTGATATGTATGCTACTTTTATGCATGTATGATATGAGGTGGATTTTGATATGTTTTTATTGTTTTTTTGTGGACTAATCTTATGATGCAGGATGATCTAATGATATGATGCAAATGGATGATCTAGAATGCAGATGCAATGATTGTGATAATGTATATATGAGATCTTGATTTTTGAATTTTGTGTTGCAAATGCATAAATGAATAGTATGTATATGAAATGTATCGTGGAATTATGATATGAAAATGGTAGATAATGAATGTGATACTGATAATGATAATGATGAAAAGATAAATGATATGTGTGGTAATGTTTATGTAATGAATATGGCCATGTGATGAAAATAGAATAATTATAATGTGAATGCAATAATATGAAAGAAATGAGTGCAATGGTAATGAAATGATATGAGATGATGATGATAAGTGGTAATAAATGATAAATAATAAAATGGTAATAATAATTGAGAAATGATGATGTTATGAAAAATAATGATGATATGAAATGATGAATGAATAAGAAATGATAATGTTATGAAAATAATGGTATGAAATGATAAAGGATAAGGATCCAATGATAGAAAATAAAATAGAAATAATAATGATAATGATAACGGTAATGACGAAAGGATAATGACTAAGAAATGATAATGATAATGATAGAAATGAATGAGAAATGAAAATGATAATGATAATGATAAATGATAATGATGAAATGATAAGAAATGAGAATGATAATGATAATGGTAAAATGATAATGATGAAATGATAAATGATAATAAATGAGAATGATAATGATAATGGTAAATGATAAATGATAAATGATAATGATAATGGTAAAATGATAATGGTAAATGATAAATGATAAATGATAATGATAATGGTAAAATGAGAATGATAATGATAATGGTAATGATGAATGACAAATGATAAATGATAAATGATAATGATAAATGAATGAAATGATAATGAGAAATGAGAAATAATAAATGAATGAGAAATGAGAATGATAATGATGGGAAATGAAATAGAAATGATAATGATAATGATAATGATAATGGTGATGTGAAATGATTAATGAATCAAATGTCCAAATGTCCTCCACAAAAAGTTCAAAACTACATGACAACCGTCAATGTTTTCATTCATCCTTTCAGAACACTGATGTGAATCCAATATGCAGCTATATACAATGATCTAACGAACATGCAACTAAATGAAACTAACCAATTTGTTGAGCCTATTATAAGCCTTCTTGAATCATCATAGAGCATTTTAAAATGTTGGAAGTATGTACAAGCATCAGAGGGGAAATTAGCGCCAATGATGACTTGAGTACAACTTTCATGATTTTTGATATAGCAAGCGAACACAAGCATCGAGGTATGATTGAACCTAGATGACCTAAGCATTTCTTGCATAAATAGACAAAGATTAACCACCTTTCTGATGCAAATGTGGAACTGTCATTGATGATATTGCTTTGGTCATCATGTCCTGTGACATATTTGCATCACAGTGATCATTAACCTCAAGACAAGAGACAAAGAAAAATCATTCTCGCTCCTTGCCACTCTAGTTCAGTACAACATCGAGTGTGCTCCAGAGTAATGATATTGAAAATCAAACAACCTTTGTTCAAAATGTAATACTGTTATTTCATACATTATTCAGATTTTTGGATCATCCAATAGACAATGATATGGTATCTACTGAAATTTGTTCATGATATGGATCGATGATTGGATAAGGTTTCGCGCGAGTTGGTTGTTTGTTTGTATGATCAGATTTTTATGATATTGTTCAGCTGTTTTAGTATGATTTGAAAGTTAAGTGCTCCTAGTTAAGTTTTTGCCCCATTTATTGACACAACTTGCGAAAAGGGATATATACAAAGATCAAGCCATGGTAAGACGTTTTATCACTCTAGGCAAATGACGAAAGGATGATGCAATTATAACCCTAAGATGTGGAAAAATATGCAAAAAAAAGAAAAGCTAAAAAGCCAAAGTGCAAAACAAGAACTAATAGATGGAGAGGTACAGATAGCGTCTGTTTGCCAGATTTTCACTATCTACGTTTATTGCATTTTTCTAATTTCTTTTTTATTTTATTTTTATGTATTTTTCTGTCAATAGACTACCTGTTTGCCAGGTTTTCACCCTATGACATTTTTTTTTATTTTTTTGTATTTTTCTGTCAATAGATCCGCCTGTTTGCCAGGTTTCACCCTATGACATTTTTTGATTTTTGAATTTTTTTCGTTTTGAATTTCTTCAGGACTTTTTTGTTTTTGTATTTCTTTAGGACTTTTTTTGTTTTTTATTTTTTCAGGACTTTTCCATTGTTTTTGTATTTTTGGGACGTTTCGCTTTTTGTATTTCTTGGACTTTTCCACTATTTTTGTATTTTTTTAGGACTTTTCTGCTGTTTTGTATTTCTGAATTTTTCTACTATTTTGTATTTTTAGGACTTTTTCCACTATTTTTGTATTTTTTGGACTTTTTGCTATTTTTGTATTTCTTCAGAACTTTTTCTGCTTTTTTTTGTATTTTTTCAGGACTTTTTTTGGATGGTGATAACTGACTTAAATATAATATTTCTTGAGATGCATGCTATTGATGGCTTCATCAAACAGGTCTCCTTCTATCATTGAAAACTTGTAGGCTCCTGAACCGTAGACTACAATAACCACATAAGGGCCTAGCCAATTTGGTTCAAACTTTCCTTTCTTTTCTCTGTCTTGTTGATTGCGTGGGTTCTCTTTCAGAACTAGACCACCCACCTGAAAGGTATGTGGCTTTACTTTGTGATTATAGCTAGGAGACATCATCTGTTGGTATGCTTTCAAATGGTCAGCTGCTCTATGTCTCTTTTCATCTAGAAGTTCTAACTCTTGTAGTCGGGAAACTCTGTATTCATCATCTGTTATGAGACCTTTCAGTGATACACTTAGTGATGGTATTTCAATTTCTAATGGCAATATGGCTTTTGCTCTATAGACAAGGGAAAAAGGTGTTGCTCTTGTTGGCGTTCATACACTAGTTCGGTAAGCCCACAAGGCAGGATTGAGTTGAACATGCCAATCTTTCCCTGAATCATTTACTATCTTCAAAATCTTTAGTATAGTCTTGTTTGAGGCCTTTGCTTGGCCATTCCCTTGTGGATAGTAAGGCGTTGAATACCTGTGCTGAATATGGAATCTTTCACAAAGTTCATCAACATCCTGATTCTTGAAAGGTCGACCATTATCTGTAATAATAGAATTAGGAATACCATACCGACAAATAATGTAGTTGAGTATGAAGGATGAAATTTGTTTCCCGGTGACTTTAGATAGAGGTACCGCCTCAATCCACTTAGTGAAATATTTTGTTGCCATGATGATTAACTTATGCCCATTTGAAGATGAAGGATGAATTTTTCCTACTAGCTCTAACCCCCATTGAGAAAATGGCCAGGTTGGTGTGAATGAGCGAAGTTCTTGTGCAGGAGCATGAATAAGATTCCCATGAATCTGACATTTTGAGAATGTTTTATCAAAGGTGAATGATTCCCTCTCCATTCTAGGCCAGTAATAACCCATTCTAACAAATTTCTTGGATAAATTTAGTCCACTTGAATGAATACCACAAATGCCCCTATGAACTTCTTGTAAAGCTTCGTCAGATTCTTCACGTTCAAGACATCAAAGTAAAGTACCATCAAGACCACAGTGATAAAGGGTATCAACGATAAGGGTATAGCGAGAAGATTGTCGGATAAAGTTACCTTTTTGGTTATGGGATAAGTCAGGTGGTAAAATGTCATTTTTTAGGTAAGCATAAATCTTACCATACTAGGGTGAATCGGATCCTACCAAGTGGTAAATAATTTGGCTTTCGAGTGTGTCATAAGCAAGTGTAAATAATTGTTCCACCAGAAATTCATAGCGAGTTTGTTTTTCTGGGAGTTGTACCAATGAGGCGATCATAGCCATAGCGTCAGCTGCTTTGTTATTGAGCCTTGGAATTTGTGTGAAATGAATGTCTACAAAACACTTCTTGAAGTCATCGACCATCTTCTTATATGGCAACAATTTGTCATCTTTAGTCTGATAATCATCATTGATTTGATTAATGACTAACTATGAGTCACCATAAACTTGTAGCTTAGTAATCCTCCATTCACATGTAGTCTTTAGTCTAGTGATTAGTGCTTCATATTTGGCTATGTTATTAGTGCATGGAAACATTAGCCTATATGACCAAGGAATGGTATGTCCTTAAGGGGTGACAAAGAGAATGCCTGCCCCCAATCCATGTTGAGTAAAGGAACCATCAAAGTATAAGGACCATAGTTGCTTGAATTATGTAGCAAAAACTTCAGCATCTAGAAATTTAATGTGCAAGGGGTGCTCTGCTTGTAGGGGAGCATCTGCTAGTTGATCAGCAATAACTTGTCCCTTGATTGCTTTGCGATCAACATAGTGGATGTCAAACTCACTCAAAATCATGACCCATTTTGCTAACCTTCCTGTTACTGATGCTTTACTGAGCAGATACTTGAGTGGATTGATTTTTGAAATTAGATTGATTGTATGAGTTAGCATGTAATGTCAAAATTTCTGTGAAGCAAAGACTACTGCTAAACAAGCCTTCTCAATGAAAGTGTAGTTAAGTTCATGACTTGTTAGTGTTCTGCTGATGTAATAGATTGCACATTCTTTCTCGTCATAGTCTTCTTGTGCTAATAATGCCCCCAAGGATGTCTCAGTTGTGGCAATATATAGGATCAATGGTTTGTCTAGATCTTGTGGTACTAGAACTGGTGGGTTCATCAGGTACTGCTTGATTTGTTGAAATGCCATTTCACATTTGTCATCCCATCTAAAAGGAACATTATTATGGGGGAGATGTGTGAATGGTAGACTTTTGTTAGCCAATTGTGCAATGAATCTTCTTATGGATTGAAGTATCCCTTGTAATGATCTCAATTGACTAATGTTCTTTGGGGGAGGCATCTCCATGATTGCCTGAATTTTAGCAGGATCTACTTCAATTCCCATTTTTGAAACTATATATCCTAAATTTTTTCCAGATGTGACCCCAAAAACACATTTCTTGGGATTTAAGTGAACTTTGAATTTTTCCAATCTGGTAAATATTTTGGATAGTATTTCCAAGTGTCCTTCTCTAGTGCATGATCTTTCCAATATGTCATCCACATAATCTTCCATGAATGTGTGCATCATGTCATGAAAGATCGTAGTCATAGTTCTTTGATAAGTAGCCCCAACGTTCTTTAGACCGGAAGGCATGACATTCCAACAGTATGTTCCCCATGGACAAGTGAAAGTTGTTTTCTCTTGGTCTTCTAGTGCAATCTTTATTTGGTTGTAACCAAAGAAACCATCCATTAATGAATACATGGCATGGCTAGCTGTTAAATCCACTATAGTGTCAATGTTTGGAAGCAGAAAGTCATCCTTACGACAGGCTTTGATAAGATCTCTAAAATCAGTGCACACTCTAATGCGTTTATCTAGCTTTGCTATTGGGACAATATTGGAGATCCATTTTGCATAGGCAATTGATCTTATGAATCCTGCATCTAGGAGTTTCTTGAGTTCTTCTTTAACTAGTAATGCAACAGGAGGATGCATCTTTCTGAGTTTTTGTTTCACTGGTTTAGCTCCTAGTTTGATAGAAAAATGATGCATTATGAGATCAGGATCAAGACCTGGCATGTCTGCATAAGACCAAGCAAAATTGACATGATTTTCTTTGAGAAAGTTCATGAACCTTGGGATTTCATTATCTATCATTGATTCAGCTACCTGTAGAATCCTTGGATTTTCTGTAGTTTCAATATTGATTTACTTTGTAGGCTCGATCAAGATGGGCGATCGCTCATGATAGTGCTCTGGGAGAGTGTCAAGTTTCCCATCAGCTGGTGCCTTAAAAAGGTTTTCACCATCTGATATACTCTTTATTTTATCTTTTGTGTGATCTAGTACTGCCATATTCTAGTTTTCACCACTAGATCATTTTTCTTTATTTTCATTTTTGCAGCTAGGAGACTTGACACTCTCCTGATTAAAGACTTCGTACCGAAAATCGCTAGTGCAACAATCACTTACATCATCTGTAGAAAGGAAGTTTATGATAGCTTCATCATTTGGAAAAATAGGCAAGTCAATAGGTTCAGTTAAATCCCAGTCAATGAGATCAGGATGGATTAAAGGTAACGAGTCATTTGGTCATGTGAAATCGGCGATGGTTAGAGTTAAGATAGAGTTATTGGTAGGATCCAAGGTATGAGGTAGATCAATGATGGTACTATTCTCATGATAGTCTTGTTCATTAAAATCTGACTCAGTATCACTAGACTCATAGTTGCTTTGTAGTTCAGATTCTTGTGGTTGGGACCCTAAACTTTCTCCTTTGATTAAAGTTTGTGTATACTTGTGTATGACATCTACCTCTTTGTCTCTCCAAAATTCATCATCATGGATGGTATCCCATTCATATTCAGCAAAATCTATATCAGAGTTAATTTCTATGAAATTCAGGATTGATGCCAAACATGCCTCTTTCTTATCAGAACCTTCTTGAAGTGTAAAAACATTACCCTATGATTGGTTGGATGGGGTAGCGTCATAGCCTAGTCCAATTTTATCATATGCAGAAAGCCTTGGAAGATGGATAGGCTCAACTATGCCTTCTTTTCTTTTTCCAATAGGACCATTTTCATATCCCATCTTTTGCATAATGGAATAGCCTTTCCCATATCTATCAATTGGTATGATGACATTTAGAACTATTTCATCTTCATCCTTATAAAGCCAATTCAAAATTGTTGTATCCTTAGGATCCCCCATGGGGAATTTTTCTTTGACAAATTGTCCATTGAACTTGGTAGTTGGCTTTGTTTGTATTTGTGTTGATGTTGATGCTACTGATATCTGTTGTTGTGTAATAGAAGGTTGTCCATGTGATCGAGATGATGTAGGTAGATTAGCAAGATAGAGAGAATATTCTCCAACTCCACTTTCCTTGAATTGCAATTTCTTATCAAAGCTTTTGGCTAATTGGCTGATTTGTGTATCATTCTTAGGAGAAGTATTAGCAAGCGCTTCTTGATTGTTTGGAACCAAAGTATCCTAACTAGCTTTGACATTGGCATAAGTTTGGATGTTTGAATTATCAGCTGATATAGTGATTTCTTGTCTGTCATATGGAAACTTAAGACATTAATGGTAAGTGGATGGAATAGCTTGCATTTCATGAATCCAATGACAACCCAACAAGATGTTGTATGCAAGATCCCAGTCTAAAACTTGACAAAAGGTATTTTTGATAACAGGTCCCACTCTGATTGGTAGCATGATTAGACCTTTAGATGTTCTTTCCTTATCATCATAGGCTATTATGGTAATATTCCTTCTAGGATCAATGGATTCCTCTAAAAATCCTAAAGCTTGAACCACCTTCAAGGTACATATATTTAAACCAGCCCCTCCATCTATTAGGACACGTTTAACATGAAACTTATGGATCATGACCTCTAAGTATAATGAAGAATTGTGGGGATGAGTCATGGAAACATCATCTTTGTCTGAAAATGAAAGACATGTGGGTGAGGAAAAGTGTCCTACCATGGCTTTAAATCGGTTCACATCCAAATCCATGGATATAGTTGTTTCAAAAAGGGCCTTCTCTAAGATTTCTTTATGCGCCGGGGAAATCTTCAAGAGTTCTAAAATGGAAATTTGAGCCGGAGTTTTTCAAAGTTGGTTAACTAAGTCATATTGATGTTGAGGGAAGGTCTCAGTGGATTTCAAGGAGGCACCTTTTAAGACAACTTTAGCTTGTGCTCTTGTCGTGACATTAACTTGTTCATTGTCTATTTTCTCCTTGATTTTTATAACATTGATTCGCTCATCATTCGTATAGAGGAGACAGATTACAGTGTCATCGATTTGATTCATATTTTTGTCAGAGGACTCTCCCTTTTGATAATTTGGCAAAGGGTTGCGAAATGCTTGGTGCTCTTCATTGTATTTTTGTTGTCCTTCTATTGTGATAGTGCCATTGTCAATTAGGTCTTGAATATCATTCTTCAAAGCTTGACAGTTGTTTGTACGATGACCTCTGCACCTATGATAGTCACAATAATAAGCTTCATTCCATGATGGAGGTTTTACACTAGGTTCATAATTGCGTTGAGGTGGTAAAGTAAGGACATTTTTTCCATAACCTCTTTGAAAGAAGATTCCAAGGATTGTCCTAGTGGAGTGAAAGTTCTTCTACTAGAGAAGAATGAAAAGCGTTGTGGGTTCATGTTTGAGGTATTCCCTAAGGTGTTGTTGTTGTTATTGTTTCCATGGTAATTTTGATTGTTGACAGTCCCCTAATTGTTGTTCTTTGGAGGGGGAAGATTGTTTCCTTGATTCGTGACAGAATTGACATTGTTGTTGTTACGAGGAGTATTTGGAGTACTCAGAAAAAATGGCTTAGTCGAGACATGATTTGCATCTACAACACCATCGTTTACAATTTTTTTGTTGCGAGTCCAAAATTTAGACTTGTCTTGATTGTTATAGTGGTTAGATGAGCTAGGATTGTCCTTGTCAAGTTTTATTGTCCCTCTTTTGACCAAAGCACCTTCAATGGTGATGGCATCTTCAATCAATTTCTCAAAGGAAGGTGGACAATGTAGATTTAAGCGATAGCTCATTTCTGAATTTAGGCTGTTGATGAAAGTAACCATTTTTTCCTTTTCAGGAACATGACGTGGATACCTAGCAAACATTCTTCTCCATCTTTGAGGAAAGGTAGTGAAAGGTTCACTAGGTTTTTGTGCAACTTTGCAAAGATCAATCATGGTGATTTGGTGTTGAATGTTGTAGGAGTATTGTGTTATGAACAAATTGATCAATTCCTCAAATGTCTAGATAGGATGTGTGATTTTTGATAGCCATTCGATAGAGTGAATTCCAAGACTCTTGGGGAACAAACACATCAAGTAAGTGTCTTCATGTGAAAATTCTAAAGTCATGTTTTAGAAGTCTCTAACGTGATCAATTGGATCCGATTTCCCATTATAATGATCAAATTTGGGAATTTCACAATGTTTAGGAAATAGAATCATATTGAGACTTCTATCAAAAGGATAAGGACATATGTCATCAAGAGTGTATTTCTTTGTTGTGGTTCCCCCTTGTAAATATTTGATTTGTCCTTGGAGTGCCTTAAATTGTTGAGTAAGAACAACAAGATTGGATGGGGATGTTTCTTCTTTGCTCTTTAATTTCTTAGTATCAAAATCCTTAGGCAGTTTAGCTCCTTGATCGGCTAGGAAGAGAAAATACTTTTCTTTGTCACATTGCAGGATCTTTTCTATGGCTTTAAGAAACTTGGGGTCTTGTTCAACCTCTCTAATGTGAAGTTCTTCTTGCTCATCATCACTATCTACTGGAGTTGTGTTCATGTCTTTGTACTTATGAAATGGGTTTATTTCTCTATTGTCCATATTGTCGTCACTGAAAAGAGGATTGCAATTCACACTTAAATGAGGATTACCACGTTCACCTTCTTCTTGAATGTTATGGGTAGGAATTTCTCATTGAGACTCTTCTCCTAGTTTGTTGTATTGAGATCTTGTAAAAATAGGCATATGAAAGGAATACTATGATATGATATGATCAAAGGTCACTGAAGGATTTGACTAGGATGCATTGAATATTCAATCGAAGGTTGTGGTATATTCTCAAACTCAAGAGGTTGATTAAGATTGTGATGTTGAGATAGAGCTAATCTTTGATAATAAGCTTGAGTAGCTAAAGGTTCTATAGCGTAATCGTCAATGAATCCTCTAATGTAGTCTTGGTATCTATGGAGAAATTTGCGATAATGAAGAAAGACGTGTCGACTCTTATACAAAAATTCTCTATAGTCTAAAGTTTCCTTGTAACTTAAGTTTGTTTTGGGTTTCTTGATCCTATTGAAGACTGATTTCTTGATGAACTTGTTTGATTTTCACTTCCTCAACATGGGAGAGAAATATCAGAAATTCGGGTTTGTGTAAAATTTTGATAGAAACCTAAAAGCGCTATTTTGTTCCCTAAATGTGCTATAGAAAGAGGTATATGCACTAGAGAAAAAGTCAAATGCATTGCATAATACCTTGAATGCGTAGAAACATACCTTAGATGTGCTAAACCAAGAAGCATATGCACTAAAATAGTCCCTAAATGCGCTGGAAAATGACTCAGATACTCTGAACCAGCTAGTGAATTTTCCAGAATAGTTTGTATATGCGCTACAGTTTTGCATAGGTGTGCTAAAACAGTTTTCCAAAGACAGTTTTTGACCAGTTTTGAAAATTTTCAGCTAAAATTTTTCATGTTTGTTTTGGATGATACTTTATCTAAATTAATATTCTTGAAAAACACAACAAACAGTCTTATTTAAGTTGATCGTAACCAAGCACAGAATAAGACAAGCACAACCTAAGTTAGGCTAGGATAATATCCGCTAGATTCCACATGGGTTCCCCAACCGCATATCAGTAGTGTGTCAATTTAGAAGCTTGGTTGCACGGGCTCCCCCTTATAGTGCACTCTCTTCTCAGGCCAACCAAGCTTCCAACCCCCATGAAACTCCCATGGAAGATTGATCACCTCTACTGAAGGCTTCGAAAGTGTGGAAGGCTTCACACTGACTGGTGTTGGACTAGAATATAGAAGGTTTTTGGCTTTCTAAACAATTGTATTTAGTTCGAGACCCCCGTTCGAGTGGCCATACATGGGGCAAGAGATTAATCACCATTAAGGTGGCACTCCAGCCTGAAGAGGTTAAGCTCAACAAGGTTTAAGGGAGTACAACTCTGTCTGTATGACACATCTGCACAAGCAACCTTAGGTTTTCCCTTAAGGTTTACATTTATATACCAGTTGGGGGCAGCTTGGCCTTAGCTCCATTGCTGGTTTGAGTCGCATTGAGGTGATGAAATCCCCAGGCAGGCCCAATTTCTAGAGTCAATAACCATTTCTCTTACACCCAGGATCACACAAGTGCACAAGGGGAGAGGATACTTCGATTATCAAGTCAAGGTTACACAGGGAAAAGTGGGTCTAGTTTTCTGATCACCTAGTTTGCACAGGGTGAGAGCATAGTCACCTACCACTTTCAAACACAGTCAAGAAGAGTAGATAGATTCATTTTAGGTGCACCAAAATAAAAAATGATTTAATCTAAGTGAAGATTTTGCTTCACAACAGACATGGGGTTCATTTTAACTACATGATAAAGATGTGGTGGCTACCCTAGATTGATTCATTTTAAAACTAGCAAGACAAAAAGAAAGAATCTATGTCTGCGGAAGGCGTCAGACCTAGAATCTCTGTTACAACCTAGATGCATGACTCTGTTACCCAGATGCACAAAAAAATAACCCAGATGCATAGAAACAAAACACAGATACGCAATAACAGAACCCAACTGTGCAAAAACAGAAGCCGGATGTGCAAGAACAAAACCCAGATGCACAATAACAGAACTCGGATGCGCAAGAAAAGACACTAGATGCGCTAAACTAAAATATATTTTATTTTTTTTAATTTTTCTGAAATAGATTTGAATACATTAAATGATGTCCTATATGTGGTAACTAAACTCCTAAATGCTCTTCAGAAATTCTCATATGCGCCACTCTGTTTCCTAAATGCTCTTCAGAAACTCCCATATGTGCCCAAATAGTCCTCATATGTGCCGAAGTACCTGCAAAATAGAAAATTTTTGGATCTCTACATGCACTGCCGAATGTCAAAAAACCTGCAAGAAAACCTGCCAGTAAACCTGCAAGAAAGAAGTCTAAAATGGGAGCATGTGCCCCAAGGTGGGCGCCAGAAATGTGTGATCGAAAATAATATAATAAATGAATTGAAAGAAATACTATTCAAGCACACCAATAAGACATTATATCAAAACAAAACATAAAAGGTAAGTAAATGCAAACTCAATATCTTGCTTCAATTGTCGTCCTATTGTCCTCTATCTTCAGTTTTTTTGTCGATTCTAGCTTTTGCTCTCAGATTTCTATGCTAGGCTCAACAAACTGTCTTCCTAAAGAATGAGGTTTAAAAATGATGCATGATGCAAGATTAAGCCATGATATGGAATAAGACTAAGATGATTGAAATAAACATGATGCTATGATATGAGAATACTAAATGAATTAAATGCATGAACTCTAATTAATTGCCTATTACCAATACTTGGATTCACATAGGTATTTATAGATTTTTTTGAATGATTTTGATTGGCTGTCTTGATTGACGGTCGTGATAATTCCTGGTAGATCAAATGGCTGAAGAAGGAAGAAACTGAAGAGAAAATAGAAGAAAACTTGAAAACAAGATTTTTCTATTTTTATAAAAGAGAAGAAGAAAAGAAGATAGGAAATCATCTATCTTTAAAAGAATAAAAGAAAGATTTAAAAGCTGATAAATAATGAATTAAAAATTCAATTATTTATTTGTGGATGATATTCAGCTTTTTCTTAATTAAATGAAATATTTAATTAAGCTTTTAAAGCAGAAGAAAGTTTGTGATAAGAAAAAAGTTTTAATCAGGATTTTTGAAAAAAAAAAGGAGATCTCATATTTAAATAAAATATTTAATTATGATATGAAAAGAAAACAAAAGATTTCACAATTAAATAAAATATTTAATTGTGATTTAGAAAGAAAGCACAAGATCTTTTAATTAAATAAGGTTTATTCAATCAAATCACTTTTTATGAAATTAATTAAATGAAACATTTAATTAATTAGAAGAAGAAATTAAAATAGAAGAAAGAGAAATATTTAAACTTAATTAAATCAAAAGATTTAATTTAAATTCAAACAATGATAATTAATTTAAATAAATAATATGTATTTATTTAATTAATTAAGTGGATGTATGAAAATAATTAAATAAAGTAAATTTATTTAATTACAGAAGAAGAATAAGATGAATGAATAGTATAATAAAATTAATTAAATTTAATCATATGTAGAGGACTTTTAGATAAATTAACTAAATAATAAATATTTAATTAATTGTGAGGATTATAGACATGACAATTTTTATGTGTATACATTATTCAAATTATTTATTTGAAAAAATTAAAAGAGGAGCATTTAATAAAATTTATTAATTTAATTAAATAGAGAGATAGAAATTAGACCTTAAATAATTAATTTAGATTAATTATTTAATAGGGAAGGTAGCATGGGATAGTTAAAAGATTTTAATAATTATTTAACTATGGAAGAATTAAAGGATCATGAATAGATAAATAATTAATGGTAATTATTTAACTATAGATGAAAGATGACAAAATAATTAAATAAATAATAATTTATTTAACTATTGAAGAAGAGGAAGAAACTAGTGACACAATTAGTTTATTTAATCGGTCAGGATAGAATAAATATTAGAAAGTGAATTAATTAAATAATTATTAAAGATTATTTAATTAATAGAGGAATATAATCAAACATAATTGAATAACTAAAATTATTATCAAAGGACGAGGATGAAGAAAAATGACACTCGAAGGCTTAGGACATTTTTATGTGTCTATAGCTTCATTCATGCTTCATTAATGGCGTGATAGGGTGTAACAGCAAAGTTTTAATCAATTCCTCAGTACCGTATTTATTGCATGAGAATTGGCAAGGCGAGCTAAGAACTGGGACATCTTTCAGTGTGAGGAGTTTGAGCTAAATATTGTAAGTAATTGCTTCTTCATTTTTTCACATTTTGATTTGTAATCTTGAAAATGGAGTCTTCTGGTTCTGGAAGGGCTAAGGGTAGAAAGCTTGGTGAGAGTAGTCAGTCGAAGGGAAAGAAACAAAAGACTGATACAGAGCATGAGGGTATTGAACAAAGGTTGAACTAAGACCTTATTGATCAACTACCTGCTTCAAGGCCTAAAGCTAGAAGGTCCACACAACTTAGGGCAGAAGTTGATAAGCTGGATGATAAATGCAAATTCATAGGTGATGTCTAGACTGCTGTAAGAGGGTATAAATTATTCAAATTTCACTACCATAGGAGAAACAGTTTTGAGCCAGATTGTAATCCATGGAAGTTGAATGTAGGGAAATTGGTGTTCCCTAATGTATTCGTAAATGTAGAATTGGTACAATTGCTTGCTAATCATTATGATCCAAAACATAAAGCTATATGTGATCCTTCTGGAAAACCAAAAATATGTGTGTCAAAAGAAGTAGTAGGTGAGGTTTTCATATTGGAAGGGTTTTGCAATGAGGAAATCAGTTGTGACGAGTTACATAAGGAATTTTCAAGAATGGATACAATTTACAAGGGTTGGAGGTTACCAATTCATAGGGTTAGACAGGGTAACAAGCCAAAACCTCTGGAAGATAGTGAGGGGCCTCCCTATCATGTAGATTTGTTTGAACCTTATATGAAGTACACATCTTTCTTAGTGTGTCAGGTGTTGGAAATGGATGCCCTAGAATTCATGTCAATGGTGCCAATGATATCATAGTAGATATCCAATATCATAACTTTAGGCCATTTGACTATGCTTCATATATTTCTACGAAGCTTCATTCAGGATTGATGGCTATAAAGGGTGAAGCTTCTATTGTTCATCTCATAAACTATTCATTGTTGATGGACTTAGTGCTATATTTTGGATAGGAGTTAGGGGCAAGAGATGAAAATTTCTCAAGTTGGTAAAGAGGGTGAAGCATTACTTGTTTAGCTGTGGACTACTATTTGGGACAACAGGTTTCTTGGTGCTAGTTTCATTCATTTTGAAGCGGATTTTGTAAAAACATTGTATAAATTGTATCATTATCCTTGTAATTATTCATTGACTGATGAGAACAAAAGATTCCTTCGGCCAAAAGACTTCAATGGGCCAATTGATCATAACTTGGGAGACTAGAATTGCTTGGAGGGAGCAACAGTGATCAGAGCATATGGATTTGAAGATACTCCTTTTGTTTTGCCAAGGACATTTCCAAACAGAGATGCATATTTGGAAATTGTCAGACAGATGGATTACTGTAGTGTGATGCATTTCAGCTCTTTTGGGAAGTAGGCTTTTATGCCTAGTACTTTGTGTTTTGGTGATTTCACTAAGTTGGCTAAGGAGGGATATAATTCAATCCTTGATAGATTGTTGCATTATAATATGAAAAGAGGACCACCTAAGAAAAAACTTGACCATGAACGATATATCAATTCAGCCAAAGAAAGGATTAACTTTGGAGGGTATCAACATGTACCCTATCCTTTTGATGATATGATCAGGAATCTGGATGAAGATGAAGCATAAATGGTAGTTGAAAGATATAACCAGGGGCTACAGGATATTGAGGTATTGTCTTCTGGAGATGAGGAAACACCAAGAGTTAATGTGTCACAAGGGAAATCAGAAAAGGTATCAAGGTTGAGGACTCAACAGTATGTCTGCCCAGTTAGAGAATAGAGTATTGAAAGTGGTGATGTTGATGCAAGGCACATGGAATACAGATCATTTGTTTCTGATGATGAGTTTATAAATTCCCCAGAATTCAAGGCATTTTTGTATAAGTATAAGGGGAAGGAAATAAGAGATAATGTTGATGATGTTCCTTCAGGAAATGAGGAACAATTGCTGGCCCAGTTGAGAAAATGTGTGCATGATGAAATGAAAAATATGACCCCAGAAAAGGGGGGGGAAATGTTGGAGAGCGTTGGTGTAATGATTTTTCCTTGCCTTGATTTGAACTCTGCATTGGTCTTTGATAGTTTCTTGAAGGGCAGTAATGCTACATATAAGCTTGACAAGGTGACAGAAGTGTATGCAGGCTCCAAGTATAATACTAATGAGGGAACATTGATGATATGGGCTTTGTACCCACCCCATAGGAAATCAGTGGTAATTGATATAGAGAAGGCATTTGGCCATGTCATGACTCTAAAAGTTGGAGAAGCTGATCTTGTAGCTGCAACAAATATTGGGGTAAATATTGCAAAGTTGAATAAAGCACAAATTTAGTTATTGATAGAAGAAAGAGAAATGTACAAAGCAAATAATGAAAAATTGCTGACAGAAAATTATAGACTCAAAGATTTGGTTGGTGTTTCAATGGGGACAACCAAAATGATCACTCAAGGAGAAAGCTCTCAGGCAAAAGATCACTGGGTAGGATCAAGTGCTTATTCTCAAGGAAAGCATGATGCAATTGTAGTGATTGTCAAGAAGAGGTAGGATCATTTGACATCTTGGTTGAATAAATTATGGGGAAAATACTCTCATACTCTTTTTGCATTGAAGGAGCACATGAGGATTGATGGATGATTCATGGAGAAGTTTCATGAATTGGCCCAAAGTGATGAGGCTAGTAGTATTGCACTTGAAGCTGCAAATCATATTATCAATCACCATCAAAACTTCTATGATGAATTGCAAGGGGATGAACAAGGGTTAATTGAAGCCGCTAAGAAGACTGTGATCACATTTTCTGATGAAAATGGGGAATTGAAAGAAGCCACCAAGTGGAAAAATGAATGTGAGTCAATGCTGAATGAAATCATGAAGACGGCTTCTACAGAGGATACAACATTGGAGGAGGCAAGTGAGCAAAATGACCAAATGGTCAAGATGGAAATCATGATCCGGAATGCTGTTGGAAATGTAGATACATATGAGCATCAGGATTATTTGGATCACCTCACTAAGACTCACTTGTGGCTTAATAGAGCCTAATTATTCTCTTTCTTTTGTTTTGTAATTTGATATTTCCTATTTCCAAAAGGATGTGTCCTTTTGTATTCTTAATGTATAAATATCCATTTTTTAAACAATGTGTAGGTGATAGGTATAATAGGATAGAGAAAAGAAAAATATGGTCGAACAACATGATTCACAGGGTTGAGACTCTGATGTATGTTTTGAAGCCATGGAGATATCAATGAAAATCACCTGATTTGCTGGTGTATTCTAGTGTCAATTGTTGTGTTGTGCCTATTGAAAGAATTATTTAAGTTGTCTCTAAGATTGATATTGCCTAGTTATCTAAATTAGCATAACATGTTTATGTTTGGTTTATCAATACGTATTTACCGTATCTGTGTGATTGGTTGATAGGTTCTTTCAAGGAAGGATTGAATCCTTTTAATTAATCACAGTAATCACGGAATTTCATTTAGATCAGTAAGAACTTAATAATCACAATCTTGCATGTTTATACTAGTTATAAACAAAATATGCCAAACAATTTGAATGTCCTCCAGAAAGAAGTCACTCGTTTAAGATTTCATTTGACTCCGTATACTATATAAGGCACTCGTCTCACCGTTTCCATCATTCAATTTCCTTCATACTTTTTTACATCTGTTAACCACACATATTAGGGTTTATATTTCAGTATTGGTATACAATATATACCAAATTTGTTTTATTTTGTCCATTCCAATCTGGCATCATGGACAAATCATGGCATGAAAAGAAGATCAATATTCAAGTTTGCGTCATTTGTTATAGGTATACCTGCCTAGGTCTAGTAGCACCTGGAGAGTAGAAGGTTTAATTGTTTCAAACCTTGTTCTGTTACCCTAAAACATTTTGAAAGCTTGGCAAACTTTCATGGTTCAAACCTGCATTTTTGGAAGCTAATAGGACCTACCTATGAAAATGAATAGAGAGCCTTCTCCTCTATACATTCTCACTTGCATCAATGGTAATATCGTGATTGGAATTCTGTTTGATCTAGATGCCATGTGAATGTTATAAAAAGGAGACTCTACTAATAAATTTCTTACATAAAGATGGGTATGATGAATCAAAGATAACAATATGTATGTATGACAAACTCTCAATCCCTCCAATTGGTTGCATCACGTAAGTCTCATCCTAGTAGGACCCAAGCCTGTCAATTCTCCTTTCAATATCATCCCAAAGTCAAACTTGTTAAGAGTGAAACTAGGAATCCCATGGCTAGTTTCCATGAATGTAGTCACTTTGGTAATTCATAAGTGTTTAAAGTTCTCTCATCAGGGCTCTATACACATTGTGCATGACACGGGACATTAACCTTTGGTGTCATGTAGGGTCTACTCGTTAGATAACTTTTGCCTTGCCCTGATCGATCTGCTTCCTCCAAGAATGAAATTGTATCATAAGTATATCAAATAGAAGAATGGGGGCATAACATCAAAGGTGATCTACCCTATCTCCTGTTACACCATTTTAGTCAAAGGTTCTATGATAGTGTAGCATTAGGTTGACTGCTTCCCCTCACAAAAGGGGAAGGGGAAGTCTACTCATGTCCAAGAGCCTTCCTCTTCTTCTATTGTCTCATTTGATTCTACCTTTCACCTTGTTGTGGCACCTTCAACCTCTACTCCCATGCCTCGCATGGGGAGTCCAATGGTGCTTGCTTGGAAAAAGGCCAAGTGTCAAGTATTTGAACTTCACATCTTACCCACAATATTAAGGCCTGTTGTCTATGGTAAGGGGAAGGCCTCCCATGGAGTTGCCCCTGTGTCTCAACCTCCATGACTTCCTATTGCTCCTTCCCCTAGGGTGATGAATGGGAAGATGCTCACCACTAAGGTTCCTATGTCTACTTCTCCACCTGTCGTCATTTTTCCTCTTGCGATTCCTGCTCATGCTTCTATCTAGGAGGTGACCCTTCCACCATCAACAGTTGTGGAGTACACACCTATGGAAAAATAGGAGCCTCGTGTTCCTTCTCAAGCAACGAGTTCTAGTTCTCAAGTACTGAAGGAAGGCTCTCACTACTAAGCAATATGCATTGAGGAAGGCAAAAGAGGATCTAGAAACTACTATTTTGACATCTCCTATTGTGCCTCCCTCTTTTGTTCCTTCTACTTTAGTTTCCATTGCCTCAGTTTTTCTTTTGGAATCTTCTGGGAATTTTGATGACCCTCACCCCACTACGGTGTACGTGTTCATCTCTCCCTCAATGGAGCCTCCTCTTTTGATGTCCCTGCTAGACATCCCTTCATTCTATCAACCCATTGACATGCCAAACATGATGGTGGTGTCTATTGTGGCCTTGTCCTCTTTCTCCTCACCTTATGCTTCCTCTATGGGGATTCTATATCCTCTACTAAAGTATAAGTTGGAGGATGACCTTGCTTCCAATGGAGGTCAAAAGAAGGGATCACCTTCTTTGGGAGAGGGTTATGCTTTGGCTTGCATCGATCGTCTTGGTGATAGAGGTAGCCTTGATGTCTCCTAAGGTTGTCACCATCTCTTTTTACAAGATTGATAGTGGATCTTGGGCACCTCATTCATATCCTACTCAATTAACAAATGACACTCTTGTTAAGTGCATGTTTAACTTGGTTGATGATGTCCTAACTCTATCAACAGTCTTTGCAAGATCAATGACTTTTACCTCACAAGAGTTGAGTGAAGAAGACCTTGAGGGGTGTTCTTTCTTAGCTCTTGTCATAGGAGAGTCAAAGGGTGCTCCCCTTGCTATCTCACCCTTGTAGGATCATCCACCCTCCCCTTATAATGATTTGGATTGGGAGAAAGATGACATCCCGGTTGATGAGGACTAGGAGAGTGCCTCTTCTTTATCTGTAGATTAGATTTATGTGTGTTGTGTTTCCCTTGTGCTTGTTTTAATGTGTTCTTGGAGGACCCTTGCCATGCTTGTAGGTGCTTGGATATATGAGTGAAATTGTGTTGTAAACTTCCTCTATATGTTGCATCATTCTTCTATTTGGTGTACCTTGATTTTTGACAATTGGGGATGATGCAAAGTGTTGGGGGCATTTAGGCCTCCCTTCCATGTTGACCCAATTTTTTTAATTTTTAATTTTTCTTTCACATGCTCTTCTTTAGATTTGGAAACTTCGAGGACTAATTATATTTTGTTCACATATATATCACGGGTTACCTATAAGAACTTATCTGACCCTAAACTCCCAGATCCCCCCATCTCTTGATTTCTTTGTCTTTTTTTATTTTTCTTTATTTTTCTTTCTATCTTCTTTGATTTCTTCTTGATGGTGTCATTTTTATGTGTTTTCCATCATGTGTGTAACAAAATTTTCATGTCTACATCTTGTCATGTATCATGGGCCACAAAATATCTACATCTCTTTTTCCTTTCCTTAGGATGCCATGTGCTCCTTCAATTTGCACCCACCATCCTAAGTGGGGCTCCTACTTCTCCAATTTTCCATAAGGTGTATTCGGTGGCCAATGAATCCATTGCTAAGAATTTTTGCATTTTTCAAAAATTTCATCCTTGAACAATAAGGATCCCCTTAGTAATATTTTCTTTCAAAGTTGAATTTGTAGCAAAACTGATTGAAAACTTCACCTTTCAGGAGGCCATTCTTTTTTTCAGATTCCTTGATAGAAGAGAATCTTTCAAAAGGATTCCTTGAGTATAGGACTGTTTTTGAAAAAATTTCATCACTTTTCAAATTGAGTGTCCCCCTACATGTGCCCCTTGCAATCTTGAAGGGTTCTCAAGGAACCCCTTTGAAATATTCTCCTTCAATTGTTTATTCTGAGATATGAATTTCTATCTATATGTTTTTTTCTTTCCTAACATGTTTTTTCTATAGATTAACATGTTGCTTTGCAAGATTAAGCACCTGTGATGTTTCTTTTACAATCAAGCTTGGAGGATCAAGCACCTATAAGGGCCAATCTAACTCTGTAGAGCCTTTCATTATTGGCCCCCCAGGACCGAACACCTATGGTGCCTCCTTTGCAAAATCAAGCACCTGTAAATAAATTTCTTTCTACATGAGCGAGCGCCTATAGAACCTTTGTTCACCTTCTATGAGATTGAGTGCTTGTGGATCAAATTTTGTAGGACTACACACCTACAGAGCTTTTGTTCAAATTTCTATAGGGCCAAGTACCTGTGGATCCATCTCTCTTGCATTTCCAAGCATGTTAGATTGTGTTTTGCTTCCTCAATGGTTTAGGTATATTTTTTTCAACTTTTCCTCTACTTTACCTTACATTCGTTGATGAATATGCTCACTAAAGTTGGGGAAAAATTTAATGGCATAAATTTGCATGCCTTGCAAATTCCCTATTTCCATACCCTTCACCTTAGAAAATTTAATTTTGATGATGTAATCCTGATATCCACCACCTTTCCCTATCCACTTGGTAGCTTATTTGTATGTCAGTGGAGGAATTTTGTCAAGGATGTTCACATTCTTCATGGAAATCCATGTGCTACGCTTCCTTCCTAACAAGATTCCTACCTTTGGAATCTACAAAGGAATTACGTTCCTTCATTGGACACAAAATTTGATGCCTCCTTCCCCCTTGACTGACAGAAAATGGCTCATTTACCTCCATTTTTCCTTGAAATTGCTAAAACATTCGTTCACTCTAGCTTCCTAGATGAATTCACTCTTGGCTTCAATCTAGACACTCACTTACACACTTTCAAGCTTTACCACCTCCATTGTAGCTGCAAGCTACTACTTTCTTGGCTCCTCTTCTCCATTGTTACAATAACATTCTTGGAGAACTTGCAAGCTCACACCTTCCTCTACTTCCCTTGAGAGAACATGGCTACAAAGGTGATATCCACCATTTTCTTTTACTTTTTCATTATTTTACTTACATAGTAGCATATTGCATTTTTTGTATATACTAATCACTAGGTCCCATTATCAAAAACCATCCATCATCTGGGTTAATCAAACTATGTTGCCTCTATGCTTTCACATAGGAAAGGCCATAATTGATGAGCCCTCAAGGCCTAGGTCTTCCCCTTAAGGACTATTTCTGCATCTATCATGTCACCAAGAGCTCCTATCCTAATCGTTCTTATAGAAAAGTGCACTAGCCCCTTGAGGTTTTAGTTTGTCTTAGGTGTTTAATGCCATGTTTATCATAGAATCTAGCCCATCCATCTTTGGTCTTTGTAGGATATATCATTTGTCACATCAGAACATATCATTCCATCCACTTATTATCCTCATGGGAAAAGATATTTGATATTTATTGTGATTTCTTGGTTCTTTTGCATTTTGCTTATCTTTTGAGCTACCTACTATACCTTCTTGAGATCACCATGATCCATCATATCATCGTGCACTTTGATTGGTAGATCTAAGGTCATATCTTGGTTTTCATTATACATGTTTTCTAGTGACTTATCTTGGTTTTCTTTGCACATGTTTTCCTATTTGTCCTACATTGTACCCACCAAGATCCTTTGTGGTCTTGTATTAAGCTAGGGAATCCTTTGTGTTTGTGGTTTCCCACTATCAGCTCCACTATTTGAATCCCTTTTCAACTTTGCAAGATGTTAGATAAACCTTCTTGTTTGTTGTGACTAGTCCTATGCATGTGATACATGGTAACCTTGGTTCCTCATACTGTAGTGCATAGTAACCCATGCTATATTAAATTAAGTTCTAACTATGTATGGTAGCATAATGCATAAAAAATAAATTGCTTGATTTTGGTTACAATATCCCCACCTACCATCCTATCATCTATCATTTATCCCTATTATTTTTTATTTTCAATTCTATCACTTTTATCCTAATCATTGGTTTTTGGTTGTGCAAACTATCTATTTCTCCCTTAGGTTGATCTGGTTTTGATGGGTACACTATGGTTTCATCTATCATGCATTCATCATGTGTAATTCATTATCATTTCCTTATCATTAAGTTATTTAGAATAATACATATTTCTTATTCTAAGCATCATTTTTGTTATTGTATTATCATCTCATCTTTCACTAACATATTTAGAATAATATAGATTTTTATTCTAAGCATCTTTTCATCATTGCATTATTATTTAATTATCATTAAATATTTTTGGGATAATATAGATTTGTTATTTTAAGCATCTTTTCCTCCATCATATTCATCTATTTCATCCATCCTATTTCTCCTAGCAAACTCACATCTCCAACAAATCCTCATCCATTCAATCTAGCACAAAGTGTCCACTCACATCATTGGTCTTGTTCCTAGCCTTGCTCTGATCCTTGATCCAAATCATCACCATCATCATCATCATGGTGTATCCTTCACAATCCTTGTGTTGTTTTGGGATATATTGTTCCCACACCAACAACACTACCATCATCATCATTGAGATGTCTCCTTCCCAATCCTTTTTTTGTTTCAAGATATATCATTCCCACATCAACAACACTCTAATCATCATCATCATCATAATTGAGATGTATCCCTCCCAATCCTTTTATTTTTTTGGGATATATCATTCCCACATCAACAAAACTCTAATCTTCATCATTGGGATGTGTCTTTCCCAATCCTTATGTTGTTTTGAGATATACCATTCCCACATCAACAACACTCCATCCACCATCAATCATCCTTGGATTTTAGCTTGAATGGGGAAACATCATGTTGGTCTTTAAATATTTTTTATGCTTTCTTTCTTATCATCGTCTCCTTCCATTATCCCTTCCTCCTCCCATATTACATTTACTTCATCATCTTGCATCATCTTCCTTATTTATCTTGCATCATCCCATCCATTTTGAGAGTACATTTGTGTTCTCTTGAATCCACATGTCCTCTCAAGAGGGCATCCTCAATCCTAGTCTTCAACTTCACTCCCATCATCTATTTGCTCCTAGTCACTCCTTTGAATGACTAGGGAATCTTCCCTAATCTAATCATCTTCTTGGTGTTGTCTTAATCTTCTTTGAAATGATGATACTTTGTAACACCATCTCAAAGAGGGGAAAAATGCAAACATCTAAATTTGACCATTTCCATGTTGTCAAATCCATCCTTTATTTTTTCTATTTCCTCCTCCATTCACATTAATTAAATAAAATTTATATTACTTAATTAATATTTTCAATTTTCCTAAATTTCCCTTAAAATATTTAATTATTTAATTAAATGCTTTACCCTTTCAACATTTCTTCTCTAGAATAAATAATTAAATCAATTTATTTAATCTAGTCACTTAGCCTATATGAATTAAATTAATTTTTAATTCATCACTCTCTTTTCTCTCTCCAAACATCACATCCTCCATAATTTTCTTCTAATCTCAATTAGCTAGCCTAATCCCTAATTTGGATGTGCACATCCTTGATGAGGATTAATATCACATCGTCCACAACTTGCAATTTGATCCTAATCCCTTCATTAACCTAATTAATCATTTGCACAACCTTAATTTTTGATTAATTAATTATAATGTAAGTCTAATCCCAATTATGACATGTACCTAAGTCAACTCTCATTAATACCTTGTCTTTTTGGAGAAGTAATCTCTCTTTCCCAAGGAATTTTTAATTGCTATTTATTCCCCACATACATACATGGAATTTTTAATTGCATTTTATCTTATCCAACAGCCCTAAATGGAATTTTAATTTCCATTTTTCCTTCCCTAGGTTTCTAGAGGTTTTCTTAATTACTCTCTAAAACCTATGGAGATTTTAAAGGAAATTTAATTCCCTCTTGTCACATTCTCCCCGTGATTTGGGAGGATGAGATAAGTAACCCCTTTTCCACTTCACCCTAGGTATATCAAGAGGCTCCACCTAATCTCCATGCCACCTTCCCACTCTTCCCTAGGGTTACAAATGTCATCTTCACATAGCCCTTGGATCTTCCCATTTGAATTAATCTTGGCCATTCATAATTTTCCCCTTCTAATAACTACCAAAATGACTTAGTCATTTTCACAATTCATAATAACATCTCAATTTCTCTCAAGCCTTCAAGCTCTCTCACAACCTCCATACTCAACCTTGCAACTATAGCCATATTGCATCCACATTTGCATCCAAAATAAAGCAAAATCAAGCCGTTATGCTATCCAAATCTTGAAGGAGCATACAAAACAACCAATTGAAGGGGAAAACGAATCAACAAGCTCATCATAGGCATCGTTTGATATTTATATTTTCAGGTTTGAGCTTAAAATTTAGGCCCTAATCTTGATTGTTTTGTTGTGATTTATCAAGTTTCTTGGTCTATTTCATTTTCCTTACATTTTAATTAGATAAATTCACCTCATCACAAAACTAATACAATTAAAAAATGAAATCAATTAATATAATCTATTTTTTCAAGTTAATAAAAGTAAATTAATTTATTTAATTTGTTAAATTAAACTTGACTTCCTTTTTATTTTTTGAATTAATTAAAAAAAAGACTAAAATAAATAAATATCTAATAATAAATAGTTAACAAACACAATAAATTAATCAAATTACTTTTCATAATTTAAAATTATTGACTAACGAATATAAATAAAATTGTTGGCCAAGATATTTTTTAGTGAGGTGCTCATTTTTATGGAGTGGGGAAACCAAGTCATAAATTAGCTAAAGCAAAGATTTCATGGTCATGAGGCACAAAATAGATTGATTAGTTGATGAAATTTTAGGTAATGTATCATATCACCTATTGTGGAGGGCACCTATTTTGAGTGTGTCCTAATGGAATAGTGGGTTCAATTCCGATATTTTGGCTATCACAATGAAGAGATCATTGAGAAAATAATGATGTTTAAAATGTCGATAAAATCTCCTTCAATCATGTTGTGAATATGTTATCTTATTGAAAGAAATATTGTTGTTTACAATTGAAGATGAAACCCCTCCCTAAAACATATTTGGTTTATTTTTCTTTTAATTATTTTAACACATGGATTGTTAATTGGAAATAATGATTAATCATGTAGTGGCATTGAAATTATAATGTTGAATAATCTTGGAACCTCTTAAATGTATGATATTCCTTCTGCCATATTTTATGAATATTAATGTGCAAGACAAATATAGATAAGATTGACCTAATCATTTAATGATTTATGCAAGTTCTTGCTAGTGAATAAGTGACATGCCATGGATATTGGGATGATATTTAAATTCTTATTTATAAATATAGTGTACCGGGCATTTATATATTTGTATTTAGTTTTTATAGTGAGTTAAGATTATCAATGTGTTACATAAAGGAAATTTGTGCTTCTATATTCTAAATTAGATAATAAAGAGATAGTTATATAAAATAGGAAATCCAACATGAGGAATCAACCTTTAATGCTCCCTTGTCACCTTGTGTGCATCTCATTTATGCCAATAATTTAGTAAGAGTGCCCATCTAAGGGGATGAAATAATCATTGAAAACTTGTAAGATCCAACATTATTTTAATGTAGTTTTAGATGTGTGTACATGTCCACTATATTTTTTGAGGTTATGTTAATGTAAGATAAGAGGATTGGTGGATATATTTGAAATCTAAAGAAAAAATAATGATCTGAATATAAGGATATATATTTTCAAAATGATTCTTTAGCTTATCTATATTAAACATTGTATATTAGCTCTATATTACTATCATGGCTTTATTTTTATTATGTCTACTTAATGTTATACTGTCATGACTATTCACTTGTAGCAACATAAAAATTGAAAAGACATTGACTGAAGATTACTTTCATTTTATCTCGCCCTTGCATGAACATACGAAGATGCAAATCTGTACTTAATCAATAAGCCTCAACAATAATTATGGACATCAAAAACTATAGTTAGAAATAACAAGAGTATAGATGTATGACATGAGTAGCAACCATCTCTCCTTGAAGAACCATCTCTTCTTGACCTTCAAACTTAGCACTTCTACTCCCTTGGAGTAGAATAAATTTAAGGATGTAGGATGAAATATAATAAGCTCCCCCTAAATCATAAACTTCCTGATCTAACTAAGCATTAGAAGAGGGAGATACAACTCCCAATCACTTTCTCAATTACTCAAATGTCTCTTTCAACAATGGTTTGGTAAGAATATAAGCTATTTGCTCACTAGTATTCACATATTCAAGTTGAACTTATTTTTCACTTGAAATTTTTTCTCTCAAGAAATGGTACTTAATAGCTATGTGCTTGGTTCTTAAGTGCATGACTAGATTCTTAGAGATATTTATAACATTCAAATTATTACACATAATGGAAATAGGTTCTAAATATTCTACCCTAATATCTTTTAGATTTTGTTTCCTCTAGAGAACTTGAGAGCAACATGAGGTAGCGGTTATGTATTTTGCTTCATCTATAGAAAGCGAAATAGATTCTTTCTTTTTATTGTGCCAAGAGACCAATCTACCACCAAGGAAGAAAGCATCTCCACTCCTACTCTTCTTTTCATCTATGCACCCAACCCAATTTTCATTTGTGTAAGCTTGCAATGTGAAGTTGTCATGTTTAGCATACCATAAATGATAATCAAACTACCTTGTAAATATCTAAAAAATTCTTCTTACAACATTCAAATGTGATTATTTTGGAGAATCTTGAAATCTAGCTACCATACAAATTGCTTGTACAATATCTGGTCTAGAGGTAGTAAGGTACAATAGACTACTAATCATGGATCTAAACATGGTTTGATCAAGATCAGGTGAATCATCATTCTTGGAGAACTTGTACCCAATCACTGTAGGTGTACTAATAGGCTTACAATCATCCACTTGAAACATTTTCAACATTTTTTTAGTATACTTTATTTGTGAAATAAAAATTCCTTTGTCTAATTGTGAAATTTTCAAACCAAGAAAGTAGGACAACTTACCTATCATTGACATTTCAAATTCTTGTTGCATTTGATTAGAAAATTTCTTGCACAAGTCATCACAACTTCCAACAAATATGATATCATCTGCATAAACAACAATGATAATCATTTGATTACCTTCCACTTTGGTGTAGATATTGTTGTCAACACATCCTCATTTGAAGCCTTGCTGATGTAAATAGATGTCCAATCTAGAGTACCATGCTATCGGTGCTTGTTTTAACCCATATAGTGCTTTTCTCAATCCGAACACACAATATCCTCTCTGAGGTGACTTAAATCCTTTAGGTTGTTCCATGTAGACTTCCTCCTCAAGGTTACCATTCAAGAATGTAGATTTAACATCCATTTGATAAAATATTTAGTTCTTATATGTTGAGAATGCTAAGAACATTATAATAGCTTCTAATCTTGCAACCGGGGAAAATTTTTCTTCAAAATATATGCCCTCAACTTGTGAGTATCCTTTGCATACTAGTATAGCTTTATTTCTAATCACTTTACCTTCTTCATTTACTTTGTTTCTTTAAATCCATTTTGTGCCAATAATGTTCTTATCAATTATCCTTGGAACTAAATTCCATGTTTTGTTTCTTTCAATCTATTGTAGCTCCTCTTTCATGGCCTTTATCCACCCTTCACTCTTGTTGGTGTCATTGTAAGTCTTTGGTTCTATTTCAGTTAGAAGACACAAGTTGACTTGATCATCATTTCTAGCATGTCTTCTTCTTGTTTGGACACCAATATCTTTTCTTCCTATAATATGATCTTGAGGGTGGTACTTCTAAACATACTTGCTAGGGGTTTTTTTGGAGGTTTTTCAACTACTTCTTCTTCATTTTCTAATTTCTCTTCACCTTCGTTATGATGTTTTGCAATCTGATTTTTTTATTTTTTCCTTGACTGCTACAAATCTTCATCTATTCTCATATGTTCACACTCAACTATTCTTTTGAGGCATTTGTTGAAACACTTGTATTCCTTTCTATGAGTTGAGTATCCTAAGAATATTCCATTATCACATCTTGCATCAAAACTACTAAGCCGATCACCATCTTTCTTAATGAAACGCTTACTACCAAAAACATTGAAATATTTAATAGAAAGTTTCTTCGCATACCATAGCTCATAAGGTGTCCTTTGGTTGTGCACTCTTAGTTGGGCTCTGTTTAGTGTGTATACTATTGTATGAAAAACCTCTTTCCAATCAAAATCTAGCAGGTTTGACTCATTAAGCATAGTTCTTGCCATTCTTTCACACTCCTATTCTTCTTCTCAACAACTCCATTTTGTTGAGGTGTTCGAGTAGAAGAATATTGTCTTCTAATCCCATGTTGTTCACAATAGTCTTCAAATTGAGTTGATGTAAACTCTCCACCATGGTCTGATCTTAAACATTTCAACTTGAAACCACTTTCTTTCTCAACCATTTTTCTAAATACCTTGAACCTTTCAAATTCTTGTGAATTATCTTGTAGGAAAGTTACCCAAGTCATCCTTGAGTAGTCATCTATTAGAAACATAAAATATTTGTCACCATTTAAAGATCTTGTCCTCATAAGACCACATAAATTTGTATGTACTAACTTGAGTGGCCTAGTGGTTGAGTACTCTTTGGTCTCAAAACTCACATTGGTTTCCTTCCCTTTTTGACATTCATCACAAATAGTATTTGTTGGTTTAGTTATCTTTGGCATGTGTCTCACATAACCTTTTGAGCTTACCTTGACAAGGTTGTCAAAATTTATGTGACCTAACCTCTTATGCCATAACCAGCTCTCATCCACTTGTCCAATCATACATTGAGCTTCATGACATTCTTTTAAGTTGTAGACATTTCCATCTATTATTTTACCTTCAACAACCAATCTTCCATTTTGCTCTTTCCTGATTTTAAATCCTTTGGAATAAAATTAAAATTTATAACCGCTATCACACATTTGACTTACACTGAGTAAGTTGTGTTTCAACCCTTCAACATAGTATACATCTGTTGTGATTAGTTTCCCATCAATGCTTAGGGTTCCTTTACCTTTTATCTTGATTGAGGAGTTATTCCCAAGCTCAACTAAACCATCGTTCCAATATTCTAAGTTATGTTTGAACTTATTCCTATCGTCAGTCATGTGGTTGGAGCAACCACTATCTATCACCCATATATTTTTCTTCTTTGTGTGTAATGTTGTTTTTACTAACATACTTGATTGAACTTTATCTTTACTCACCTCTTTCCATTCTTCTTTGCTGCTAGTTTTTGTTCATTTTTTTGGGGGGGGAAACAACTACATTCTTTCCAAGTTTAGTAGATCTTTCTCTACAAATTTTTTTTGTTTGTCCATAGTTATGACAATAATAGCATTCAATATTCTCATTGAATATAGGAAAGTTGAAAATTTTACCATTTTGACTTAAAATTTTACAATCTGCACTTCTATTTCCTAGATTATTGCACTTGTAACACACTATATCCAAATCTTTCAATGGGGAAAAATTAAATTTTCTCAAAAAATTTGGAGCTACTCTTTTCAATATTTTGCAATGTATGAACTTATGACCATATGCATTACATGTAAAACAATAACCATAAAATTTAGGGGTATACCAATTATTAACCAATAAATGTTTCTTGTTGTTTCCATAGTAGTAGTAGACCTTCTCATTCTTGGGGAAACAGTATTAACATGTAGGACAACAGAGTTATCCTTTGGGACAACAACACTATCTCTTGGGACAACAATATTTTCTCTTGTTGCAGCATGGATACCATCCTCTTGGGTTTATCACCCATATTAGAGCTCTCACCATGTTCATAGCCAACACCACTATAATATTTGTTCTTTTTCTACTTACCAAGTATATCATTTAGAGCATTAGTGCTGCTTTCATTTTTCATTCTTAATTTTAGATCTTCTTGAAAAGCCTCTAACTCTTTCCTCAAAGTCACTACCTCCTGCTCCAACACAAGAAAATCTGTTTTCTTTGCCTCAACATCTAATTTCAAAACTTCACTTATTCTTTGTGCTTCTTCCAACTGAGTCTTTAGAGTGACAATACTCTTTTCTAAATCATCTTGTTCTTTTAAGGAATTGTTCTTGAATTTGGTATGCTCTTTCTTCAACTTGCCTAATTCATCAAGAGCACAAATCAACTCTCCTTCAAGATCAACCTCAAAATCATCTTCATCTTCCTCATCACTATGAACTATTTTTGTATTTTCAGATTGAGTATTATTTTCAATCTTTGAAGTTTTCTTGTTATTCATAACTTCTTAAGCCATCAAGATATTAACCTCTTTCTCATCTTCACTAGTGTCTTCAGTTAGATCACTTTCATCATCTGATATCTCACTTTCAATAGTGAGAAGACTTCTCTTCCTCTGATAGTTTTTCTTCTTGGATTTGTAGAACTTCTTATATCTGAACTTATCAGTTTCATCAGTGTTTTCTTCCTTCTTCTCATAAGGACACTTAGTAGAAAAATGTCCAATATTTCCACAATTAAAACACTTAAGGGGTAGCTTGTCCTTTTACTTTCCCAATCCTTTCTTCAGTTTCTTAACAAAATTTTCTTTAGCATTGTCAAGATCTTCTTGATCAACATTTGTAGCTGCTTCTTTTCCTTTCTTCACTAAGTTGAAGCCATCTTCTCTCTTAGAAGGTTCAACACTCACATTCCTCATTTCATAGGCTGATAATGAACCAAATAATTCATCCATAGAGAAAGTCTTCAAGTCTCTAGCTTCTTCTATGGCAGAAAATTTAGTGTCATATTTTCTTTTAATGACCTCAAAACTTTCTTAGAAATTACATTATCTTCAATTTCTTCTCCAAGTCCTCTTACAACATTAACAATCTCATCTCCTCTTAGTAAGTAATCAATAATTTTTTCATCTTCTCTCATCTTCAGACCTTCAAAAAGAGCTCTGAGATTTTGTAATTTAGCTTCCTTCACACTCGCATTGCCTTCATAAATGTTTTTTAGCTTATCCCAATTTTTTTTTTGCATATTTTTAGTGCATAACTTTGGCAAACTCAGTACTAAAAAATCCACTAAGGATAACATGCTTGGCCTTAGCATTGAACTCATATTCCTTTTTAGCATCAAGATCTATTAGAGGAGTTTGGGGAAGATTGTAACCATTTTTTACCATCAACCATGCATCACAACCTAAAGAGGACAAGTACATTTCCATTCTTCTACTCCAAAAGGCATAGTTAGTGCCATCAAATATAGGTACTTTCACAGAAGCGGATTCATGCTTAAACATTGTGTTCACAAATCAAAATCTACCCAAGATGGAGAAAGCTTTCTAACAAGGAACCAAATGCTTTGATATTAATTGAAGGAACACAAAGAATACTAAGAGGGGGGGTGAATTAGTAGGCTACAAATTTTAACTTTCTAAGGAATGTGACAATAAACACTGAAAGCATAAACCAGGAGAAAAAGAGAGGCAATGAAACCAAACATGCAAAATGCATCCCACAACACAATATGTACGAGGGAAAACCAAAGATGGGAAAAAACCTTGGTGAGATTAGTTGCTAGAGGCTACTACTCCAATCCAGCCTCACAATGATTTTTTTTTTTGTTACAATGTATGGGCACCAACCCAAAGGAACACCAATTCTAGATTTATGAGCACCAACTCAAAGGAGCTTCTACCCCGAATCTGAGCACCTACTCAAAAGATTATACAAATAAGATATTTTTCATTACAAATTTAGTATCATGATACAACTGAAGTTTTGTAATTAAAAAAGGATTTTTGTACTTATGTTAACTTGTCCTCAAACAACTTCCAGTCTTCTATCACCAACCAACTCTTGCAAGTATTCCTATACTTACTCTGCAAGACTCTATAATCTGCATCCACACAAAGTCTCTGCAAAACTAACATATGCCTTCTCACACTTTTGCAGTAAATGAAAACATTCTCCACTCAAAAATATGCATACTCAAGATCATCATGGAAAAAGCAGGGCCTTAAGTGGCAATGAAATTTAGAAAAATCAGAGATAGGAAACTTGAAGTAAAAATTTGAATAGGTTATCTATATTATTTCAAAAATATGTAAGAATAGAATCTATAGAAAATTGAATGTAGTTTCTAAAATACTAAAAAAGCCTATTTGGTCAAATTTTGAAAATTCAATGCAATAACACTAATTTCAGGTAAAAAAAAAAAGAAGTACCCATGTGTCTGACCTCCCTAACCAAAATAAAATGATAATATTTTTTTATGAGATTTTAGATATAAGTAGAGCACTCATGTCCCAATGTGATGCATTATTTTTTGTAATTTTTTTCTAAGTAAATAATTAATTGTGGATTTTTTATTACAACTTTTAAAAAATATAAAAACTTGTATGTCTGACCACCTTAACTTGGTCAAAACTTCATGAAACTCAATTTGTTTTTTTTAATCCTATAGTATACGAAGCATAGAATGTGACACATGTTTCAAATTCAAAAAATGTGATACTATTTGAAAGCTATAGATGTTTTTCAATCAACCTATCAATCAGGACTTTAGTTGTAATTAAAATAGAAAATGAATAAAATTATTTATTAAATTCAAAGTAAAGTATAATTTATATTGGCTGAAAGCTGAGAATCTCCTTTAAAAACCCTTTTTCGTTTCATCAAATTTGGATTAAAAAAAGTCGTCAGCAACATACCCTACACATACCCATCATATCGCCACATTTTGGCCCATCATGATCCTACACATACCCATAGAGTCATCTAATCTCTTTTCACACTACTCTACTCTCCTCTCATACGCTCTCTTTCTTTTCACACACTGGAGATGATCACTACAAATTAAAAAAGTCATTTGTTATATATTACTTCTATAAGATAAAAGAGATTTTGTAGCCCTAAACTACAAACAAATAATTCTACAACACTCTATCAGTAACTTTCTAAATTTTCTATAGCAATCTATAGATTTTTTATAAATTCCTGTAGCAATATGTGAGATGACTTGTCTCTGTTATTGCAACTTCTACATTTTCCCTTATATTCTTGATCAGTATGTACAAAGATTAGAAACCTAAATCTTATCTTTTTCCTATTCTTCCATCTACAAGTTTTTAATGCTCTTCTAGAGTAGCTAAATGAAAAATGCATCTTCTTTATTTGAAATAACATAAACATCAAATTTCCTTTGCATTGATTTTCCCTAGTTCAATTGCAGCTTGAAAATCTTATTGCATTATCTAATCTGCAATAAATAACTTTATCTAGGGCATCCACATAAACCAAAAAGATTTGAATAAACAAAACTACTACAAAACGAAATTTCATCGCTAAGAAAAGAATGAATAAAATATGATTTTATTCAACCCAACCCAATAGAACTTAAAGATAGGTAAAAATTTGATATGCATCAATCAAAGAAGGAATATTTTAATAGGTAAAATCCAATAAGCATTGATTTAAGACAACCACCTTGCAGAATGAGGCATTGACTTAGGGTAAAACTACCATAACTTGTGTTGCAAAAATTCACAAACAAAAAATTTAAACTTAGGGATCAACCAGCACCACATTATCCTGTAGTTGTCATAACATATAAATAATGATAGAGTAAACACTGATTTTCTATAGCCACACACTACCAAACTCTACGCATACATAAACCCTAGTAGATAAAAAATGATTTAATCAGCTAAACCAACACATAAACTCAAAGTCGCCATTCTTCCAATCTCATTTAGCCATGTCAGCTTTCACTTATTGGACCAAGTTGCAAAGTTGGCTTTTTTCATATTCAAATATTAACCATCATTGGCTTTAGTTTGAATTTGTTAAGGTCAGCCACTATGAAGATCCTGTCACTATGCAGTCAACTTCTTGTTGCACAAACTACACACTAATGTAGCTGCAAACTATGAGGTTTGTTTAGTATCGGTGGCATGAGCACTAGAGGTGTTAGTAGATATTATTTGATTTGTTGGAAATCTTTATCACATTTCTCATCCCACTTGTATATCTTAGCAACATCAGTAGCACTAGGAGATCTACTAGCACAACATGATGAAAACATAAAGGAAAGAGCTATTTACTACATCAGGAAGACTTTGGTGGGCTATGAAATGAACTATTCACCCATTGAGAAAGCATTCCTAGTAGTTGTTTTTACTTCAAAAAAAATTAGGCACTTCATGTCACATCAAATCAAACTTAGTGTGAAAACTGACCCATTGAAATACCTATTTTCCAAAGCAACTCTCATAGGGTGAATGGCCAAATGGGTGATTATTTTATCATAGTTTGACATAGAGTATGTAGAGCGCAAGGAAATCAAAGGACAAGTGATCATAGACCAACTAGAAAAAGAACCTATCTATGTTGAAAACCCTCTGATATCTTAGTTCCCTAATGAATCAGTGTTCCTTATCAATCTCATAGCGTAGTGGAAGATGTACTTTGATGGATCATTCAACTGACATGGATCAGGAGCAAGTATTCTTTTCATCACCCCTCAAGTTTAATGCATCCCAAAGTCATACCAGATATCATTCCCTTCTACTAACAACATTGTTGAGTATGAATACCTAATCACAAGTCTAAGGATAGTAGTATAGTGGTAGATACTAGAGATGAAAGTCTATGGAGACTCATAGCTAGTTATCAACCAAGTCAGCAACTATCAAAATAAGGATGACAAGCTCACTCCTTACAAAAAGATGGTGGAAAATCTCAAGGAAATTTTTATAGACATAATTTTTAGTAGATTCCTTGCATGAATAATAGAGTAGCAGACGCCATGGCAACAATCATATCAGTACTAGACATGCCAAACAATGTCCTCCAATGTGAATTCTTAGTAGAAAAACTTCTCATACCAACATTAGAGATCCATGAATTAGAATTCACGTGTGTCATTGTTGGTCCTAGATCCCCATGGTACCATGATATCTTTACCTGCCTAAGGAAAGGAACCCTCCCATCTGATATCAACTTGAACCTTAAAAATACCTATGTTAGAAAGGTATCCCAATTTTTGATCCTAGGTGATACCCTTTACCACCAAAGCATTGAGGGGACATTGCTATGATGTCTTAACCAAGAGGAATCCTTGGCCACTTTAACATAGGTACACGATGGCATATGTGGGTCCCATTCTAGTGGTATGATGTTAGCTAAGAAACTATTGAGGATGAGGTACTATTTTCCAAGAAAGGGAAGCTCATCAGTATGTGCAAAAGTGTGTCCAATGTCAATCACATGGAGATTTGATCCATGCTCCAGCTCAATATTTACAACCCATGATCACACCCTAGCCTTTCTCATAGTGGGGACTTGACCTCATAGGAAAAATCACCAAAACCTCATCCAATGGCCGCAAGTTCATCATAACTAATGAGTCCAATTTATGGATCTATTTTGATAGAGTTTATTATCCACTTGTTGTTTTTGGCATATACTTTGATACTTGGATGTTAACATTTTCATGTTATTTTCTCAAAACCATAGGCATTCAGCATAAGCTTATCTTTATAAATTTTAAATGACGTTAACATGCTATGTGAACTATCCATGTTAATTTTACATGTGAATTAATGAATGTTACTTTAAGATAGTTATAGATATGCAATTTTTGTGCATGCTAATGTTTTCATGCAGATATAATTAGAGCCTACAAAATTGAGGAAGATTCTACTAATTGGTCATTCACCATAAAGGTCAAAAAGGTGATCATTCAAAGGTCAATGGAGGGAAGAATCTCAACGGAGGGAAATTCCTAGTTCAAATCAAAGATTGTAACTACCTTGTAAATGGTCATAATAGTTTGTTGAGTAAATATAGGAGTTATTGTTATGCTAGATCTATGTTAAGGCAAACCAGCTTGACCAGATTCCATGCATGCATAACTTCCTTTCGACTTTCTATGCTTTCCATAAAGTGGCATCCTCCTAATTTTTTGGAGTTTACTACCTTGCTTGGTAGTTAGTTAGTAGTTTTTCCTTCTATAAATAAGACTCGGATGCTCCTTCTCAGAACGTTGATCGTTATGATGTTGTACTTGTATTCTTAATTTTTTTTAGTAAAAAAGTTGTGTTTCTCTATTGTAATCATGCTTTTCAATGAATAAAATGAAGTTATAAGTTCAATGCATCTAATTTTTTCTTAAGGGATACTCATCCAAGGGGGCCCACTTGGTGAGCATTCCATCCATTAGCTCAGTTATTACTTTTCTATTCAAAAAATATTTATGAATCTGGCAACTGTTTGTTCCTGCAGCCACTAGAATTCCATTCTGTGACTATTCCTATAGCCAAAGTAGATAGAGTAGGTTCTTGTCCGTTTGCTCATATTTTCATTTCTATCATGCACTTTAGCTTAGTATAGTTGTTGGTTTATTTTTAGTACTTATGTTACTTCTTTCTAAGAAATTTACTTCCAACATTATTTCTTTCTTAGTTGTAGGATGAATATGGGTATTATGGATTCCTAGTGCACATACCGTGCTCACCCATTTCAAGTCTACATATCTGGGTTGACAATTAAATGAATCTTCATGATGATTAAGACAACTGTTTAGATCAAATGTTCAATATTTGAATCACAACTTTAAGGGCTTAGTTGTTAATTCATTGTAGGAGGCCAACATTTTTAGTGTCATTGCTAGGGATGGTGTCAAAATAGGGAGTTCTTTGGATTCATTCATAGTTTCTTTCTTCTTGTAGTATTTTTGAAAGTTTTTTCTTAGTATACCCCTCATTTAGGAAGTAATGACCCCCTATTCTTTCACCAATTCTTTGTGTGAGTTGGTTGATACTGAGTTGATACCACATGCATAGAGGAAGAAGAAGAGATGCTTATGGGAGATTCCTTCCTAATGATCCTAATCCATTTAAGCTAGAAGAGATTCCAAATTTGCTAGGAGATGAAGAATAAGAAGAGCCAAACCCTTTTGTTGATGCATTTCCAAATTTGACTTGTTCTAAAACTTCCTCTAAAGATCAAAATCTGATTGAGAACTCATTTTCTTTGGAACTCCATTAGGCAGCCATGAGTGATGCAAATAGAAACAAACCTAACCAACTAGCTTTTCTATTCCCCATTGCTCATCAGAATGAAGTTGAAAACCTCAAAAATATCCCTACTTCAGTCCTTCCTAAGTTCTATGGACTTTTCATATAAGACCTTGATACTTTCTTGTTTGAGTTTGATATCTTCTGCAAAAGCTATGACTATACCACTGATTCTCATAGGCTTAATTTATTTCCTGCCACCTTGAAAGAGGTTGCATTAAGATGGTTTATGAGCCTAGGAATAATTACTATGGAGACTTGGGATGACATGAAGACAAAGTTGATTGAGAAGTACAAGGAATATTGTAGGGGAAGTGACATGAGAGGAGATGACATCTTTAGGATGCAATACAAGGAAGATGGGAGTCTGGAGGATTACATTTCAAGATTTCTATTTTTCCTATAGTAATCTCCACATCATACACTTAATGAAGAGTCCCAAAAGCTTCTCTTCTTGAGAGGTATTAATGAGAGCTAAATTGAGGCTTTAGACTTTATGGGAGGAGGAGTTATCACCCAAGTTTTTTGGGAAGATATTAAGAAGCTATGTCAGAACTATTCTAGGGCAGCTTCAAAGAAAGGGAGAGCCTACCAATACTCTATGGGTAAGTCATCTACTAGTGGAGTTTCAATAATGGAAATTACTCACTTTTAGGTAGACTTCAAGCAAGACATTGTAAACAATCTGGCTACTTAGCTAGATACACTTCAAGCTAAGAATAAACATGAGGAGGTAGAGGCAATGTGATAGAACAAGGTTGGGTTGAATCACTCACTGACTCAATGCTCTGGGTCACAATTTGATAACCCCTTTGGTGATATCTCATCCACCACTCAACCTGTAGGTTCCCTACTATTTAGTCACCCTTGGTTAGATTTCCAACCATGCTATCATTTTCCAATTTGCTGCTACCATGAATTTCTTGGTGTTTTCCCTCACCTTCACCACCTAGCCCTTAATCCACTTAAAGACTAGTGAATCACTAATACCTCCAAATCTTGTTGTAGGGGTGTAAGTAGCTTCCATAGCTTCAAATAAATCTTCTAAAGGTTCTTGAACAACCTTCATAACCCAATCCTCCATCGCTTTCACTAAAACACCAATTGAGGGTTTGGAAGGGCTACAATGCTAGAAGCCCAGTTAGGCCTCTTGACAGAGAAAAATGAAATTTTCTCCTAAACTCCCCAAATGACCTGAGTTTTTCTTTTGGGTTTGGTGATTCCCATGCCAACAACTTAAATATTCTTAAGTTTTTGAGCCTCTACAGGCCGAACACTGCCCAAATGCAAAAGGAGCCAAGAACACGAGGGTTTCAAAACTATTCAGAACCAGTTTAGGACTGGTGAAAATTTCTTCATGAAAATGGCTTGTTAAAGGATCTTCCTTGTCACCATGCAAAGCCAAGACACTCCCCTAAATCCTCAAAAAATAATTTCTTAAAAAACTTCAATCCCCTGCAAGTTATTCACGCTGTCCTCAAGCTTTTCCTAGCTAGGTTCTCACTGTCTCGCCTAGGAAAAATCATTTAGCATGCTAACAACTCTCAAAAAGCATTCTTTATTTACACTATGTACAGGTGTGGAGTCTAACATAGCTTCCTCTAGTCCCATACTTCTTGGTACGGCCAGGAAATAGGCTAGAACTCTATTTTTTTTATTTTTAACAGTCAAAACAGCAAAACACAAAACCACAAAATAACAAGAAAAGGAAATAGTGATGGGTTAACTGACTATATAGTTACAAGAATAATTTAAATGACTTCCCTACATGCTGTAACAAATAGCCAAATGCCTAAATCAATTCATCAAATCGTTGTTTCCAGAAAACAAAACAGAAAACTATATTTTTCTTCAACAAAATCACTGTTCTATTCACTTTCTCATAAACTGCCACGACACCAATCTTCCAACCTCTTCTCCAAGTAAAAAAAAACCTTTTACAATGTCAAGAAGTAGTTAGGTTACATTAGGGCTCACGTTTTTAACCAAGAATGGCAAAAAAACACACGGTTTGAAAACACTGAGTGTTTTCAAACTTTTCCCAAAAACTTAGGAAACGCCTACAAAAGACTTCCCAATTTATTTTTAATTTTAGATAATCTCTAAAAATGTCCCCTTACACATCCTAAAAGGAATTAGGACCTTGCACAACAAAAATGAAATGATTTAAAATCAAAACATCAAAATATGCCTATTTTTAAGGTAGGTGCTCCTGCACCATTCTCCCCCTCTCAGCACAAAGATGAAGAACTGGAAGGTGGTATCAGTTTCAGGTCAATTAAAAGCTTCTTTAATTTATCCTCTTGTACCCATGTAGCCTCCGAGTCAGGTTTGCTCTTCCATTTGATAAGGTGCTCCATGTATACCTTATTCCTTGTTGCTTTATTCACCCTGGACTCCAAGACCTTCTCTGCCTGAGCTTTCTCTTGACTTGGAAGGGGTATATTACTAATATCCTAAAAGATTTCCTAAATATTCTGAAAGTCATCATTGACTGTACCCTTGTACCTGATCAAATCAGCAATGTTGAAGACTGGAGATATGCCCAAATCCAATGGAAGTTCCACCTTGTATGCATTCTTTCCATACTTAGCTATCACCTTGCATGGTCCTACCTGCTTAATTTGCAACTTGGTGGACATCCCCTTCTACAATTTTGATTTGTTTAGGTGAACCATCACATAATCACCCACTTGAAACTGCACATCTCTTCTTGACTCATCAACTTTGTCCTTCAACTTTTGTGTTGCTGCTGTGATTGTCCTCTTAACATGCTCATGAATCTCCTTCATGGTTTGAGTGAAGTCTTCTGCATGTCCACTCCTATTCTCCATTGTTCCAAGGTCTCTAAGCTCACAAATTCCCCTTGGGTGCATCCCATACACAACTTCAAATGGGCTTTTTCCTGTAGTCTTGTTCACACTATCATTATATGCATATTCAGCTTGGGAAATCACCATATCCCAGGTTTGTCCATATTCCTTTGTCAAGCACCTCAATAGGTTACCTAACACTCTGTTAACCACCTTGGTTTGACCATCGGTCTGAGGATGGTAAGCTGATCCAAATGACAAATTAGTTCCCAATCTGCTCCATAATGTTTTCCAAAAATGGCTCATGAACTTCACATCCCTGTCTGAAACAATGCTCAATGGAAATCCATGGATTTTCACAACTTCCCTGAAAAATAGATGAGCAATGTAGCTTGCATCATGTGTAGTCTTGCAAGGAATAAAGTGACTCATCTTGCTAAATCTGTCCACAACTACAAAAACACTGTCAAAACCAGATTTAGTCTTGGGAAGACCCACCGCAAAATCCATGCTCACACATTCCCATGGTCTATTTGGAATAGGCAAGGGCTGATATAACCCAGCATTGCTAGCTCCCCCTTTGGCTCTCATGCAAACAACACACTGTTCAACATACTTTCTGACAGCTCATGCTAATTTAGGCCAATAGTAAAACCTTTGTACTAGCTCTAAAGTTTTATTAATTCCAAAGTGTCCACTAAGACTGCCATTGTGTTTCTCTTGGATCAGATTTTCCCTCATTGATCCTCTTGGGACACATAACAGATTGCCCTTGAATAACAACCCATTTTACAATGTATACTCAACATATTTACTATGAAAATGATTTGCAAATTCTGAACATACCTTTTAGGCTTCAGAAAAGACTTCATCATCACCATAGAGATCTTTAAAACTTTCCAATCCTATGCTTTTCAGCTGTATCTCTTGGACGGTCAACATCCTCCTACTTAATGCATCTGCCACTATGTTTTGCTGTCCCTTCTTGTGCTTAATGGTAAATGTGAAAGCTTGAATGTACTCCATCCACTTCAAGTGTATATTTCTTAACTTCTCTTGGGTATTGATGTAACTGAGTGCCTGGTTATCCGTGAAAACCACAAACTCTTTGGGCAGTAAATAATGCCTCCATTTCCTAAGGGACTGCACCAAAGCATAAAGTTCCAGATCATAGGTGGAGTATTTTTGCTTGGATTCATTAAGTTTTTCACTAAAGAAGGCTACAGGTCTACCTTCTTGACTAAGGACTCCTCCTACTACTACTCCACTTGCATCACACTCAATTGTAAACAATTTATCAAAACTAGGCAATAACAAGATAGGTTGTGTTGCCACTTCTTTTTTCAACTTTTCAAACCCTTTATTAGCCTCTAAAGTCCACTTAAACTTTTTTTTTCTGACCACCCTTGATTGTATCTAACACTGGTGCACATATACCACTAAAATTCCTTATAAACTTCCTATAGAACTAAGCCAAACCATCATTTGTCTTAAAAGTTGTCTTCCATTCATCACCTTCCTTAATTTTGATTTGGTGATACCCACTCTTAAGATCTAGCTTAGTGTAAAATTTTGCACCTCCAAGGCAATCCAATAAATCTTCAATCCTAGGTATTGGAAATATATACCTAATTGTGATTCTATTTATTGCTCTAGAATCAGTACAAAGTCTCCATTTACCTCCTTTTTTTGTTGCCAAAACAACTGGGACTGCACATGGACTAATACTCTTTTGAATCAGACCTTGACTCAGCAACTCTTCCACTTGTCTTGCCACCTCTTGGTTCTGCTCTGGGGTCAGTTTGTATGCTGCTTTGTTAGGAAATGAGGCTCCAGGTATAAAGTCAATTTGATGACTTATTGCTCTCTTGGGTGGTAGAGTGGATGGTGTTCCATCACTCACAATGCTCTTGTATTTTTCTAGCAAGTTTTGGACTGCTACTGGTAACACTTTCCTTTCAGCCTTTTCCTCTTCTTTGGGCTGCATCATGATCACATACCCTTCATTCCCTTGGTGTAGATCCTTGATGAACTCTTTGCCACTGCTCAACATAATGTTTGGAACCTTGGACTGCCCTTCATCTTCCTCAATCAATGATTGCAACTTGAAAGTTTTCCCATCCTTCTTGAATTCTATGGTATTCTCCTTTCCATGATATACAACACCTCTATCATATTGCCATGGCCTACCAAGAAGAAGATGGCATGCATCCATGGGTAGCACATCACAAATCAGCTTGTCTTTATAGCCTCCAATCGAGAATTCCACTGTAACTTGCTCATTCACTAAGACACTTTGCCCTTTATTTAGCCATGTGACTTTGTAGGGATTGGTATGAGGTACCTTCTGTAATTTTAACTTAGTTACTGCCTCCTCAGAGATGATATTGTCTATAGAACTAGAATCTACTATAACCTTGCATACCTTTCCCAATATCTTGCACCTTGCTCTAAACAAAGCTCTCCTTTGCTTGGGTTCTTCCTTGACCAGTTGTCTAATCAGCACTCTATTAAACATCAGATTTTCACCTACTTCTGATTCTATATAACTGATCTCAGGTGTCTTTACACTCACGGTGTCCTCTTGTGCATAAGCTACTCTTTTCTCACTGCTAGATGAAGCTTTCTCCGGGCATCTATAAGCTGGATGGCCTAGCTGATTGCAGTTATAACATTTCATGGTGGCAAAGTAAGAGTTACTTCTGCCTGCTCCTCTACCTCTATTTGAACCCCCTTGAGGTCCTCTTCCTCTATTAAATCCTCCTCTTGATGAGGTTTCACCTCCATGCTCAGTAAGCTTGGATTCTCCTTGGTTTTTTTGTTCACCACCTCTTCCTTGGTAACCTCCACGCTGTCCTTTTTGATCTCTGCCTCTTCCTCTACCCTTAGAGGACTGATCATGCTTCCTTTTGTTCCTCTCTTCAATCTTGATAGCTAGCTGATAACATTGGTGGACTATCTTGGGACTGAGCAAAGCCATCTCTTCCTGTATATTCCACTTCAATCCATTTAGATACCTAGCCACTTTTAGGCTCTCATCTTCTACCACATTTGATCTCAAACAAAGCTTCTGAAACTCTTCCGCGTAGGTTTTTACATCTTGGTCTTTTTGTCTTAAACTCTGCCTCTTCTTGTGGAGCTGAACTTCATAATCATCTGGCATATTGGCTTCTTTCACTTTAGCAACCATTCATTTCCAGGTTGATATGGGCTGCTTACCTTGTTTCTCCCTTTCAGTCTGAATAAACTTCCACCAAGTTAACACTGATCCTCTCAACCTTGATTTTTCAACCTTCACCTTTTGTGCTTTTGTGACTCCATCACATTCGAAGTGATTCTCCATTCCATCTATCCAGTCCAAGACCAGATCAGGATCCATCTTTCCATGGAATAATGGTACACCCTCAAGTCCTTTTCCACTCAAGGCTTTTAATGCCTTCAAGAAAGGCTCCTCCTCGAGAACAGGGTCAGGTTCAGGGACTTTGTCCTCCTCTGCAACCTCTTCTTCTTTTGGCACTTTGCCTTCTAGTTTCACCTTGTTTAATGCTGCTTCAAGTTGTTCTATTCTTTCCTTTAAAGATTTGTTATCCTCTTCTTGCTCTTCAACCATCTTGGCCAACTATGCATTTGTCACCATCTTTGGTGGTTCACTTGATTCAACTTCCTCTGACATATAAGTTGCTGCTTCCCAAATCTTTCACTGCTCTAATACCAATATGATAGAACAAGGTTGGATTGAATCACTCATTGACTCAATGCTCTGGGTCATGATTTGATAACCCCTTTGGTGATATCTCATCCACCACTCAACCTATAGGTCCCCTACTATTTAGGCACCCCTGGTTAGATTTCCAACCCTGCTATCATTTTCCAATTTGCTGCTACCATGAATTTCTTGGTGTTTTCCCTCACCTTCACCGCCTAGCCCTTAATCCACTTAAAGACTAGTGAATCACTAATACCTCCAAATCTTGTTGTAGGGGTGTAATTAGCTTCCATAGCTTCAAATAAATCTTCTAAAGGTTCTTGAACAGCCTTCATAACCCAATCCTCCATCGCTTTCACTAAAACACCAATAGAGGGTTTGGAAGGGTTACAATGCTAGAAGCCCAGTTAGGCCTCTTGACAGAGAAAAATGCAAGTTTCTCCTAATCTCCCCAAATGACCTGAGTTTTTATTTTGGGGTTGGTGATTCCCATGCCAACAACTTAAATATTCTTGAGGTTTTGAGCCTCTACAGGCCGAACACTGCCCAAATGCAAAAGGAGCCAAGAACACGAGGGTTTCAAAACTGTTCAGAACCAGTTTAGGACTGGTGAAAATTTCTTCATGAAAATGGCTTGTTAAAGGCTCTTCCTTGTCACCATGCAAATCCAAGACACTCCCCTAAATCCTCAAAAAATAATTTCTTAAAAAACTTCAATCCCTTGCAAGTTATTCACGCTGTCCTCAAGCTTTTCCTAGCCGGGTTCTCACTGTCTCGCCTAGGAAAAATCATTTAGCATGCTAAAAACTCTCAAAAAACATTCTTTATTTACACTATGTACAGGTGTGGAGTCTAACATAGCTTCCTCTGTTCCCATACTTCTTGGTACGGCCAGGAAATAGGCTAGAACTCCATTTTTTTAATTTTTAACAGTCAAAACAACAAAACACAAAACCACAAAATAACAAGAAAAGGAAATAGTGATGGGTTAACTGACTATACAGTTACAAGAATAATTTAAATGACTTCCATACATGCTGTAACAAATAGCCAAATGCCTAAATCAATTCATTAAATCGCTGTTTCTAGAAAACAAAACAGAAAACTGTATTTTTCTTCAACAAAATCACTGCTCTATTCACTTTCTCATAAACTGCCACGCCACCAATCTTCCAACCTCTTCTCCAAGTCTAAAAACACCTTTTACAATGTCAAGAAGTATTTAGGTTACATTAGGGTTCACGTTTTTAACCAAGAATGGCAAAAAAACATGCAGTTTGAAAACACAGTGTGTTTTTGAACTTTTCCCAAAAACTGAGGAAACGCCTACAAAGGACTTCCCAATTTATTTTTAATTTTAGATAGGCTCTAAAAAGGTCCCCTTACACATCCTAAAAGGAATTAGGACCTTGCACAACAAAAATGAAATGATTTAAAATCAAAACATCAAAATATGCCTATTTTTAAGGTAGGTGCTCCTACACCACAATGTTGGTAGAATATTACCCTCATTGCAAACAAAAGAAGAAAGACTGTAGATGAAAAATGGTGGCTAACATTGACAATAAGCAAATCCCAAAGGATACCATGGGCTCCAAGACAAGGTATGCCACCAGATCCATTATCCTTTGTTGGGCCTTATTTTAATTCGTATGCATCAGGTAACCAATGGAAACCCCCATATCCATCCAACTATGGAGGATATCCACCACAACCTTGGAATAACCCTCCAAATACTTGGCTCAATCACCAAAAATCTCCACCCTAGTGGTAATAACCTTATGGGAAATGGCAGCAGTTTTAGGGAAATTGTCATCCACCTCCAAGGAACTGGCAACAAGCATCCCAATGGGCGGGAGGACAACAAAGGCCAAACTAGACAACTAGTTACATGCAAAAACATTCTCAGCCCCAACAATTTGTTATAATTCCTCCTCCTACTAGCTCAAGTTCAAACACATCTAGACCTACTCAACTACAATCTCAACCCACACCTATTCCAAATAACAAACTACAACAATAGCCTGTCTATTCTATTGATTCAAATCAATTACTTGCATATGTTGTGAGTGTAAGTGACATCCACTTGCATTTAGGAACCACTTTTCCAACTCATTCTACTCCTATAATCACCAAGCTTCTTGTGGAAGAAGAGGAGCATTAGAATGTTCCCATTTAGCCAAGTGTACGTAGAAATCCTAAACCAATCCTAGTCTAGTAGACTAAACAAGAACTGCCATTTCCTCAGAGATTAGAAATTGTTAAACAAAAGGAAGAGAATGAGGAAACAACCTTTGACATTATAGATTAGTTGAAGCATAAATGTGTCAAGATACCTTTATTTCAGGTGATAAAAGATGTTCCCATATATGGAAAAGCAATTAAGGAAGCATGCCTCAAGAAGCCAAGCAACAATAAGAAAGACCCCACTAGGGTTTATTTGGTCAGATAGCTAGCTAACATCATGCTTGGGAAAGTGACTGTTCCCAAAGAAAATGACCCAGGTAGTCCCGTGGTAGGAGTTGTTATAAATGAGATCCAAATAAAGAATGCTCTAATTGATTTGGAAGTAGAAATAAATGTGATGATGAAGGATATCCTGCACCAACTAAATGTTGTAAGCATGAGACCTACTCCTACTGTCCTATAGCTTGCTAATAGTTCCACCATTAAACCTAATGGTATAGTAGAGAATCTTGTGGTAACTCTAGACTCTTGGAGTACCCAACAAATTTCATGATTATTTATCCTAAAGATACACTAGGAAGGTATCCCATTATTCTAGGAAGGCTATGGTTAGCAACAATAGATTCCTATATTGGATGTTAGTCAAGAGACATGACCATTTTTTATGGTAAGAGCACTAAAATCTTGTTCTCTACCCTCTTGCTCAACCATCCCATGATATGGATAACCCCATATGGCCACTTGTTGGTGAAGAGATTGAGGAAGTCAATTTTGTGGCACAACTTATGATGTTAAGAAGAAGTTATTTCATGCAACTTTAGGAAGAAGATGAAGTATTTTCTAACATAACTTAGAACCATTGTGAGGTGCAAGAAACAACATCCTCTCATGCATCTGGTTCTACTAGTCTAGTGCAAACACTTTTTCTTTTCTTGCAGTTCAACCTCCTACAACAACTAATATGTTTCATAAATTGCTGCCACATGAACTAAAGATACCAAGAATTAGTGAAACAATTATGATAGAGTTATCCATAGAAGTGCAAGTGTCAGAAGGAAAATATCTAAATATTAACAATAAGTTGATTCAAGAGCAGTAGCTAGCTTTGACAAACATGTTGAGGACCCACCAGGATGCATTTTCATGGGACTACCATGATATGAAGGGGTTGAACTCCAAGCTTTGTACTCATGCAATATACATCAGAGATGATTTCACACCAGTGAGGCAACCACAAAGAAGAATTAACCCTGCATTAAGGGAAATTGTAAAAGGGGAACTTCATAAATTGCTAGATGTAGGATTTATCTACCCCATTTTAGATATCCAGTGGGTGTCCCCATTAGTGATTGTGCCCAAGAAGGGAGGAAAATGGAGCAATTGTGTTGACTATAGGGAACTCAACTCTACCACAAAAAAGGATCATTTTCCCATTCATTTCATAGATCAAGTACAGGATTCTCTTGCAGGCAAGTAGTATTTCTGTTTTCTAGATGGATTAAGTGGCTACAACCAAATACAAATTTCACTCGAGGATCAAAAGAAGACCACCTTTACCTATCCATGGGGTACTTATTCCTACTTAGTACTTCCATTTGTCTTATGCAATGCACCTGCAAATTTTCAGAGGGAATTCATTAGCATATTTTTAGATATCTCACATGATTGCATGAAAATTTATATGGATGATTTTACTACCTATGGTGCTTATTTTAATGAAGTATTGGAAAGTATCAGGAGAGTATTACAAAGATGTGAAGACCATAATCTATCTGTAAACAGTGAGAAATGCTTCATGATGATGCAAAAAGGTGTATTCCTTGGCCACTACATCTCGCACAATGGAGTTCAAGTAGATCCTACCAAGATTGAGGTGATCACCAATCTGCCTTTACCTACAAAGAAGAAACATGTCAAAAGTTTCTTGGGACATGTAGGATACTATAAGAATTTTATCAAATATTTCAAAAAAATTGTAGCACCATTGTACAATCTCCTAACTAAAGATCTGTTGAGTTCCAAGAGATAGAGGACTATGACAAGGCATTCTCTTATTTGAAAGCAGCTTTAACCCATGCTCATGTACTCAAAGGCCCTAATTGGGAGCTTTTTTTCACATTCATATAGATGGATCCGACTATGCTATAGGATCTATCTTAGGAAAAAAAGAAGGAGCAATTGTGAATGCTATTTATTTTTTCAACAAGAACTTGCAATGAGATGAATTCAATTATACAGTGATAGAAAAGGAAATGATGGTAGTGATATATGCCCTTAACAAATTTAGGCACTACATAACAGAATATCAGATCTTTATGCACAAAGACCATGCATCCATTAGGTACCTCATGAATAATCCCCTCATCTCAGATAGGCTAGCAAGATGGTTGTTGCTCATGCAAGAATTTGACATCACAATTGTTCAAAAACTGGGTAAAGAAAATGTTGTAGCAGACTTTCTCTCAAGGCTGACTACATTAGAGGAAAATCAAGTCATTAATGACTCCTTCCCTAATGAATTTTTTTTTCCATCACTGTACATACACCCTGGTATGCTGACATAGCTAATTATCTGGTCATAGGGAGAGTTCCTCCTCATTTCTCTCCAAAAGAGATAAGGGTTTTCATTGAGTAGACTTTTCCTTTCTCATGGATTGCAGAATGTTTGTTCTACACTGGACTAGACCATGTCATGAGGAGATGTGTGAGGGAAGATGAGACATACAATATTTGCATGCATGTCACAATAAACCCTGTGGAGGACATTTTACAACCAAGAGGATAGTAATGAAGATTCTAAACACAAGATATTACTAGCCCACACTCCACAATGATGAAAGGAAATATACAAGTAAGTGTGATAGATTCCAGAGGATGGGCCGACCAACCAAATTTGATGAGATGCCCCTTTACCCCCAAGTAGTAATCACTCCATCTAATAAATGGGGATTGGATTTTGTAGGACCCATTGATCCTCTATCAAATGGTAAATCCTATACCCTGATTTGCACTAATTATCTGACCACATGGGTTGAAGTTAAAACAATGAAGCATGGAAGAGATAATAAGGTTGTAAAATTTCTTTATGAGGAATTTTCACTCATTATAGAGTTACAAGGGAGATTATGACTGATTAAGGGGTGCAATTTACATTAACCCTTGTTACAACACTAGTAATGAATATAATGTGAGGCACATGAAGTCTACTCCTTATCACCCTCAGGCCAATGACCAAGTTGAGGTGATCAATAGGGAAATTGAAGCTATTCTAAACAAAACAATGGCTATCCATAGGAAGGATTGGACAAGGAGGCTACCAGAAGTTTTTTGGGCCTATAGGACCACCTAGAAAACAACCACATGCTTCACTCCTTTTGAATTACTATATGGGAAGACAACTATGATTCCCATTGAGTTTGAGAATAAGACTCTTAGGACTGCACTAAACTTAGGGATGCATATCTCTGAGGCACAAAAGGGCATAATTATGTAGCTAAATAATTTGGATGAAATGAGAAAGATAACCTTGCATCACACTAAGGTAGTGCAGAATCAAAGGATCAAATGGCATGATAAGTACATAAAGGAAAAGAAGTTTTAGCTTGGTGATTGGGCACTCCTTTATGACTTAAGGTATCAAGATAATGCAGGAAAATTGTAGACTAGATGGTTTGGACTATGCGAAGTTGTAGAAGTCTTTCCCAATGGAGCTATACAACTCACTAGCATTGACCCTATTAGATCCAAAATTTTGTTCAATGGTCACCGTTTAAGGTTGTATTACAAGCCAACGTCCAAGGAAGAGTTCATGCATTAATTTAACCATTACCTAGCCTCCAAACTTCTTGCAACTGAAGGAAGCAGACCTATTGTCCCTCCTTCTAAATGATCTAAGTACACATGAAACCACTTCATAATAAAGACCTCCACTTTTGTGGGAGCTCGCTTCTTCTTTAATCTACCCATCCACCCATCCATCTCCACCTTTATGTCTCTTCCATCACTCCACCATAACTTCACTTCATTCTATCTCTACTTTCATTAATTTCTCAACTGACTTCTTAAAAGGTGACTGGTACTTAATATTCTTTGCAAAAAATATTCCAAGAATTCAAGTACATGCACATCAATTTGTTACGTTTTATTTATCTTTTAGTAAATTTATTTAATTATTGTACATTAATGTAGATGTTCTCCATAGCATGTAATTATCCCCTGCCCTCTCAAATCATTATTACCACCTCGCATGTGAGGACACATGCCCAAATTTAGGTTGGGGGGAGTGTGAATAACAAGTCCACGTGTCATTCCATGTTGGTCCATGTCAGCAAAATTTGAATTGAGCTAATTTGAATGATAGAGTGAGGTGACGGCTCGCATGTGTGAGATTACACCAAACCACCACCATTTTTCTCAATTGTATCCTTCATTTATTATTCCTTACTTCCTCTATTGCCTCAATCATAATCCTAAGCCACCAAGGTAAAATTCCTATGACATTGGCATTGGGAATTTAATAGCATTGTAGGAAGGAGAAATTTGGCTTTTAGACAAAGATTGCAAGAAGGGAAACCTTGCATAATGCTTCCTTAATTGTATATAGATGAAACATTGGGAGGTCAATTAATTATAAATGAACCCATGGTTCATGATGTAGTACTATAGGATGCACCTTCCTAGGCCAAGTTTAGAAATTGTGAATGGTTAGATTATTTCCTGAAGCTTAATGGTTAAAATGAAGACACTGTGTTGAAATTTGTGTAGATATTTTCTGAAGGAAAGGCCATGGTAAAAGGGTTGGAGGTAATAGCTACTCAAGAGAGGATTGCAAAAGTGATAGGGTTTCCAAACGATGGTGAACATTACCTTGCTACCAGAGATGCAAGGACAACTAGGGCTGAATTTAGTGAACTTGGTGACTCTCCATTAGATGTGGAAAAGTAAGATGTCAAGAGAATCTCTCTACCTAAGCCATGGAAGCAAGTAGTTTTCCACATTGTGAAGTACATTACTTGTGAAGGCTGGCAGTCAAACCTACATTCTATGCACTTCAAACTCCTGAATCATATGAGGCATGGGAGAAGAATGAACATGCCAAATGTGTTATATCATCTTCTTTCAATCATGGCTGCTGAAACCCAAAAAGGTAGGGATAATTCTATCTCCCACCATTGTCTGATCACATTATTAGTAGAGAAACATATGCATGATGTGTCTGATATGACTTTTAAATTTTTTTAAAATATTGATCAATTTAGACTAGAGCATTTGTGACCTAGGATTTTTCCTCAACCTCATAGGGTTAGTAAGAGAGTGAGTATTGTTGAAGCCACTCCTAGAGCCTCAACTTCTAGTGCAAGCCCTATTGTAAACCCTCATGTAGCTAAGAAAAATATAGAGATTAGTTCTTTTGAGATAGAACATTTAGACAAAGATAGTTCCTCTTCAAACTCTAATGATGATGTCCCTCTTGAAACCCTAATTTGAACTAGGGCATAAAAGAAAGAGGTATAAATGAGGAAAGGAAAAGACAAAAAGTAAATGATAGAAAAATAAGCGCCAAGCTCTAAGAAATGAAAGGGTGAAACTATTCTTCTTGTTGCTGAAGAAAAACATGAAATCCCTCCTAGAAAATCAAGACCAACTAGGCCATCCACTAGTGTGCCTCTAAAGACAAGCCCTAGGCCTCAAGGAACATCACCAGAGGATACAAAAGCCCCAATGGGGAAGGTGAACACTGAGGAAAAGGACATTTTTGAGGAATAGGAAAATATATTGTTGGAAAAGCTTGCTGCCATTGCAAAATAGGTTGAGATTCAAGAGTATGATGGGAATAAGGAACTCTTGCAGCAAGAGTAAGAGTTCCTATAGCATGAACAAGAACCCCTATAGCTAGAACTGGGTGAACAATTAGAATCCCCACAGCTGGTGCCATATGAAGAGCAAGAATTGGTGCCAGGAATTTTTTTGGTAGGAATACATAGACCCTCTAATTTTTCATGGAATGTGGTAGCCATGAGCCTATGGAATGAGATGGAAAGGATGGAAGAATAATGGAAAAAGGAGAAATGTAGGCTAAATGAGGAGATTAAAAAGAAAGATATCGAGATTGAAGAAAAGAATACATAAATTGTTGCTTTAAAGGAAAAGGTGGACAATGTAGTAGCATTAGTGCCTCAGATATTAGAGTGCATGACTCCTCCAAGATTCTATGCTCTATATTTGAAGGAGAGGAATATTTCTTTTAAACTGTCAAGGATCATTTTAGGTTTGAATCCTTCCATTGAACTCTCTTAAATTTTTCCAGGCTTATTAGATCGCTCCTCCTGAACTAAAAAATTTGTTGTGTGAACTCTATTTGCATAATTATGTTGTGTCCCATGATCATGATTGGAATCCATTGTTGTATTTTATGGATCTCCGATTAAGGGAATTTATGTCCTAGATACAAAATGATATTATTTGGGGACAATAGTTTAGGACTTACAAGCAAATAGAATCCAACACTCCCTTTCCCATCACGGCTAAATATAGAAACCCTAGAAAACATTTCCCAGGAATGGCACAAAATTCTTTACCGACCAAGCTATAGCAGAAGGATCCTACCCATGAGAGAAACAACTTACAAATAATATGAGAAGGTAATAGAAACTACAAGGAAATTTGTAATGGGATATCTGTCACAGAGGTGGAACAATCTAACTGATGAGTTAAAACAAGTTGAACCTCACTCTTTGCAAAACTATGTTGCAACATGCAAAAGATTTGATAGATATATACAACTTGGAAGGATGAAGGGGAAATTTTGGTTTCCATTAACTTTTCATACACCTACCGTATTATGGCTTGTGCCAAATTTTAGATGTTATTAGTATGATGGGCGGGTGCATGAAGTTGGGCGCACTTTTGTGGCCAAATGGGAAAAAAAATTGGGAAGACATAACGCACTCGTGTTATAACGTGAGCACATTATAACAAGAGCACGTTAGGTGATTTTAAAAGAAAAAAAAGTCAAATGTGTATCATTTGCTCTTTACTATTTCTCAGCTCTGCCCGCGGCCAAAAATACTCACTTTCTTGCTCATGTTCTAGGACGAAGGATTTCTACAAATTTCATCAAGAAAAGTTTGATTTTGTTTGCAAATATGATGCCACGACGATGAAGAGATGTGGGAGGTAAGTATTGTTTGCTATTTTTTTTGAATTTGCTAGTTTGAAATTGATTTTGTTTGTTTTAGGTTAGATTTTTTTTTTTTTTTAAATAGTAGGAAATCCTGCAAATCCTCAACAAGAAGAGGAGGTAAATCCTCAATAGCGAAATCCTCAACAAAATCAACCTCAACAACAAAATCAACCTCCCCCACCATTCTCTCAATTCCTTCCTGGCACTCAAGAAAATTTGAGGAGTGGAATTCAAAACAATAGAAAACAACTTGAGGATTTTATTAGTAGGTTGAGTGATCCAAATGTTTCAACCATAGAAAGAATGTTTCTAGAAAATTCATTGAAAGACATGTTAAAAAATGTAGATGCAATCACCCAACAAATATCTGGATGGCAAGATAGGAGGCAGACAGCCATGGCATATTATGCAAAGAAATTATCATATAAAAAAGTAAAAGATTTAAAAATTACTAAAGGTGATTTGTGCTCTCTATTCACTGACCCTAAAACAAATCAAAATCTTACCCTCAATGCAAAGAGGTTTCCTATTCATTGGTGCCACCAAGAGATTAAGAACTATTTTTATGAAAGATGGTATATGGTCTTTGATTACCCAACGTGCAATAATTGTGAAGTCCCCCAATATTTTATGAGGAAACTATACAATGAGTTTGTATTGAACCAAATCCCAACTTATTTTTATATGAGGGAGTTCCAGGGGAGAAGTGGGGGGTCAGCTCAGGATAGGCCTAGTGCACAACTAGATCATACGTGGCAAGGGAGACGACCTCTCGCTAGGCCACTTCATGAGTAGATTGTGATGCCTACCAATGTGAAGGAGAGTGGCGACATAGAGACATTGCAAGTGATCACAACTTTGAACTGGAGTGTCATCCATCACACTAGCCCTATTGTACAATGTCATCCAAGGGAGTCTTCAGGTGGTGGCCTTCGAACCCATGTGTGTCAATCTTGTGGGGAAACTTGTTCGTATGACCCTACCGACACTCAGGAGGGTGCTACGCAGGATCCATATGCTACTACATAGCCTAATCCGTATGCATCTACGGGGATGGAGAGGATGGCTGAAATTTTGCATGATGCATATGACATTGACACTCAAGTAAAATTCAGCATGTTCATTGAATTTAATTTATTAAATTTTGATTGTGAAATGCAAGATTAACTAATTTAGTTTTACTATTTTAATAAAATTGTAGGGTCATAGTGTAGAGACTGGATACACTTGTCATCCACCTACTTATTTTTGCAGTACACCTATCAGTAGGGTATGTAAAGTTAGTAAACAATTATAAATTTATTACATGTGCTAATAGCATTGTTTTACAAATGGTATTTTAATATGTGATTTTGGATGTTGGATAGGGTATTGTTGGAGGTTTCAAGGAAAACACCTACAAGTGCCAGTAGATTTGATCAAATGTTCATAGAGGTAATATAGAATTTAAAGATAACTTAAGTAATGAATTCTAAGTTTAATAGATTTGCGTAGTTTATATTCATTTGTTGGTTATGTTGCATTACACATCATTCAAAATCAAATAATTACTTCAAATTTGATAACTAATAATTAGAAATATATCTGTTTAATACTTGTACTCAAAATTTTGTTCATTAGATCTCATATGTTATAAGTCATCACATGGATTGCTATTGTAACTTTTTTGTGATTGAATAGTTTATTGTTTTATTTTCAGATGTTGGTGACAGAAATACTACCAAACATTACGAGGGCAATGGATATTGGTGTTTCCTTCACTATACAATCCTCGATGGCTCTAATAGGGGAGGTATGAGGCAAATTACTAAATTTTAATTTACATTCATTGTTATAGATGAACTAGTTCTAGTGAAAAATCAAACCATTATTGATTCATAGTTTAATTCCTATTTGGATGGTTTATACAAGGCTTGAGCATGCCTGAGCATCAGCATGCAAATATTTCCATCAAGGAGAGTGATCGTGAGATGGCCGTAAGTGATTATTTTGTTAAATATATTAATTTTTATAATGTAATTTACATATATTAATGTCTTTACTTCTTATTGTAACAGTTGAAACTTCACTAGGAGCTAAACCCTAGGAGTAGCAGGAGCACTCCTCGAGCACAGCAGAAATGGGTGACAAAATTATCGCCATCGAATCGCCCAGCAAAGGGAAAGAAAATTGTATTTGAACCAGAGCATGGAGAGAAATGAATTTTGAATGCACAGAGCCCTTTGTTGTATGCCTACATGGCAATTTTGTACATATTTTGTGCTGGATATATTTGACATTGTATGCCTATATGGCACTCTCATAAGCCTATATGGCTATTTTGTAACTATATTTTATACTTATATCGACATATATTGATGTATGTGTACATGGATATATTCTTAATACAATTCTTTTTTATCAATGTTGTCTATATTTGCAAATTATAAATTCATGGTTCAATAGATATGAGTTACGCAAATTCAAGTGTATACTTTACAACTTATGCACATATACTTTTTGACTTACGTGTGAACATCAAAAAGTGTGAAAATTTATGTGTTTGGAAGTCAAATATAAGCCAAGTTTGCAATTCTCAGTTCTTGGATACTCGATCTTATGGACTTATATTCCTTCCTAGCACATATTGTGAATATTTCTCATTTGGTGCAGAAGATAGATTCCTCATTTTTGAACCACTCATAGCAAAGAGATTCACAATAAGACTTTAGCATTGGAACACTACTCCATACTTCTCTTCTCTAGACCATAAAGGATTGAAAATTCTTAATTTGATGCAATGATAGTCCGTGAGATGAGAATTTATATAACCATGCCTATTTTGAAACTTCACATCTAATACTGCATCAACAAGAACTTAAGAAGTGTTGCATAAGAGTGTTAGGTTTGATAGCCTTCTCTTCCCTAAGGGAGGAGAGCCTGCATCTTGAATTTTGAACAAAATTTTAAGAAGAACAACATTTTACCTAAAAGCTTCAAACCTAGATGACATATTTGGCTAAGTCTATCTTGAAAATTATCAATGCACGTTCAAACTCTAAAGGAGATTCTCCTTGAAAAGAAAACTTTACCCTTTTTCCCAAGGAAAGAAATTGCAACAAGTTGCATGTGATTTATCTTATTTCTTTCTCACAGTTCCTGGTCAATCATTCATGGCTCAGGATAGTTCCGTTCAAGGCAAAGGACACCCAAAAAATCACTGAGATTCTTCTATGATATGCAAGAAAAAGGTTTTGGCTCTTTCACAATGTAAATAATTATGTACACTGTTTTTCTTGTTTTCCTTCCACACAAAAATGTTCACACTTTTTAGATTGATCCATGATCAATAATGGCTGATTGTAAACACTTGACATTTTTATGTTTGAACTTTAATTTATAATTTTGTATCATGACATTGAGTAGATCGCTAATATTTTAATATTTCACTATGAAAGTGGTGGTGTATTTTTTCTATGTTATTTGACTATTAATATGGTGGTGTATTCTGAACTTGATTACTGCTACAAATATGTATATATTTCTGATTTTTATATGTTTTTGTATTACCGAACCCAAAACAAACCCAACCCCAAAAGGCTCGAACCCAAAACCAACCGATAACTTAGTAAAAAATAGATTTTTTTAATTTATATTCATAATGTTGATTACATTGCATTGCACATCTTTCAAACTAAAAGCATTGCTTCACATTTCATATTCTTAGCAGATGTGATAGATATTAAAATTTCAATTACAATATAGTTTTTCTGAAGTCAACCCTAGCGGTCGTTACTTCACATTTCATAACTAATAACTAGCGGTAGCTACCAATTGCATTTGGTTTCATGGAATTCTATGAGACCATTTCCTTGAGGCATTTTTTTCAAGCAGGTTCGATTGCCTTGTCTATACTACCACATTTTTCATACATGTCTACCAAGCATTGTAATCAAATAGTTCAAGTGTTTTCCTTGTTGCTGTAGTTTGAAAACCTAAATATAAAGTGCTTTCAAACAAGCTATGGATGCTTGAAAAATCTATCAAAAGCATAATAGTAAGCAATATCATGAACAAGGTGAATGACTGAAAAAAATGCCTCAAAATAGTCTCAATAATGATGGAATGCCATGAAAATCTAACAATTTTCTTGTCATAGCCATGCCATTCCATCTCATGAATTCCACATTTCTTTGAGTATTTTTTTTCAAAAGTTCTTGCCTTGTCTATGCTAACACATTTTTCATACATGTCTATCAAAGCATTTTATCAAACAATTCATTGCCTTGCTTTGCTATGGCTAAAAGCCTAAAAAAGGTGCTTTTGAAACAAGCTATGGATGCTTAGAAAAAATCTATCATAGCATAATAGTAAGCAATAGCATAGACAAGGGAATGAACTATTTGAAAAAAATGCCTCAAAGAAATGTGGTCTCATGGTGGTGGAATGCCATGACAAGCAAATTGTTGTGGATTGTCATGGGATTCCATCACCATGAGACCACATTTCTTTGAAGCATTTTTTCAACACTTCGCTGCCTTCTCTATGCCACTACATTTATCATACATGTTTACTAAAGCATTTTATCAAATAGTTCACTTCCTTGTTGCTATGGCTAAAATCCTAAAATAGGTGCTTCCAAAAAAGGTATGGATGCTTGGAAAAAATCTATCATAGCATACTAATAAGTAATAGCATAGAAAATGCAGCTAACTGTTTGAAACAAAGCCTCAAAGAAATGTGGTCTCAATGGTGATGGAATGCCATGACAATCCATAGCAATTTGCTTGTCATGGCATTCGTCATGCCATTCCATCACCATGAGACCTCAATTCTATGAGGAATTTTTTCAAAGAGTTCACTGCCTTGTCTACGCTAACACATTTTTCATACATGTCTAACAAAGCATTTTATCAAATAGTTCATTGCCTTGCTGCTATGGCTAAAAGCCTAAAATAGGTGCTTTCGAACAAGCTATGGATGCTTAGAAAAAATCTATCATAGCATAATAGTAAGAAATAGTATACACAAGGGAATGAACTGTTTGAAAAAAATGCCTCAAAGAAATGTGGTCTCATGGTGGTGGAATGCCATGACAAGCAAATTGTTGTTAGTTGTCATGGCATTCCATCACCATGGACCACATTTCTTTGAGGCCCTCAAACAATTCGTTGCCTTCTATATGCTACTACTTTTATCATACATGTTTACCAAAGAATTTTATCAAACAGTTCACTTCCTTGTTGCTATGGCTAAAAGCCTAAAATAGGTACTTCCAAAAAAGGTATGGATGCTTGTGGAAAAAATCTATCAAAGCATACTAATAAGCAATAGCATAGAAAGGCGAAAACTATTTGAAAAAAAGCCTCAAAGAAATATGGTCTCAATGGTGATGGAATGCCATGACAATCCATAGCAATTTGCTTGTCATGGCATTAAGTTATTCCATTCCATCACCATGAGACCTCAATTCTTTGAGGCATTTTTTCAAAGAGCTACTGCCTTGTCTATGCTTACATTTTTCATACATGTCTATCAAAGCATTTAGCCAAACAGTTCATTTCCTTGCTGCTATGGCTAAAATCCTAAAACAGGTGCTTTCGAACAAGCTATGGATGCTTAGAAAAAATCTATCATAGCAAAATAGTAAGCAATACCATAGACAAGGGAATGAACTGTTTGAAAAAAATGCCTCAAAGAAATGTGGTCTCATGGTGGTGGAATGCCATGATGGTGCAAGAGCACCCAAGCTCCTTGAGGATCATTTGGAGAGTCATGAGATGGTAGGGGTCTTGAAGGCCTATAAACCTTTCTAGAGCATCAATTATAGCATTTTGAAGCCTATAATGGCATTTGGCATGGATGAGTGTAACAGGAAGATCAAAAGTCCTAAGGGTCCTGATAAGGACCATAGGACCAAGTTGACTTGTAAATGGAACAATGATGTTCTAGGAGTTTAAATAGGTATATGATGTTTTAATTAGGTTAAATAAGACTGAATGATGATATGTAATAGTTTTGGAAGCTTTATAGTTAATAGGAGTTAATAAATTGCAATGTTGGAAATTTAAATTTTTGAAATCCAACTTTGGGCAGAAAAGTGAGTTTTAGGAGTTTTAGTCACAATAATGTAATAAAATCAATTCTATCAGTTGGGACAGTTATAGGATGAGTCTATAAGCCTAGAGAAATCATTTTTATGCAGGGTTGGTTGATATTGCAAGTGTTGTACAGACTGCTACAGAATATCAATAAAAACTTCAATCTTTTTGCATTTTCTTGGTTTTTTTTGATGAATCTCTGATTCCTTTTGGTGTCATTCTCATTTGGATGGCTTAAGAACTTTTTTTTACATGCATTTAACCTTTTGAATGACCTGAATATGTTGGGAATCAATTTCTTGTGTTATATTGCTGACTATCCTCAAAAAGTACAATTTTTTCATTAGTTTTGAGAGTCTTCATGAATAAATGATCCATTTCATGGGAGAGTGTGACTTAATACTTGTTAAATGGATCATATATAACTTTTATTATATAGATATAACAAGTTATTGTGCAGGAAAGAGTGATTCTTTGGTGTACACTGAGTTTTAGCAAGGAAAAGGGCATGAAAATGGTGCCTAAAGTGTAGCAGCAGGAGATCTACCCTAATAAGGGGTATATTTCTAAGTTGAAGGTGTTTAGATATGTTGATTTATTGGTGAAAAGTCCAAGAGAAGGTTCTGGAAGTGTTGGGAAAGCTAATTTGCAAGAGGCCCTAGTTTTGGAGCAATTTATTGAGGGTTTTGTGATTTAGGGTGTTCAGGGTGTCAAAGAAGACTAATACCTTGAAAATATTTGGTTTGGGAACATTTTAAAACACTTTTTAAAGTTTCATAGTTAGGGGATAAGTTTAGAGAGGAGTTGCTTTGAAAAAGTAGGCTAATTAGGCCTTAAATTTGAGGAAATAGCAGATTTTGGTAGGTTTGATCCAGAACAAGTGCCGTAAATGATTTGATATGTTGTGTATCATCATGAATCACAACTGAATCAGTCATTATATTGAGGATTCCTTTGGGTAAGTTGAGTGAGAAGTCAAAAAACCATCGCTAGAAGCCTAGTTAAGGTGCAAAAAGTGAGTTTTGTCTAAGATGGAGGTTTGGGGCTTTGAAACCATTCAAGAAATTTTTTTTTGAGTTCCTTGAGATCACTCCAAGGGTTTGGGTCCATTAGGAAAGAATCTAAGTTATAAGTGCACTATTGAGGCTTGTCTCCATTAGGGTGCCTGGAAGAGTATTTGAGATTGCATCATTGTAATCCTTGAAACTTTGAGTTTTGACTAAAGTTCCATCCCATTTGCATCACACGACAAGCAAATTGTTGTGGATTTACATGGCATTCCATCACCATGAGACCACATTTCTTTGAGGCATTTTTTCAAATAGTTTGATGCCTTCTCTATGCTACTACATTTATCATACATGTTTACCAAAGCATTCTATCAAACAGTTCACTTCCTTGTTGCTATGGCTAAAATCATAAAATAGGTGCTTCCAAAATGGCTATGGATTCTTGGAAAAAATCTATCAAAGCATACTAATAAGCAATAGCATAGAAAAGGTAGCAAACTGTTTGAAAAAAAGCCTCAAAGAAATGTGGTCTCAATGGTGATGGAATGCCATGACAATCCACAACAATTTGCTTGTCATGGCATTCATCATGCCATTCCATCACCATGAGACCACATTTCTTTGAGGCATTTTTTCAAAGAGTTCACTACCTAGTCTATTCTCTTATGAATAGAATTTATTGAAATTTTAGATGCTCTTATAATGTCTACGTCATAGGTGGTCATGATAAGGTTAAATTCAAATGAATAACTTGAAATTGCCTCATCAAGCTTCACACACACTTTTGTAATGGCTTAAAATCATAATTGAGATTTGTCAACATCATCAAAATAAGGATATTGCATTGCTTTTCTGCTTGAGATTCTCTTGGATGGCTCATAAATCTGCATTTTATGCAAGGGGACACCAATCAATGTTTGCCTGGTTACATACAGATACACAAAGTAAAATAAGATGATAGCATTGGCATCAACCAAACTGACATGGATACAAGTATAAATTAATAATAACCATTGTGCATATACTTACAAATTAATCCAATGAACCATCTGGGTCTGTTCTACTCTTTATTTTGTCAAGTATTGCCTCCTGGTCAAACTCACAGACCTTCCTCAAGGTCTTGTTCAAAGGTCTACCCCCATATTTTCTCAAACGAACATTGGATTCCATGATAAGGTTTGAGTAATGAAGAATCTTACGATGCGTGTCAAATCCCTCAAACAACCAATGTTTAACACTCTTATGTGGGTACCTTCTTAGCCACGTTCCAGTAACAACAACTGATCTTGTAGGGTATTCAATGTTTTCTCCATCTATAATTGGGGCTTCCAATTTCTTTTTTGCCTCAACACAACAACACAAGTAATAGTCTATACCCTCTTCATTTTCTTCATTTGCAATAACTGCATAAACATGCCCTACATTTATATGTGTGGCATATCTCTTGAAATTAGTCAACATTATGAATACAGTACAAAGTAAGATAACAATATGGAATTTCAAATACTAATAAAGTAGATATATTACCTGGTTGAACTAGATCTGATACATGGTCAAAGTCGACAGATGATTCCATCCATGTTAGTTCCAATGCCATCAGAGGGTGATACATGTGAAGTGGGATAAGGTAACTTGTCAACCATTTTTCAACCCACTCCCCTAACTCACAATCATTCTAGGCTTGCATTGTACATGAAGAACAAAAGCATGCTATCTTACGTGTATCGATACTCCATGAACCTGCATTTAAGCTAAGGAAAGAGTGAAACTCACTCGATCCTGTTAGTGTACAACAATCCTCATATGGTGCAATGTTAGTATCATCTATCAACCCAAAAAATCTACGAACTGAAGATGTACCTTCATTACCTGGACCCATCGAACCATTACACCACTCAACGATTGATCTTGCATCTATCAACTATGCACTATCTTTATACTTTAACTCTTCTTGTGCTAATGCTCTTTTCACGCATGCTCCTGCACCGTCGTGCTCCCCCTTTCCATGTCTGGCCTCACAAAAGTTCCACATATGTTGAACACGTGTAGTGAGATGCATCCTACACAACCAATAGAACATGCATCCATTCTTGAACTGTGCTGCACAATTATCTGACCATATTATATGCCAATCATATGATATGCCCCTCTGAGCCAAATGATTGTAGAACATCTGGAAGCAACCATGCATGAACTCTAGAGAATGCATGTGATCATCACTAATATAAAAGTGATACTCCCTCAATACCTTCCTTTCATCCTCTATACTTTTAGCTGTATGTATGAATGCTATGTGCACAAATATCAAAACCTATGTGGAGTTGTAATACTGTGACTACACCTCACACTGTGGCTATAGAGTGTAGTTCTCTACAAATTCAACCACTGATACTATGCTACCAAGTGGAAATGTGTCCTTACATAGTTTGAATTGTGTGTCCAGCCATCGGGCTCTATGGGTATGCCTTGCATACTCATACACTAGATTCTCACAAAACATGGACATGAACTGATACACTGGAATCTTTTGAATAACCAACTCACACCTTTTTGCTTCAAAACCATCTTTTGTAGCATATGCCACTGTTTTATACTTCTTGAACTCTACTATTTTTTGTCCTACCTCATATGTGCTTTCCATATGTTGACATGCTAGCATTTGTTGCAAGCCACCGCAATGCTTGCATGAACCATCCAAGCATGTTGTCCTATAGAATATTTGTCCATCCTCTATTTCACATAAATTTTTTGATAAGAACTTTCTTGAAGATTTTGGTGGGGCTTCTATGCCACAATCCTGCAAAACATCGTTAGTATGCAAATGTAAACATATAGAACAATAAACATCATAATGGTTAGAGAATTCAATATGTAGTTTCAGCAACAATTAATTGCATGTGTGATTTATCTTGACATAAAAGGTTTAATCATTTCAAAAAATCTTTGAGAAATACTAATTTGAGGATAAAAAAATTTTGAAATTTATGAAAAAATTGGGTTTGAGTCATATCCAAAAAATGCTTTGGATGTGGCTCATGGTTTCGACTACCGATTCTCCTTCTTACGACATCCCTTTGAATCAGAGATGGCCTTGTATTATTCTTCCAATAATATTCAATTAGTGTTCTCAATGCTTCAACAACTTTTTTATCTTTGTGTGGCAGTCTCTCTAAGAATGCCCATAATTCATTAGAATCAGTGCCCTCAATTCTTTGTTGCCTTTGAACAACTTTTGATAAAGTTTTTCTACTAATTCCCATTTGTTCACTTGTTATTTTAATGAGGCGAGATCTCTTTGTTTGATAGCTTATCAAAGTCAACATAATGACACGTCGGGTGACATTACTATCCTTTGAGCATGAGGTCTTACCCACACTATCATAAGCATCCATTAGATTCTTCACAATATTTTTTTCACTTGATGCATTCGATGTTCTCAACCCAAGAGTCTTCATGATGTTTTTGTACTTTAAACCACACATCATTTGAACAAATAGTTGACATCTTGCAGTCTCATTTAGCCTTTCAAAGAACATTTTCCAAATCTTATCAGCATATCTTCTACAAGTGTGTTCTGGAATCTTACCTTCCATGTGCTGCAAAATATCCTCATCAATAATAATCAAAAACTTTGGCTTTTTACGCAAAATTCTAAGTGGTTTTCTCCTAGGTACATACATCTCAACACTAGCAATTTCATCAATATTTAATTGAGGTGGGCTAGATTGCGTACCTTCGATCGAGGGTGGAATAGAAGACATACCTTGAGGTTCACGTGGGGATGATGTTATACCTTCTTCCTCAACTCTGAGTGATGATGTACTCTCAACTTCAGATGTGGTGGATGGTGTCCAACCATACTCACTTGTGCTAGATGGTGTCCCTCCATATTCGCTTGTGCTTAATGGTGTCCCTTCGTATTCACTTGCGGTAGAGGATGTGTCTCCAACTACGGTATCTACATCCACCCAAGCATGACTATTTCACATTTGTGCCCTTTGTGCTACCAATTTCTTTTCTCTTTTTGACGGTTGAGGTTCCTCTTCAGCTGGCTTGTTTTCATCAATCATTCCCAATTTCTGCTTTTCACGATATTCCCTCATCCATTTTTTCTCTTTATCTCTAATGGCTTGGAGCTGATCATTTGTTAGTTTTTTCCTTCTAACAGTCCGTTTCTTCGGCATGACAAATAGTTTTACATGTGCAAAAAGTGCTAAGTTGTCAAATTAACTAATTGAAAGCTTTGGAAGCATAACTCAATGAAAGCTGGTTTGTATAACTGTTTGAAAAAATAACTCAATGAAAGCTTTGGAAGCATACACAAAGAAAGTCAATTGTTAAATTTTTAAAAATGCCTGAAAGAGATGTGGTTTAAAAATGTAATAGGAAAGTGTATCGAATTGTGTGATTTAAAATGTCCATTGACAACGTAAGGTTGTAACATGACAAACTGGTGCAGGAGCATCTAGGTCATGAAATTCCTTCAAAATGATAATTTGTTCAATTTTTAATGTTCAATTAAATATGATGAGTGAATGTCATGAAATGATGAATTTCAATGTATTTGCACCATGAAATAGGTCACTAGGTGATATTATTGAAAAGTTGCTTTTTATAACAAAAGTTGTCAATTATTATAAAAATGTAAAATTGTACAAAAGAAAGAAGGTGAAGAGTCTTTTTTGTGGAAGGGAAAGGATGGGTTGATGAAGATGAAGAGGCAGTTATTTCAACTAATTTAGACACCTTTAAAAAGAATTGTAAGCTCGAGAAAGGCAGATCTTGTATCCCAAATATCCATAAAAATTAATAAAAAAAACCTCTACTCAGTTATTTTGGAAAGCTTTTCTATTCTTTTTTTCAGGTTGCATAGTGATTCAAGCATTCTAAAATTTAATTCTTGTCAAGGAAAGATACTTCTTTCATTCTTGAAAGTTGTAGGAATTGTAATACAAATAATCAATCTAATTTGAACTTAGTTTCCTAAGTCGGTATGTGGTTTCCTTAGAATTTTTTTGAGAGTCTAAAAAGTGATTCTTAGCCATTCCACTGATGTAGGGCTAGTAGGTTGGTGGAATGTATTATATTTAGTTTCTTTTCAATGTGAAGATGTGTGTGGAAGGGGTAAATAGAAATAAGAAGTCAGGATATTGTTACATGAACAAAATTCTGAATTTTCTCATTCAAAAAAATGGTGTTTTCAAGTAGGGTTTGAGGAAACAACATTTAGAGGAGCTTTGAAATGATTTCAAAATAATTTCCAAACTTAATGAAGCATGTTTCAATTGTTGGGCAGAGTAGTAAAGGTTTTTCAAATGTTTCATTAAAGAAACCCTCATGGTTGGTGTGTTTTCACAGTATAATCAAATGTTTACTGATTTTGTGTATTGATGGGAATTTCCCATCTTGAAACTTGTTTATTTGTGAGTTTCTACACATGGCCTAAGACTTTTTGTAGGTTTGGTGGATTAGTGAGTAGTTCTATGATGACTTGCTTTGATAAATTGACCTATTTAAGGGCTTTTACCAGTAGATAGCATGCTGGTTCTACTCTATTTTGTGAAATAATTGTATAAACTTTAATAGTATGTTGGAAAGGATCAAAATAGGCTTGAGAATCTGTATTGGGATTGTGTAAATCCTTTATGATAGAAAAGGAATCACCCGATTAGATATTTGGCATTGTTTGCTAAAAACAGAGAATATGTAGAAACATCGAAAGGAATGTTGTTAAGTGCTTGGGAGAAGTCTCATTTGTGATGCCACAGTTGTGTCTATGCTTGGTAATGTTTTGAAGGTATATTGTGAAAGATTTGATGATTTGGGCATATGTTTCCAATATATGGCCATGGTTTCTTGAATGCAAAGTAGTCAGAGTGTTTCTATACTGATATATTGGAATATTACAATAAAAACATGATGAAATTGGTAACTTAAAGGTCTAGTGATAGTGTTAAACTAATGCTGCTTATTGTTGTTACAAATGGTGTTTAAGTGAAGATAGGATGATGGATGGGATGATGTTTGATTGCAGGTCTAAGGAACAAAGGTGTTTGATTGTTTTTGCCTTGAAGGGGTAAGTTGAGTTGATGAGTGATTGTTGTATTGTTTATGACAAGAATAAAATTGAAAGTTGATTCTGAAAATGGTTTGCTATATGGAGATGGTGAATTGGCTACTAATAGCCTTATAACTTCAAATGAAATAAATGGATTTCGGTTGAATGAAAAGTAGTTTTGGATGAATTTGACAAAATTTGTATAAATTGATTTTTACTCTTTATTGATTTGGGAAGGAAGTTCCCTAAAGAAATGATGTTGTTGAGTGGCTTTGCAATCTGATATTGCATCACAAACAAACAATTTGATCAACATGGAATAAGCTAAACAACAAAAATGAAAGAAAGCCATAATAGAATGAAATAAAATGTACAAAGATTTCACATACCTAAAAAAGAAAAGTTTCAAATAGAGGAGTTCTACCCAATTATGCAGCCTTTGCTTCTTCCTTCCTCAAACTCCTCAAAAATTTGACTTCTTCAAAAGATTGTTCCCCTCCAAATTTCAATTGTATATCAATTACCACTATAATTCAAACTTGAATTGATATTATATACCTCTCAA
>VDFB02168118.1:151221373-151501260 GCA_007258455.2 Sequoia sempervirens
TCTTAGAAAAATGTGAATATGTGTTACAACACCTTAAAAAACCTTTATAGGACATCAACAAATGAATTTTATTCTATTTCCAAGGGCCCAAGACCTAATGTGGATGTTTACAAAACCTCACAACACCAATTCAAGGCCTTATTAGGTCTAATTTTTCATCAATTAATCCCAAATCAAACAAGCAAAATGGGATAATTTTTTCGTGTCCATAGGATCATATTAGGTTCTTATATATCTTAAGGTTATTAGAAATTTCTCATCGTAAACAAAAAAAAACATTCATAAAATTTTCATCACAAAATATAAAAACATCCAAATCTTATATAGCTAAAATGCAAAAACATTTAGAAAATTGTAAAGGAAAAATCCAAAACATCCAAAACACATCAAAAACCCTAAAAAGGTCGAACATCAAAAATAAATAAAATAGAATAGTGTTGAAATACATCCTCTTTGATCTTGAATGTAGTCAAGGCCATCATTGATGTGCCCCCAAGACACCCTAGGTTAGTCCTTTAGGAGTCTGTCATAATAAACTAACATTTTCTCAACTGTTCATCTCCTCATCTTTCAATAAGTTGAGTAAGTCGACTACATCATCTTCAAGGTTGAACATAGGCAAGTCCATCATTTATGTTCCTTTGAGACACCCTAGGTTAGTCATTTAGAAGTTCATCATAATAAACTGACATTTTCTCAACTATTCATATCTCCATATTTCAATAAGTCGAGCCAATCGAACTATGTCGTCTCTTCGTGTATAACATAGGCAAGGTTGATCTTTTATTAGCCCCCAAGACCCCTATGATAGGTCTTTAGATTAGGTTCTTGTTTGAAACTCAAAAAACCCAAAAAATGTCCAAATAACTTCAAAAATCCCTAAACATCCAAATATTAGAAAACTCAAAACATTGGAAAATCAGAAACTCAAAAACCTTTAAAAAGTAAAAATCAAAAAATAGTAGAAAACATTTAGAAAGCCCCAAACAACCTCAAATATTTCAGAAAACCTTAAACAACCTCAAATAATAGAAAAAACAAATATTTGTATAAACTTTCAAAAAGACCAAAAACAACCTCAAAACATTTCAAAATACCAAAAACATTGAAATATTCCAAAAAATCCAAAAACCACCCATACCATATCGCTTTTACCTACAATAAACCTTCACCCCTAAAAAATTGATGTCACCTTCAACATTTGGAAAAACAAATAGAAAAAAAGTATAGCAAGTCATAAAGTGAGAACCTAATCGTCAAAATCTAAAGTCTAAATCATAGGTAAACGCGTCAGTGAATTTTATATCAACAACTTATCATAAACCTCATCATCATCATAACATCAAACAACCATTTGATCAAAATTTCCTTGGATGTATCCTTCCTACAATGGACATCAATATCAGAAATCACCTTCTAAGTTAAATGTGCAAGAGATATAGATAACATTGACTATTTGTCTTTGATATTTTCTTATGATGCCCATTCTGAGGACCTCATGTTAATGTCTCTCAAAATGATTTAGAGAGAAAGGAATGGGGCATCGATCATTATCTTTTGTTTACTATTTTTGTGGGTACTATTGTAAAATAATCTTGGTACACAATTGCTTAGTTGTGTGTAAGTTGTTTGGAGTACATTGTTGACTATTGCATATGCTTTGGTCCAATGTATTCTAGGTTTCTAACTTACATTCCAATGAGGTTTTTTCCTATGTCAAGGTGTGTGTTGGAGCCTAAAATTTCATGCAAATTTTAGGTTCCCATGTTCAAAATTTTGATTTTGGCACTCAGAAAACTTAGTTGTAAAATCAGCCCATGGAGCACATTCTAAAAGGATCATAACTTTAGATTTGTTCACTTTCATGCAAAATCACCTTGTAAGCATGTTCATCTGATATATGGGAGTGTGTACACAAAATTTCAGCTTCCTACGATTTGATTTGATAAAGTTTCAAAAAGCCAAGTTGAAGGGTTCTGCAAAAGTTTGTTGTTTACATAGTGTAAAAACTACCAAGAGGGTCAACTTTGGAAGACAATATTAATAAACTAAAAGGGTTTCATGATATACCAATTGGTGTTCTTGATTCTTCCCATCTCAATGTGCATCCATGTCAATTTTTAGAGCTTTTGGACATCATTTGGTATTTTTTCAAAATCAATTCCAAATGGATTTTACCCAGTTTGAAGATTACACTTCCAGAGAAGCTATAAAAGGGTTAACTTTGATGCTTGATATTTAGTGAAGAAAATAAATTCATGGAAAAACATCTTTCACACATTTTCATTTGACCTAAATTAACTAGTATCTATGGTGGCAACTTCTCATAATCACATTTGATATTTTTCCAAGAAAGCAAGTTGGACAGGTTCAATTGAGTTTGACAGTGGCACTTTTTTGAAAATGCTAAATAAGCAGCTTTGAGCATTAATAGTTTTTAGTCTTGATCACTCCATACCAAATCATTTTGTAGCCATGCTTCCCTATCACAACTAAACATTATGGTGCATTTTTGTGACTTTTGGAGATCATTTGATCATTTCTTCAAAACAATTCCAAAGGCTACCTTACTCATTTTGGTCACTATGCAGCAAAGAAAATTTCCATTGGAGAGACTAGCCATAGTCTCACCAATATCTACAAGATTGGTTTGTAGTCTCACCAATCTACAAGAGTGGTTTGTAGTCTCACCGATCTGTAAGAGTGGTTCATATTCTCATTAATCGGCAAGAGTTGGTTTGAAGTCTCACTGATTGACAAGAACAATACTATTAGAGTGAAATCCTCAAGTCATCCCGAGCATACATGTCATGCCAATGGACCCTCATCGGGAAGAAATTCTCTTTGTCTCATTGATAAAATGAAGAGAAACATGTTGGGGAGACATGTGCTATCAGAGTGATTTTCCCTTCTCCTTTTGGCTTCATATGTTATATCGATTGGCAATAGTTGGTTTGAAGTCTCACCGATTGGAAAGAATGGTTTGAAGTCTCACCGATCATCAAGAATGGTATGAAGTCTCATCAATATCTGCAAGAATGGTTTGAAGTCTCACTGATATCTATAAGAGTAGTTTTAGGTCTCACCAATACAATCTTCCTACAACAATCTACATTGGAGAGACTCACTGATATCAGTGTAAGATAAAATATGTCTCCTCAATGTCATATGTTACCCCGATATAGTGAATAGTAAATAGAAGATTAATCAAGTATGACTAGTGGAAAACAATATTTCACATTTTCACTAAGGAGGTAAATGCAAAGGGAATTTAAAAGTGGATAATTATCTTACTCGGGAGAGCATAACAGGTAAAATTTATAAAGACATTTTTCACCAAAGGAGATATGAGAGCGGGTAAACATTTTTTATTGGGTGAAATATTTCAACCAAGCAAATATATAAACATAAATTTTCTAGCAAAGAAGTTAATATTAATGAAGATTATTAAGATATCAAAAATATGGAGAAATGATGATTATTATCTTTCATGAGAACACAAAGATTAAAATATTTGATTTTCCAAAGGAAATTAATTAAATATTTTTATTGAAGAAGAAGAATACTAAAGAGATGCAACAAACATATATAAGGGTCATAACCCTAAAATAATGTATATATACCAAATAAAATAAAAAAAGTAGAAGCAATAGCTTAGGTAGTTGGATAGGTTGGTCAGTTGCCTCAATAGAACATTATGCAATATATTGTAAAATATTTTAAAATTATATAATGTTGAAGAATGTATAAATTTGGAAATCCTATTATGGTGTCAGTTGTTTGTTGAAATAATTGAAAATATTATCTAGTTGTCTCCAAGGTTGGCATTTCCCTATTATTTAAATTGATGTATCAATGATATTTTCAATTTATCAAAGCACATTTGCTGCTCTTGTGTGGTTCAGTTAACTGGATCCTTCAAGGAAGGATTAAATTCTTTTAATTAATCACAGTAATCTAGAAAAGGTCATTTGGATCAATAAGAAGAACTTGATAATTGCATCTTTGCACGTTTATGCAAGGCATAAAATCATAAAAGTGCCAAACAATTTGAATTATATCTAGAAATAGGACATATATATCATTTACCTCTTGACTCCATTAGCCCAATAGAAGTAGGCACTGGTCACACCAATTCCAGTTTAGAATTTTATAAAATTTCATTCAAACATTCACATCTCAAATCTCAATAGTAGTTATTAAGTTTTCATCTATCCCATTCCTGATTTCCATTGTAGATAGACTACTCAAGTAGGAAACACATAGTTTAAGTCTACCTCATTTGCATAGGTATACCTACCTAGGTCTAGCAGAGATTGAAGAGAAGAAGGCTCAAATACAATTTGGCCTTGTTCGTTAGCCTAAAATGTACCAAGAGCTTGGAAACCTCTTGTGGTTTCTAACCAACATTTTTGAGAACTAACAGTATGAACATGAACTATCCTATCTGTTTGCCGAGTAAAAGTCTATTACACTAGATACAACATCATCCTAGTTATTAATACCTTGGTGCATTGTGTCTATGTGTTATATCAAATAATAAGGACTGACAATTGTCAAATCATCTTGTTTCTTCTATCTTCTCTCTACGCTAACCTGGTATCATGTCAGTCAACAAAAACATCATCAATACATCAATCCTATATCCACAAATCATCAACATACATGCATATCATAATCATAGCATAATCATAATTGTACATCCTACATCATCATTATCATTCAAGTTGTGGATAATAATATAGATTTGTTATTCTAAGAGTCATAAATCATCGCACGCATATCATAAACATGAATCGCATATTATATCATAAGCATCAACATCTACATTATCCATCCATACGTCCACATGCATACATTCCATCATAAAATTGCATAAGAAAATACACAAAAAAGAAATACATCCATATCATTTGCATCCATATCATATGCATCAGCATAACATCTTATCATATCCATCCATCACATAGCATATCATGAAAAGATAATGAAAATGAATATAAAATTGCATCCATTACATCTCATATCATCACATATCACATAAGCATACATAAATAAAGTACATCCATACATATAATCATGTGACATCCCACGTCATATGCATCCATACAATCATAACCATGAAATAAGATGAACACATCATATCGAATCCATATCCATATCATATATATATCAAAACTAAATGTATGTATATTGATCATAAATATATTATCTCTGAGGCTATGAAAAAGGAGCCCATGAATGTGTATTTTTTCCAAAGAATAGGATAAAAAAATCAAAAAGTGTATGTATACTCGAGCTAGCCCTGATAGCTACTACCCTCTCTGGCTTGTCTCTCTGGGTGATCCTAAACCCTGGGCCATGCATCAATCCTATACAAATAATTAGGTTTTCTAAGTGGGTTTGGGACATCCCTATGATAGTGCATACTATAATATGTTGCCTCTATCACAGCCTCTCTATACAGCCTAGTGGATATAGTCATACCCTATGTAGCCACTGTGAGGGCCTCCAACCACTATCACTACCCGATCTCTTGATCCCTCTCAGTAGTCACAGCTTGTACTTGCTACCTCATACGGTATCTCTTTGCCATAATAGCCACAACCTACTACCTAGCCTAGTCCTACTCAGCAATGATCACCAGAATCTAATGGTGGGCCTGATCCTACTCACCTATATTCATCTGCACCTACTACTACAACTTCTATATTTGTATGTCTCAAGCATCTAGTGGTGGTGGTTGTGCTAGCTGCTAATGTGTGGGAGGCTACTAATATGGAGGCTGCTATATGAATGACAATTCCCGAAAATCATCCCGTCTTGACCATGTTGGCCACCCTATCCTCTGCCCCTGCCTTTTCCTATCCCTCTAGGTCTCCCTCGTGGAGGAGCACTCGTTGGATCTGTCAACCTTCAAGTGGCTGTAAACCATGCATTGTAAGTAGGCATTGTCTACACAACTTCCTAACCCTGGTCGTATGCCCATGGTTGTACCATTAACTATGAGAAACCCTCGACCACCTCCAGAGATGGAATAGTGGGTCTTGATGTGGGAACCTCTCAAGCTGCTCTCACAAATATGGCTCTATAGGCATCATCTAACCTATCCTACTACTTTGTGAATTTTCATACCACCCTGTCTAGAAGATATATCTTTTTAATTGTGTTCTCTCGACCCTACATGTATTGGGTCTATCTCGCAAAGGATAGGTATTGAGAATCATCATACTGTGTTGGCATCTATAGCCAAGTTTAATTACATCTGAAAACTGTTATATCATCTAGTACTCATTGCTAGTATGAGAGCCCAATCTACCTAGTATACTGTAAGGTGCACAAGAGGATCATCTGGCTCAACATCAGCAATCTACTTGATTGGTTTGAGCACAACAATATGCTCCCAATCACAAATGTGAAGCAAGGTCACCCCTATGCTAATCGCTTTACTGTCGCAGTAGACAAAGTCATGCATATCATGATACAACAAGGCTAGTATCACCGGCCCCCTGCAAATATTTTCCTCTTATGGAGCATTCTATGCCATGCTAAGCCCCATCCTAGGCTGAACCTTCTACTCTGTTGGTCTGTAGTGACCAAACCTGAAATGATGGCTACAATAATCATTTAGAATGTTGGTACGAGACCTATATATGCCTCAAAATCAATTTGCAAAGTGACTAAAATGATGGCCTCCATCTCCATCGCCTCATGATAGGCATTGTATTCAGCATCAACATCATTAATCACATGCTCACCATGTATCAAAAAATGCATAATTTTCCATACATCCTCTAATGTCACTGTCGCCTTGCCAGTGGGAAGGTGAAACAACGAATTTTCACTGTTCCATCTCTTGCACAGTGCAAACATGTTTGCAATGTACCATAATTTGATTTATCCCAAGTGCTCCTAGTACAACTCAGATAAAGAACCCAATCTCTCCAAAATTGTGGGCCAGTGCTCATGCAACATCAAGGGTGGAATGGCCTCCTACACTCATGAAGTGCGCAATGTCAAAAATAAAAAAAAATTGACTCAATTGGGAATTTTCAGCTCCAAAATGACAATAGTTTCACTATTTACAATAGCGTCGCTATATTTCAAATTCCAAATTGCGACACTCAAAGGCATTTCAAATTGCAAATCACAAATTGCATTGCAATTTAAACTTTGGAAAAGTTAAGCCTAATTTTAAAATTGAAATGTGTGTTGCCATACACATGTACCACAATTTAAAATTGGAAACCCTAATTCTAAATTGTGAACTATGTCGCAATATACATATGTGTCACTAAAAATCATTCTAGTGTCGCTGACTCTCAAATGGGTGTTGCTATATAGCGACAACACCAAAGTTTAAATTTGAAAGTGCAATAAATGCATTAAAAAGTCAAATTGCAAATCAAGTTTTGAGTTGCATATCGGTGGTCCTAAGCTTGAAATCTTTTGATACTCTCAAACTCAATCAAAAATATGTTGAGGGAGCTCTCATCATGCCATTTCATTAGAGGTTCAAAGCTCAAAACAACAAGAATTCTCTATGGTGTGAATGCACAAATGAATTGAAAGTGACCCTTCTTGCCTTATTTATGCTAGAAAATTAGGGTTTGTTAGGGTCTATCGTCATTTTCACCAACTTTTCCAAACTGGAATTTATTTTGCATCATTTTTTTCATTTTTGGCATAATTCTTGCATCCCAAAGCCTTTCTAAATCCCTGGGGTAGTTTTTCACCTTTATCGAGAAATCAACCCAAAATTCAAAATTTATGTTTGATTTATCGAGGGCACAGGGAATTCGCTTTATCTTTCCACTAGCACATATATATATATATATATATATATATATATATATATATATATATATATATATATATATATATATATATATATATATATTGATTTGAGCAATAGTTTTAACTCGAAGAGTATCAGTCTTTTAACTGAAGTAGAATGTACCTCGCTTCAAAGAGGGGAAAAATGTAGACACTAAAAAATGTCCTAAATGATATCATACACTTGAATCAGGTCTACTAACATCATTTCCTCTCAAAACATATCCTATTTTTTCTTAATTAATTAAATTAGCATAACTAATTGATTAATTGCATCATTTTTCATCTATTAACCTAATACATCAAGTTGAGTTAATTCACCCCCTTTCATGCTAACGCTTCACCTCATTAAATTAAATAACTCAAACTATTAAATTTAATTCCCTAATCCATCTTATTTAATTAGATCTAACCCTAAGTTATTTAATTAAATGTCATTTCACCTTTCCCCCTTTCACTAAATCATTTAATTTAATGAAAATCACTTTATTCCTCTAAAAATCCCCTAATTGTATGGTTAAACCTTGTTTAATTAACAATTAATCTAATTTTCCTCCAAAAGAGGAATATTCCTTACCACTTTTTTCACAATTAACACTTTCTTTTAATTAGAAAAATATCTATTTCCTCACCCATGAATATTCCAAAGAATATTCTCTCCTCCAATGATTTGAAAAAGGGATATTCTCATTTCACTTCTTGAGAAAGTTACCTTGTGACCTATGTGTGCAAGTCAAAAGTGTGTTCATTTCGAAAAAATGGAAACCATTCATTAAATCTCATCTTACATTTGCACCCGTTGATGAGAATCCATTATCCATGCCTCCAATTTCCTCCATCCTTGACCATTGATTAACTTTTTCAATCTGAACCTTTCATTTATCATTTGTTCTCATATAAATAGAACACTATTTTAAGACAAATGGACCCTTCTTTCAATTGCAAACTTATGCTATTTAATTCACTCACTCACACTCATACTTTACTCACATTTAGCATATTTTAGTTCATTTTTAGTTGCATTTTTTTTTAAGCTTCCATTAATGGCTTCCATGCATCCATCTTAGCTTGTTTATAAATTAGGGTTTGGATTTTTTACCTTCAATATCACTTATATCAGCTTATATTTTGTGTACTTAAATCATTTTTAGCATAAAATTATGTTACTTTAGCTTGCATCATGTTAAATTTAGTATAAATCATGTTTCCATCCACAAATCATAATAGTTTCATCGATTCTCTTCAATAGAATCGATTGAAACAGGCTCACTAATCATAGGGTTGGGAAAGGTTCATTGTTTCACATCAACACAGAACCAATTCCAAAACAAGATAAGTTTTGAATGGGTTAGAGTAGGCATTTAACTATTTTTTTATTTTGTAGTGTTGAGTTTAAATAAATGTTTTAGTTTAACTTTCAATTTGAATGATCTTGTTTAAGATTGAGTATTAGTGGCTTTGTTATGTTTTGATTCTTCATACATCAAGTGTAATCGGCCTCATACTAATATCATCGGTCGACAGTAAAAAATATCACCTAAAGAATATAAACATCTTGTTCATCCAGCCAATAAGGCTAAACACTGTAACACTATGTAACCCAATATACCTTCCAGTACAAAAAACCATGAATTCTCTTGATATAGGAAAGAGAGCAGCACCAACAGTTTCCTTCAAAACCAAAAAAATTGAAATGAAAATGAGGAGAAATGTAGTGCAAATACATTTCTCCCAAACACGTTTGTAATAAATATTGCAAATCTAGTTCACACTAGTGAACACAACTTTTTCTACACATTGATCTAGAAGCCAAAATTTTGGATATAGAATCTTTGAACACCTCTAACAAACATATCCAAACCAAATAATCATATATTCAACCCAAAAGAAATGTGGAGTAGAAATAGAACAACTCTTCAACACTAAACACTACTACAACACACTATTTGTTCTTTTTCACAATTTTCTCAATATCTTCAACATCTTTATCACTACCAAAACCTCAACAAGAAGCTTATCAAAGAAACACAATACATTAACACTAGTAACTTAACTGATGACAACATTGTGCAATTAATCAAAGAAACACTCTCTGAACTACTACACTATTAACATTAATGACAATATACGCTTGTTGACATCAATGACAACACCTTCATACTTGGAACAAATCAATAATGAACCTCAGTGGCTGAATCAATTGATTTCAACTATAAAGCATTATTATCACACCATTACCTTACATCAACAAATACAAATTTTGGACATAGTAAAATATTACAATATTAATTGGAAAGTATTTGATCCATGTTCTAACCTTTAAATTGCCTCTAAGTATTTTAATAAGAAGAATAAACCTTGTGCAATAAATGTTACACCCCAATTGTATAGTTATTATTTAATATTACTACATAGGGTAAATATGAATGTAATGTGATTTTTGGAGATGAATAAATTGTTTTTGTAGCTTGTTATCAATATGAATGTTATCTCATTTGATGTTATCTTAGTTGATGTTGTTCATGGGGAAATATTGCATATATGTGAATGGATGGTTATTAAATTATTATTCTAACTATGTATACTGCATATTTTGTGAATAATTAACTCTCATGTGCATGTGTTAGTGGATGCTAGTATGTGTTCCATTCCTCTAGGTAGAGGGGAAGTATCACTCAGGAGAAGATCTTGGTCGGGTAACTATTAAAAGTAAACTATCTAAGCATATACACAAACCAAATTAGAATGATTGAGTTGAGTCAGTTTGTGGGTAATAAGTAATTCATCCTTAGATAGTTTATGTCTACATTTGAGAGTCTTGTTTACTACTACATGCATTATTGGGCACTGATGTTTTATCTATTTGAGCTTTTGAGATCTTTCTTATACTATTACGATTATATTAACAAGTGGTATGTATGTGGAAGTATGTGTATATATATGCGCATGCATGTCAATGGGATACAACGACATGTATATGCACATGTATAGATGTACCACATGTAAAACCTTATCAATATGATGGTAATCATGAATGGATATATGTGAATTGAATGTGAACATATATGTATGTATAGTATATACATGTATCCATATATATGTATATTGATACATGTCTACATTAGTGAATGGACATAGATGCATCGATATGATATACCTACATATACATGTACATAGAGGCATATACATACATATATACATACATACATATAAATATATATATATGCATACATTTATTGTAATGTGTTTATTATAAACTATATTGCATGTACTCTTATACATATCCATATATATATATATCAAATGTATACTTACACTATTGGCTTATGATATATATATATATTATATGTGAATATAAATACATTATGGTCTTTATACATATGTATATAGTATATATTATATATATAATAATATATATTTAACATATTATATATGTTATTAGAACTCGACTATCTCTTATTCAATAAAAGAATATTTTTAAAGGCTATTTGTAGATGATAATGACCATTGAAATAAAGGCCAATAATAATCATCAATGACTATGAGGTTGGAATTCTATTTGGAAATACATATGACTGTGTAGTGAAGCCAAGTTCCACTCACCATGGCACATATGTGAAAAGATATGAATGCATTTTAAACTATTGCATTTCATCAATGCAAGCTTAGACTTGGTCAACACTATGATAAAGAGAAAATTTGAATTTGTCCAACGTCTTGAAATGTTTAAGTTGACTCATATCTTAAATTTAGTCAATGAGTACTAAGTGTTATAGATTTAATGTTCAATGTTTCTCTCCATAAGAAACCACACCAACTTGATAAAGAATAAAGGCTTTGGTGCCACCTCTTGAAATTATTTTTATAGATGTCTTTGTTGGAGTATAATTTGAATTTTCCATGTGCATTTTGAATAAGTCTTTGGATTCTTTTCAAGGATACAAGTCGATCTATAGGAGGTTTTGTTGAGTCTAATATTATTCTATCACCACCTTATTGCTAAGTTTCATGTATTTCTTTGCATGGAGCTTGTCCTTTTATATGCCTAAACTATACGCCATGAGGTTGCTAGACTGCTCTATAAATAGCTGAGCTATTTCACTAGTGAGGACGCATTCTTTTCCAAAAGATTACATATCTTTTGTAGTTCATTATTTCTATGTTGTTCCCAACCAACATTTTCTTATATTGTGAGTGAGAAATAGTGAGCGTTCTATTGTGTCTATAGGAAAAATTGATGTTTGAGAAGAGTATGCTATCAACTTGTTAGGTGGAAATTATTTCTAACATTCTTGAGGAAGATGATTATCAAGCTAACTACTATTGGAGAGGGTTGCATTTTTTTCATTAATTTTGATAAGAAGTAATAGGAATGATGATCTCTTCTTCATTATTATTTACTTTGAAATGATATGTTTTCCATTATTTCTTGAAATGTCTTTTCATGTGTGTGCATTAGAGTTATTAGAGTGTCTTTAAACAGGAAAGTGAAGCTTTTATGATATTTTCATGTTGTGCTTGTAAGTACTCCATAGTAGGAGTTTGGTGTATATCATAGATATTATATAGTAGACATGATTGAATACAAGAGGCACTTGAGATACACTTCACTAAGTGTATAGGAGAAAATTTGCACCCTTTACACAAATTCCCCTTTCACACACCCTCACCTTCAAAAATCAGATCTGAAGGTGAAATTCCATTTCATTCAACTACCTTCCATCCACTTAGCATCTATCCTTTGTGTTAGTGAGAGAATATTTGTTAGGGATGCATGTGTGGCGCGCAGAAATTTTTGTGGTACACTGTCATTCCTAACAGATACCTACATCTAAAGTTGGCAGAGGCATTACACATCTGATTGGGTTCAATTTGTAACATCCCTATTCAACCAACCAACCAAAAAATGATAGATTCTTCTTCATTCTTCATTAAAATTCATCCATTCTCACTTCATTTGGCTCTCTATACATTCATTCACTACACTCTTTCATTCTCAAGCAACATTCCAGCACTTTGATTATGAACATTGCAGCAACAGTAACACTCCATCAACTCCACATTGCAAGTGTGAAGCAAGCCATAGAAATGTGGGCTTGGAGTCTTGCAATACCTCCCTTCATCATAGTTATGGTTGTGGTGACTTTGCCAAGTCCATGTTCTCCTCCATTGGCTAGTGATCTTTTGGGTGGAGATGGAAACATTTCACTCCTCTCCTCTGTGATTTGATTGAGTAGCAAAATATTGTTTGTAGTGTTCTTTACTTCCTTCTCTTTCCTTTATCACATATTCTATTTCATTACTTTGTGGCTATCTGTGGAGGTGGAAACACCAAAACAAGGGTCTGACTAAGGAAAATCCCTACACAACCAAAAAAAAATTCCCCTTCTTGCTTGTGTGTAGGTGAATGTACATGTGGAGCTAGCTAGTGAACATACGCTTTTGTGAGATTATCTTCATACCCTATCTTTTATTTACCTACTTTATCATATTCGTCTCTATTTCTCCTACTTTATCATTCTATTTTTCCAATCAAAACCAACTAGCTAGGTTGTCAATTAGTTTTTAGGTAGTTTTTATTATGTTTAAATTTTTTGAACGTATGATTGCCAATGTGCCCGAGAGACACCAGCACATTGCATTGTCATCCCATAACTATGTTGCTATCCTAGGATAGAGAGCTACCTAAGACACAGTACCAACTCCAAAAATCAACTTACCTAGCCCAAATCTAAGTTTAAAATCTATAGGGTGGTAGAAGTATGTTATAGAGTTGATCATTCTCTATCATTGTCTCAAGATACCTTTTAGAGTGAGGTAAGTTAGGGAAGCCCTCCACTCTTGGCTCTGTATGACCTAGAGCCTGTTAGAACTATAAAATTTTGAATATTTTACAATCAATTGCATTCATGAGTTTCCAAGATAAGCCATCATCATAAACATAAAATTCCTTCCTCATGGTGTCATACTCATATTTTGTCATATGATCCATTAGAATTCATCTAGTCCTTGATATTTCATTGTATCACCCATATTGGAAAGACATAATGAAGGTCTCCCTGATCCATTTGACATTGTTACTAATATATACTTTTGCAGACTATCGGTAGGACACATCTTTTGTTTTGGCGATAGAAAAGTCATATCGGCAAGAGAATTACTATCGGGATGAGTCATAACGAACTCATATATGTCTCACTGACCAGTGCATGGAGTGATGTATCAGCTAAACAAAAGATCATCAGAGTGAGGTCTTGCCGAAGGTGATAGGTCTTGCCAATAAAGAAGAAAGTGGTTCCATCGGAAGGCTATCGGGAAGAAGCTATGTAGTCTTGCCAACTCAAATGTCACACTGATAAAGATATGCATCGGTGAGAGAAAGAGTCATCGGCATGAGTTTCATCAAAATTTGAAAGTTACACTGATAGAATACTTTGGTGAGACATTTGGCATCGGTATGAGTCTTTTCAAAGATTCATAGTCTTGTCAATGAAATTTATTTCATCGGTGAATGGGTGGTTACATTTCTACAACAAAAAGTTTACCATGAGGTACATCTTGGTAAGACATAGTGTGATCTATGAGATGTCTCCTTGACTCGAAATTGTCATAGTGACATATAAAACTAAAACGATACCTATCAGTGAGACTCGATGGTTTTGGGGAGACTATAGGATGTTTCGGTGAAAGATCTAATGAATGTTACAAAAATATTTTTCCCTAGATTTGAAATTTTCTCACCGAAAAGACACTTGATGTGATAATGCCAGTTTCAAATAATTCTTTATTCATGCTTTAGCTAACACATTAATGGCACGATGGGATATAAAAGGGAAAATTCAATCAAGTGCATTAGTGTTGAATTGATTGCAGAAGATTCAGCAGCGCAAACAGAGAACCAGGACATCTTTCAGCCTGAGGAGCTCGAGCAGTATACTGTAAGTGATTGAATCTTAGCCATCCAAATTTTAACTTCTGTAATCTTGAAGAATGGAGTCCCCTAGTTCTGGAAAAGTTAAAAGTAGAAAACTTGGTGAAAGTAGTCAACCAAAAGAAAAGAAATAGAAAACTGAGACATAACATGAGGGCATAGAATGAAGATTAAACCAGGACCTCATTGATTAATTGTTTGGTTCAAGGCCTAAAGCCAGAAGGTCCTCACAACTTAGGGAAAAAATTTATAAACTAGATGATAAATGAAAATTCATAGGAGACATCTGGACTACCATAAGGGGGTATGAATTGTTTAATTTTCATTATCTTCGGAGAAGCCATTTTGAACCAGTATGCAATCCATGGTAGTTGAATGTAGGAAAAATGGTGTGCCTTAATGTATTTCTAAATGTTGAATTAGTAAACTTGTTGGATGATCACTATGACCCGAAGCATAAAGCTATATGTGACCCATCTGGAAAGCCACAAATATATCTGTCAAAGGAGGCAATTGGGTAGGATTTTAATTTGGAAGGGTTTTGCAATGAGGAAATCATACATGAGGAATTGGAGAAGGAATTCTTAAGAATGGATACAATCTATAAGGGTTGGAGGTTGCCAATTCATAGAGTTAAACAAGGCAGCAAGCTAGATCCTCTGCAGGATAGTGAGGGACCTCCTTATCATGTGGACCTGTTTGAGCCTTATATGACACCTACTTCTCAGTGTGTTAGGTATTGGGAATGGATGCCCCGAAGTATATGTCAATTGTGCCCATGATTATCACAACAGATATCTAGTATCATAATTCTCGGCCATTTGACTATGCCTCGTAAATTTCTAAGGGGCTTGATTTAGGACTGATGGCCTTAAAAGGTGGATCATCCACTATCCATCTTAGGCATTATTCATTGTTAATGCATCTGGTACTCTATTTTGGATAGGAGTTGGGATTATGGCCTTCAAAAATGAGAATTTCTCAGCTTGGTAAAGATGGTGAAGCATTACCTATTCAATTGTGGACTACTATTTTGGAGTGTGGGTTTCCTAATGCTAGTTTCATTCATTTTGAGGAATATTTTGTGAAAACATTGTACAGATTGTATAATTATCCCTGTAATTATTCATTATCTGATGAGATAAAGATATTTCTTTGGCCAAAATATTTCAATGGGCCAATTGATCATAATTGGGGAGATTGGTATTGTTTAGAAGGAGCTACAATGATTAGATTTTATGGGTTTGAAGGTGCCCCTTTCATCTTTCCAAAAACAGTTCCAAACAAGATTGCATATCTGGAGATTGTCAGGCACATGGATTATTGTAGTGTAATGAATTTTAGCTCTTTTGGGAAGTAGGCTTTCATGCCTAGTACATTGTGTTTTGGTGACTTTACTATATTGGCCAAAGAAGGATATAATTTGATCGTTGAAAAATTTATTTAGATGAAGAGAGGACCACCCAGGAAGAACTTTGACCCAAAAGGATATATCAGTTCTACCAAAATGAAGATAAACTTTGGAGGGTATCAACATGTGCCCTATAACTTTGATGATATGATTCAGAATATTGAGGAGGAAGAAGCTGAAGTAGTGGTTGAAAGATATAACCAAGGGTTGCATGATGCAAAGCAATTTTCTTTAGGGGAAGAGACACCACAAGATAATGTGCCACAAAACCAACCAAAAAAGGTATCCAGATTGAGAACTCAGCAGTATGTTTGGCCAACTAGAGAGCTGAGTGTTGAAAGTGGTGATGTAGATGCAAGGCATATTGAGTATAGATCATTTGTTTCAGATGATGAGTTCATAAACTCCTCAGAATTCAAAGCATTTTTGTATAAACAGAAGGGGAAGGAAATAAGAGAAAAGGTTGATGATGTCACTATAGGAAATGAAGAACAATTGTTGAATGAATTGAGGAAATGTGTGGATGATGAAATGACAAATATCACCCCTGAAAAGGGGAGGAAAATGTTGCGAGATGCTGGTGTCATGATTTTTCCCGGGCTAGATCTTAATTCTACCCTTGTCTTTGATATTTTCTTAAGGGACATCAATGCTACACACAATCTTGACAAAGAAAGTTTAACAGAGGTGTATGCTGGATCAAAATACAATATTGATGAAGGATCATTAATGATCTGGGCCTTATATCCACCCCACAAGAAATCAATAGTTATTGATACAGAAAAGGAATTTGGACATGTCATGAATCTAAAGGTTGGAGAAGTTGATCCTATTGCTACTACAAAAATTGTAATTAATATTGCAAAACTGAACAAGGGACAGATTCAGATGTTGATAAAGGAAAGAGATGTATAAATTAAATAATGAAAGGATGTTGAGGGAAAATGATAGATTAAAAGATTTGGTAGGAATCACTATGAAGACACCTAGGATGCTTACTCAAGGTAAAAGCTCTCAGACAAAGGATCATTGGGTAGGATCAATTGCTTATTCCCAAGGAAAGCATGATGCAATTGTAGCAATAATCAAGAAAAGGCAAGATAGTTTGACTCCTTGGTTGAATAAACTTTGGGGAAAATATTCACATACCCTTGTTGCATTAAAGGAGCATAAAAGGATGGATGGACGGATTATGGAGAAGTTTCAAGAAATAGACCAAAGAGATGCTTCTAACAGTGCAAAAATTGAAGCTACAAATCATAATTTAAATGAACATTGAAACTTTTACAATGAACTACAAGGGGACGAACAGGGGTTGATAAACACTGCTGATGAGCCCAAAATGTGCTCATAGTTTGGATATTATGATGAACTTTTAATACCTTTACTTTTGTTATTTGTGGTTTTTTAAACTCTTTTGAAACCTTTTATGGGGATATCCTGAAGCAAAATATTTTCATATTACTGCAACCTATTGTGTTGTCTTGACTACATTTATTACCTCGTTGACTCCCTAAATGACTGGTATATCGCATATAGTTTTTGAATGATGAAATAGATTTAAATATGTGATTAATGAATGGATATTGTGTATTTTCCATGTGCCTTTTATTTCCCATCTGTTACCTTGTGTTTTAGAGCTTGTTGAAGAAAGGATGATCGAGTCAAGCGCAGCTGATCTCGGCCTTGCAGTATAGTCTATTTCCTACACAACTTCGAGGAAGCTCTGGCGAAGACTCTTTGACCGAAACCATTGGGAAGGATTTTTAATGACAGTCAATCTGGAAAGAGTGGAGCGCTAGATTCTCTCTGGATCAGGTTGAATGGATAAATTCATTTATGAAGTCTGTTCCTTAATTTTGGGATACACTTTACTTCCACGTCTTTCTTTGATAGGATTAGTTAGTTAGTTGTTCTCCTAATTTTAAATAAGGTCCTCCTCCTACGCGAGGAGGAAGGAGATGATAATTAGAAGTAAGACAGAAGCATAGTGATAGCGAGATAGCAGATATCATGTAAGAGTTAGTATGATAATAATGAAAAGCACAATCTATATGACAAGAGACAGAGTTTGTTGTTAGTTTCCATATTAATAAAGCAATGTATACCATTCTATTTTCATGAATAAAGTTTGATGAAGTTCTGATTTCAACACTTGCGTAATCAGTAGATGCTTGCTAAGGGGGCCCACTTAGTAAGTATTTGTAGTTAGTTAGTTAGCTATTCTTTTATGTTGATCATTAGTTAGCTTTCATCTTTGAAGTTTCCATACAAACTCAGTCTTGTATTGCTCCTGCAGCATCAGGAATCCATCCCTGTGCCTGTTCTTGTAGCATAAGGCCAGTTCATAGTTTGTGTTTCAGTCATAGCTGTTATGGTTTCTATTTTAGTCAAATCATGGTTGAGTTAAGAGCACTTTACATTACCTTCCTGTAGTGTAGATAGAATTCCTTCCAAGTATTTATTTCTGTTAAGTTGTAACCGAAACTAGTTCTTAGTGCATATATTGTGCTGCGCCATTCAAAGTATGCATTCCATAGTTTGACAAGTAAATGAACGTCCATAAAGAGATATTAGTCACCTGCTGGAATGTCCAATTCCTAGGAAAGGTTTTTTTGTGATTTTCATATCCTTTTGTGGGCGTGACCATTTTTGGCACCGTTGTCGGGGATGGCGTCAAGCTAAGAATTTGTCAGAAGTCATTTTTAGCATTAGTTTAGTTTGTTAGTCAAAATTTTCAAAATCTTTCAAATCACCATTCATTGTATTGCATGCATAGAAGAATAAGAGATGCACTGGGAAGGTTCCTCCCTGATAACCTGTTTGTTGAACTACCATTTAACCCAGCTGACGAAGAACTTGAGGAAAATCCATTTGCTCTGATATTCCAGCAAGCAAATATGGAAAATAATCCACCTAGTCCACCTCCTGCTTTTGAGTTTCCCATTGTTCCCCAGTGAGATACTGACAATCTTAAAAATATTCCTTCTTTATTGCTTCCCAAGTTCTATGGCCTAGTTACGAAGGACCCAAAAACTTTTATGTTTGAGTTTGATGTCCTCTGCCGTAGTTATGACTACACTTCAAATGCTCACAAACTGAAGTTGTTTCCTTCAACCTTGAAGGAGGGAGCTCTCAGATGGTTCATGAGTTTGGGAAGAGGTGTTGTTGATAGTTGGGCATCCATGCAAACAAAAATCCTTGAGAAATATAAGGAATATTGTAAGAGTGCTAGTAAAGGTGATGACATATTCAGAATTCAGCAGAAGGAGGATGAAAGTCTAGAAGATTACATCTCAAGATTCTTGTTTTCCCTGAAAAAGAACTCAAATCATACTCTCAATGAAGACTCTTAGAAACTACTCTTTCTAAGGGGAATCATTGATGCCTGTATAGATGCCCTGGACCTGATGGGAGGAGGTGATATAACCCAACTACCTTGGGATGTTATAAAGAAAATATGTCTGAACTACTCTCGAGCAATAGTTAAGAAAGGCCAAGGTCATCATGCTACAGTGGGAAAGACTTCTTCTGGTGGAGTTTCCTAGATGGAGATAACAAATTCACTGTCTGACTTTAAGTAAGATATCATTAATAATATGGCTACACAACTGGACACTATGCAAGCTCGAAAGAAACATGAGGCAGCCGAGGCAGTTTTGGCCAAGTTCTGTCCATACTGTAGACAGAAGAAATGTGACTGCAGATGCAAGATGGTGGCTAATCTAGAAGCTAAGCAATTACCTACTGACTTTAAGCCAGTAGAAGGTGATGATGATCAAGTTTTCTTTGTTGCACAAAGGAGACCATGGGCTCAAAGACAAGGTATGCCTCAAGATCCTACATATGGACCACCACCACCCTGGAATACATCTTGACCAAGTTGGCCTAATTATCAGACCCCGCAATGGCAATCTCCTCAAGGAGGTTGGCAGCAGAATCCTCAATGGAGAGGTCCTCAGCAATGGTAAAACCAGTCCCCTGGGTTCTTGCAACTTCCACAATCACAACCACAAGCCCTCATGCCACCTCCTGTAGCAACTACCACAAATACTGGCCCTCCAAAACAAACACCTATACCTGCCTAGTTGTTGCTAAATCCCAATAATAAGCAACAGCAGCAGCCACAACAGCCTATGTATTCTGTTGAAGCCAACCAATATCAAGATTATGCCTTAAATATTAATGATATCCATTTGAGGTCTGAAACCACTCTACCTACTCCACAACCGCCTCTAATTATTGAAATACCAGATTCTTCCCTTGAAGAATCTACTGCACCTGCTGTTCCTACTGAGCATATGCCTATAACTAATATTGTTTCTAAGGAGCCCATTTTGCAAAGTCAAGAAAAACCACCTTTTCCTCATAAGATGCAAAGTACTGCATTTAAATCCATGGAAGAACCCACTTTTGACATTTTGGATCAGCTCAAGAATGTCCAAATTCAAATCCCTTTATTTCAGGCTATTAAAGATGTTCACATTTTTGGAAAAGCTATTAAACAGGCATGTTTGAAGAATCCTGGATGAAAAAAAAGGATCCCCAAAAAATTCATGTCTTAGGAAAATTGGTTGATATAATGTTGGCAAGTGTAGTCATCTCAAAGTATATTGACCCTAGAAGTCCTGTAGTGCAAATACATATAAATGGTCAAATTGTAAAAAATATTTTGATTGACTTAGGTGCTGCCATTAATATCATGACAAAGCATACTATGGACTCCTTGAACATTTTAAACATTAGGTCTACACCTATGGTTCTGTAGCTTGTAGATAGCTCCATAGTTAAACCTGATGGGATGGTGGAAGATGTAATTGTCACTCTTGAATCTTGGGAGTATCTAGCTAATTTCACAATATTATCAGTTAAAAAAACTTTAGGAGGGTATCCAGTTATCTTTGGTAGACTATGGTTAGCCACTGCTGATGCTTTTATAGGATGTCATTCTAGAGATATGACCATTTCTGATGGATAGTCCACAAAAAAATTGGCCTTGTATCTGCCTGCTAGACCTCAACCAGATTTGTCCCAACTTGTTTGGCCAGATGTGGGGGAAGAAACTAAAGAAGTCAATTTGTTGGTTCAATTAATGATGCTTCAAGATGATCCATTCTCACAACTTCAGAATGAGGATGCCTTGCTTTTTAAAATTCTACAGTTTAACTCTGATACGGGTAGTTCATCTAATCCAAATAGTAGCCATCTACAATGTTTTCTAAAACAACTAAATTCTGAGAGTTTACTGCCTGAAATTCTTGCAATTTTTCATAACTTGCTTCCAAAAGAGGTACAAACATCACTTGTAGATTCTATGAATAATCTCACTAAGCAGATAGAATTATCTTCAAGTCACTGTTTGAATATCAATAGCAAGCTATCACAATCTCAATAGGTTGTCTTATTAAAAATGCTACAAGATCAGCATAAAGCTTTTGCATGGGAATATGGGGACATGCAAGGAATAGATCCTCGAATTTGTACTCACAAGATCTATATCAAAGAAGATTGTTTACCAGTTAGGCAGCCTCAAAGAAGAGTAAAAATTCAGCACTTAGAGAAATAGTTAAAAATGAGCTTCAAAAGTTGCTTGATGTTGGTTTTATTTACCCAATCGCTGACAGTCAGTGGGTTTCTCTATTAGTTATTGTCCCTAAGAAAGGTGGAAAATGGAGAGTGTGTGTAGATTACAGAGAGTTGAACACTGCCACTAAAAAAGATCACTTTCCACTACCGTTTGTAGACCAAGTACTAGACTCACTGTCTGACAAAAGATATTTTTCCTTTTTGGATGGTTATAGTGGGTACAATTAGATAAAAATTTCCCTTGAAGATCAAGATAAGACCACTTTTACCTGTGCATGGGGAACATTTTCTTATTCAGTCTTGCCTTTTGGTCTATGCAATGTGCCAGCAACATTTTAGAGAGCAGTAATTAGTATCTTTGTTGATATATCTCATGACTGTATGGAGATTTATATGGATGATTTCACTACCTATGGAGTCACATTTGAAGAAGCACTGGTGAATTTAGAAAAAGTATTGAAAAGGTCCAGAGAGCAAAATTTGTCTCTAAATAGTGAAATTTTTTTTCTAATGATGGAAGAAGGTATTGTTCTAGGCCATCATATTTTCAAGGATGGAATTCAGGTTGACCCTGCTAAAATTGAAGTTATTCTGAATTTACAAACTCCTGCAAAACAAAAGGATGTCAGAAGCTTCCTTGGCCATGCAGGGTATTATAGAAGGTTTATAAAATATTTTAGTAAAATTTCCAGTCCACTTTATGCCTTATTAACTAAGGATTCTCAATTCGAGTGGACAGAGGCCTGTGAAAAATATTTCCTGCAACTAAAGGACATGCTTACAAAAGCCCTTGTTCTTAAGGGTCTAAAATGGAATTTTTTTTTTCACATACATGATAATGCCTTTTATTTTGGTATAGGGGTAGTCTTAAGTCAAAAAGAAAATTCAATTGAGCATGCTATCTACTTTATCAGCAAGAACCTTTAAGGTCCTGAGCTCAACTATATTATTATAGAAAAGGAATTGCTCGTAGTAGTGTATGCTTTGAATAAATTTAGGCATTATGTCATGGGTTATCAGATATTCATCCACACTGACCATGCAACAATCAAGTATCTGATGAACAAACCTGCCATCTCTGGTAGATTGGCAAGATGACTCCTATTGTTAAAAGAATTTGACATTACAATCATTGATAAACTAGGAAGAGCTAATGTTGTGGCTGACTTTTTATCAAGACTTCAAATAGCTGCACCTGGTGAACACGAGGTCATTGATGATAGGTTTCTAGATGAACACTTGTTTTCCATTGCTGCACATACTCCATGGTATGCAGACATTGCCAATTATCTAGCAGCAAGCAGAATACCAGCTCACTTTTCTCTAAAAGAAAAGAAATTGTTAATAGAGAAAAGTTTTAACTTTTCATGGATTGCCAATTGTCTATTTTATACTGGACCTGATCAAGTGATGCGAAGATGTGTAAGAGAAGATGAGACTTATGATATCTTGCATGCATGTCATGATGAACCATGTGGCAGACATTTTGCAACAAATAGAACATCAATGAAGGTTCTTACAATAGGGTACTACTAGCCAACGTTACACAAGGATGCTATGGCCTATATAAGGAAATGTGACAGATGCCAACATATGGAAAGGCCAACCAAGTCAGATGAAATGCCACTATATCCACAAGTAATATTCACCCCTTTTGATAAATGGGGAATGGATTTTGTGGGACCAATTGATCCACCATCAAATGGCAAGTCATACATTCTAGTTTGCATGGATTATGTAACAAAATGGGTTGAGGTTGTGATCCTAAGAATTTTATCTTACTCTAATGTGCAAAACAACTTAAAAATGTAAGTGATAAAAGACTAAGGACACTTCAAGATTAGCCAAAAGAGGGATAGAACAAGAAGGAAAATGGATAAAACAAAATGGAAACGATTTCACTTTCCTTGCTATTGATGTCTCCTTGATTGGCCTTTGCTTGGGATGATTTTGTGTGCTCCTTAGATGATTTTTTGAATGACTAAATGCAAGATTGCATGTGCAAAGTGATTAGAATGGATAGCTAGATGATGGTAAGTGATTGAGAATGCAAATTGACAACATGTAGTTATCAAATGGCTAAGTATTCCAAAATGCCCTTGAGGAGGGGGTATTTATAGGAGAATTTGAATTCTCTAGAGAATTCAACGGTCAAAATGCATCCAACAAGGCCAAGATGAAGGGCTATGGTGGGTTGAGAACCCACAAGCCCTCACATCTTGACATGTGGAGGGTGAAGTGGCCAAGGGGAGATGAGATGTAAGTGAGGTGGCCAAAAGGTATATGAGGTGGAGGAAAGACAAGTACCTTCCAAGTACAATGGGAGATGGGAAGAATCTTGGGTGAATAAAAGTGAATTTTAAATTCACAATGATTGGAAGAATCTGGTGGATAAAACAAGGTTCCCAAAAGGTAAGAATTTGTCACATGTGACTTGATGTGACAAGTCAAAGTTTCTAGAAGATGCATGGGAAAACGGGATTCTAGGAAGAATAAAAAAGAATTAAAAATTCCTTGGAGGATGGAGAGAGTTGACCAAGGTACTAATTAAGATTAATTAATTAGTAATTAGAAGATAAATGAGGATTAGAAGCCAACTTGCAAAAGTTGGAGGATGTGACATATCCTAATCAAGGATTAGGCATGTGCACATCCCTAATGAAGAAATTAGGAGATGAATTAGGATTAGATGAAAATAACATGTGAGGAATTAAATAAATGTAATATTTATTTAATTTATTTGATGAAAAGAGGATCAAGGAGGGTAAGGTATTTAATTATTAATTAAATACCTTAGGGATTTGGCAGAATTAAAGATATTAATTAAATAATAGTAATATTACTTAATTAACTCGGATAAGAGGATGTTTAGATGAAAAGTGATAAATTTGGATAAATTAAGTGTCCAAATTTGGATGTCTACATTTTTCCCCTCTTTGAGATGGTATTACGAAGTAGCATCATTTCAAAGAATATTAAAATATAGAACCCAGAAGGAGATGGTTAGATTGGAAAAGATGCCCCAATCATCAAAGGGATGACTAGGAAGGAAGATGATGGGGTTGAAGATGAAGAGTACGGATTGAGGATGCCCCCTCGAGAGGACATGCGGGTTGAAGAGAACACGTGTGTGCTCTTGAAATAGATGATGTGATGCAAGGGGAGATGAGGAAGATGATGCAAGGTGATGGGTAAGAGAGTAAGTGATATGGAGATGGATGAAGCAAAAATGGATTTTATGACAAAAGGTGATGTTGCCTTAGTCAAGGTATAAGCCAAAATGGGTTGATGATGGATGGAGTGTTGTCAATGAGAGAATGAAGGATCCCGAAACAACACGAGGATAGGGAAGGATACATCCCACTGAGTGGTATTGATGAGGGAAGGATACATCCCAAAACACCACTAAAGGATAGGGAAGAATACCTCTCGATGATGATGATGAAAGTGTTGTTGATGAGGGAAGGATACGTCCCAAAACAAAACCAAAGGGATAGGGAAGGATACTAATGGATGATGATGATGATGGGTTAAGGCTGGTAACAAGACTAAGAACAAGACCAAGGATATGATTAGATGATTCAGGCTAAATGGAATGGATGGGGATTGGATAGAGATGTGAGATAAGGATGAAGGATGAATGGATAGGGGGATACATGCAAGATGATAGAATGAAAAATGAAATGCAATCCTAATGCAATTTTCCATCTTTAGAGCACTGATTTTTGCTATAGCATAAGACACCAAGTGCCAGGGTATGTGGAATCAAGGCATAATAGTGTCTAATGCATGAAATAAACACAATAGACAAGAAAGCTATCCCAACACCCCAAAGCCACAAAGACCTTGGTCGGGCCAGGTATTGAGATAACCACAAGCACAAAAAGATGCCCCGGCATAACACAAGACCACAGGGATCTTGGTGGGTACTACATGGGACAACCAAGAAGATAAATAAAAATAAAAAAGATCAAAATATGCCCCTATGTTGACTAATCACAACACACCATAATATGATGGATCATGGCGGCCTTGACAAGTGATGATAGGGAGTTCAAATGATAAACAAAAGACAAAAGTATCAAAAGATCACAATTAATTTTGAACGTCCTTTGCCATAAGATCAAGGGGATGGATGGGATTGATGAGGTCTGTTAGGAAGGATGCATCCTGTTGAGACCAAAGATGATGGATACTAAACTAAAAGATCGTTATGACATGGGATGTTCAAAATCAATTGGATTTGTTGATACAAGTGGGTCTCATTTGTTAAATACCAACTAGATAAGGGCATAACTTGATGACACGACACAAAGGAGATAAGACATGAGATTGACACACCCTAAAGACCTAGGGGCTCGGGGGTCGATCAAAGATTAGTCTTGCCTATGTGAAAGCACAGAGCCCTCGTAGTTCAGTGAAAGGTGGATGACTGACCAAGATGGAGACCTTGAAGGATGGTAAAGATAGGATGGACAAAAGGAGAAAGACCGATGATAGATGATAGAAGAGCAAAGTGGACAATGAAGATCGATGACGGAACCCTGGGGGTCGATCAAATGATCGACCTTGCCTACGTGAAAGCGCAGGGGCAATGTAGTTCATCAAGACCAAAGGAAAACAATGGATAAAGGATGATAAGATGATAGGATACGTGGATAAAAAGGTGGGACCAATACGACAAGATAGGATAGACCTGTTGGATTGGATAGGATGATGATGCTCAGATAAAGCTCAAGGATGGGATAGTTATCCAAAGCATTAACATGACTTGGGAGGATGATATAATAGATAGATGAGTGATGAAAAGTGATATGAGATTGGAAAAATGTGCAAGAGAAGCAGGGGTGATGACGATGAGATAAATGGAATTGGGATACATGGGGGGAGGCCTATAGCCAGACACCAATGACAAGGGATTGTGAGATGGGATGAGATGGGATGAGAATAAATATGGAAGATTGGATAAAGATATAGGATAGGGATGGGGGATGGGAGGGATTGTTTGGATGGATGGGAATATAAGGATTGGGAGATGAAAGGGATGCTAGGATAGATAGATATGAAGATAAGGATGGGGAGATGGGAGGGATGCTATGATAGATGGATAGGGACATAAGGATTGGGAGATGAAAGGGATACTAGGATAGATGGATGTCTCCAAGGACTATGTCACAAAGGAAGCAGATGCCTCCACTCTAGATATGTCATATATGAGGAGGCATGAGGGATGGAAGAAAAGTGGATGGGAAGATAAAGGAGATAATTAGATGAGGATAGGATGGGTGGCTAAGGAATATGATAGAGCATGGATGAAGGGAATGTATACCAATAAGTGTCCAAAGCATGCAGAAATAGGTGTCCCTATTTTGATCAAGATCACAAGAAGGATGGAGGGATAGGAGATAAATGGGATATGATGGTAGGATGTAGAAGATAGGTGGGATGGGGGGGATTTATGAAGAGGATGGATAACAGAGAGATGGGTGCATAGCTAGAAGCATAGCGGATGGAGGGAATGCATATCAAGAAGTTGCCCCCAAGTGCAAATGGGGATTTACGCATGATGCCTGTTTGCCAGGTTTTCATCATAGTATTTATCCAAGGTGTTTGCCAATTTTTCACCATTGGATGGATTATTTCTCTTTACTATTTTTTTTATTTTATTTTATTTTTCTTTTCTTTTGATTTTTTTGATTTTGACTTTTTGGATATGTGACTTTTTGGATGTCATGCAGAAGGAGATGGGTAAGGATAAGGAAGTGGATAAGTAGATTTAGAAGACATGTGATAAGGATCAAGGTGTTATGAGCCCATGTTTGAAGTGACTGTTGGATGTTGGTACAACCTTATTAGGCTAAATGGATTACACATGAGGGTGAATTAGAGGGATTTGATGGGGTTGATACATGGGATAATGGATGGGATGTTGGAAAGGGTATGGATAGAATGATGGGGTGGATATGTGATGGGGAGATGTGTTTAGGACCAACATTGGCACATGTGGTGGTGGATGTGGAAAGATAATAGGATGAAGGGATGGAGAATGTGGGGATAATGGAGGAGATGGAATGGTGAATTTCGGGACATAAGGACCTTAAACAGACTGAGAAGATGAAAGGGGTGTATGATTAGCTTTTGGATTAGTGACTTTGGATGTTCTTATAGATTTTTCATGTAATGGCATTGCATATTTTTTCTTTGGGATCCACATAGTTTTGATCTTTGCTTTGGTGGGCCTTTGTGGCCTATGGATTCGATGTAGATTTAGATTTTTCTTTTCTTCACCATGTCTTTTTTAGGGGACATGGGAAGCCATAGATTCATGTGGATGCTTGGATTTATGCATTTTTTCCTTAACAACCAAAGTGATTTTAGTAGTAATGGGATGGGTGTGAGGAGATGGATGATGTGGAGTGACAAAGGTAGGAGTATGGGGATTATGTGTAGATGGAGGATGTTTAGGTAAGTGCCTTTGTTGATCCTGACTATGGGGTATGTGAGAGGGATGTTTATGATGGATGAGATGGATAGGTGATGAATGGATGAAGGGATGGATAGGACAAGATGGAGGAGGTGATTTTGGGATATAGGAGCCCAAAATAGAGGTAGGACCTGGGGGAAACATGGGCATGGTAGATGGAGGGATGTAAGGACCCAAAATGGATGGAGTAGATGAAGGAGGAAGATGGACGGTTGTTTTGAGGTGATACAATAGAGGAGGAGGGATGGCCACATATGATCTGGTGGGGTGATGGGAAGAACCAATATTTCTTTTGGAAAAGGCTTGTTGAGGACGTCTAGAGGTTGTACCAACATTTTTGGATTGCGAGTCGTGAGTAGTACATCCAAGACCTTGTGGATAGAAATGTTCTTTAGCTTGGATGGGCTCTATAATACCTTGCTCATGAAGGCCTAAATATTTTCCTTGATAGTTCATTTTCTTGAGTATTCGATCTAGGATAGGATTTTTGTTATTCTGGAAGAATGATGCGAGTTCATTATTAGGTGGAAGAGAAGAGTTGGTGTATATGCATTGTTTTTCTTTTGCAAGGAGACCACCATGGAGGAATGTGAGAGGACCAAGGGGATATGTAAGCGGTGTGGGGATAGCATTTTTAGGCGATGATGGAGGATCATGAGAAGGAGATGATGGGATAGCAACATCAGGAGAGGGAGTAGGGGCCATGATAGGATTTGGATTTGTGGTAGTAGGCTCATGTAATGGAGATGGAGATGGAGCAGTGGAGGCTTGAATGACAAGGGGATCATGGGATGGAATGGATGGGGGACTGTGATCTTGAGGTGGACTAGGTGGGATGGTAGGATCTTGATCTAGAGAAGAGGATATGTTGGCATGCTTTGGATTAGACTCTTGGTGTGACTCATCGTGTGCGGGAGGCATGATAATGGAGTCTTGTTGGGACTCTTCAAGTGGGGAAGATGGAGGGATGGAATATTCATGAGGTTCATTGGAATGGGTTTTTGTGCTACTAGGAGTGGGAGGAGTGGATTGGATTTGGGTGTCTTCAATGGATTGGGTGGATCTAGGAGTAGAGGGAGTGGATTGGACTTGGGTGTCTTCGATGGGTTCAGTGGCTCTCATAGTAGGAGATGTGGGTTTAATGGATTTAGTGGGTTCAATGGTTTGATCAATGCTAGGGGTGGTAACAATAATGATAGGTGTGGTATGGAGAAGGGTCTCATCACTAGTGACCATGGATGATGGATTGGGATGGCATGGTTCCATGACTTTAAGATGTGGAGTTGGGGATGGCTTCTTTGTAATGAGTCCTTGGAGAACTTCTGAAATGAGAGACTTGGATATGGTTGGCTTGGCTAGGGTGGTAGAAATGGATGAGGGATTATGGATTGGTGGACTAGGGTTAGATGGAGGAATGGAATTGAATGTAGGACTATGAGTAGATGGGGGATTAGGATTGGATGGAGGACTAGGAGTAGATGGATGAATGGGATTGGATGGAGGACTAGGAGTAGATGGAGGACTAGGATTGGATGGAGGGTTAAGGTAAGGATATTGGAGTGGTGAATTAGGATAGGGGGACATGGACTATAGGTTAGGACAAGAGGATATAGGTGGTGTAGTGGGACAAGAGGAGGTGGGGGATGGATTATAATAAAGGTATTGGGATGGTGGATTATGATTAGGATATGTGGGTGTAGGATTAGGGTAAAAGGGTGTGGATGTAAGATTAGTATGGACATACTAGAAAAAAGGATTAGGATAGGGGGTCATGTATGGGGAATTGTAATAGGAATATTGTGATGGAAGATGAGGATAAGAGGATGTGGATGTTGAATAAGAGGATGATGTAGATGGGGAAAGGGAAGGTACTAGATACCCCTTGTCAAAGGTAGCATAAGGAACATGATTAGGCTTAATTGGATTTTGAAAAGTGGGTGGAGAAAGCTTACTAGAGATGATAGTGTCAAGGGGATCTATGTCGTATACCTCTTGATCAACCAAACTTTTGTTATCAGTGTCAACATAATTAGGGTTTCCCTTGACCACTATTGATGGAGGATGAGGATTCATGATGATGATAGGATAAATAAAATGGATCAAAGATGATGAACTAAAGCTCAAATCAGGATTTTGGTCAAACTCAGATCAGGATTGGACAAAAGCTTAGATTAGGATGATTGGATGATGTGATGGGATTGATTTTGATTTTGACGGGATTGGATTTTGATTAGCAAGATTGGATTTTGATTGAATTGGATTAGATTATTAAGATCAGTAGGATAGCATTGGTTGAACGGATGTGATTTGATTGATTGGACAATTTGATCGAACGATTGGTTTTGATAGATTTTGGACTATTGGGTGGGTATGGTTGGATGATGAAAGATGTGAGAGAGAGACCTTAAGCTTGTTCAAAGGAAGTTGCCCTTAATGACCTAGAGCTTTGATTGATTAAGAGGATGATTATGGCAACGAATCCACCTCAAGATAGGAATGGATTGATTGGGCCAAGGATGATAACTTACAACACCGAATTCACCTCAAGATGGAAGCAAATTGATTGGGGTCAAAGTTAAAGACTAATAATCAAACTCAAATGCTATGGTCAATTTGGGTAAGCACTTTGTAAAGCCAGTTTAAGGATAGTTTGGTTATGGGTGGAGTTTGGCAATGTGAACGGTAAAGTTGTGATGTTTGTTAGGTGAGGGTATTGACTTTTGAATGAAATATGAAAGGTGGGATTAAAGATGATTGTGGAAAATAAATGGGTATTTATAATGGTTAACGAAGAATTGGAATGATGAGATTGGAGGTTTTAAATGGTTTAATAGAGGTTTTTGGAGGTTTTGAGTGACAAAACGAAGGCCCGGGATGATGAGATAATGGTTGGGAATGATTAAACGATGGCTTAGAGGCTAAATGGATCCAAATGGGGCAATTTTGGGTGCTTAGAAGGGAAAATCCGCCTTTCTGCAGCAAAATGGGGGTACTTTCGCCTTTCTGCAGCAGAATCAGGGGCGCTTCCGCCTTTCTGCAGCAGAATTAGGGGCACTTCCACCTTTCTGCAGCAGAATTAGGAGTGCTTCCACCTTTTTGCAGCAGAAACAGGGGCGCTTCCACCTTTCTGCAGCAGAATCAGGGGCGCTTCCACCTTTCTGCAGCAGGAATCAGGGGCGCTTCCGCCTTTCTGCGGTAGGACAGAGTTTGGTTTTGGCAGTAAAGGCTATGGCAAGGACGCAAAATAATAAAGTAAGGCCAAAGTATCAAAAATTTGACATATTTTTCACAACACTTCAAGCAAGCACAATCCTATGATTAATATTAAGGGTATGGCAAGGCAAAGTTTTAATCTAGGATGCACAAGGTTTCTAGGGAGTCCTCGATATACTCTTAGTACGTGAGGTACAACCGTGAGTTGGGAACCCCAACAAGATATTGAAAGGCTTGAACCAACTCTTCACGTCTATCTAGGTATCACCCTAGCTTCAACGCTCTGCCAATTACAACGCGACTATATTGGGGTACAACTTTCATTTTTCCCCCTTTATATACCCCGCCAGTACGCGTGGTTGGAATCGTCCCTTGGGGTGATGAAATCCCCAAGCAGGTCCCACTAGAAAGAAGACACTAACCATTTCCAACTACTCCCTAGGCTCACACAAAGTGCAAGGGGAAAGTGAAAACAATCAATGCCCCCTTGGGTAACACAAGAACAAACAATCACAGCAAGCAATGAAGTTTATTCCCCCTAATTAGACTATGTTCCAAAATAACAAGGATAAGTTTTGTAGATCTGATCAAATAGGTGGCCCTACAATCAAATGTTAGCTATCTTTTGCTTCATCCTTGGTCAAATTTCGCTACAATATGCTGCAAAACGTTAGCAAAAAAACACCAATATCCTTGCCAAAACAATGTTAGAGGGTTACTACTTGAAAATAGCAAAAAATGGGAGCAAAATGAAGCTAAAATGACTGTTTTACCTTCCAAACTATACTGTTTTGGGGTGCTTCCGCCCTTCTACAACAAAAATAGGGGCACTTTCACCTTTATGTAGCAAAATGGAGCCGCTTCCACTTTCTGCGGTAAAGCAGAGGGCACTTCTACCTTTCTGCAGTAAAGCAGAGGGCACTTCCACCTTTCTGCGGTAAAGTAAAGGGCGCTTCTGCCTTTATGCGACAAACTTTATCATATTTTTAAAAAGAAAAAAATTTGTGGCCCTCCCACTACAAGAAAAGTGTTAGAAAAACCTTCTAAATATATCCCTAATTACAGCAAACTTGTTAGAAGAGAATAAAACTCTCAGTTGTAGGGCACTTCCACCTTTCTGTAGCAGACCAGAGGGCGCTTCTACCTTTCTGCGGCAAGGCAGAGGGCGCTTCCACCTTTCTGTAATAGGACAGAGGGCACTTCTGCCTTTCTGTGGTAAAGTAGAGGGTGCTTCCACCTTTCTGCAACCTTTTCCTGCACAATCCTTAACCAAAAGAGAAGTTAAATGCAAGAACCCGTTTGTGGGTCCCACCGGGAGTGCCAGAAATGTGATCCTAAGAATTTTATCTTACTCTAACGTGCAAAACAACTTAAAAATGTAAGTGATAAAAGACAAAGGACACCTCAAGATTAGCCAAAAGAGAGATAGAACAAGAATGAAAATGGATAAAACAAAATGGAAACGATTTCACCTTCCTTGCTGTTGATGTCTCCTTGATTGGCCCTTGCTTGGGATGATTTTGTGTGCTCCTTAGATGATTTTTTGAATGAGTAAATGCAAGATTGCATGTGCAAAGTGATTAGAATGGATAACTAGATGATGGTAAGTGATTGAGAATGCAAATTGATAGCATGTAGTTATCAAATGGCTAAGTGTTCCAAAATTCCCTTGAGGAGGGGGTATTTATAGGAGAATTTAAATTCTCTAGAGAATTCAATGGTTAAAATGTATCCAACAAGGCCAAGATGAAGGGCTATGGTGGGTTGAGAACCCACAAGCCCTCACATCTTGACATGTGGAGGGTGAAGTGGCCAAGGGGAGATGAGATGTAAGTGAGGTGGCCAAAAGGTACATGAGGTGGAGGAAGGACAAGTACCTTCCAAGTACATTGGGAGATGGGAAGAATCTTGGGTGAATAAAAGTGAATTTTAAATTCACAATGGTTGGAAGAATCTGGTGGATAAGACAAGGTTCCCAAAAGGTGGGAGTTTGTCACATGTGACTTGATGTGACAAGTCAAAGTTTTTAGAAGATGCATGGGAAAAGGGGATTCTAGGAAGAATAAAAATGAATTAAAAATTCCTTGGGGGATAGAGAGAGTTGACCAAGGTACTAATTAAGATTAATTAATCAGTAATTAGAAGATAAATGAGGATTAGAAGCCAACTTGCAAAAGTTGGAGGATGTGACACATCCTAATTAAGGATTAGGCATGTGCACATCCCTAATGAAGAAATTAGGAGATGAATTAGGATTAGATGAAAATGACATGTGAGGAATTAAATAAATATAATATTTATTTAATTTATTTGATGAAAAGAGGATTGAGGGTAAGGTATTTAATTATTAATTAAATACCTTAGGGATTTGGCAGAATTAAAGATATTAATTAAATAATAGCAATATTACTTAATTAACTTGGATAAGAGGATGTTTAGATGAAAAGTGATAAATTTGGATAAATTAAGTGTCCAAATTTGGATGTCTATAGAGGTAAAAGCTATGACTCATGCTCGAGATAACAAGGTTGATAAATTTCTGTATGAACAAATTTTCACTAGATTTGGAGTTCCTAGATAGCTTGTAACTGATCAGGGAGCTCAGTTCACATCTAATTTGATCATTGCACTAATGAATTACTATAAAATCAAACATAGAAACTCCAGCCCCTATCATCCTCAAGCCAATGGTTAGGTTGAGGTCACAAATAGGGAAATTGAGGCGATCCTAACAAAGACAGTGCAGCTCCATAAAAAAAATTGGAGCAGTAGACTTCCTGAAGCAGTCTGGGCCTACAAAACTACATGGAAGACAACAACTAAGTTTACACCTTTTGAGCTGCTTTATGGGAAAACAACCATGTTGCCCATAGAATTTGAGCACAAAACTTTGAGGACAGCTCTTAAACTCAATATGAAAATATTTGAAGCACAAAAGGAACGTCTCCTACAGGTAAATACTTTGGACGAAATGAGAAAAGTTGCCCTACAGCATACAGAAGTGGTCTAACAACAAAGGAAGAAATGGCATGATCAACACATAAAAACCAAACAATTTTCTGTTGGTGATTGAGTTCTATTATATGATTCTAGATATCAAGAAAACCAAGGTAAGCTCACAACACGCTGGCTTGGTCCTTATTTAGTTGAGAATGTGTTCAACAACAGAGCTGTATAGCTGGCGACAATTGATCCAGTTTGTTTTAAATTACTAGTCAATGGCCACCAACTTTGGTTGTACCATAAACCAGTCTCAAAAGAAGAATTCATGCAGCAGTTCATTTAGGATCCTACCGCTACTCTTCCTACAGCCGAAGGCTTTAGCCTTTCTCCTGCAGTTTCCCCATAATTTTGAAAAGCATGCTCATAATAAAGGTTTTCTTTTTAAGGAAACCCCTTTTTTTTCATTCTCATTTGCCGCCACATCTCACTTCTTTATCTCCCATCCATCCATCTCATCCATCCATTCCATTCATTCATCTCGTCCGTCCACATCACCCATCCACCTCATCCATCTGCATCACCCTTAATTATAATATCATTCCCAACTATCAACTCATGAAGACACCGTCATCTTTCTTCACATGTACACACAATTATCAAAGGTATGCCATATCTTTTGTTATCGCATATTTGATTTATTTTATTCTATTCATTTACTACTATGCATGTACCAGTCATTATTACCCGATCTCCACCTATTCTTTAGTATATGTGAGGACACATGTCATACTTTAAGTAGGGGGCAGGGTAATCCACCTTTTAAAACCTATCTTTTTGTCGCTGTCACAACTACACAGATAATCTTTTATTATTTTTCTGGTACTTTCCAAATTTAATCGCATGTCCTTTTTATTGCATATTTTTCTTGTAAATTACAATTAAAACTGCTTGTTCAAAAAGTTTATTTTTAGAAAAGAGAGATGTGACGGCACGACAACAGAGAGAATTTTTTTTAAATTTTCAGTATGGAGTTGAGTTCAGCTAGGGGAAAACTATGAACATGGGTGGTCAGCTGGTGTGACATGAGCCTGTAGCTCATGAATTATTATTGCAAAATCCTCAAACAGTCCAGGCATTCAGCCTCTGTGGATGGTTAAACTACTTCTTGAGTTTAAATACTTTTGATGAGGAGGCTGGTGGGGAATTTTTGAGAAACCTTTCTGAAGGGGAGGCTATTGTATGGGGTCTAATGGTTGTTGCAACTGAAGACAAAATTGCTGAAGTAACCAAGCTTCTAGCCATTGGAAAAAAAATTTCTTCAAATGTTGCCACTGCAAGGGATGAATTTTTAATACCCACTAATGGACCTTTGGAAGTCTCCAAACAGGGATGCAAGCGGGTATCATTTCCTCCTCCTTATTTAAAATACACTGCTTACATAATCAGGTATTTAAGCTATGAAAGCCATTTCTCCTACCCGCATTCTTATCATTTCAAATTAAGTCATATGAGGTATGGGTTAGTTGTAAATATTTTGAATTTCTTGTTAAAATTTATGGAACAAAGTGCCCACGGAACCCAACAAGGGAAAGATAATTCTATTGCTCACCATGGACTTATCAAATTATTGATTGAAGGCTCTTTAAGAGATGTCTCACCTCTCACCTAGCAACAATTCATTGCCCAAAAGAGCTTGCAAATTCTACAATCCCCTAGGGTACTTACCCCACAGCCTCAGAAAAAGAAAAATTAAATTTTGTCTACCAGTAGAAGAACAAGGCACGGGTCATCTGCTCTTGTAGCACCTGGTCCTGCAACTCCCCCACCGGAATCTTCTACTCAGGTACAAACTAGGTCTGCCACTAGGAGAGAGAAGGGAAAGAAAAAGGCAGGAGATTCATCTGGGGCGGAACAAACTCCAAAGTCTGACCCTCATTCTCAGAAAAGGCAATGCTCTTCTCCTACAACACCTTCCCCTGCAGCTGTCTCTCCTGTAGCAACACCTGTTGCTATCACCAATTCACCATCATCCTCTAGTAGGGCTGAACCCTCTAGGCAGACCAGAAAGAGGAAGGCTACCAGAACACCTCCTGCAGCCACACCAGTGCCAAGAAGAGTTCCCACAAGGAAACAATGTAAGACCTTCCATGCTTCACCTCAATCAGAGGTTATTATAATTACAGAAGAGTTTGTTGAGTTAGAATTTGATGTTTCTCAGAATGTGTCTAAGGATGCTGCACAGAGTTCATTTGTTCCTGAAGAGGAACAAGTTGAGACAAAGGAAATGGGGCATAATGAAAAAGGGTTACCAAGTCTTGATGACTTGGTTACGACTGCTATGTATTTTTTGGAGGAAGCACAGTTTTCTCTACTGCAGCAACAAAAATTCATCATGCAGCAAGAGCAGGAACAAACTGAACAATTGGATGTGGCTAGTGAAGTTACATTTCACCCTGTAACTTGTAAAGCCATTGTTGTTTATAAAAAGATGTTTTTGATTGAGTTTCTGAAATATGTCAAAGTTAACTGGGAACCAGTTACATTGCAAATCCTGACTTTCCGACACCTAGCCTAGACTGACATGCAACAAAGTCTATGGGAGGTAGAAAGGAAGAAACTAAAAATTGAAATTGAAAGTCAAAAACAAGAAATTTCTGAGTTAAAAACAAAAATGGATGAAATGTTAAAAGTAACTGGTCAGATTATGGAATGCAGACCACCACCCAGAGTTTATGCTTTGTGCCTTAAGGAACAATTCTTATGGTTTCAATTAATGAGAATTTTTAGAAATCAAGATCCTATACTTCACGCTACTAAATAATTTTACGATGTATACCAAGCAACCCCTAATTGGTTAAGAAATTCTCTGTGTGAATTTTTTTTACATGGATTTTTAATTTTATTTGAAATAGAATGGAACCCTCTTCTGTATATTGGTGATATCCATTTGAGATCATTTATGTCATGGGCAGCCAATGAAGCAAATTATGGCAAGCAATGGGAAACATATGAGGAAGCCGAAAGGAATGAGTCTGTTCCATTACACTCTCAAAGTTCAAACCCCCATGCAATGTTGAAAACCTCATTTACTTTGACATATGGCATTAATAATAGTACAGCTAGAGAGAAAATATTTGATCTTAGGAAACAGGTATATGATGAATTTCAGGAACAACCATATACATTTTGGAGACTGGAATATACCAAAAGTGAGAAAAAGTGGGAAAGGTTAACTATTGGGCTAAGAAGATCCAAACCTCACAGTCCCCTAAAATTCACAATAGCTCTTAAATGATCAAGTAGATATATATAGTTGGTACTTCAAAAGAGATTTGAACTATGGTTTCCATTGACATTCAGACCTCCTGTCCTAATGTGGCCCCTTTATCCTTACCAGGCCACAAATCTTAATGAGGATTCAGAAGCTCTTAGGTATAAGAGGTGGAAGACTTTCAAAGGATTTTATTACAGATTTGGAACTCCATTTTAGAGTCATGCCACAACCACTAATTTCAGAGAAACTGCATTGCGCTAAGTAGGGGGCAGAATGATGAGCCCAAAATGTGCTCATAGTTTGGATATTATGATGAAATTTTAATACCTTTACTTTTTTTATTTGTGGTTGTTTAAACTCTTTAAAAACCTTTTATGGGGATATCTTGTAGCAAAATATTTTCATATTCCTACAGCCTATTATGTTGTCTTGACTACATTTATTAACCCATTGACTCCCTAAATGACTGGTATATCGCATATAGTTTTTGAATGATGAAATAGATTTAAATATGTGATTAATGAACGAATACTGTGTATGTGCCATGCGCCTTTTCTTTTGCATATGTTACCTTGTGTTTCGTAGGTTGTTGAAGAAACGATGATCGAGTCAAGTACAGCCAATCTCGGCCTTGCAGTAAAGTCTATTTCCTGCACGACTTCGAGGAAGCTCTAGAAAAGACTCTTTGACCGAAACCGTTGGGAAGGATTTTTAATGACAATCAATCTGGAAAGAGTGGAGCACTAGATTCTTTCTGGATCGGGTTGAACGGATAAATTTATTTATGAAGTATATTCCTTGATTTTGGGATACACTTTGCTTCCACGTCTTTCTTTGATAGGATTAGTTAGTTAGTTGTTCTCCTAATTTTGAATAAGGTCCTCCTCCTGTGCAAGGAGGAAGGAGATGATAGTTAGAAGTAAGACAGAAGCATAGTGATAGCGAGATAGCAGATATCATGTAAGAGTTAGTATGATAATAATGAAAAGCAGAATTTGTATGACAAGAGATATATTTTGTTGTTAGTTTCCATATTAACAAAGCAATGTATACCATTCTATTTTCATGAATAAAGTTTGATAAAGTTCTAAGGTCAACACTTGTGTAATCAGTAGATGCTTGCTAAGGGGGGCCACTTAGTAAGTATCTATAGTTAGTTAGTTAACTGTTCTTTTCTGTTGATCATCAGTTAGCTTTCATCTTTGAAGTTTCCATACAAACTCGGTCTTGTATTGCTCCTGCAACATCGGGAATCCATCCCCATGCCTGTTCTTGCAACATTAGGCCAGTTCATAGTTTGTGTTTCAGTCATAGCTGTTATGGTTTCTATTTTAGTCAAATCATGGTTGAGTTAAAATCACTCTGCATTACCTTCCTGTAGCGTAGATAGAATTTCGTCTAAGTATTTATTTCTGTTAAGTTGTGACCAAAACTAGTTCTTAGTGGATATATTGTGATGCCATTCAAGGTATACGTTCCCTGGTTTGACAAGTAAATGAACCTCCATAAACAGATATTAGTCACCTGCTGGAATATCCAATTCCTAGGAAAGGTTTTACTGTGATTTTCATATCTTTTTGTGGGTGCGACCAGCTGCCAAGAAAACATTGATTGCATTCTCTGATGAAAAAGGGGAACTTAAGGAAGCTGCCAGATGGAAGAATGAGAGTGAGTCATTACTAAATGAAATCATGAGGATAGCTTCTACAAAGGATACAACGTTATAAGAAGTGAGCGATAAAATGAGAAGATGATAAAGATGGAAATCATGATCCGAAACACAGTTGGAGATGCAGATACATAAGAGCAATGGGATTATTTGGATCATCTTGCTAAAACTCACTTGTGGCTAAATAGAGCCTAATTATCCTCTAATATTTTTGTTATGTAAACATATGGCATTTCTAATTTCTGAAAGGACACGTCCTTTTGTATTCTCAAGGTATAAATATTCATTTCAGAAATGAAACAAAGATAAGCGATAAGTATAATAGTATAGAGGATAGAAGATATACAGTATAATACAATGTTTTTCCAATATGAGACTATGTTGCATGTTTAAAATTATGGAGATATCAATTGAAGTCTAATAATATGGTGCAGTTGTTTCTAGTATCAGTTGTTGATGGTGCTCGTTGAAAGCATTATTGAAGTTGTCTCCATTGTGGTGTTTTTTGGTTATTTAAATTGGTGTAACAAGATTATATCTAGTTTGTCAGTGCACATTTGTTGCATCTGTATGGTCAATTGATTTGTTCTTTCCAGTAAAGATTAAATCCTGTAAGTTGATCATAGTAATTAGGGAATGTCAGTTGGATTATTAAGAAGAACTCGGTAATCATAACCTTGCATGTTTATACAAGCTGTAAACTAAATTATATGCTAAACAACTTGAATGTTTTCCAGAACGAAGTACTTGTTTTTAGATTTCTCTTGACTTTGTATACCCTATAAGGCACTAGTCTCCACAGTTTCATTATTTAGTTTTATTCAATTATTTTTTACATTTGTTAATTAAGCATATTAGGATTTAGTTTTGCATATTGCTATACAATATATACCAAATTTGATTTCATTTGTCCATTTTCATCTGCTATCATGGAAAAATAACACACAAGAGAGATGATCATAAGTCAAGTCTGCCCAATTCATATAGGTACACCTGCCTAGGTCTGACAGCACCTAAAGAGTAGAAAGCTTAAACCATTTTTCTTTGTCTGTTACCGTAAAACGTACCAAGAGATTGGTAGCCTCTTGAGGTATCCTTGCATTTTTGAGAGCTAACAAATTGGGAACTCTACTAGGGAATACATTCAGAATCAGGGCCTTAATCATAGAGTCAAAAACTTTGTATAGACTCTGCTGAGAATAAGAAATATTAAACATTTTCTCACTTTTAAGAAAGTGAGTGGCGACTGATAAAAATATTTCAACATGAATGGAAGAAGATCTCAATACAAGGAAGGTCATACTGGAGCCCCTGTTGGTAGTAGTAAGTGGACACACAACAATGATAAGATTGATAAGGGTAAAAGGATAAATGAGGACATGTACATGACGAACAAAGATAAAGCATCAATAACACATTGTGAAACATATGACCGTTATGATACATGGAAAGATAATTCAAGTGTAGAACCTTGTACCCCAGAAGATCAAAGAAATCCCTTTTATGATCCTCAGAAATAGGCTAATTTTAGAGCTAAACATGAGGTTGGACGAATTAGAATTCAGCAGGAGTATGATCTGAAAATGCAGGGTAATCAAAATGAATTTATTGATCATGAATCTCCTCAAGAAAATTATGAATCTTTAACTTATGAAGAAGTTAAAGCATGGTTTGAATCTCAAAAAAAGGAGAGAGAGGAACAGGAAAAGGCCTAGATGATACAAGCCATGAGATAATTCAAATTATAGAAAACTCACAACATTGCTCAGACAGCTGGTTACCCCCCAAAGTATGTACCACCTCATAAGCAGGGTAATCATGGGGTAGGGCCTTCTGATCCACCAAGGGTTCCTCACCATCAAGTAGGGAATCAATACAGATAGCCAAATCATCCACCCCATATTCCCACACAATATACAAATGTTCAGCCACCTCATAATCAACATTATGTACCACAACATCATACACAATTCAATAATCCTATGTATCAATATCAGTATCCACCCAACCCTCCTCCTCATCAGTATACAACGATGATCAAACAATTTGATTTAGCAGGGTTTCAATTATAACCTTACCCTATGGATGGCAGTTGGAGAGGTCTAGTGCCTAAGTTTAAAGGGAGTAGTGCAATTTTTGCCAAATACCATTTAAGGAGTTTCAATGCCTTCATTCAAGATTTGGATGTACCTTATGAAGATTTACATATGAGGTTATTCATGATGTCACTTACTGAAGAGGCTAGAGATTGGTTCAACAGCCTAACAACAGCTTCTATTGATTCTCTCCAAATATTTTAGGACCGATTCCTCGAGCAATATGGGAATCAAAGTGCACCTGATGCTACTCTTCATGAATTGATGCGAATTCAAAAAAATTAGAATGACTCAATTTATGATTTCAATCGAAGATTCAATAAGCTGCAGAACAAAATTCCTCCTAGATCAAAATTACCAGACTTTATGGCATTGAGTGTTTATTTGAATGCATTTGATCCTAAAACAAGGTATGAACTGAGAAATAGGTTCCTAAGAGATTTGGCTGAAGTCCAGAAGATAGCATTAAAAATTGAAAATAATAGGAGGGCTGCTAGGATAATTGATAAAAGAGACAATCATAGGGCTCCCCAACAAACCAATAATTATCAATAGAAATAGGAGAGCACATACAGGAATGAAAGATCAAGGTTACATGGCATGCCTTATAACACAAATTGGAAAGATGGAAAACCTATAACAGATAGGCCTAGAAACAAAGAAACTCCTGATCCATTGAGGAAGAAGGGAACCTATATAGTGAATAACAATTATTTATGTGAAGTTTGTGATAAGCCACATTCCCTATATTATTGTGTTGTAGCCCAAAGAATGCAAGAGGAAGGAATGTTGATGGGAAACAGTGGAGATCACATGGTGTATTTGACTTCAAACACTTTTCACCATGTGGAGTAGAGGTACTCATCTTCAGAGGATGAAGGTTATGAGTATGATGTTTCAAATTAGAAATACAATGTCCACATGGCTAAGCAGCAGATCCTTTTTGACTCTAAAGAAGATTATACAGAGCCACATTTTGTTGAAGTACCTACTTAATGCAGTATGAGGAAACTTACTGAAGAGGAGATAGAAAGATTAACTGTTGTTGTAGTTGAAGAGGCAAAGAGTAAGTACTAGTTGAGAAATAGAACAGTAAATGAGGAGGTGTCCCTAGGGGAATCTTTACGAAAGAACAAAAGGTGACACAAGGAACTGTGAAAAGGCTGAAAATAAACAATATGATAAAAGTGAACAGGAGCCTATCCAAATAGAGGAAGTGAAGGAATTACACAAACAAGTACAAAATCCTGATCAACCAAGTAAAAGAGAAAAGGAAGAAAATAAAGGAGAAATGTCAAAGCAAAAGAAAGTGGTTAAAGTGGAGGTTTCTTCTTTTAACTTCACTCAGGCTTTATCTCAGGTAAAGATGTTTGTACCACTACTTGAGATGATGAAAACTAAAGAATACAAAGACAATGTGGTTTAATTAATAACAAATGTGAATGAAAAACATATAAATTTTGGAAGCAAGATGGTCACTAAAAATAAGCAAGAGAATGTGAATATCCCAGAGGTGTGCCTTAGCAATGCATTTCCCCCACAAGTTGATCCTTTTTTCACTACATTACTTGTAAATAATAAACTGCTGAGGAATTGCGTGATAGACTCTGGTGCTGCTATGAATATTATGCCATTAGGAGTGATGAAACAACTAGGCATGTGGGTGGATACATATGAAGGGAAAGGGTATGCAATGGATAACCGACATGTTCTTGTGGTGGGTATAATGAAAGATGTTGAAGTCAAGCTTGTTGCTTATCCTCAAGTGGCTTATAACATTGATATAACAATAATTGACACCCCTCCATAGTTTGGGATGCTTCTATCAAGACAATGGATGACACCTATTGGTGGAAATGTCTAGTTTGATCTATCTTATGCAACAATTCCAGTGAATGGCCAAGAGGTGAAGTTGTATAGGGAGCCAAGGATGAGCCAGCTTGTTGGCTGTGTACCACAAAATCAAATCAATTGTTTTTGTGATGTTGATCTTGGGAGTTTTAATATAGAACCAGCCCAGCCAGAATTAACCAATAGTGATCCAATAGAGAATCATGCTACAAAAAACTACAACAGTGTGTGGAAGATGTACTTTGATGGAGCCTGTAGCCAAGAAGGTAATGGAGCAGGGATAGTATTTGTTTCACCTTAAGGTATTACATTTAAGTATTTATTCCTGTTAACATTTGAATGTACAAACAATGTGGCAGAGTATGAAGCTTTATTAATAGGACTGAATATAGCTATGAAACATAAAATCAAGTTGTTGGCTATTCTTGGGGATTTTAATTTGGTTGTTTCATAAATTAAGTCAAAATAGGTAGGAAATTACAAAAGACTGAAGCAATATAGAAATGTTGTATGGGATACAATTGAGTTGTTTTATGCCTTCTCAATTGAGTGGATAGATAGATCAAAGAACATAATGGCTTATTTTCTAGCAAATGTAGCACTAAAAAGAGATGATATTACATTGGTTGGGGTATCACAAATTGAATTCAAGACAAGGCATGTTGTGCCTGATAACATATATAGTTGGTACGTCTTTAATGATGATACTAATCTTTTGAAATTCCTCCACTGTATAGATCAATATGAAGCCCAAGAGATTGACTTCAATGCCTTTGTTAAAGAAGTGGATGGGAAGCAAACAATATTTGGGAAGGAGATCTTATAGCTCAAAAAAATAAGCTTCCTAAAGGCTTAGTGGCATTGGAGAGGGTGTATGATGGAAATGATCGGTCCCTCTTAAAGCAAACACCAGTCAAAAGGGAAGATATTGAAGAAATTAACTTGGGGACTGAGATGACACCAAGAAAGGTGTACATATGGAAGAAAATAAGCCCTACAATTAGAAGAATGCTAATAGAGTTGTTGAGAAAATATAAACATGTGTTTTCCTGGTCTTATGAAGATCTAAAAGCATACAGGGAGGATTTCTTTCAGCATGAAATACCATTGAAGCCAGATGCTAAGCCATTTAGACAAAAGAAAAGACCCATAAATCAAACATTAGAGCCTAAGATGCAGGAGGAATTGGCAAAGCTCAGAGATGGGGGAATCATTAAACCAATCAAGTATTCAACGTGGGTCTCAAATTTTGTCCCTGTGAGAAAGAAAAATGGAGATATTAGACTATGTGTAGATTTCAGAAATCTAAACATGGCATCCCTCAAAGATAATTATTTTGTACCCAATATGGAGGCTATATTGCATAAGGTGATAGGGTGCAAGCTTTTGTCTATGATGGATGGGTTCTGAGGGTATAAACAGTCAAGGTCAAGGAATCTGAGCAATACAATACGGCTTTTACAAATCCTTGGGGGACATATGTTTATCTAAGAATTCCATTTGGTCTCACCAATGCAGGAGTGACCTTCCAAAGAGCTATGGATGTAGCATTTGCAGATTTGATCAATGCTATCATGGTGGTGTATCAGGATGACCTCACTGCTTACTCAAAGAAGGCTGAAGATCATGTACAATATCTAGAGAAGGTATTTATTAAATCTTTAGAATATGGTATCAGCTTGAACCCTAAGAAATATCATTTTGCAGTCACAGAAGGTAAGCTCTTGGGACACATTGTTTCACAAGAAGGGATTAAGATAGATCCTGAGAGGGTAGAGGCCATTGATAAAGTTCTTGTCCCTAAAACTATCAAAGCTATACAATCATTCTTTAGACAAATCAACTTTGTTAGGAGATTTGTTTCTAACGTTGTCGAGATCATTAAACCTATATCAAAAATGTTGAGGAAAGGACAAAAAATAGAATGGACTGCAAAGGCTTTAGAATCCTTTATATCAATCAAAAGGGCCATCAAGGAAGCTCTTGTCCTTAAGTCTCTGAATTTTCCAAGCCTTTTAGATATTTTCATTTGCCTCAATGCACACTATTGTTGTTGTCATGTTACAGAAGAATGAGGATGGTCATGAACAACCTGTGTCTTTCTTCAGTAAGTCATTACAGGGGTCTGAATTAAAGTATGATATAATGGAAAAACAGGCATTTTCACTAGTAAAAGTTGTAAAATCTTTCAGGCCATATCTAGTTGGAGCAAAGGTGGTTGCTTATGTTCATGCAGCTATCAAGGATATTCTGACATAGTCTAAAGTAACAGGAAAAAGATGCAAATGGATTAACAAAATCCAAGAGTTTGACATGGAGATACAAATTACTAAATTGGTAAGAGGTCAAGGCTTGGCTAAGTTGATGGCAGAAGTGAATATTGAAGCGAACCAAATTTGCAATGTAGAAGAAGAGACTGCAATTGCGAGCATTGAGCATACTCCATGGTATGCAAATATCGTGCATTACCTTAAATACATGAAGTGTCCAGAGGGATTCAGTGACAACCCAAAAATAACTCTAAAGTTGCAAGCATCTAAGTATGTTTTTATGGATGGAGATCTGTTTTGGAAGAATAGGGATGGTATACTATTGTTATGTCTTGACGAATCACAAGCCAGGCATGTCTTAAGTGAAATGCATGAAGGGGTTTGTGGAGGACATTACTTAGCAAAGACAACTACGCATAAAATTCTCAGGGTAGGTTATTATTGGCCAAAGGTTTTTAATGACTCTTTTACATATGTAAGAAAATGTGAAGCCTACCAGAAATTCTCTAGAAAACTGAAGTATAAGAGAGCTTTGCCACTTCGACCCCTATAGGCTAATGCGCCTTTTCATCAATAGGGAATTGATTTCATTAGAGAGATACAAGAAAAATCAAGTGGAGGACACAAATGGATACTGGTGGCCACTAATTGTTTTACCAAATGGGTAGAAGCAATCCCAACTAAACAGGCTACAAGTAAGGTGGTGACACAATTCCTAATGGATAATATCATTACCATATTTGGTACACCACTAAGGTTGATCACTGCCAATGGGATGTGTTTCAGAGTAGACGAATTCAGAAGCTTCTATGACACATATGGCATTACCATTTCTTATGCAACTCCTTATCATCCACAAGCCAATGGTCAAGTAGAATCTAGTAATAAGAGTCTTCTGAAGATTATAAGGAGGATGTTAGGTCAGAACAAGAAAGCTTGGGATTCAAAATTAAAGCTAGTTGTTTGGGCTGATAGGATTATAGTAAAAAAGGAAAATGGAAAGTCCCCATTCGAATTTGTTATGGAACACAAGCAAGGATGCCTTTACAAAATTTGTTACCATTCTACAAGTTTTTCCTTTAGGAAGATTTGGATATTCTAGAACCTATGGAGGAGAGAATGGAGCAACTAGCTAAACTGGATGAAATAAGGAGAGTTGCCCAAAATCAAAACATAAAGTTACAGACATAGATGAAGTATCTATTTGATAAAAATGAAAAAGAAAGAAAATTTGAGGAAAATGATTTGGTACTGATGTGGAATGCAAGGTTTCAAGAGAAGGACAAGCATGGGAAGTTTGAAGCTTTTTGGCTGGCACCTTTTGTTGTTGTTGGAAAGAAAGGTGAAGATTCATACTATCTACAGAATATGGCTGGTGAGGATCAGGAATTTCCTGTACATGGGAAATTTCTAATGCATTTTTTCTCTTGAACAACATAGAGGATTAAGGGTTTCCATTGCATGGACAATCCTTAACAATCCTCTCAAAATTTTATCTTCCATGCATAGTAGTCTAGGAAATAAAACGAACAGGACTTGCCAGTACATGGACAATCCTGATTTTCCTTCTTTCAAAATAATTTTTTCTATGTACAATAGTGTAGGGTCACATTCATTTCCATTTCCATTCATTTTGCATGCTCACATGATCCATTACCTTGAGTTTGGTCTGCTCACTCAGAAATCTAGATCCTTGTAATGATCTTACTATCATTCATCCCCAGATAGAGCCACTGTTAGAACTGTAAAATTTTGAATATTTTACATTCAATTGCATTCATGAGTTTTGAAGATAAGCCCTCATCATAAGCATAAAATTCGTTCCTCATGGCATCATGCTCATATTTTGTCATATGATCCATTAGAATTCATCTAGTCCTTGATATTTCATTGTATCACCCATATCGACAAGACAGAATGAAGGTCTCCCTGATCCTTTTGACATTGTTACTAATATATACTTTTGCAGACTATTGGCAAGACACATCTTTTGTTTCGGCGATAGAAAAGTCATATTGGCAAGAGAATTACTATCGGGATGATTCATAATGAACTCATATATGTCTCACCGACCAGTGCATGGAGTGATGTATCAACTAAACAAAAAATCATTGGAGTGAGGTATTCCCGAAGGTGATAGGTCTTGCCGATAAAGCAGAAAGGGGTTCCATTGGAAGGCTATCGGGAAGAAGCTATGTAGTCTTTTCGACTCAAATGTCACACCGATAAAGATATGCATCAGCAAGAGAAAGGGTCATCAGCATGAGTTTCATCGAAATTTGAAAGTTACACCAATAGAATACTTTGGTGAGACATTTGGCATTGGTATGAGTCTTTTCGAAGATTCATAGTCTTGTCAATGAAATTTATTTCATCGGTAAGATCAATTTCATCGGCGAAAGGGTGGTTACATTTCAGCGACCAAAAGTTTACCACAAAGTGCATCTCGGTAAGATGTAGTGTGATCTATGAGATGTATCCCTGACTCAGAATTGTCATAGCGACATATAAAACTAAAACAATACCTATCGGTGAGACTTGATGGTTTCAGGGAGACTACAGGATTTTTTGGCGAAAGACCTAATGAACATTAAAAAAAGATTTCGCCCTAGATTTGAAATTTTCTCACCGAAAAGACACTTGATGTGACAGTGCTAGTTTCAAATAACTCTTCATTTGTGCTTCAGCTGACACCTTAATAGCACGACGGGATATAAAAGGGAAAATGCAATCAAGCACATTAGTGTTGAATTGATTGCAGAAGAGTCAGCAGCGTGAACAGAGAACCAGGACATCTTTCAGCCTGAGGAGCTTGAGTAGTATACTGTAAGTGATTGAATCTTAGCCTTCCAAATTTTAACTTATGTAATCTTAAAGAATGGAGTCCCCTGGTTCTGGAAAAGTTAAAAGTGGAAAACTTGGTGAAAGTAGTTAGCCAAAAGGAAAGAAATAGAAAACTGAGACAAAACATGAGGGCACAGAAGAAAGATTAAACCAAGACCTCATTGATCAGTTATCTAGTTCAAGGCCTAAAGCTAGAAGGTCCACACAACTTAGGGAAGAAATTGATAAACTAGATGATAAATGAAAATTCATAGGAGATGTCTGGACTACCATAAGGGGGTATGAATTTTTTAATTTTCATTATCTTCGAAGAAGCTGTTTTGAACTAGTATGCAATTCATGGAAGTTAAATGTAGGAAAAATGGTGTGCCCTAATGTCTTTGTAAATGTTGAATTAGTAAAATTGTTGGCTGATCACTCTGACCCAAAGCATAAAGCTATATGTGACCCATCTGGAAAGCCACAAATATATCTGTCAAAGTAGGCAATTGGGAAGGTTTTCAATTTTGAAGGGTTTTGCAACAAGGAGATCATACATGAGCAATTGGAGAAGTAATTCTTGAGAATGGATACAATCTATAAGGGTTGGAAGTTGCCAATTCACAAAGTCACACAAGGCAGCAAGCCAGATCCTCTATAGGATAGTGAGGGACCTCCTTATCATGTGGAACTATTTGAGCCTTATATGAAATACACCTACTTCTTAGTGTGCTAGGTATTCAGAATGGATGCCCCAGAGTATATGTCAATTGTGCCCATGATTATCACAACAGATATCAAGTAGCATAATTCTTAGCCATTTGACTATGACTCGTACATTTCTAAGGGGATTGATTCAGGACTGATGGCTATAAAAAGTGGCTCATCCACTCTTCATCTTAGGCATTATTCATTGTTGATGCATTTGGTGCTCTATTTTGGATAGGAATTGGGAGTATGGCCTCTGGAAATGATAATTTCTTAGCTTGGTAAAGATGGTGAAGCATTACCTATTCAATTGTGGACTGCTATTTGGGATACCAGGTTTGCTAATGCTAGTTTCATTCATTTTGAGGAATATTTTATGAAAAAATTGTACAGATTGTATAATTATCCTTGTAATTATTCATTATCTAATGAGATAAAGAGATTTCTTCGGCCAAAAGATTTCAATGGGCCAATTGATCATAATTGGGGAGATTGGTATTGTTTAGAAGGAGCTAAAATGATCAAAGTTTATGGGTTTGAAGATGCCCCTTTCATCCTGCCAAAAATAGTTCCAAAGAGGATTGTATATCTGGAGATTGTCTGCAGATGGATTACTGTAGTGTAATGAATTTCAACTCTTTTGGGAAGCAGGCTTTCATGCCTAGTACATTATGTTTTGGTGACTTTACTATATTGGCCAAAGAAGTATATAATTTGATCATTGATAAATTGCTTCAGTACAATATGAAGAGAGGACCACTTAGGAAGAACTTTGACCCAAAAGGATATATCAATTTTGCCAAAATGAAGATAAACTTTGGAGGGTATCAGCATGTGCCCTATAACTTTGATGATATAATTTAGAATCTTAAGGAGGAAGAAGCTGAAGTAGTGGTTGAAAGATATAACCAAGGGATGCATGATGCAGAGCAATTGTCTTCAGGGGAAGAGACACCACAAGATAATGTTCCACAAAGCCAACCAAAAAAGGTATCTAGATTGAGAACTCAGTAGTATGTTTGGCCAACTAGAGAGCTAAGTGTTGCAAGTGGTGATGCAGATGCAAGGAATATTGAGTATAGATCATTTGTTTCAAATGATGAGTTCATAAACTTCGCAGAATTCAAAGCATTTTTGTATAAACAGAATGGGAAGAAAATAAGAGAAAAGGTTGATGATGGCACTACAGGAAATGAAGAACAATTGTTGAATGAATTGAGGAAATGTGTGGATGATGAAATGATAGATATCACCCTTGAAAAGGGGAGGAAAATGTTGCAAGATGCCGGTGTCATGATCTTTCCTAGGCTAGATCTCAATTCTACCCTTGTCTTTGATAGTTTCTTAAGGGACAGTAATGCTACATACAATCTTGACAAAGAAAGTGTAACAAAGGTGTATGCTGGATCAAAACAAAATACTAGTGAAGGATCATTAATGATCTAGGCCTTATATCAACCCCGCAAGAAATCAGATCTAAACCTATGAAACTAACCTTATGAAACTAACCCTATGAAATTGAGAGTATTTATATAAGCATGAGCAGATCTAACCCTATGAAACTAGATCCCCATGTGTCCTCTATTTGTGATTCTTTCTCTCTTCTTTTCTTGAGTTGTCCCTCACATGTGTGATGTGGCCATTTCTATGACACTTTGATTTTAAGAAAACACATTCATTTCCAATGAATCTTTTCTCAAGAATATTTGCAAGCTTTTTCAATAATTTCATTCTTGACTTGGACCTAACAGAATGTGTTTACTTCATCATAGGTTCATAAAGAAAGGACTTGAGAACTTCCCTCCAAGGTGGGAGTATCTTTGATCTTCCCCTCGTGAGGGGAAATTTTCTTCCTTTTGAATTCCTTGATGAAGTGAACATCTTTTGAAAGGATTCCTTGATGATGAATTTATCTGAGAAAAAACATCTGTTTTGCACTTTCAAATAGCATGTCCCTTGAGTGGACCCTTTTTCACATTAGGTTCGTGAGGGACACCTTTGAAAGCCTTCTGACTTGTCAATGATCTACATGACTATCCTCTTATTTTCCTACATGGCTACTTTGTTTACTAGCATGTTTTATCTACGAATTAACATGTTGTTTCATAGGTGCACCTGTGAAGCCTCTTTCTTTATCTATGGAGTCCCCTTCTCTGGGTTTTCCTCATGTGATAGATCTTGGGGTATTCCTCCTTGCAGGTATGTGGTCCTATAAGGTTATTACACCTCTGGGCTTCCTCCATGTGAAATATATTGGGGGTTACTCTCTTGCAAATCTACGAGCCTATAAGGTGCTTACTTTGCTAGGTTCCCTTCATGTGAGAGATTGTGGGGGACACCTCCTTGTAGGTCTATGAGCCTATAAGGAGCTTACTTCTCAGGGCTTCCTCCATATGATATATCTTGGTAGTTTCCTCCTTACAAGTCTACGGGCTTGTGATGCTTTTATCCTAAGATATTTGTCCCTTGTTGGTCCAATGGCCTTTGGTGCACTTTATGCAAATTAATAGTTATGTGGGGTTGTGGAGTCTTCTATCTGAAACTCCTTAGGGAGAGTACCTATGGAGTCCTTCTCTTGTCCAAATCACAATCTTCTTCCTCAATTATTTGGGTATAAATTTTTAACCTTACGAACTCTTTGATCTACTTTACTGTAGCACTCATCAGTATTCATGCTCACTAAATTGGGGAAAAAAGTATAGGAGTGAATTTTCATCCCTTACACAAATTCCCCATTTGCACATGCTCACCTTAGAAAATTAAATCCAAAGGAAAAATTCCACATCATGCAACTACCTTCCATCCACTTGGCATCTATCCTTTGTGTTAGTGAGAGAATATTTTTTGGGGATGCACACGTGGCACATAGACATCTATGTGGTGTGTTTTCATCCTTGATGGATTCTCGTGTCTATACATTGCACTACCATCCTAGAAGGATTCTTGTATCTAAAGTTGGTAGATGCATTACACATCCAAGTGGGGTTAATTTATAGCATCCCTCTTCGACCAACTGACCCAAAAATGGTAGATTCTTCCTCATTCTTCCAAGTAAAATTCATCCATTCTCACTTCATTTGGATCTCTAGACATTCATCCACTCCACTCTTTCACTCACGTAGCATTCTAGAACTTCCATTATGAGCATTGTAGCAACAACACTCCTTCAACTCAAAATTACAAGTGGGAAGCAAGCTATATAAGTGTGGGATTGGAGTCTTGCGAGACCTCCCATCATCATAGTTGTAGCTGTGGTGACTTTTCCAGGTCCATATTATCCTCCATTGGCTAGTGAGATTTTGGGAGGAGGTGGTAACATTTCACTCATCTCCTCTATGATTTGATTGAGTAGCACAATATTGTTTGCAGTGTTCTTTGATTCCCTTTCTTTCCTTTATCACATATTCTACTTTGTTGCTTTCTAGTTATCCATGGAGGTAGAAACACCAAAATGGGGGTCTGACTGAGGCAGGCCCCTATATAGCCACAACAATTTTTCCCTTCTTGCTTATTTGTAGGTGAATCTACACATGGAACTAGCTGGTGAACAAATTATTTTGTGAGATTATCTTCATCACCCTAGCTTTTATTTACCTGCTTTATCATCTTCGTCCCTATTTTTTCCTACTTTATCATTTTGTTTTTCCCATCAAAACCTAGTAGCTAGGATGTCAGTTAATTTTTAGGTAGTTTGTATTGCTTTTACTATTTTACGACTGTATGGAAACCAACACACCTAAGAGACAACAACACATTTCACTGTCATCTCATAACTATGCTACCGTCCTAGGATAGAGAGCTACCTAAGACACAATATCGACTCCAAAAACTAGCTCACCTAGCCCAAACCTAAGTTTAGGATCTATAGGGTGGTAGAAGTGTGTTATAGTGCCCATCATTCTCAATCCTTGTCTCAAGATACCTTTTAGAGTGAGGTAAGTGATCACAAACCTCCACTCTCAGCTCTCCGTGACTTGGAGCCTTGACGTGGTTGGTCCCCCTCTCTTACAATAACTTATTGATTTAACTAGGAAAGCTTGAGTTAATCCTAGGATAGTTAATCTAGTATGGGAGGGAGCTTGTGTACCTACTTTTTAATCAAGTTTATTACAAGTAGATTAAAATGGTTATAGACCAATCTACGATGATAGAATATTAATCAAAGGACAATACCTATACATAGTTTAAGATAACCCTAAGTCAAATCAGCCCTGAATAGTGTATGTGATGGATGACTCTCAATAGGAATACTAAATGTAAACTTTAATAAAATTAGTGTGAATGTATGAGACTCCACTATGGATTGTTTGACTACCGAGATTACACTGTAAGTTCACCATGATCCAGTATTACATGCTAGTTTGAGATTATGGGATTACAAGTTCTAGTTATGTAGGACACAAAATTATGCTCAATTGGTTTTCATTATCAGTTAATCTATCAATCCCTTTGTCGAAGGGAAGGGCCATCTATCAAATGATAGATGTGCAAGGGATAGCATTAAGATTCTACAGCTGGTAGAAAAACACTTGAGTGATGGTTCTCCTCCACAACAGTGACAAAAGAACCTATTGAAAGGTGCAAGACAACTAAGAGAGGGGGTGAATCAGTTGTCATTAAATTCAATCACTATTCTTAGACACCTATCAACTTCAAATCCACTTAATTCTATTATTAAGTATGAACAAGGAATGCAAATAACATAAAGAAATAATAACACAGAAAACACAAGATTAATGTGGAAAACCCAATAAGGGAAAAACCACGGTGAGGATTATCTCACAATATAATGTAGTTCCAAAATGAAATACAAAAAAGTATCACTACCCAAGATAGGACTCACTTTCCAAACAAGGAGGATCACTTCCTACAAAAATATTACAATATTGAAGTGGCTTCATAGCCAAAATGAACTAGTAAGAGTGCACCTAACAAGTGTTGATTCAGTTCCAGTAATTCCCACTAAATAGACTTGAAGCACTTCATCTTCGCATCTCACTCACAATACTACTTTCACTTCACCCTATTCACACACACATGTATATATCTCAATCTCAAAACTATCCCATACATATCTGATTCATCCACAAGCATCAATTAGGTTGGCTTAATTAGATGCAATCTTTATTCACCAAAAAGGCTAACTGTCAACTCCAAGTTAGTACAAAAATTCTCTAGAAATTAATCCAAGCATGTAGCACACTATGATATGTCGGAATGGACCTAAGATAGGTCACACACACATCTGCAATACAAAAAGTTAATTCACCATTACACCAACTATCCACTAAGTCAACTAGAGATAGACCTAATAGAAAAATGCAACAACAAAATAATTCCAACTCTCCATACGAGCACCTGAACATATGAGATTCTAGACATGCACTCTTCAAACATCCATAAGCCATTTCCCAAAACTAGAAAAAACAATAATCAATGGAAGAGGATTACAAATCAAAATACCAACACTAGTCTGTGTGTCCACCAATCAACACAGTTCCAATCAACATTGTGATACTCATAACTTCTAATATAAAGATAAGCACCATCTGTAATCAGGAACATAGATGTAGATATATGTAGTGAGCATCATACATAAATCATAGGGATAAATCTTATTTTTACTATATATGTGGATCAAAATACCAGAGGTTGTAAATTGGTTCTTCATATCGGTTTAGACTACCAGAACAAACTAATGACTCAATCAACATGGTGACATCAATGACAACACAAAGTCTATACAACTAGACATTCTTCTTTATTTTTCTAGCAATCTCCCCTTTGTCATTGATGGCAACATGTGCTAAAATATGCAAAAGCTTCCTACAACATCTTCACCCCTATCACCAGAATTCTCTCCCTATCACAAATATTCTCTCCCTATCACCAGTATTCTCTCCCTCTTTGACATCAAGGACAAAGGTTGACCAAAAATAGAATGTAAACATATGTACATGGTGACAAAACAAATTCTAACACCCTATTTCAAAAATTTAGATGAAAATAATGCTTTTTACTTGAAATTTTTTCCTATACCTTTCTCTTATGGTTGAAAGAATCCTCTTCCAAGCAAACATTGCCGAACCCATTCTTACACTCATACTATCCAATAAAGACAACAACGTAAATGAGGATGTCTAGCTAGAAGACAGACATTTCCATTCACAATCCTCTACATCAAATAGTATTCTGGAGAGATGATCCAATCAGACCTCAACAATTTCTTTAACCAACCAAATTTTTTTAACCAAGTCTTCCCTCTGCCTCTAAGAAATCAACAATTCTACTTGCATTTCACTAACTCTTATTCTCTATTTTCCATTTTTTGCTTTGAAGAAATCAAAACTCTTTCAAATATTATCTTTCTTAGATTCAATTGCTTCAATTTTGCTTCTAAAATTATCAACAACTGCAAGCTACCAGAGACAATACCTATAGATGTCATATATTTCCTTAACTTAACCCATTCTCTTGTCCCACCAATGTGCTTAGATAACTCTTGTTTGGATTTGGCACATCTTCTCTCAATCATAGCTTTCAACTTATGTACTTCAGGGCCTTCCAACAATATTCTTTCTTCAATAACTTCTACTAGATCATCTGGTAATGAGTCAGACACATCTAAAACTGTAATACCCTTTTTGAGAAAATAATCAATCAACACATCATCTATTTTAAGTCTCTTGATCAGAGAGTAGGCACACCACATTTCACCAACCTTCTTCATATCACCTTTATCTAACATCCACCGAATATCCTCTAGATGAAAGGAATCAAATTCAGGAAAAGATTCTTCTTCGTTCTTCTCTTCTTCTAAGATAGTGATGACATATTTTGTGATAATTTTTCTCCTTTTGGATTCTGGAGGGGCACTACCAATAACAACTTCCAACTCTTTCTTACCAAAATAGGAACCCTCTTCAAACTAACTAGGTACTAACACACTAGAGCACATATTCATCTGCAAGGATGAGAAATAGAGTTTGCATGCACTCACTTTATCTTCCATACATTCCAAATACCTATAAACTTGATTTTTGATAGGGATGCCAGATTCCCACTTAGCATTCTCTCTTGCCGGTAGCAAACTCAGAAAGTAAAATACCAAACATACGAGTAGAGACCCAAATTTGAAAGGATTACCCTCAGCCAAAGACATTTTGACATTCTCAATTAGACTTTTCATTATTAGGCTACAAAGTCAAATTTATTATTTTACTTCAGGATCATGTGTGCAAGATATACAACAATAGCCGAAGTAGAACATTCATGATTTCTAAAATAGATTTTATAAGAGATTCCATAAGCAACATACCTAACTACGAGATCGACAATGGTGTTTATTAGTAGAGCTAAGGGGTCTTTGTTGACGCTAGTAAGTTCCTCCACATCTCTATATTTCACTATTTTCTTCCCACAGAGGTCACCAACACTGCACAAACTAGTAATAGCTTTGATTTCCTCCTTCATGATCAGATAGGGTTTTTCTAAAATAATGTTGTCGTCCTTGAATTGACATAACAGGAACAAGATAAATTCTTTGTCTATAAACCAAGGAAATTTTCCCCATAAATCCCTACCCAAGTTTTTTACATTCTACAATTCATTTTTCTTCAACCCTAGTTCCATTTCCTTCATCTTTTGATGATCAAACTCTTCCAATTCAACACCCTTCAGCCTTAGCAAAATATCACCTCTCTATCCTTTGTCCATCATTGTGCATATCTTCTTTAAACTCTTTCTTGCTCAACGAAACTTCTTATTTTTCCCTTTTTTGGAAACTAAGAGAGATGAATTTGAAGACTTTTCTCTTTTATTCCTATTTATTCATAATGATTTATCTAGATTACCTCATAATCACTCTAAATCACTTCAAGATCACTTCAAGACTGCTCCAAGTCATTCTTCAAACTCTTCAATTGTACAAGTGATAAAAAATGACTCATGAATTTCTCTTTATACACCATCATGTTGCCCTAATTCACATTGAATGTGGTACATTTCAAAAAGTTGATAAAACCCTTCTTCACTGCACTAAGAAACCCAAATTTTCTCTGTGAATAAACATTCCTGGATATTTTCTCTTGGTTCCTTTGCATAACTTTTTTCTAGTAATTCTCTACAACATATCCTCATGCCAACATTTGACACACCATAAATCGAAGGGGTTTAAACAATTTTCTATTAATGCTCCCCCTAAGACCATGTTAGGTCTAATTCCTGGGGGGAATTTTCTGCACCGGATGAGGGCACAAACACATCTGTCTTCTCTGGCTCTTCTTCCTTCCTCCATATCTTGTTCATTTCTTGCTTAACCTCATTCTTTTCAATCTTCTTCACTAGTCCATTCTTCTTTACTGGAGTAGACTGCTTTCCCCTTTTACTTCTGCAAACTCTTGAGATATGTCCTAATTTGTTGCAATTATAGTAGACAACACTTCTCTGATTTGTTTGACTTCCATTTACCTTTGATCTACATTTATTTTCTTTATGTCCAAACTTGTTTTTGATAAAAGGGGGATAAACATGTTTTACAAGGACCCGAAACCAAAAAGTAACATTACAAGCTAAGACAAAAATAGAGGTCCAAAAGATAAAAAGGTTGCCAGAAAGAAAAAAAACCAGCAAGAGCAGATAGCCTCAAAAAGCCACAAAGAAACCATTAAACGGCCAACGAATAGACAAAGCCGGGCCCAACCATAGCTAATCCATAGATTTTAGAAGCTCATCCACAACCTCTTCCAGGTCCACCATATGTCCAAACTTGTTACATGTATAGCAATAGTAAAAAAAATATTGATTCAATCTACCTCCATTAAACCTATTCATCATCACCCAAATAAGCATCCTTACCTGAGATTTGCATTTAGTAGCTCTATATCCAAATTTCTTACATGAAAAACATTGTCAAAAAAAGCTTCCAACATTCAAATTTTCCCTACTTTTACACTCAATTTCCTTATGACCAAATTTATTACATGTAAAGAAAATACCATTAAAATATGGTTGTCTAATAGGTGATCTTCTAGCAAATTTCTTTGGATTTCTTTTTTGCTTCCATTTATCTTGAGTCTTCCGATTATCTACTAAATTTGGGGTTTGCTTATCCTTACATCTTTCACCAGCTTCAATTCCAAAACCACCTTTTTCTTTAGAAGGTTTCTACCCTAAAATCAACTCATCAAGTTTGGTGGAGCTTATCTTGAACTTGGGTATGTGCAGGATCATCATGGAAAAAGTAGGCCCTTAAGTGGCAAAAAATTCAAAAAAATTAGAGTTAGGCAACTTGATGTTAAAATTTGAATAAGTTATCTATATTATTTCAAAAATATGTAACAATAGAATTTGTAGAAAATTGAATGTATTTTCTAAACTACTAGGTGTATTTAAACAAAAAAATAGCTATTTGGTGAAAATATGAAATTTCAATGTAGTAGTACTTCAATTTTAGGGAAAAAATAAGAAGTAGGTGTCTGTCTAAACACCCTAACCACAATAAAATGATAATATTTTTTTATAATACTTTAGATATAAATAGACTCATGTCTTGATGCGATGCATATTTTTTTGTAATTTTTTTCCACGTAAATAATTAATTATGATTTTTTTTATTACAACTTTTAAAAAATATAAAAAATTGTATGTTTGACCTCCTTAACTTGATCAAAACTGCATGGAATTCATTCTTTTTTAATCCTATAGTATGTGAAGCATAGAATGTGACACATGTTTCAAATTCAAAACAGGTGATACCGTTTGAAAGCTATAATGTTTTTCAATCAACCTATCAATCAAGACTTTAGTCATAATTCATATGAACAATAATTATTTATTAAATTCAATGTAAAGCATAATTTATATTGGTGGAAAGTTGAGAATGTCCTTTAAAAACCATTTTTCATTTCATCAATTTTGGGTAAAAAAAAGTCATTAGCCACAGGGTGAAGCCACATAAGTGGTTTACACTTTTGAAGAGGAAGGAAATTTCAAAATTTTCCCATTCCTCATATCAAATGGGTTCGGCCGAACCCTAAGGTTTGACCGAACCATTTAGTTGGTTTGGTTGAACCTTAGGGTTCGGCCGAACCAACTAAATCCCCTATTAAAAAATCATACTAGAGTGGGTTCGGCCGAACCTAGGTTCGGCCGAACCCATTTAGTATGGCTAAAACAAAAAACACATTCATTTAATTGCTTTTTTTAATTGTATGTGTTGGTGGTTCGGCCGAACATGGGTTCGGTTGAACCCTAGTTCGACCGAACCCTTCCAAGATGTTCGACCGAACACTTGTTCGGCCGAACCCCTCTTTTTTCATCCTTGGTTCCTAAGGCACCAGAATTGTTGAAAATTTTGCGTTTCGAAGCTCAATTTTAGAATGAAAATGGAGAAGATCTCAAAAACCCAACTAGTATCGGGTTCCCCTCAAAACGAGCTATCCAACGAATATAATTTTAGTATGTTTTGATTATATTATCTATCTATTTTTTAAGTTTTATTAAATATAGGTTTTTCACTGAAAACAAAACTCTCTGTTCTGCACAAGTGGAAAAATAGAATATTATCAAAAAAATTGAAAATATGAGTGCACCAGATATTGGATTCCTTGATCCAAAAGAATTTCGATACAGTGAAAGTTATGCATTATGTCATGGTGCTAATTGTAATTGATTTGACTTTAAAACTTGATTAAAGAAAAAATATTCAATAAAAAATTATCTAACTAAGTGGAAGCACTAGATATCGGAGCTACAAATCTAAATTTGAAAGAATTGGAATTTTATCTTTCAAGGAAAAAAAGTTATGCATTATACGGTGTGCGTCACTTTTTAAAAATGCTGTTTTTTGAAAAAAACCAATTTTTGTGGGAGATGGAAAAAGAAGTGCAATCTGATTCCAAAAAAATTGAAAAAAATATTTTTAGAATCTATAGACAAAATATGACAAGACTCTAGTTTGCATCATCTTCAAATTCTTTACGGTTTAATCGCTATAGGTGCCCGAATGTGGAGATTGTGTTAAAAAAAAAAATATCAGTGTCCAGTAAGGCCAAAAAGTGTAAACCACTATTGTGGGATCACCCCACATACCCTACACATACCCTTCATATAGCCACTTTTTCACCCATCATGATCCTGCACATACCCACTTATCTTCACAGAGTTTTGCTTTCTCCAAATCTACTTTTAGGCTTACCACTTGTTCAATCTTTTTGCATACAACAGTCTTGCTTTGTACCACCTCATTAAGACAATCTTCAATTCTATTATTTTCCTTCGCTTGCACTTTCAATCTGATAACCTCTTCATTAGCTTGTTTCAACTGCTCACACTTTTCTCTATGTCTTTCTCTGAATTTCTTCAGTTGCTCCTTTAATTTTCAGATGCATTCATTTACCTCATAAATATTTTCTTTCAAATCTTTTTTTTCACTTTCAGCCTTGTCAAGATCTTCAAGAGAAACTCGGAGTTCTTCTTTGTCATCCATTTGCTCAAACTTTCAAGATCTTCCTCAAGCTATTCAGCTTCTTTTCCAATGAACCAATGCTCTGATATGAATTGTTGAAAGGCACAAGACAACTGAAGGGGGGGTGAATCAATTGTCATCAAATTCAATCACAATTCTTAAACACTTATCAACTTCAAATCCGCTTAATTTTGTTATTAAGTATGAACAAGGAGTGTAAATAATAGAAAGCAATAATAACATAGAAAACATCAAATTTACATGGAAAACCCAATAAGGGAAAAATATGGTGAGGATTACCTCACAATATAATGTAGTTCCAAAACTAAATACAAAAAAGGCTCACTACCCAAGATAGGACTCACTATCCAGACAAGGAGGCTCACTTCCTACAAAAATATTACAATACTAAAGTGACTTCATAGCCAAAATGAACTGGTAAGAGTGCACCTAACAAGTGTTCATTTAGTTCTGATAATGCTTAGTAAATAGACTTGACGCACTTCATCTTTGCCTCTCACACACAATACTACTTTCACTTCACCCTATTCACTCACACATGCATATATCTTGATCTCAAAACTATCTAATATATATATTTGATTCATTTGCAAGTATCAACTAGTTGGCTTAATTAGATGCAATCTTTATTCACCAAAAAGGCTAACTGTCGGCCCCAAGTTAGTACAAACCTTCTCCAAAAATTAATCCAAGTGTGTAGCACACTACGATATGTCGGCATGGACCTAAGATATGTCACACATACATCTACAATACAAAAAAGTAATTCACCATAACACCAACTATCCATTAGGTCGGCTGGAGATAGACCTAATAACAAAATGCAACAACAAAATAATGCCAAATCGTCGTATGAGCACCTGAACACATGACATTCTAAACATACACGCTTCCAACATCCATAAGCCATTTTCTAAAACCACAGGCAATAATAATCAATGGCAAAGGATTGCAGACCAAAATACCAACACCAATTTGTGTATCAATCAATGAATACAGTTCCAATCAACATTGTGATACTGATAACTTCTGATATAAAGATAAGCACCATATACAATCAGGAACATAGATGTAGATATATGTAGTGAACATCATACATAAACTGAAGGGGTAAATCTTATTTGTATTGTATATGCAGACCAAAATAATGGACTGGGGTGTAAACTACTTCTTCATACTAGTTCGGAGTACTGGATCAAACTAACTACTCAATCAACATGGTGACATCAATGAAAACACAAAGTCTTCACAAGTAGACGTTCTTCTTCATTTTTCCAATAGAACCAAGATTTGAAAGGAAGGATCCTAGACCGTCTTACAACTATTTGTTCTTAAGCTCATTGAAGATATGTTTGTAAATGTATGTATTATTGAATTAATCTAACATGTGAAGTTATTGTAATATGATATGGTATCTTGTTCTTATACTCTCAATAAAGGAAAGAAAATTTTTATTTCAATGACTTGTTACCTAATTTTACTTACTCACATGGTGTAAATTTAGAAATTTTTATGGCATTGAATAGTTCGCATGTTACATGTGGTATCAGAGCTACTAGGTTCAACATTGAAACCTATGAGCTCATTACACAACAATACATAAATATTTTTAGAAGATAATGGTTGAAAAAGTTCTTGTGCCACAATGGAAAGAGAAAAGAACATAGGGAAGTAAAAGGGAAGATGAGAAATTTTGGAAATTTGTGTTAATTTCAAACTAGTTAAGATTTGTCCCTAGAGTAGAAACTCCTAAACCAACAACTTATGATATTACTTGGGATTGTGGAAGAATATTCAATTAGGTTATGTAGGAAGGTTAGTAAATATAACCCATATATACCTTTATCCTATGAAATAGTTATATGACTCTAAGGGGATGGGAATAAATGAGATAACCCCTTAATAGTAGCAACCTATAGTTGTAAAGAGTCAAGAATTATTGGATTTAGTTAAAAGGTATGAATTTTGTGAATGCAAATTCAATGAAGGAGGTATCCACAAGGTTGGAAAACTCTTGACATAAATCTAATTCTTGTATAAGGGTATGTGCAGGATCATGATGGGCCAAAAAGTGGTGATATGATGGGTATTTGTAGGGTATGTGGTTGACAACTTTTTTTTTACCCAAAATTGATGAAATGAAAGGATTTTTAAAGGATATTCTCAACATTCCACCAATATAAATTATGTTTTACTTTGAATTTAATAAATAATTATTATTCATTTTCTATTTCAATTATGACTAAAGTCCTAATTGATAGGTTGATTGAAAAACATCTATAGCTTTCAAATAGTATCACATTTTTAGAATCCAAAACATGCATCACATTCTATGCTTCGCATACTATAGGATTAAAAAAAATGAATTTCATGAAGTTTTGACAAAGTTAAGGTGGTCAAACATATGAGTTTTTATATTTTAAAAAAAATTATAATAAAAAATTCATAATTAATTATTTACTTAGAAAAAAAATACAAAAAAATATGCATCACATCTGAACATGAGTCCTCCACTTATGTATAAAATATTATAAAAAAATATTATCATTTTATTGTGTTAGGGTGATCAGACAGACAACTTATTTTTTCCCTGAAATTTAAGTACTATCACATTGAAATTTCAAATTTTCACCAAATAGATTTAAAAAAAAAGAAGTAAACCTAGTAGTTTAGAAACTACATTCAAATTGCTATAGATTCTATTCTTACATATTTTTCAAATAATATAGATAAATTATTCAAATTTTTACATCAAGTTGCCTAACTCTAATTTTTCTAAATGTTTTGTCACTTAAGTTCCTATTTTTTCATGATGATCTTGCACATACCCATACGCATAAGGTTTGCAAGAAAATAGTTAGTACCTAGAAAAAAAAAATGAGAATGGACAGAAAGAAGTAAACCACGATGTGGGGCATGGTTGCAACAATAAAAATCGATGAGATAATTGGAGTTTTGATGAGAAAAAGAGACCAAACAACTTTGGTATGTTTAAAGGTTATGAGAGAATAGAAAGGTTTGGATAGTACATAGATTGGTTGGAGTATAAGATGAACTCACCAACATGTCTACGAAAATCAACATTCGTTTAGAGGTTCCATAAGGAAATGGAATACAATAAGGAACTATGGTTTAGATCAATAGAAATTGTAAGGAAAACAACATTCGAAGTTGAAAAGTACATAAACAAAAGAGGCTTGTGAGTATGGATATTCCACCACCAAAAAGGATATTGGAAATAGAATTGGAATAATAGTTTTCCTCTTACTTTGTTAAGTTGCTAATTACTCATTAAATCTCTTATTGGATGATCCAAAATGTTGAAACTATGAGATAGAAAACAACAATAAATCTAACTTTGGGAAAATTATACTCAAAGAATACCATCGAGGCAGGAAAAGGAAAATGAAATCCAACAAGAAGGTATGAAAAATATTTTCAAAGAAGCAAGTGTTTGCTAGGAATTCAACTTTGAAACGATTGAAGGTTGTGAAAACACTAAGGGGGGAAAGAAGAGAGTGGATTGACTTGGGTTAAGTACCCCACCCAATGAAATGTAGATATGTTTTTTTTTATTTGGGAGAACTAATCACTACTTCGTTTAAGTCATGATATCAATTAAGCCATATATTTTATGACCACAAGGAAAAAGGTATAGGGATTTTTGGAGAAAGGTAAATGGAAAGGTCAAGGATTATGACCTATTATCATCACATACCTTATATTTATTTGATTGGAAGATCAAATAATATTATTATTGATGCCTTAGAAAATGATAGGAAGATTATTTGATCATGATAGGGAAGATCATTGTCTATGGGATTGGCAAGGGAAGATCTAGGTTACTCATGATCAGAAGAAAGAATCTTACTACTCCTAATGCCTTATGAAAAATAGCTATTAATGATCCATTATGAGATAGTTAGATTATGTGTATAATGGGAAATATATGCATGTCGTGAAGAGACTTGACAATATAGCTTATTATGCTAAGAGACCTAGGGGTAATAAGATTTAGCTATTAAGCCATAGAGATGGAAAGAAAGATAAAGAAAAGATGTGATGCTATGTAAACCACATCCAAAAAAATATCTTAATGAGAATGATTAACTGTTGATCAAACTTTATACTTGAATGAAACCCTACATTTAGAATAACCTAATTAGGACGAGAAGTTCATTCAAATAAAAAGAGGATCCTTAGGTACTAGGTTTTAGCTATTGGGTTTGAATATGTACTGGACTACTCATTAACACCTTTAAAGTTGGGAATAACTTACTTCATTGAGGTGTACATTTGATCTTGATGGGAACATATAGGGGTAGAGTAACCTATAACATCATACTAGACATTGATTGAGGAGTCTTTCCTAAGAATTGGAAGGGAATATTGAGGTTGGGATTCACCCATGTGAATGCGTAAATCACTTGAGCTTATGAAATTCTATATGAATGGAAACATAGGTGGGATACCTAGTGAGTTAAAGTAGCTACTTGGTTAATTACTTTACACTCTTGAGAAAAAGTCGTATTGTTGAAAAGACTCTACTTTGATTAGCTCTTACATTAAAAGGCATAAACTCTCAAAGGGAATCATCCATTGTTATGACGGTACATCAAATAATTTTCACTTAACATTAAATTTTGGAAATTTTACTAAGTAGAACGTTGAGGTTGTTACATGTGCTCAACTTGGATATACTAAAGTTTGGACTCTCCTATATGATTAAATGAATCCATGGAGCTAACAAGAAATGTTTGTTCTAGGTAATTAGGTATATAATTAAATTTGATATCTTCTACGGACCAACATGATTGAACAAGGATTAATACTAGAAATTAGTACCAATTTTCATCAAGAAAATTAGATTGCGTTGAAAGATGGATTACATGTTTGAAAATAATCTGAGAACAAAAGAAATTCATGGTATGGATGTTCTAAGATAAATGGGATTTATCTCCACAAAACTTATAACCATTATTACATGGGAATTTTAAAGATGGCGTGAGATAGTAAAATAGGTTTTCGCTTAGTCAAAGAATAGACTATTATTAAATATAAAAGAACCTATGTACCCAAAATTTTGGAAGATTCATAAATAAATTGAGGAAATTAATGTCAGAGTTAGGACATTGAGATGACAAAGGGAATTGTCAGATGAGAAACCACTATAACCTGGGAAAAGATAGAGTAAGAGGCCACATGGAATGTGGCAAGATAATGTTTAGTATGCCAGGAAATAAAGACAAAATTTCATCATCGGTAGGACATGTATACTCTCTTGAGATTCTAGAGGGAAAGTGATGAAACAGAAGATAGATCAATTTGTCTATGTCGGTAAAACTAACATAATGTTCTAGTGGACAGTCTCCTGGGAAAAGATAGAGTAAGAGGCCACATGGAATGTGGCAAGATAATGTTTAGTATGCCAGGAAATAAAGACAAAATTTCATCATCGGTAGGACATGTATACTCTCTTGAGATTCTAGAGGGAAAGTGATGAAACAGAAGATAGATCAATTTGTCTATGTCGGTAAAACTAACATAATGTTCTAGTGGACAGTCTCACCGATGCTATTTGGGAACTTGAGTTATAGGATTTTTGTCCTAAATAATATATTATGAAGAGTAGTTGCTTAGTATTCTTGAAAAGGTTATCTCAGTTATGAATGAGAAAATAATGATAGGGTTGTGTAAACCATGATCATACTATAAGACATTCAATTGAATGAATGCACAATATATTATTACAGCCAAAAAGGTAGGAAGGGTAAAATCAAATGTTGAATGATTTATAAACTTCTAACACTGGTTTTGGACCATAAATGGAAAGGAAGGTTGGAAACTCTATTAAGCTGAAATAGGCTTAGAAATAAGCTTAACCATGGACTTGATAAAATGTCAAAAAGGACTAATAAATCGAAGAGATTGATGAAACTTTTTTGATACAAAGCTTAAGTATGAAGCAATGCCAGAATTTGACAAGTGTCCAAGAGAAATTTTATACTCAAGATGGATAAGTAATTAAGAACAAGTACTTTATGGTAAGGAAAATGGATGTGTAAGTGACAAATAGACTCGGTTTATGTGTTCTCAAAAAGTGTAAATACAAAAAAGGGAAGGATGGGACCCATAATGTAGTGTGCAATGCATCATTATTCATTTTCTATTGGATTATGCTAAGGATAAATTGATGGGCCAATTATTTTCAATCACTATGTTTTAGGTGTCATGTATAGTTACTATTGTACCTAGGATGTGTGTGTATGATAATGTAATAAAATTCTTTGGGAGAGTAAGTACATGTGAGGCATACAAGATTTCCCTATGTGATAGCAAGGACACTCGATGCAGGGTCCAAGGAGGACAATGTTGCAAGGTGAGATTCTACATAGGATGAATTTTTATAAATCTTATGTATTTTGACAATGCTAAGTAAAACCTTATAGACTTTATCTATATGTTAAAGTCCTATAGATCATCGAGGATGGTGAATCACAAGGGGGAATGTATGTTACACCCCAATTATATAGTTACTATTTACTATTACTACATAGGGTAAATATGAATGTAATGTAAATTTTGAGGATGAATAAACTATGTTTGTACCTTGTTATCAACATGAATTTTATCTCATTTGATGTTATCTCAGTTGATGTTATTTATGGGGAAATACTACATATATTTGAAAGGATGGTTATCAAATTATTATTCTAACTTTTGCATATGTTTTATGTATACTGGATATTTTGTGAACAATTGACTATTGTATGCATGCGTTAGTGGATGTAGGTATGTGTTCCATTCCTCCAAGAAAAGGGGAAGTATCAATGGGGAGAAGATCTTGGTCAGGTAACCGATAAAAGTAAACTATCTAAGCATATACACACACCACATTAGAATGATTAAATTGAGTTAGTTTATGGGTAATAGGTAGGTCATCCTTAGCTAATATGTCTACATTTGAGAGTTTTTTGTACTATTGCATGCATTATGGGTGATGTTTATATATTTGAGCTTTGGAGATCTTTCTTGTACTATTACAATTGTATTGACAAGTGTGATGTATGTGGAGGTATGCGTATATATGTGCACATGCATGCCAATGGGAACCAACAGCATGTATATGCACATGTATAAATGTACCACATGTAAGCATTTATCAATATGATGGTAATCATGAATGGCTATATGTGAATCAGATGTGAACATATATATATGTATAGTGTATACATGTATCCATATGTATATGTATATTGATACATGTGTATGTTGGAAAATGGACATGCTCATATAGATGCATTGATATGATATACTTACATATACGTGTACATAGAGGCATATACATTTATACATATATATGCATACATTCAATATAATGTGTTTATTATATATATATTTCCTATACTCATATATATTATTATATACATATATATATATATTGAAATACAATAATATATATATATATATATCAAATGTATGCTTACCCTATTTGCTTACGATATATATCTATATGTATTATATGTAAATATATATTAAACAATTATATATATACATATATATATTACATTATTGTATTTCAATATATATATATACATGTATATAATATATATTATATATATATAATATATATTTAACATATTATATATTTTATTAGAATTTGAAAATCTCTTATTCAATAGAAGTTGATTTATAAAGGCTATTTTTAGATGTTAATGACCATGGAAATTAAGGCTGATAATAGTCATCAATGATTATGAGGCTAGAAGTCGATTTGAAAATGCTTATGACTGTGTAGTGAAGTCGAGTTCCACTCACCATGTCACGTATGTGAAAACATATGAATGTATTATAAACCATTGATGCAAGCTTAGACTTGGTCGGCATTGTTATAAAGAGCAACTTTGAATTTTCCCAACGTCTTTAAATGTTTAAATTGACTCATTCCTTAAATTCAATTGATGAGTGCTAAGTGTTATAGATTTAATGTTGATTGTTTCTCTACATAAGAAACCGCCCCAACTTGATAAAGGAATAGAGCCTAGAGGCTTCGGTGCCACCTCGTGAAAAAATTTTCTATAGATGTCTTTGTTGGAGTATAATTTGAATTTTCCATGTGCATTTTGAATAGTTCTTTGGATTGTTGTCAAGGATGCAAGTTGATCTATAGGAGGTTTTGCTAAGTTTGAGATTATTTGATCGCCACCTTATTGTTGGGTTTCATGTGTTGGTTTGCATGGACCTTGTTGTCCTTTTACATGCCTAAACTATAGGTCATGAGGTTCCTAGAATGCTCTCTAAATAGCTGAGTCATTTCATTAGTGAGGACACATTATTTTCCAAAAGATTACACATCCTTTGCAATTCATTATTTATGTGTTATTCCTAGCCAAACTTGTCTTATATTGTGAGTGAGAAATAGTGAGTGTTCTATTGTGTTGAGAGGAAACATTGTTTTTTGAGAGGAGTAAGCTATCAACTTGTGAGGTGGAAATTAGTTGTGACATGTTCTTGAGAAAGCTAATTCTCAAGCTAACTGTTGTTGGAGAGGGATGCATTGTTGTCATTAATTTGGATAAGCGGTAATAGGCAAGAAGATCTCTTCTTCCTTGTTATTTACTTTGAAATGTTATGTTTTCCATGATTTCTTGAAATGTCATTTTCCAGTGTGTGCATTAGAGATATTAGAGTGTCTTTGAAAAGGAAAGTGAAGCTTTTATGATGTTTTTATGATGTGCTTGTAAGTATTCCATAATAGGAGTTTGGTGTATATCATAGATATTATATACTAGGTATGATTGAATACAAGAGGCACTTGAGATACACTTAGCTAAGTTATTGATTTAACTAGGAAAGCTTGTGTTACTCCTAGTAGGGTTAATCCAGTGTGGGGGGGAACTTGTGTACTTACTTGTTAAGTAGGTTTATTCCAAGTAGATTAAAATGGTGATAGGTTAATCTAGGGTGACAAAATATCCATTGAAGGACAATACCTATGCATAGTTTAAGATAGCCCTAAGTCAAATTGGCCCTGAGCAGTGTATGTGATAGATGAATCTCAGTAGGAAAATTGAATGTAAACTTTGATTGAAAAGTAGTGTGAATGTACAAAACTCCACTACATGGATTGTGTGACTACTGAGACTACAATGTCAGTTCATTGTGATCCAGTATTACATGCTAGTTTGAGATTGTGGGATTACAAGTTCTAGTTAAGTAAGAAACAACACTATACTCAGTTGATTTTCGTTATCAGATACTCTATCAATCTCTTCATCGAAGGGAATGGCCATCTATTGAATGATAGATGTATGGAGGACTACATTAAGAGTCTGTGGTTATTGGGAAAGAACTTGAGTAATGTTTCTCCTGTACAACAGGCAATAGAAGAACCAAGATTTGAAAGGAAGGATCCTAGAATGTCTTACAACTATTTGTTCTAAAGTTCATTGGAACTATGTATGTAAATGTATGTATTTTTGTATTGTTGTAACTTGTGAAGTTATTGTAATGAAATGGAATCTTTATTGTAATATGATATGGCATCTTGTTCATATACTCTCAATGAAAGAAAGAAAAAATTCATTTCAATGACTTGTTACATAATTTTACTTACTTGTATGGTGTAAATTTAGAAAATTTTATGGCATTGAAGGGTTGGCATGTTACAATAAACTATCATAATATATACATACCTTTATTTTCTAATAGCAAGGTTGAGTAGATTGTTATAGGTCAAATGCAATTAACACTTTTGCATGACTATAATATTTGGAAATGATGGGCTGCTAAGGTACCACAACATAATTTATAGATTAATGGTGGCATTGAATGGTTAGTTGAAAGAGATATAAATATAATTGTATTGAGTAAAAAAATTAGAGGGCCTTTAATACCCCTCATTGTGGTAATGCTTATCTAAAAATGTTATTTTAATGCATTTTTTCAAAGCTTGCTGATTGTTATAAAAGTCTACCAAATCTTAAGTAGAATTCATTTTTTTAACTTGATAGTTCAAGCAATTATATATTTTATAATAGTGTTGTGGATAGAAAAAAAAGAATGGAGACTGCAAATTTCCTATGTGTAGATGAAATATTAAAGCTATGCTTTAATGACTAAATCCTCCTACATGAAAGGATGAATAAATGAAGTAATTTAAAATAATATAAGGAATAATATTTTAGAAGAAATTGTCAAGAGGTGATACTCCACTACTATTGAGATTGAAGTCTATGATTTTGATATCATGTAAGTAACGCAATAAACTATAGAAACCCTAAAAGTAGATATGTGTGGATATTAAAAATCATGCAACATCAAGGATAAAAACCTTTTCACTCTAAACAATGCACACTTGCTATTTTACTTGGTTTTAGGAATTTGGAAAAAATGGCTAATGGAAAGAATTTTGAGTTTGAAATGAAAAGGATAGAACAATGAAAAAAGAAATTCTAATATGTGTGCACCTTCTTTCGTACTGCAACATACCATAATTGCTAGAAAGGTTCCTTTTTAGGCATTTTCACTACATAGTTCTATATTTAAATAGAAAATATACTTAAGACCCCTCTCCATCTAAGAACTCACCAAACTTCCTTGTGCCAAAGTGAGAGAGAAAAAACATCATTAGGAGAATGAAGATACCTTATATCTTCATTTCGGTGAACTCTTGAAAACAAAGGTCAATAACGAGGAATGGTATTTCCCAATACAATATTTTTGCAAGGGATTATTAAGAATGTGTTAATTTTATTAGTCAACAAGATAATAGGTCAATTACCATTTTCAAATATAATAACCATGTAAGGAGATCGAGTTCAAAATAAAATAGCTTGTACCAACCAATGAATTGCAATATGAGTCGAAGAAAGATCTTTCAATAAGAATAAAGCTACCAAATATCTTCAAGTAACTAGAAGGAGAACAATGTGAATTCATTTGATATTGTTTGGAATTAATAATCAAAGCACCTCAACTTGTTTAGTTATTGTTCAATTGTAAAATTGAACTTCTTAAAATCTTTTGTTTCTCTCTCCCCAATACATTGAGATCCTTCTTTACTCCATCATAATATGATACAAAATTGATGTGGATATTCACCCATCCTTGACAAATTATCTTAGAAAAAGCTAATAAAATAGATCATCCACTATATCATAGAACAAAATAGAAAACCATTATAATTTAGAAGAAAAATATAAAACATTAAAAAATCATCACAAGTAAAACTATTTCATAACCTGATTATATAAATATTCTAAAATATAAAAATAAACACTTATAAATGCACAATTTTTATAACAAATCTCAAACTCATGCACTTTAAAACGTAATAAAGCAGTAAATATTTTTAACTAACTATTTTCCTAAAACAGACTAGTTATAATGCTATCATATACTGTAGATAGGTGGGGTGGCGACAAAACCACAAATTGGTTGACAAGCTAGACTAGTATAAAGCATCTAAAAGTAAACCTTCAGCAACAGTTTGATTTTCTTGTAGTCTAATGTTTCAAACATAGGGTCTTCCCTGCAAATAATTAAGATTCAATCTTGTTTTGGCCTAAAGCTCCTTTTCTATTTTTCTATGCCTAAAGCTAAAATTTAATTTCAGTAATTATTATCTTTTAAGGAACAACACCATTGATTTTAGAATTAGAATATTAAGTAGTTCAAACAGAATACAACAGAAAGGGAGGTTAACTTGCTAAAATTAACACAAACTTTATCTTTTTGAAAATAAGAAAATTGTAGGTCGTTGGTGCTGACAATTTATTTTCGTAGTAAACAATGCTCACCAATTGCCCAGCAGCGCGTGCCATTTTCTTTTTGAAAAAATAAAAATCTGTACAATGGAACAGCAATGTACTGATAAGTATTGCCGATCAAAATAAGATATATTACTTGGCGATTTCATTCCCAATTACACTGATTAAATATAACTTAAATCTTTTGATAAAATACAACCTTTAGCATAAACTTAATAACAGCATTTTAAATTTCCACCATAGAAATATCCTAACATAGTAGAATATACCAGTATATATGGCTAAACTCCCAACATACTATAACTAACACCATTATAAACTCGTGCGTGTACCAGACCATCATAGGTAGCAAGCGGATAAAGGATTTCACTGCTCACAAAGATAAGCCACAGCACGATCCAGCCAAGCAAAGCATATGTACCTCCATTCTATATGAAAGCACAATAGTGCAATCACGGTACCAAATCCCACCCCATAACATAACCCCACTGACACTGCCCACCACTGGTCCATTTTATCTTTATCTGAAACCACTGTACTATTCGACTCTATCTGGCTGCCTCTTTCACCAAAAACAGAGCTCTGTGTTCTATTTTCTAGGGGAGGACCCCTTAGTTTGGGGTTCTCTAGAAATGAAGAGGTGTCAAAGGTTGAAAACTGATTCCCCTGCGGTATTAACCCAGAAAGCATGTTGTCTGAAAGATTCAAGGCAGAAAGGAACGTGAGACTTACAAGTTCTTGGGGAATCTTCCCTGACAGCTTGTTTACTGAAAGATCCAGAGACTGCAGATTAACCATCTGACCCAAGGATTCCGGAATTGAGCCACTGATATTATTGTTTGAAATGTTGAGAGAAACTAGACCCTGGAGAAGTCCCATTTTCTGAGGAATGCTACCCCAGAGCTTGTTATGTGACAGGTCCATGACTTTGAATGATCTCCATATTTTTGGATATGGACGTGCCGTTCCTTTAATCCAGAGCGTTATTTGATCCACAAATAATATTCTCTTATAGATATATGTATCGGCTTCAGTCCAAATACCAATTGCTTCCTCAAAACTTCTCATTTCAAAACTCTGTGATTGGTTTACCATAGCATATAGCATTTCTAATCTTTTAGGGATAGTTCCTGATATATTGTTTTGAGATAAATCTAAGACCTGAAGATTCTGTAAGTCAAACAACTGCAGTGGAATAGTACCTTCAAACTTATTATTTGTCAAGCTGAGAATTTGTAAATATCTCATCTTTCCAATCCAAACTGGGATGCTCCCTTGAAACCTGTTATTTCCTATGTCAAATACCAGAATATTTGAACAATTTACAATTGATGGAGGAATAACACCTTGCAAACTGTTTCCATTGAGATTTAATGTCTGAAGTTGAGTCAGATTTCCCAACTCATCTGGCATATCACCTTGGAATTCATTTTTAGCCAAATTTAAAACTCTAAGAGATGAACAACTCCCCACATCCGGCGAAATCACATCCCTCAGTCTGTTGTCTGACAAATCCAAAATGAGCAAATCAGGATTCATTCTGCACTTTAAATGCGGAACACCTCCACTGAGATTATTTCCTGACAGGGATAAAGTGAAGCGTGGAAAAATTGTAGCAGGAATAGAGCCATTAAACTTGTTATGTGACAAATCCAATGCGTATCCATGAAATGAAAGAGCTGAAATAGGGCCATGAAAGCTATTATTATGCAAGTCCACCAAGAAAAACTGACTGTATTTGAGCCAAGGCAGAAAGCCTTCTAGTTGGTTATTTGAAAGATTAAGCATCTGAAGATCGGTAAGATCCCGCAGCCAAGTAGGAACATCTCCCAGAATTCTGTTATCTGACAGGTCCAAGTCTTGAAGTGAATATTGAGTAGACAGAAATGCTGGAAAATTGCCTTCAATATTACAAGAGCCCAATCCTAGGTACCCCAGATGAGAAAACGGTGAAACCCAACTTGAAGGAATTTTAATGCTCAGCTGGTTTTTAGATAACTGGAGTATACGAAGTTGAGTCAATTTCTGAAGCATGGAAATAGAAACAGTGCCTGTTAAATTGTTGGAAAAAAGTGACAGCACTTCCAATCCAACAAGCTCTGAAAATGTATTGAGTATTGCTCCAGACAACTGATTGTAAGCCAATACAAGGTGACTTAATACATAGAGCTGACCCAAAGAGCTCGGGATATAACCATTCAGCTGATTGTCTTGCAGATTCAGATATTTGAGCGAGGTAAGCCTACCTAGACAGTATGGTATTCTACCCTTCAAATTGTTAGATGAAAGGTCAATCCTCGAAAGACTAGACGGCGGCCCCATTGGAGATCCAAATGGGGGTATATGCCCTGTTAAGTCATTGTTAGTAAGAAACAATGTCTGAAGTTTTGAAAATTTCGTAATGGAAGGGGGAATGACTCCCTGTAGACCGTTTCCTGACAGGCGAAGATTACTCAGACTTGAAGAGTCCTGCAGGAAATCAGAAGGGATGGAACCGCTAAGAAGACAGTCACAGAGATCAAGTGAAACCAAGGACGAGATATTCTGGAACCAAGCTGGTAGTGGGAGTGGGAATGAATTATATCGAAGATGGAGGTGGGATAAACGCGTGAGGTTTATAAGGGAAGGAATACTTCCTGAAAGACTACACGCAGACAGGTGAATCTTGTTAAGATTGGAGAGACTGGAGAGGGAGTCGCCCCAGTTGTCAGACGCCTTTTCAAGATTCACATTCTTCATTGCCAGGTATTCCAAGTTTCTCAGACGTCCTACCCATTCTTCAAAGCTTGAACTCTTTAGTCGCCATTTCGGGTAATGCTCTGAGAAATATAAGTAATAGTCTGACAGATCAAGATGCTGTAAGGCTGACAAATTTCCCAACTCTAGAGGGATCTCACCATCAAATCCAGCATAAGCCAAGCTAAGAAAAGTAAGTCTCTTGAGTCTTCCCAACTGAGGAGGTATAGCAGTGCCCTCAAAGTCATTCCAACTCAAATCCAAGTGGCGCAGATGTTGCAGATTAAAGAGAGATGGATGAATCTTCCCTCCCAACTGGCGGTCAACTTTATACCTATTATAGTCATTTCCGCTATGATGAGGGTTTTTGAGATCCAGTTGAATGACATGGTTGGTATGGTAGTCACAAACAATTCCCTGCCACTCGCAACAGTTGAATCCGCGCCATGAGCTTAATCGACCATAGGAGTCGTTTAGATCCCCTCTGAAATCGAGCAGATAACTTCTTTCATCATCTCTACATCCACTGATATATTGGAAATCAATCATCATACCTATGGCCAGGGCAGAACTTAGAGCAATATAAAACGAAGTGGGATACATGATTGTATGCAAAGGCACAAGTTCGTATGGCGCACCGTCTGTGGTCATATATATATATATACTCTCCCCCAGCTTCAATACGTGACACTTAATGTTCGCAAAGTTGACAAGAGACTTTTCCTCGACATTAATTAGAAGAGGCCTATGATTTCATAATTTCTAATCTGCGGGTTAACATATTTAAGATGAACTTTCCTTCTACTCTAGGTTGACATATTTAATAATGTTTTTTTTGGATGTGTGAGGGATTTTTTATTTCAGCTTAATTGTAAATATTTAAAAATGAATAATGCATACTCATATTCTCATTTTATTATTATCTTCATTAATTTTTTTATTTATGTCAATTAATTATTTAGCTATCAATCACATCTTGTGTGCAATGGGTATGAGGAAGAGATGTGGAAGGTCAATTTGGAAAAAAATGGCTTTTTTATTTTGCAAACATTTGTGTAGTACATGAGAAAAAATGCTGGTCCATTTAGCAAATGATATTGTTAGTGCAACAAAGGTCTGAATGGAGAAGTGGTTGAGTCAAATCTAATATGCATCTAATTACAAGGATTCAAACACAATTGAAACAAAACAACTAAATCGGAAAGGTAAGCAAGCCCCATTACCAGCTCATGTTATGTTTGCAATAGGAAGAGACAGAGAGACAGAGAGACAGAGAGAGACAGAGAGAAGGGGGGGGGAGATAGAGATAGATAGAAAGATAGAGATAAAGATGGAGATGTAGATAGAGTTGAAGGAGAGTGAGAGATAAAGAGAGTGAGGAGAGAGTGATAGATGTAGATGAAAGAGATAAATATATATAGATGAGAGAGAGAATGGGAGAGGGAGGGATAGAAGATAGAGACAAAGATAGGAAGTGTTATATAGAGAGGGAAAGAGAAGGAGAGGTATAGGGATAGAGAGAGATGGAGAGATAATGAGATAGAGAAAGAGGAAGATATGGAAGAAGAAATATGGAGAGTTAGAGATAGAAAGGCGATGTAGATTAAGACCTATCTATTTGCTAGTGAGTCTCCAAGTATACTTGCTCAACTCCTCAGCTTAACCCCATAACACAAACTACAACAAAAATGATTTAACTTATAGCTAAAAATTTTATTCAACAACCAAAATAAGAATCAAGATCCATAGCTTAAGCTACTAAAAATATAAAAAGAAAATTGATATGGACCCAAAAGTGACAGGAATTGAGATTTCATGAGAATCATGCCAAAAAGAAACACCATAACTTCTACAACCAAAGGAAACAACCCCTCCTATCGCTACCATTCATCCCTAAAACAAAAGAAAGAAAGAAAAATCTCCACAAAAAGGGGAAAGCAAAACAAAATTATAAACTATCTAGACTGATAGTTGCCACCCCAAAAAGGAACCCACAAACAACCATAAAAAGATAGTAATAGATTGACGGTGGGAACTCAGTAGTCAACCATTACACATCTACCCTGTCTTGGAAAGATTTAGCAGTTACATCATCTTCCCTGCCTTTAAAAAAGTTGAAAGCTCCTAGTTCAAAAGAGTCTAATCTTGTAAACTTCGGGAGATCCTCTTTAGTAAACCCATCCAATTCACTAAATACATCTTGTAATCTCTTGGATCTTGTGGCAACAATCTTAGTATCAACTACTTTCTCAATATTCTCTCTTCTTCTCTGCGCAAAGCACTGGCCATGTATTTATGCACATTTTCATCAGGGATTGGTTCAGGACTAGAATGGTGCGGATTAATATCTGCAACATTAATAATTGGACTTATATCTAAGTCTTTAGGAAAATATAGTATATAGGCGTTCTTATTGATTTTCTTTAGTATTTTACATGGTCCCACTTTTCTAGGTTTCAATTTGTTATAAGTTCCCTAAGAAAAGCTTTCTTTATGCAAATACACATTGACTTGTTCACCCTCTTAATTTACTTTCTCCTTTTGATACAAATACACATCCTTTTTTATATTTTGCATTGGTAGGTTGTATTTTGTGCCTCGCTTGCTGATGTATTTCTTGTCCATGCCTTGCAAATTCCTCCGCATCTTGACTAAACCATTTTCCATTTGAAAGATCAATAAGGTCAAAAACCCCTTTAGGATTTCTTTCCAATGCAACTTGGAAAGGAGACTTACTAGTTCACCTATTTATGCTTGAGTTAAATGAAAACATAGTTGTATCAATGGGTAAATTTCCTAAGGCTAGCATATTAGATCATAAACGTAAAAACCCAAAGAAGCTATCAAGTACAAAGAAAACTAAAACAAGAATGATTATACCTGTCACTCGTTGAAACTTCCATGATTCATCTTCATAGCACCTTATAACTTGATTGTTGCCCTTAGATCAAATGTGTAAGAAATTTGATAACAAAGACCATGACAAAGTCCTAAACAGGATTTGAAGGATTTCAAGTGACTATAAAAACTATGACTATGACAAATGACAAAATGACTATGCCTACGAAATAAGCACTCAAATGAAATAAGCTAAGTGCATATAAAATCTAAGCATAAATGTAACAGAATAATGAAGTGGTCCCAAGAATGTGAGCAAATTGGCATTTTATAGAAAATGCAATTTTGAATGGACAGACAAGATTGAAAGCTGACAAAGCCTAAAATCAATGAACGAGATTTCATGTGACAATCCCTAATCAGGGTTAGGGAAAAATCATTAAATGAGTGGTCAAAATGTCATTTGATAAAATCAAATCGGTGGTCGAGAATAATGTGACAATTAGTCAAAAAGATAAAGATTTTTGAAAATCAAGAAGATAAAGATTGCTTGATTTGTGAGATTCAAAAAATCAAGAGGATAAGAGTTGAACTAAAAAGTAGATTTGGAAAATCAAGAATTTGCTCAATTACATGATTTCTGGAAGAAGATTAGCATTTTGAATTAAATTAATTCAAAAAATGGATTTTATGTGATAATAAATAATTGATTTTCAGATTATTTACTAAAATGAACTGAGAGTGAAGAATGTAGTATCATTTTAAATAATTTCATTTATTTGAAAATGAGGGAAATGTTAATTTTGGGAATTAAATAATTAAAGATAATTATTTAATTTAGAGGATATGATCAAAAATTAAATAAATTAATAAATTCATTTAATTATGAGAATTAGTGACATATTAAATAAATAAATAAAAATCATTTATTTAATAATTAGGAAGAATAAGTGAACAAAGGTAATTAAATAAATTAATAAATTTATTTAATTGTAAGAAGATAATAGACCCTTAGTGACGTATTGAATAAATAAATATAATTTATCTATTTAATAATCATGAAGAACATAAGATACATGAATTATTTAATTAACAGTCGAATGTAGACCAAGGACATAATTAAATTTCATAATTATGCTAGGACAAACGTGGTAAAATAGAGCTTGCAAGCCTAGGTCATTTTTAAGTGTCTACATTTTGCCCCTCTTTGTCATAATGTAGCATGTCGCATTGTGACAAAGAAAATAAGTTAAAGTCATGCCCCAATGAAGGTATAGAGTATCAATGCCCCCTTGGAAAAAATTTCAAATTTTTGGGCCAATGACGGAAAAATTTGGAAGATGTTCCAATAAGTCAATTTAATGACCAGAAAGACAATGGCGCAGATGGTTTCGGATTTTGACATGTTTAAGGTGGCCAAAAGGATGGCCAAAGTTGGTCAAAAGGGCCTCCAGTAATAACCTAGTTGACAAATGTCATTTTGACTCTATAAATAGGTTGACAAATTGGGAAAAATCAATTCATTTTCACTATTCACCTTAGCAATTTTGAGAGTTTAGAGCAAGGAAAACTTTTGCGAGGATGGTGATTCTAGTGACCGAGCATCATGAGGAGATTGTGCGGACCTTCAGGTTGCCAAAGGGTTTAGAGCCAGTGGTATGTACCCCTAACCCACTTTGTCATTTTCTTGATTTTTGTGCAAAAATAAGGGTTTTAGGGTGAACAACAGATGTGCGGTGACACATATGCATGTGCGAAAGCCGCATGTGATGTCACATTCAGTGCATTTGATGCGTTAGGACACAAGTACAAAGGATAATTAGGCCAGACCAAGGATGTGTGATGCATATGCTTAAAATTTCAACGCATTCATCATATCATGCCACATTTGAAAGATATAATGCCACATATGGCATTTCGCAACGCATTCATGTGTTAGAGAGACACATTCAAATGAAGTTACGCATGTGCTAGAAATCGAGACACAAGTGGCCTGATGTGATGCAAGTTTGGGACATAATGACGCAATTGAGGTGTATAGAGATGCAAATGCTTCTTCGAGATGCATTTGTAGTCAACACAACGTATTTGACTTTGACTTTGACTAGGGCCAATTTTGATGGGTTTTAAATTTTAAATGCTTTTGATGATAATGACGATTTTCCATAAAGTGCTAACACATTATTTGACCTTGTGCAGAGATAGCTAGCGCCCATCTATACAAGCCATCAACTTTTAGGTTCAAATATTAGCTTAGTCAGTGAGAGCGATGATGGTTGATGCAATTGGGCTTGTATTATGTTGCCTATATGCCTATTATTCAGGAAAATAGGTGATTTTTGACTGCATTATGTGAGAGATGGTTTTCAGAGACATGCTCATTCCATTTGTTGATGGGGGAGGCCACAGTTATGGTTTAGGACGTCTACCATATTCTATGTTTTCCCATCCAAGGAGAGAGGATCATTTACAACCCTCGGCATGGCTATCAAACCTTTACTTCTTACTATCAGGATGAGGGTGTAGGACTTGGCATTGAGGGATATGAGATCCGCTGGGAGTTTATGGTAGAGCATTTTGGCCGGTTTGATGCATTCTTCAAGACATTGATGGGTGGGATACTAATTCTTAGTGACATTGAGGAGAGCCTTTCTTAGGGACATGCTCACTACATTTGATTTCATTTTTTAGAATTTATGTTATAAAACATTATGTATAGACTATTGAGCCTACGAGCTCTATTTTTCGTGGGTATCTCTTGACTTTATCCTGTGGCATTATATATTTTTGAGATGATGCTATGTAATGCGGTTTTGATGCGACCTTCATGTGTGTTATGGGATGTTATTTGATCATTGCATTATGATATATGTGATGTGATGTCTATATGAATTATGCATTTATGATGGATGATGGTATTATTTATATGTCTTGTCATGATAATGCCATGTTTAGTTGTATGTCATGCTGATGTTATGTCATGGATGATGATGATATGCATAATGTATTTATTTGAATGGATTCCATGTTTATGATTAATGTTAATGTATGACCATGTAATGAAACATATATGTTTTAATGCTATGGATGATGTATGTATGGAATAATGCAATGTCTATATGATTATGTATGCACTTATGTTTTTGTATGTCACAGGATATCATTGTGAGATGGACGAGAGAAGATGACCAAACCAAAGGAGATGCATGTTAGTTCCTAGACCAAATCCTTCAAAACCTTACCATAGGACTTTAATATTTATTGCTCTTAATCATCATTGGGAAGATTGTTGTAATGGCCAACAAACACCATGATATGACATAGATCAAGGTGTACAAGCTCGTACCATCACATAAGACAAGTAGTCACATACAAGGATGATCATGACTCATACTAAGAGTGCAGTTGCCCCTAGTCTTTTTGTCATAACCAACCAAAGGAGAAAAAGACAAGTAGGACAAGTCATGAAACGTTGTTGCTTCTCTAAATCCTATTTCTAGGACATCCTTGAGAAACTAGCAACATGATTACCAAAATTAAAAAATAACACCATTATCATGATACGTCGTTGTTTTTCTAAATCCCATAGTTAGGACATCGCTGAGAAACTAGTAACATGTGTGTCAAAATAATAATGTCATGATACGTTGCTGCTTCTCTAAATCTTGTTGTTAGAATCTCGCTAAAAAACTAGTAACATGATGAAAAATCAAAAGACAATATAAGACAATCATGATACGTCACTGCTTTTCTAAATCCTGTTGTCAAGATCTCACTAAAAAACTAATAATATGATGAAAAAAATATAAAAGACAAGTGCAAAGTGTTTGCCAAGTGTGTCTGGATGCCGAGTGTCTTAATGTCAAGATTTCAAGTTTAATCATGTCAAGATGCTAGGGTGTCAAGGTTTTGATGATGCCGAGATGATGAATGTTGAAGATTGCCAAATTCAGGAAGGACACATCCTGAATAATGTTGATGTCAAGAGGATTGATCCATAAATGTCAAAAGGGATTCCTCAAAGTGATAGTGACAGTGATAATTCCTAGGAAGGACACATCCTAAAGGACAAATGACATATTTTGTTCTTCAGAAGGACACATTTGAAAGAATACTGATTTTGAGGGGAGTGATCCTTAAATGTCAAGAGGATCCCTCAAAAATGTTGGATAACAGTGACGATGCCTAGGAAGGACACATCCTAAGGCATAAATTACTGAGGGTATTCTTCAGAATGACTCATCTAAAAGATAACCAAGAGTTGAAAGTTTGACCGGTTGTGAGAATTTAGCTTGTTTTGACCAAGTTTGACTAGCATTTGACTGAGTTTGACCTATATTAACCATATGTTGATATTGATATGCTGGTGTGATTGTCATGTTGAATAAGTGATCACCATAATTCATTTTAATGATTTTTTTTTACTTATAGACTTTTGGCATGTGTGCTAGTGTAGTGCCATGAACCCTAATGGACTGACCTAGTGTGGCCTTGAGGGCTCATCGATAGATGGCCTTGCCTACGTCATACACTCAAAGACCTTGTAGTTCGACATGACCAATGACTTTGTCTTGATGACCAAAGATTGAATCATGATTTTTTCTTGACACACCTAAAAGGACTAAGCTAATGTCTCAGGGACTCAAAATTGAGTCTTTCCTATGTAGCGAATGCACAGAGACAACGTAGTTCAGACAAATGATAAAGACTGACTAATCTTGATGGACTTGACAATAAAATATTTGTTTGTTTTTTTTTTGTAAACATTTTTACTTTGTTGGGGTTTCCTCACGGTGTTTTTCAATTTTTAAGGTCTTTCTTCAGGATGTTTTGCAATGTTTTTTTTCCCTTTTTTTAGGACGTTTTATAATGTTTTTTGTATTTTTTTTACAAGAATTTTTATGATGTTTTTGTATTTTTTTTCAGGACTTTTTATGATGTTTTTGTCTTTTTTTCAGGACATTTTGTGATGTTTTTGTCTTTTTCTTCAAGACATTTTGTGATGTTTTTGTCTTTTTTAAGAACTTTTTGTGATTTCCCAGACCATGTGTGATACCCACTATAGTCACTTGATAAAAAAATTTCCCCTTGTCGAGTCCAAGATTTAGCCAATTTTAAAGGACATGAAAAGGGATATGTATGCAATGTCGGATGGACAGTATGCAGGAATTGATGTCAATCATTTTTCAACCATGAGAGATAGGGTATGATGTCATTTTAGGTGTCACGGTGGTGACAAAAAATGTACCTCATCCTTGGTGAAGACAGATAAAGTGATAGTAGATGGTAGAGCAATGATTGACTACGCATGGCGCCTGTTTTCCAATTTTTCACCATAGTACTTGTCCAGGGTGCCTATTTGCTAGGTTTTTACCATTGGATGAATTATTTCTCTTTACTATTTTTTTCATTTTCAATTTTTTTGTATTTTTTTAAGGTTTTTGACTTGACTTTCTGATGCTATGCATAAAACTTGCGGAGATGTAGACTATTGATGGAATCTATCAATTTTTCACCATATGGGGCAGCCAATTGATACGCTCCAAAACCAAAAGAAGATATGATGGCATAAGGACCCAACTAGTTTGGTTCAAACTTGCCTGGCTTTTCTCTGTCTACCTAGTTCTTAGGGTTCTACATGAGGACTAAGTCACCAATGTCGAACTTCCTGACCATGACTCTTGTTGTAACTACGACAGAGACAGTTCTGATATGCTTGTAGATGGTTCAGGGAATTTTTCCTTCTTTCCTCTAACATCTCTAGCTCGTGTAAGCGTGACTATACTCCTCATCATCAGTTAGACCCTTTAAGGAGACTTGTAAGGAAGGAATTTCAACCTTGATGGGCAAGACAGCCTCAACTCCAAAGACCAGGGCGAATGGAGTGGCTCTTGTGGGTGTACAAATACTAGTTCGATAAGCCCACAGAGCTAGGTTGAGTTGAATATCCCAGTCGCAACCAGCATCATTAATAGTTTTTTCATAATTTTAACAATGGTTTTATTTCATGCCTCAACTTGATTGTTTCCTTGTGGGTAATATGGAGAGGAAAAATGATGTTGGATGTTATATTGCTCTCATAACTCACGAACGTCTATTTTCAGTGATGATGGATTGTAGAAGACCATACTGAAAAATGATGTAGTGAAGAATAAATTTGGATATTTGTTTTCTGGTTATGTACGCCAGGGGATGGCTTCGATCCACTTTGTAAAATACTTAGTGGCGGTTATGATGAATTTTTGGCCATTAGACGAGGTAGGGTGGATCTTACCCATGAGGTCAAGTCCCCATTGTGCAAAGGGCCAAGGAGAAGTGATCGGTTGAAGTTCCTACACTGGAGCATGAATCAAATCACTATGAATCTGGCATTGGCAACAAGTATTGACATATTCTAGTGCATCTTTCTCGATGGTTGGCCAATAGTACCCAAGCCTCATTATCTTCTTGGCCAGAGTAGGACCACTCGAATGAGACTCAAATATACCCTCATGTACTTCGTGTAAGGTTATGTGTGCTTCGTTGGTGTCGAGACATCTAAGGAGGGTGTTTTCAAAGCTATGGCGGTAAAGGGTGTCTCTAACGATGGCATATCTTGCAGCTTTTGCGGATAAAGGACTTCCTCTAGTTATTGGAAATGTTAGGGGGAAGAGTTTGGGACTTAAGGTAGTCGTGAATGTATTTGTACTAGGGAGAATCAGGCCCAACAAGTTCGCAGACCATCTTTGATTCTGAAATGTCACAAATGTGTTACAGTTCTCACATGCGGCTCTAGAAATGGCAAATGTGGTTTAGTTTTTCAAATGAGGTTTGGTATTTCAGATGTGGCTTTATAAAAGGTGAATGTGTTGCAAGATAGGAAAATGTGGTGTTTGGATCAGCAAATGCATTGCAAGATAGGAAAATGTGGTGTTTGGATCAGCAAATGCATTGGAAGAGAGGAAAATGCGGTGTTTGGATCAACAAATGTGTTGCATCAGAGAAAATGTGTTGCAAAGATTATCAAATACAATGTGATAGAGCAATTTTGGTTTAATAGATGTGGTTCAAAATGTAATAAAAATGTAAAAAAATTTATGATTGTGGTGAAAAATCCAAATTGTAGAAAGTTTGACAATTTGTTTCTAGATGTTTGGGTGTTTTTTTGTTTTGTTTAAGTAACCAGCAAACACTTTTCAAGCATGATGTTTTGAAAAGTAAACAAGCACACAAGAGAACAAGTATGATCCTATGGCTAAGTGAGGACAGTATTCGCTAGACTCCACATGGATTTCCCTAGCCACATATCAGTAGCATGTGAATCTAGAAGCTTGGTTGCATAGGCTCCCCCTTACAGTGCACTCTCTTCTTAGGCCAACCAAGCTTCCAACCCCTATGAAACTCCCATGGCAGATTGATCACCTCTACTAAATACTGCAAAGATGTGGAAGGCTTCACACTGATCGGCGATGTACTAGCAAATAGAAGGTTTTGGGATTACTACACAAGAGTTTTTAATTTGTGACCCCCATTCGAGTGGCCATACATGGGGTGCAAGATGAAGCTTTGTTTAGGAGGCACTCCGGCATGAAGAGGTTAATCACAACAGGGTTTTGGGGAGTACTACTTGGTCCGTATGACACATCTGCACTTGTAATCTTAGGTTTTCCCTTCGGATTCACATTTATATACTGGTCAGGGGTAGCTTGGCTTTAGCTCCGTTGCTGTCTTGAGTTGCATTGGGGTGATGAAATCCCCAGGTAGGCCCAATTTCTAGAGGCAATAATCATTTCTCTTACACCCAGGATCGCATTACAGTGCAAGGGGAGAGGATACTTCAGTTATTGCATCAGGGTTACTAAAGGACAAAGTGGGTCTAGCTTTCTGATCACCTAGTTTGCACAAGGTGAGAGCATGTTCGCCTACCACTTTCAAACAAAATCAAACAAAATGAAAGACATTTTCATTTTAAGTGCACCAAAAATAAATGTGTTATAATTAAAAATAAATAAGCACAATGTTTAAAAGTGATTCTTGGACACTTGAATCTATAAAAGTGCAAGTTAGGAGTTTTATCAACTAATGTTGGACCCATGAAACATAACCACCACACACTACAAACAAATATTAGTACCCCGAAAGACCTATGCTACTTAGAATGTAGAAGAAAACCAGAATGCCAAACAAAAAAGAACAACAAATAGAAAAACCCAAATGCAAAAGGAAGAATAAGTTACCAGGAAAATGCATCTCCATCCCACATTCTGGTCTAACAGGCAGATGCATCGATTGAATCTTCAAATGCATCTCATTTATGTCAAATGTGGTGTTACGTACTGCGATTGCGGTTCACTAGAGCGAATGTGGTGTTGTGTCTTTCAAATGTGTTGCAGCACAGCATATGCGGCTTGGGAAATCATGAATGTTTTGTTCCGTACCTGTACCTGCAAAAATGATAGAAAACAAAAAACATACAGAAAACAGAAACTAAAGCAATCAAGTTCACCAATGTATCAATGGGTAAATTTCCTAAGGTTAGCAAATTAGATCATAAACATAAAAACCCAAAGAAGTTATCAAGTACAAAGAAAACTAAAACAAGAATGATTATATCTGTCACTTGTTGAAGCTTCCATGATTCACCTTCATAGCACCTTCTAACTTGTTGATTGTTGCCCTCAGATCAAATGTCTAAGTAATTTGATAACAAAGACCATGACAAAGTATTAAACAAGCTTTGAAGGATTTGAAGTGACTATAAAGACTATGATTATGACAAATGATAAAATGAATATGCCTACAAAATAAGTACTCAAATGAAATAAGCTAAGTGTGTGTAGAATCTAAACATAAACATGATAGAATAATGAAGTGGTCCCAAGAATGTGATCAAATTAGCATTTTATAGAAAATGCAATTTTGAACGGATGGATGAGATTGAAAGATGACAAAGCCTGAAATCAGTGGAAAAGATTTCATGTGACAATCCCAAGTTAGGGTTATGGAAAAATTATTAAATGAGTGGTCAAGATGTCATTTGATAAAATCAAATCAGCTGTCGAGAATAAATGTGACAATTAGTCAAAAAGATAAAGATTTTCAAAAATCAAGAAGATAAAGATTGCTTGATTTGTGAGATTCAAAAAATCAAGAGGATAAGAGTTGAACTGAAAAGATGATTTGGAAAATCAAGAATTTGCTCAATTACTTGATTTTTGGAAGAAGATTATGGTATGTGTAGGATCATGATGGGCCAAAAACTGGCAATATGATGGGTATGTGGCTGATGACTTTTTTTTACCCAAAATTAATGAAACAAAAAGGGGTTTTAAAGGAGATTCTTAGCTTTCCACCAATATAAATTATGCTTTAATTTGAATTTAATAAGAAATTATTATTTATTTTCTATTCAAATTACTTACTAAAGTCCTAATTGATAGTCAAGTTGAAAAATATTTATAGCTTTCAAACAAAGATCACATTTTTGAATATAAAACATGTGCCACATTCTATGTTTCACATACCATAGGATTAAAAAAAATGAATTTCATGAAGTTTTGACCAAGTTAGTGGTTAGACATATGAATTTTTATATTTTTTAAAATGTTGTAATAAAATATCCATAATAAATTATTTACTTGGAAAAAAATTATGAAAAAATATGCATCACATTAGGCATGAGTCCTCTATTTATATATAAAATCTTATAAAAAATATTATCATTTTATTGTGGTTAGGTGGGTATTTACACCTTACTTTTATTTTTTCCCTAAAATTTAAGTACCTAACATTGAAATTTCAAATTTTCACCAAATAGATTTTTTATTTTTTTAAACAAACTTAGTAGTTTACAAACTACATTCAATTTTCTATAGATTCTATTCTTACATATTTCTGAAATAATATAGATAACTTATTCAAATTTTTACGTCAAGTTTCCTAACTCTCATTTTTTTATTTTTTTTGCCACTTAAGGGCCTAGTTTTTCCATGATGATCCTGCACATACCCATTACCATTTTGAATTAAATTAATTCAAAATATGGATTTTATGTGATAATAAATAATCGCTTTTTAGATTATTTACTAAAATGAACTGAGAGTGAAGAATGTGGTATCATTTTAAATAATTACATTTATTTAAAAATGAGGGAAATGTTGACTTTGGGAATTAAATAATTAAAGATAATTATTTAATTTAGAGGATATGATCAATAATTAAATAAATTAATAAATTCATTTAATTGTGAAAATTAGTGACATATTAAATAAATAAATAAAATTCATTTATTTAATAATCAAGAGGAATAAATGAATAAAGGTAATTAAATAAATTAATAAATTTATTTAATTGTAAGAAGATAATAGACCCTTAGTGACGTATTGAATAAATAAATAAAATTTATTTATTTAATAATCATGATGAACATAAGAGACATGAATTATTTAATTAACGGTCGAATGTGGACTAAGGACATAATTAAATGTCATAATTATGCTAGGACAAACGTGGTAAAATAGAGTTTGTAGGCCTAGGTCATTTTTAAGTCTCTACAATAGCATATGATAAAACCAAATCCCACTATCGTAGATTTTCACCAACTAGGCATCGAAGAAAATTTCCCAAACTCTTATTAACCACTTTGGTTTGTCTATATGTTTTTGGATGATAGGTTGAACTATAATACAATTTAGTATCAAGATTTTTCCACAACATCCTCCAAAAGTTACTTAAAAATTTTGTATCCCAATCACTAGTAATAGTGTTGGGCAATCCATGCAGATCTGTGAACAATTTCGTTAAAAAATAAATTAGCAACCTTACTTGCACCTATATTATTTTTGCATGGAATGAAGTGGGCTATCTTTGAAAATCGATCCACAACAACAAAAATGGAATCATTTCCTTGTTGTGTGTGATACAAAACCTTTATAAATCCACCTCTAGAAACTTGAAAAAGTCTACAAGTAAGAAAAAAATTATTCACTTCCTTCCTTAGTTGAGGCTAAAAAAAATTCTCACTTACTAGGCTATAAGTCTTGTCCCTTTAGAAGTGTCCCCCTAGGCCATTTGAATGCATTTCAAGAATCAGTTTTTCCCTTTTAGACCTAAGGGGAATACAAAACATCTTCAAAATAAAAATTTATTTTCCAATAATTAGTCTTCAAACAATTGACTCCTTGCATCGACAAAACTATTGAGAACAACAATCACTTCACCGAAATAGGGATCTTTTACTTATTCTCATTTCATTTCCTCATTTAACCCAATAATCTCATTGGTCAATGAAGTAAGTAGTTTCTTCAACTCAACACATTAGCTACGACATTAAAAAAAACTAATGCATTCTCATATATTCACATTTTATCTTTATCCTCATCAATTATTCTACTTATGGTAATTAATTATTTAACAAACAATCACACCCTATGTGCAATGGGTATGCGAAAGAGGTGTGGAAGGTCAATTTAGAAAAAAAAATCATTTTTTTGCAAATATTTGTGCAGTATATGAGGAAAATTGGTAGTCCATTTAACAAATTATGTTGTTTGTGCAACAAAGGTCTCAATGGATAAGTGGTAGAATCAAATCGGATATGCATCCACTTACAAGAATCCAAACATAATCGAAAAAAAACCATTGAATCAAGAAGGTAATCAAACTCCATTACCAATAGGCTCATGCTATGTTTACAATAGGAAGAGAGGGACACAAAGAGAGAGAGAGGGGTGAGGATATATAGATAGGGAATATAAATAGATAGAAAGATACAAATAGAGATGGAGATGGAGATATAGTTGAAGAAGGAGAGGGAGAGATAAAGAGAGTAAGGAGAGACTAGGGATAGATAGAGATGGAAAAGATCAATATACAAAGGACAAAGACAATGAGAGAGGGAGAGATAGAAAAATAGAGATAGAGATAGGATATGTTATATACAGAGGGAGAGGTATAGGGATAGAAAGAGATGGAGAGGTAATGAGATAGAGATAGAGGGACCATATACAGAAGAAGAAATATTGACAGTTATAGATAGAGGAGGAAAAGAGATCTAGATATAGAGGTTTAGGAAGAGGGAGATGGAGAGAAAGAGAGAGATACATGTATGGATAGAGAGATGGAAATATGTCAAAACAAAGAGGGAGAAAGGAAGATAGTGGTAGAGATGAAGATAGAGGGAGAGATAAAGATAGAGATAGGGAGATAGAGAGGAAGAGAAAAGGAGATATAGAGGAAGAGGGAGAGGGAATGATAGATACAAATATATAGATGGTGAGATAAAGTGATCGATATATAAGGAGATATAGATAGAGGGGACGAGAGAGAGAGAGACAAAGAGACAAAAAATTAGTTAGACAAAAAAGAGAAGTAGAGGTAAAAAAATAGAGAGGGAGAGAGGGAGAGAGTGAGAAAAAAAGAGGAGGAAGATAGATAGAGGGAGAGAGAAAGAGTAATAGATAGAGATAGATGGGAAGAGAAAGAGATGTATGGAAATAGAAAGGGAGAAAGAGGTAGATATAGATAGATAGATAGTGGGGATAGGTAGGGAGAGAGGGAGGGAGAGATGGGGAGAGGTAGAGAGAGAGGGAGATATGTGGAGAGATAGAGAGGGGGAGGGAGAGAGAAGACGAGGGAGAGGGAGAGAGATAGATAGAGGAGGGTAAGATAGAGAAAATGAGGAGAGATATGTAGAAAGGTATAGAGAAAAGGAGGAGACTGGTCTAGGAGCACCTTAGGTTTAGTAGGTTAAGTGCAAGTTGTGATTTTGGTTTTCTTATGTTGGTTTTATGTAATAAGGTCATCTAAGACCATGTTGGGTGTGTTAGAGTCCATATTAGGTTGTTATGATTGTTGGTAGGTCAAGTTTCTTAAAGTTGTCAATTTTGCAAAATGTTGTCAATGTGGCAAATGTTGCAAAACATGGAATATGAAAAGACACAAATGTAAATGAAGGAATTAGAATGGTTGTGTTGTGTGGTCTCACAACACTCAGCAAGATTGAAAGACTTGAAAATCTAAGTGAAAATAACTCTTATGGTATGAGCTAGCAAATTGAAAGATCACTGTAAGTGGAAAGCAAAGATAAATCTTTAATCAAAGAGTAAATAATATAAGTGTTTCATGTAGCAGATTTCAGGAACCGAAATTTTTTGAAAAGGAATAAGGTAATGTGAATTTGAATGGAAGGCTCTGGTCTGATATTTTTACACTAGTAATATGGAAGTCCGGTGAAATCGAACTCCAGGAAAGTTCATGGGTAAAGTTGAATATCGGGTACCAGATACCGGGTTGCAATGTGAAGTAAAATTTTAGAATTTTTGAAGTTGTATAATGATCCAAATAGTCTCGTGTCCAATATAATCATATGAGGATTTATAATATGCTATAAATCATTTTATTTATGAGAATTTTGTACTAACATTTCAATAATGGTTTTATATACATGAGAATTTATAAATGTTTTCTTTCTTTAAAAGGGATTTAATGTGTGGAATTTGTGATTGTAGGAGATACAGGTTGCGATGCAAAGTTCGGGTATGGATGGTTAGGAACATTTGAAGCATGGATAGAATTACATTCAAGTTGGTTTTCTTATTTTGGGAGATTATAATGAAGACGGATTTTAGTCCATCGGAATACTAGAGACCCCGGTATTCCACATACGGTGAAAACAAATGTCAATCTATGGGAGAACCCATTCTTGAAAGTAGCAAATCCGAAGCCAAGTGAAGTGTGGGGACCAAATTTCCCCTTTTTCATTTTGAATGTATGGAAATCTCCTACACACTATCTCGATTCAAGTTATTATCTTGGTGATAATTAAAGATTAACACCCGAAGAGCTTCAACGAGTAATTGGACTTGACTTCCATTGACTTCAGTTGCAATTCTCCTATTGGTCACTACATTCCACGTGCCTTGATGTGATTGGTGCCTTGGATTTCCTCTCATGTATTTGTCTTATTCTATCTGAGCATTGTGTTCTAGAAAAAACCAAAGGATCCCCTTTTTAATTTTAAGTTTAGAATTTGTGGATGTTAGAGAAGCATAAAATTTTTCAATTTTTGTTCTTTTTGTTCTGGTTTTCTAAATCATTCCGGTGTAAAACTTTGTATGCACATAGACATTGATTAATATCAAATCCAATTAGATAGCTCCCTATCTCATGAATCTTTTGTAGCTACTTTTGTTAGTTTAGTCGAACAAGATTGTATGCTATACCATTTAATGGTGCATACAAAACCTACTCGGTGTCCAGAAATGAAACCCTCTCTTTAAAATATTGCACCATTTTATATGTAGTGATGAAGCAATCTGGTGAAATATAAAGAAGTTTGTTTTGTTTTAGTTGATTCTTTGGGGAATGCATGGAGAATATCCGGGAGAAACTTTTAATTTTTAGTATTTTTTATGATTTATTTTAGAGTAGATGTTTAAATTCTTGAAAATGTTCCAAAAAATCAAATGAATGGATGGAAGTTTATTGAAAATATTTCATTTACAATGAAATTGTTGAATGCTTAATGCTTAATATATTGAATTAATAGCAAAGAATTGTGATGTTCATGGAATATTATTGCAAATCTTTCAATTTCATGATACTTTTCTTTATGATCCAATTGAAAGTTTATTGCCTAAAATATTTAATTCTAAATAATTATGGTCCCTTTGAGATTAACAACAATATCACATCAAACCCGAGAGTGGCCCTAGTGCAATCATGACTTGGTTATCAGAGACTTGGGATTGAACTGAAGCCAATATTTTCCTATTATAGTAGAATTCCTCTTTAGGTTGTCTTTGTTCCATATCTTTCAAGAAGGATAGGCTCTTTGCGGTCTTGCCTGTGAATAATTTATTCACCCTGTTTGTTGTGATTTAAATCATTGTCAATAGGAACTAGTGCTAGAAGGAGGGCCTATTGTTGTCATTTTTGGCTTTGTTAAGTTTTAAACTAGATTTTTGTAGAGTCACTAGATCTGGTTATCCTCATGTGACTTTAGTCGAGCTTAGTGGTCGAATGTCATATAGACCTTAAAATTTTGGAATTTTAATTGCAAGTTTAGAGAATCCAACTATTGTTGTACCACCACCCCCCATAGTGATGGCACTCTTTAACGTGGAGTCACCAATTCAATTTGTTTTATACAATGATTTACTGAAAAATCTTGACAAGTTGTGTCCTAAATACTATTTCCATAAAGATGTGGAAGAACACATTAGTATCTTTAAGGATACATGCTTTAGAGTGAGGATTCAACATGATGATGTTGTATGTAGGTTGCTCCCATACACCTTAAGTGATGAAGTATATGAATGGTATATCAACCTACCTCATAATTCTATCAGATCATGGTAGGATATGGAAACTCAATTCTTAGCTAGATTTAGAACATTGACTAACCCTGCTTTGTTATATCATCAATTCACTCAAATCAAGAGGTTTGAAGGAGAATCTATAACTACTTTTAATGATAGGTTTCAGAAGGCTTATTCTATATTGTAAGCACCTTACATAGTAGATAATTTTTTTGCTATCATATTTTATTATACAATAGTAGATCCTTTAACTGCTATGCTTGTAAAGCAATGGGAAAATCTTCCTACTACTTTACTAGAAGCCTATGTTGAAGCTGTGAGTGTAAATTTAAAAATGAAACATCTTGGAAATGGATTGTCCACAAATGGTAGAAATTGATTAATTAATTACCCTACCCCAAACGTAAATGGAGTCCCTCTAGTTCATCCTATAGCTCCTAATGTTTATCCTTTAGTGGTCCAAAATGGGACATTTCCTAAGAATACTTTCTTTCAACTAGGAAATAGTCAAGCTTTAGCCCCTCACCCTGGTCGAACTATTATGGAGCTAAGTCCCAACGGAAATTCTTTTTTTCTCGCAAACTCAAGAAAATCAAAATAATAAGATTTCAAAGGAAAAAGAAGACATGAAAGAAGTTACTGCTCAACCCAAAAGATTAACCAGAGAGGTTACACAATTAAGAAATAAAAATTTCTATGCTCAAAATAATTTCCAAAATTCACAAAATCTTATGTATAATTCTCCTAAGCCACCTAGACTTTGGAATGCATGACCTAATAATGGAGGAGTTTGAACACCTTTAGATAATACTTATCCTACTAATGAAAAATCCACATCAAAAGTGAATTTAGCTGATCTTGCGATGAACAATTGGTGTAGAACTCATAATACAAATGCTCATGCTAAAGTAAATTGTTCACAATTTAAAACTGCTTCAGACATTTTTTTAGCTGCTACACACTATAATGAACATTGTGACTCTAATCCTCCTAAGGGAAATGAGTTAGTCCCAGTAGGATATGACTCTACTTTAGTCCTTGAAAGTTATGAACATTTCAAACCACATGCTATTATCACAGTTCATGTTCATGAATATGAGGGAGATAATTCAACTATGACTCTGGAAACATATACTTTTCCCTATCAAGATGAAAATGAACCTGAAGAAGAAATTGATGAAATTCATGTCTTTCAACAACATCAAAAAGGACATAATTATAACACGGGGAATAACACTAATAGTGGAGGTAAATTTAATGGGCCATTAACAACGTCTATCCCACCTAATAACTTCAATACTCCACCTAATGATAAATCAAGCAATAACCCAAGGTTACCCAAGGTAACCTCTCATTACAATTCATCAAATGCTTCAAAAGGTGAAAAGATAGATTCCATTAACCAAAATAATTTGACTAATTATTTAGCGGAAGAAATTAAAAAGTTAAAGATTAGCCTTTCTCTATCAAAATTGCTCAAAACACCTATGATTAAGAAAGCTTTCTTAAATACTCTAGAATATTTTCTAAAAGAAGGCAAGGTTAAAGACATTCATGTGAAAGATAGTCAGGATAAAATGAAAGATATGAACATTATTCCCATAGCAGATGCGCAAGTAGCCTTTTACAAAGGAAAATTGGAGTCTCCACCATTTTTACTCACTTTGAGAATATTCGATAAAAATATTCATAATTGTTTAGTAGACTTTGGAGCATCTACTAATGTTATGCCTTTATCAATATGTCCAATGCTAGGTTTATCATCGGCAAGCTCTTTAAAGAAATTCACTCAGCTTGATAAAATAAAAACTATAAATGTAGTCAGAGATTTGACTAATATCCACATGCAATTAGCCTTAGACCCTAGAATCCAATATTATATAGACATTCAAGTTGTTGAGATACCTGGAACTTATGGTATGCTTTGGAGCAGAGAGTGGTCTAAAACCTTGAATGGATATATGGGTACTGATTTCTCACATATGTGGTTACCATGGAAGGGATTTCCTAACCAAATTAGAATTGAAAGAGAACTGCGCATGAAATATATGATCACTAATTATAATTAAGAAAATGAAGTTCTATACATTGATGTAGAACTAGGAGTTTACAAAATACAAAGTTCAAGAGGTTAAATAGAAGAAGTATTTACTGTGATGCTAAGAAACCCAATCAATTGACTCCTGGAATAAATGTTTTAATTGAATCAAATTATGATTCTTCTAAAAAAGAGAATAGTCCTTATGATAAATTTGAGAAGAATATTATTGCAAAAGCTCAGGAGAGCGATAAAATTAGAATTTCACTAAAAAATTTGTTGTTGCAGGATTGGTGCAAGTTACATAATGTTGCACACTCAGAAAATATTTGTATTATGTTTCTAGAGATAATTCACACAATTGAGAACCAGTATTATCTAGAATATGATAAGGTCAAAGGATCTGAATTAGAACTGCATAAAGACATAATTCAAGTCATACAAATTGAAATGAGTAATTCAACGATATCAAAAAATGGTAAGATACAAGCTACAGATGATCAAGCCTAGATCCTCAAATTTGATGGAACTAAATCAAAACAAGGAACTAGAATCAAATTTGAACTTATCATTCCACAAGGTAAATATTTTCTTGTTGCATATCGATTCCAATTTCAATGTACTAACAATGTGGCAGAATATGAAGCCCTTATGTACATGTCATAATCCTTACAATTAAGAAGTCAAAATCCTCAAAGTGTTCGATGATTTAGAATTAGTGGTTAAATAAGTTTGAAAGTAGTACATCTGCCACTACAAGTGATTGTCCAATTATTGACATGAAGTATGGGATTTAATAGAAGATTTTGACACATTTAACATTACTCATATCCCTAAAATATTTAATCAAAGAGCTGATGCTTTGGCTACTACTACCAATACTCTAGAGCCTTTAGATGCCCCTGATTTGAATAAATTTACAATCGAGTTGGTGTAGCTACCTTCATTTCTTGATAATGTTACTAATTTATAGGTATTTGAGGATGAGTAACATATATTAGAGTTCATCACTAATTCTGGTATTTTTAAAACACAAGTAATCAAAGAGATAGATCACCTTGACGATGAAATTAAAGATGAAGAATTAACTCAAGCTAGAGATAATAACATTCTAAAAGGAATAATTGAGTTAGAATGATTATTCAACATGGATTAGATAGTCAAATATAAATATTTTCCCCAAAGCGATGGAGGACAATCTGAATTGTACAATTTGCATACCCAAGAAGATCCTAAGAATGTTCTCATAGGAAAGGTTTGTACTAAAGAAGAGAAACTAAATATTGCTTAGGAACTTAAAGATTATTGGAAGGTTATAGCTTAGACATACAAAGATTTGAAGACTTGTGATACTTCCATCATTACACATATGATACCATTGAAGCTTGATGCAAAGCCTTTCCAGTAGAAACAACGACCATTAAATGCACTCTTAGAACAATTGATTCAAAAAGAAGTCCAAAACCTTTTATCAACTAAAATAATTTTTCCTATTAGACATTCTACTTTGGTGGAAAACTTGGTCCTCTTAAGAAAGAAAAATGGAGATATATGACTTTGTGTAGATTTCTAGAATTTCAATAAGGCATCTGAGAAAAATAATTATCCACCACCCTCACTCGAAGTACTAAAAATAGTTAACAGCTCATAGATGATGTCCTTTTTGGATGGATTCTCTATATATAACCAAGTAATGGTTTCAAGGGAAGATCAGATGAAAACAAATTTCACCATGAAGTGGGGAACTTTTTCTTACAGAAGGATGTCATTCAGATTGATAAATGCAGGAGCTACATTCTAAAGAGCCATGGACTATGCTTTTCATCAATTGATAGGAAAATGCATTATTATCTAAATGGATGACCTTACAATATTTTCAAAAGATAGAAGAGATCATGTTCGAGATCTCAAAGTGATATTACATAAGTGTGAAACTTATAGAGTTTCACTAAATCCTAAAAAGTGTATTTTTGGGGTAACTGAAGGTAAGTTACTGGGACACATCATTTCTGAACAAGGTATTTCGATAGACCCAGATAAAGTTAGTGCATTGCTCAAGCTACAACCCCCGAGAAGCAAAGAAGAATTGAAGCCATATTTCAGTAAGATTAATTTTGTTTGAAAGTTTATTACTAGATTTGTTGAAATAGTGAAACAAGTCAATGATATGTTAAAGAAAGATGCCAAAATAGAGTGGACAAACGAAGCTAAGATCACCTTCAAGACTATAAAGACTATAATCACATAAGTGTCGATATTGGTAAGTCAAGATTATGTTAAACTTTCTTACATTTATTCTTTTGCTTTTGGTCACACTTGTGCAATAGTATTAACACATAAAGGCAAAAATAAAGAAGAGAAACCAATTTATTTTATGAGTGCTCCATTCAAAGAAGTAGAGCTGAGATATACAAATATTGAAAAATAAGCCTTTTCTTTGGTCAAAGCAGTATGCAAGTTTAGACATTACATCCTAAGGAGTATAGTCAAAGCTATTGTTCCAAATTTTGCAGTCAAAATGTTGTTAACATAGAGTGAGCTCAGAGATAAAAGAGTCAAATGGTTCACAATCCTACAAGAATTTTATCTATAAATCATGCCCATGAGATTGGTTTAGGGACAAGCTTTAGTCAAATATATTGCATAAATAGATCCACAAATTTCAAGTCAACAATATACTTTGGATGTAGAATACCAAGAAGACTGGTATTCAGATATATGGCATTATCTGGTTAGTCATACTTGCCCTGATCATATGCAAAGAAATTAATGAAGATCCCTTAAGATAAAATAAAAAAGTTACATGATCATAGGAGGAGCTCTATTTAAAATAAACCATGAAGGAATCTATTTAAGATGTTTGAATAGAATTTAAGCAAATAAAGTGTTACAAGAATTACACGATAAGTTTGGAACAACTCATGGAGCACCTTTAGCTACTGCATACCTCAGTCTTTGAGTTGGTTACTACTAGCCAATAATTTTCAAAGACACATATGAACATTTGAAACACTACTATACATGTCAAATTGTGTCAAATAAAGGAATATTCAATGCTCAACCACTATAGCCAGTGATGGAGATGCATCCCTTTTCATAATGGGGGCTAATTTTTTTTGGAATCATTATTCCTCCATCATCTACAAGCCATAGATTTATATTAACTACTACAAGTTACTGCACTAGATGGACAGAGGTGTGTCCCAACAAACAATGTACTATAGAAGTGGTCATCAAGTTCTTAGAAGAGAATATCATCACTAGGTTTGGAGTACCATATGCATTGGGAAATTGATTAGCTGAATCATCACATAAAAATCTGCTAGATATAATTAAAAAAATGATTGAAAAGAACCCTAGGAAATGACATTCTTTTCTAAAAATTTCCCTTTGGGTAGATCATACCAAGATGAAGTTGCATTAGGGAAATCTCCTTATCATTTAGTCTATGGGGTAGATCCTATACTACTAATAAATTTTAAAATCCCTACTCAGCAATTTGCAGAGGACTATATTGGTGTAGATAACCAAACAAAAGCCCAATTGTTGCAACTGATGCATTTAGATGAAAAACGTATTTGACTTATAGATCATTTTGCTAGGCATCAATCTATGGTAAAAAGATGGTTTGATAAAAGAGCTAGATTAAACACTTTTAGAATATCTAACTTGGTCCTATATTGGAATAAATCCCATGAACAAAAAAGTGAGCATGGTAAATTTGACAAGTTATGGACACATCCATACCAAATTTCTAAAATCTTGGGTGATAACACTTATAGGTTGAAGTCTTTGACTAGTGAAGATATCCCATTGGTTGTCAATGGGAAGTTCCTAAAGAATTATTCCAGTCATAAGTAAATACTTTTTTGTACATAGTTTTTTGCAAATAGTTTTTTGTAAATAGTCTTTTTTTATGTAAATAGTTGTTTTGTTTTTTTTTGTAAATAGTCATTTGTTGCTTTTGTTTTTCTTTTTGGGTGTTGCATCATTTTACTTTACAATGATTAACAACTCTTGAAGGTGAACAAGTTAATAAAATGTCAACTCTAGGAATTGATCTATGTCTTGACTAGAAATAGTCCTTTATTTATAAATTATCTGAGAATTATTCAATTCTTTGTACTATGGTTACCATGAATCATTTAGTTGATGTTGAGCTACAAATGAATACATTTAAATCATTCTACCAAAATTGGGAATAGCAGTTATTTGCATTAATTGAAAAATAAAAAGACTACCTTTGCTACCACTATAATTCCCAACCTAATAGTGGGCTTCATTGCTTGTAAGTTGATAAAAGAGCTATCATTTATGTCAAAAAAAATAAAAAATGAGATATCATTACTTTATCTAAAAAAATCCAACTATTTAGGCTATCCAAATAACTCTACCGGGGCTATAGACGCCTGGTTGACAATAGAGCTATATTTGGGGGGTATTACGGAGATAACCTTCTTGGGGCTATGGAACTTTGACTAGCAGCAAGGCTCTATCCCTCGTTGGCTTTGGAGATTATAATATTAGGTAGTTCAATGTTAATGAAATTATTCTTTTCACTAAGTTCCAAAAGCTAGAATTAATCAGAGCACACACAGATGTTTTTGGTGGAGTTTTACTTTTTTATGTCAAAATCTAGGTAAAGGTAAAAGTTATTGTTTTAAAATATGTATAAATTTTAATTTACGACTAGGGATTTAATTTCAAGTTTGGTTTAAATTTGGTTTTATTGGTTGCAAGTTGTTGTGTGGTCTCACAATACACCCCAAGACTGAAAGACTTGGGGACCCAAGTGAAAATAACTCTTATGGTAGGAGCTAGCAAATTGAAAGATCACTGGAAGTGTAAAGAAAAGAGAAATTTTTAATCAAAGAGTACTTCATAATGTAGGTGTTTTTGGTATGGGATACCAGGAACAAGAAATATTTGAAAAGGAAAAAGGTAATGTGAATTTCAGCGGAAGGATCTGGTCTGATGTTTGTACTGTGGTAAGATGGAAGTCTAGTGAAACTGAAGTCCGAGAAAGTTCATGGGTAAAGCTGAATATTGAGTACTGGGTTGCAACATGAAGTAAAATTTAAAATTTTTGAAGTTATCTAATGATCCCGATAATCCGACAATCTGGTATAGTCATATGATCATTTATAATATTCTAGAAAGCATGTTATTTATGAGATTTTTGTACTAACATTTGAATAATAGTTTTACATACATGAGATTTTATAAATTTTTTCTTTGTTTAAAATGGATTTAATGTGTGGAAATTGCGATTGCAAAATATATAGGTTGTGATGCACAGTTCAGGTATGGATAGTAAGGAAAATTTGAAGCACTGATAGAATTACATTCGAGTTGGTTTGCTTATTTTAGGAGATTATAGTGAAGATGGCTTTGAGTCCACCAGAATACTGGAGACCCTAGTATTCCACCTATAATGGAAATAAATTTCAATCTATGGGAGAACCCATTCCCAAGAGTAGCAGATCTAGAGCCAAGTGAAGTGTGGGTGTGAAAATTTCACTTACTCATTTTGAATCTATACAAGTTCCTACACACTATCTCAATTCAAGTTATTATCCTAGTTATAATTAAAGATTAACATCCAAAGAGCTTCAATGAGTAATTAGAGTTGACTTCCATTTACTTCAATTGAAATTCTCCTATTGGTCACTACATTCCATGTGCCTTGATGTGATTGGTCCCTTGGATTTCCTCTCATGTATTTTTCTTATCCTATCTAAGCCTTGTGTTCTATAAAAGGCCAGAGGATCCTTTTTCTTATTTTAAGTTCAGAATTTGTGGATGTCGAAGGAGCATACAAATTTTCAAGTTTTCTTTTTTTTCTTTTTTTATGATACATTCTAGCATAAAACTTTCTATGCATGTAGACAATGATTAATATCAGAGCCAATTAGATATCTACCTATCTCATGAATCTCTTGTAGCTAGTCTTGTTAGTTTAGTCAAATAAGACTATATGTTGGGTCATTTAAGGGTGCATACAGAACCTACTTGGTGTCCAGAAATGAAACCCTCTCTTTAAAAGCTGGCACCATTTTATATGTCAATGTGAACTAATCTAGTGAAGTATAAAGTGGTTTGCTCTATTTTAGTTGATTCTTTGGGGAATGCATGGAGAGTAACTGGGAGAAACTTTTAATTTTTAGTATTTTTATGCTTTATTTTAGAGTGAACATTTAAATTTTTGAAAATGTTCCAAAAAATAAAATGAATGGATGAAATTTTATTAAAAATATTTCATTTACTATGAAATTGTTGAATGCTTAATATTAAATCTACTTAAGTGATAGTAAAGAATTTTTGATGTTCATGGAATATTATTGCAAATATTTTTATTTCATGATACTTGTATTTATGATCCAATTAAAAGTTGATTGCCTAAATATTTAACTCTAAACAGTCATGGCCCCTTCGAGATTAACAACAATATCACATCAAACTAGAGAGCAACCCTAGTACAATCATGACCTAGTTATCAGAAACTTGGGATTGAAATAAATCCAATCTTTTCTTGTTAAAAAAAAATTCCCCTTTAGGTTGTCTTTGTTCAATATCTTTCAAGAAGGATAGGCTCTTTGCAGTCTTGTTTGTGAATAATTTATTTGCCTTATTTTTTGGAAGTAATATCATTGTCAATAGGTGGTAGTTTGAAAATTAGTTGTAAATGGTTGGTACATGTTTAAATATCCTTGGGGTGGTCAAAACCAAAGTTGGTTGTGACATTTTTGAAGTCAAATCAATAAAATACATCCTTGTTTCTGCATTTCTGAACATTAAATTGATGTTTCAAAGCTTGGTATGGCCTTGTACGATTTGTTCATGATCTAAAACCAATTGGAGTAGATGGATCATTGAGTCTAATTTAGTTTGCAGTTTTTCCCATTGAATTTCATTAAATTTTGAGTGCTTTAGAGTCAATTTACCCCATACTAGTATCAAACCCTAGGTTTAGTGCCTTGAAGGAAGAAAAATGAATATCTCACCAATCCACAGGTGAAACCTCATGAAACTTGGTGGAATGGATGTAAATAGGATTTTTTTACTTAAATAAAGTTGTCAGATTAGGGGAGAAGTTTTGCACGTGTTTTGATGATGCCCTAGGTCTAATTTTTCATGTTTTAGGCTTAATTGGCAGAAGCATAATCCATTTTTGAAGGGTTTCGTACAAAGTAACCTACCTTCATTCTGAGATATGTTGTATATAGCCCAAATGGGTATCTAGAACTATGTGTACATTTTGGATATCATGTCTTCACTCAATGTTATGGCCAAAAATTTGAATTTGTTATCTTGTCTTCAAAACATAGAGAAGTAGGACAATTAATTTTAAGTCCTTTCCTTCGAAAGCAACTATACCTGAAATCTAGATATGTTTGTAAATAGTGAAAAGGGTAATAAAAAATACCTTTACAATCTAGGTTTGATGTCTTCACAAAAATTTGCGATGGAAAAACTAGATAGGAAGTACTATCAGCAGACTGAGGCCTTGTGAGCAAAAACCCACCATAGAATGTTTGAAACCTTGAAAGATTGTTTGTTGGAGGTTGTGTAGAAGTTATACACCCCTACTCTACATCAAACTAGTATCAAAGCCTGAAGATCTGGACAAGTAAGTTTTTGGACTTTATGTGTTTTCTTTTTGTTGGTTGAAGCAAGAACCTGAATGCCAAAAGACTAGGTAGTGAAGAAAGGAGGAAACTTATGTGAGGTATCATGATGAAAAGAAGCAAGGTGAAAGATATTTTTTTGAAAAAGGAGAATGAAAGTTTTGAGCAGAATAGTCCTTAGAGACTTGTAAAGTCATGAGATATCAAACAAGAAACAAGAGAAAAGTGAGATGAAAAAAGAAAATGAGAAAGAAGAACAAATAAAAGTGCAGCAAGAGATAATGGAGTTGAGGCACGCCTAGGAAGAAATGGAAAAAAATGGAACTTGAGGGAACTTGAGAGAGAAAACAAATAAAAAGGTTGGCATTGGCCAATAAGGAAGAATTTTAAATGACATATCAAGAACATTGTTCTGAAGAGAAGAAGGCAAGAGAGGACAATAGAACTAGACATTGAAGAATGTTTGTTGATGAAGGAAGAGAAAAATCCAATAAAAGAGGAAGAGGTAGGAAATATAATGGTAAGCAAATGCAAGAATTTTTTAACATCAAGCATTGAAGAGTTGCCTTGGGAAGTTCAGGATGTCTTGAAAGATCATGTAGACATAGTGGTTCATAAAATTTCTAACCTTTTACTTCGAAGGAAAGGTGTTAGTCACTATTTAGTTTTTGTTCTAGGGGGTAGCCTATCATATACAATAACCTATGACAAGAAAAATGAAGAATGTGTTGTATCTAAAGAAGGAGATGGTGTTAATACAAATGATGCACTTATTTGGGAGGTTGTCAATGAAGGGAATTTGGATGTTAAAGGAAAGAGGATTGCTAGGAAAGAGATTGTAGCATTGAGAAAATAATGTTTGAAGGAAAAAGAAGGTGTCAGGCAGCATAATCGATAAACTGAGTTACAGATGGAAGATGTACAATTAGACAAGCATCAACTACAAGTGGACCAGCAAAAGCGAGTTGTAGATGTTAGATGAAAAAAGAGAAGAAAAAGTGCTCTTGATGAGATTGTAGACTTGAGAGACAAGAAACCTAAGGTGAAAATGAAATAAGCCATTGAAGGGGAACAAGGTACCATTAAAGTGCATGACATTCATTAGGGAAGAAAGGATCAATTACAAGGTAGAGGTGTAGATGAAGGACATGTTTATTTTAACAAGTTCACATACCTTTGCCAAATGTTCAAGAAACCTATAGTGAATATGAAGACACTATGGAACTGCTTAAAAAAAGGTCATGTGTAGGGTTCTATGAAAATCATGCAAGGGATTTCAGACTTGATTCTCAAGTTGCTACCTTCTATTGAAGAGGTGCTTGAATCTTTTCTTTTCCTTAGAGTATGGTGCAAGAGCACCTAAGGTTTAGAAGGTTAAGTTCAAATTGTGATTTTGTTTTTTTTATGTTGGTTTTCTGTAATAAGGTCATCTAAGACCATGTTGGGTATGCTAGAGTCCATATTAGGTTATTAGGAGTGTTGGTGGGTCAAGTTGCTTAAAGTTGTCAATTTTGCAAAATGTGGTCAATGTGATAATATTGCAAAACATGAAATATAAAAAGACATAACTGTAAATGAAGGAATTATAATGGTTTTATTTTGAATATTAGTTGTAAATGATTGGTACATGTTTAAATATCCTTGGGGAGGTTGAAACCAAGGTTGGTTGTGACATTATTGAAGTCAAATCAATAAAAGACATCCTTGTGTCTACATTTTTGAACGTTAAATTATTGTTTCAGAGCTTGGTATATCCTTGTATGATTATTTCATGATATAAAACCAATTGGAGTGGATGGATCGTTGATTCTACTTTATTTTTCACTTTGTCCTTGTTAGCTCTCAAAAACAAAGGTAAGAATACCTCAAAAGGTTGTCAATCTCTTGGAACATTTCAAGGTAATAGACAAGGTCAAAATGGTTTATACTTTCTTCTCTTTATGTGCTGCTAGACCTAGGCGGGTATACCTATATGGATGAGGTAGACTTGACTTATGTTTATTTCTTTTAAAGTATTTTACCCACAATGGCAAATGGGAGTGGATAAATAAAATTTTATTTGGTATAGATTGTATAGCAATATTAAGGCTAAAACCTAATATATTCAATTTAACAGATATAGATAATGAGTGAAACTAAAATAATGAGAATGTGGAGACTAGTGCCTTATTGGGTATGCGAAGTCAAAAATAAATCTAAAAGAAGTAACCTCTTTCTGGCATGATGACTAGTGGACACATGTCATTGGCGGATGGTGTAAACAGAGAGACTCTTGGCTAATGGTTTTTTTGTTAGTATGAACTCTTGTTGAGAGTACAAGTCTCACTGATAGGCTAGTGAATTCGATATGACTTCTTTGGGTGTTGCCGATAGTGATAGTCTTGTCGATAGCCATGTGATCAAGTATTTTGGCATCGAGGAGACATGGCCTAGTGTCTCACCGACATGTGATTCTGTTTGAACTTCTTTAACCAAACATCTATCCCACGTGGCATGTTTTAAGCCAATGAGAGAAGTGGAATGTAAATCATTGGAAGTTGAACAGTTGCGACTGTTCTGGTGTGGAAGATCAACAGACAATCAATAGGATGAGATATACTCTATAACTAATGATAGTTGTGGAGTTCGTTTGATGGATTTTCTATTTGATACTGAACACGGTTTGATTTGAGTGAATTAATTGTATATTTTCTTAGAGCATTATGAGATTAATGTTTTGTACAAGATTGGTCAGTGAATGTTGTTATTTTGACATCAAAAAGTGAAGTTTGATCTCTATATGTAATTTTTATTACTGTAATACAAAGAGGCTTTTCTTTGTGTGGTTGGTTTTTCTCTTGTAAGGGTTTTCCCACATAAATTTGGTGTTCAATTGTGTATGAGTTATTTCTTTTTTATGTTATTCATTTCATGTGTGTCTTATCAAACTGTAATTATAAAATATAAAGACATCTGCATTATTCCCTAATTTTTTGATGTTAGGAGAGTTTGTTCTGCACCTAAGCTTTCCTTACAAGTGGTATTAGAGCCTATCCAGTTGTGTTATCCTTGTGGGTACGTTGGGTTTTTTGTGTCAGTTCTATTTAGTGAGAGTCTTGTAGAAGTCTAGTAATTTGAATTACAGATTAAGATGGAAATCACGTTAGGAAATATTGAAATAGAGAAATTCAATGGAAACAATTTTGAGTTGTGGAAATTTAAAATGGAAGATCTGTTAGTTGACCATGATCTTTGGCTTGTTATGTTTTGAGCGAAACCTACAGGAATGAAGCAAGAGAATTGGGACCTTGCAAATTAAAAATCAAAGGGGTTGATAAGGTTTTGTTTAGCAGACTCTGTTCTTCTAAATGTTTATGAAGAAAAGGCTGCATCTTCTTTGTGGAAAAGACTGGGAGTTATTTATCAGGGAAAGTCCTTGGTGAATAAGTTGTTCTTGAGGAAGAAGTTGTACTCTTATAAAATGTAGGAAGGAGCATCTATTTCTGATCATTTGAATTCTTTCAACATGATGATTTCTTAGTTAGCATCTTTGGGTGTGAAGATTGATGGAGAAGATTGTTGTATGCTACTATTATGTTCTTTTCAAGATTCTTGGCATCACTTCGTAATGGCTATTGGGAGTACAACATCCACTTTTAAGATGGAAGATGTTGTTGCTTCTTTGTTATCAGAAGAGATGAGAAGAAAATATTTTGAGATGGAAAAGGAGGCCCTTGCTATTAGAGGCAGATCGAAAGAAAAAGTAAAGAAGAAGGACAAGAAGTCTAGATCAAAATCAGAAGGGAGATCAAAGTCTCCTGGCAAGAAGTCCAAGGTGAAGTGCTAGAATTTTGCACAACCTGGTCATTTCAAAAAGGATTGTAAGGAAGAGAAAAAGAAGAAGAAGAAGAATTCTAACAATGATTCTTCTCAAAGTGATGTAGATGCCTTCATTGCAACCTTGGCTACACAGGCATTAGATGATGTGTAGCTAATTGATTCTGGAGCATCTTTCCACATGACATCTCATAGAGACTGGTTCACTAAGTACGAAAAATATGATGGTGGAAAGGTGTATTTGGAAAGAGATTCATCTCTAGAAATAGTTGGCCATGGAAGAGTTAGAATTTAGTTCCTTGATGGAAGAGTGAAGTAAATCAATGATGTAATGCATATACCTAGTTTGGATTGAAATTTACTTTCTGTTAGTAAGTTGAATGATATTAGAGTGCAAGTCACATTCTTTGGAAATAGCTACAAGATGACTAGAGGCTCAATGGTGCCAGTAAGGGATGCTCGTATTGGTACCTTGTATAAGCTAGACGCATATGTTGTACAATGCAATAGTGTCTCTGTAAAGTCACAGAAAGCTACTCATGTAGAAAAGAAGGGAAATGTTCTTGATAGTGCAAACTCTACGGAAGTTAAACTTCCAGCAGAAAAGACTATGCTTTGGCATCACATGCTTGGTCACATTGGTGAAAAAGGTTTAAAAACCTTGAAAAATAAAAACTTGGTTGAAGGGCTTGATGATTGTAACCTTGAATTTGAGTTTTGTGAACATTGTATATATGGTAAACAACACCATGTTTCATTTTACTCCATTCCTCACAAATATTTTGGTTTTCTTGATTATATTCATTATAATGTTTTTGGTCTAGTAAATATTCCTTCTTTGTCTAAATCAAGATTTTATGTATCATTCATTGATGATTATTCAAAAAGGTCATTTGTTTGTTTTTTGAAAAGTAAATCAGAAGTATTCAGTCATTTTAAAGAATTTAAAAACCTTGTGGAAAATTAGACTAGAAGGAAAATAAAATGTTTAAGGACTGGCAATGGTGGTGAGTTTTTTTCTGATGAGTTTGAAATATACTATAAAGATCATTGGATTAAAAGACATAAAACTACACCCTACACTCCACAGCAAAATGGAGTTGCAAAAAGGTTCAATAGGACAGTGATGGAAAGAGCACAAAGTATGCTGAGCAGTGCTAGCTTGGAGGAGAAGTTTTGGGATGAGGTAGTGGCCACAACATGTTACTTGATAAACTATTCTCCTAATTCCACTCTTGTTGAGAAGACACCTTTGGAAGCATGGTCTGGAAGGAAGCCCTCTCTGATGCATGTTTGTGTATTTGGCTATGAGGCATATTTATATGTGTCGAATGAGAAAAGATATAAATTAGAGAACAAGGCTATTAAATGTATTTTTATTGGCTATAGTGTCAGCATAAAAGGATACAAGCTTTGGAATTCTGATACGGAGAAGGTTCTATACAATAGAAGTGTTATCTTTCATGATTTGAAGCCTTCTACTTTGGATCTACAGTCAGAGACAAAATCAGAAGATAAAAGGGATGTAGTTGACATTCCTCTGACAACAGATAAAGAGGAACTCAAAATTCAAAGTATACCTAAAATTGATGAGATATCAAGTAGTTCTAAGAGTTCTAAAGAATAAGAACCACCTCATCCTCAACCCGTGAGGAGGTCAACATGTGAAAGAAAGCAACCTGATAGGTATGGGTTTTCTATGATAGATTCTACTTGTGTCTATGCTTTAATTTCTAGTACTGATGAGCCTAGGACTGTGAAAGAGGCATTTAGAATGCCTGACTCAAACTCTTGGTTGGAATCCATGAATGAATAAATGGAATCATTAGAAAATAATGATACTTGGAGTTTGGTGCCCTTGCCTAACGTAGAAAAGTTGTTGGATGCAAATGGGTATTTAAAAAGAAAATAGGTCTAGATGGCAATGTGGAAAAGTATGTTGATAATTAAGCTGAAGAAAGCTTGCAATATGAACTTAAATGAGTGAATGAAAATCTGAAATAGGTAGATTAACCTTTTTCCTTGGTGTGAATATATAATGAGAGAGAGAGAGAGATAGAAAAAACCATAAGACATGCAACAATAGATTTACGTGGAGAAACCCCGAAGGGAAAAGACTCCACCATCGAAAGAGAGGAAAGTATATTACTGATAATATCAAATATTACATGCAGCAATAGACTTCTCTTGTCATTTCCTGTAAATCTAACAACACCTTGTTACCCTACAAAACTTAATTGAATAACTCTAGCTCAAGGCCCCAATTTATAGAGATTTGTGAGGATGAAAACCACCATCGTTTCACCAAAAAATAGGAAGCAATACCACCTAGAAAAACCCATGCCTCCTTCCTTGAAATGGTTAAAAAATACCAAAAATAACCTCATACAGATGCTCTTACAACTACCATAAGGCATCTTTCATGCATGAGCACCTGGGGTCCAAAAATAGAATATTTTGTCATAGGAATCTGTCATACTATCATAGAATCTTATGACAACTATCATGCATGTCATAGATGCTCTTACAACACCCTATTTTGACCCAAAAACCTTATTTTATAAGATTCCAAGGTGGGACACCTAGCTATCTTTTCCTTTTCCAAAAGGCAAAATTGTAACGGTAACATTGCATTTGCATTGTCTCTTTCACCACTATTGGACAAAGAGTTTCACCTCTTATAGGTAAATGTACAAAACACTTTACGAGAATAATAAATTAAAGGATTTACAAGGTTTATGACACCTAAATCCTAACATTCTCCCACTTGACATCATACATTGTAAATTACACCCATAGAGATACAATTACATAGAATTAAGTATAGTGATCAAGTCCCATGGCCTTTCTGCACTAAGAGAACTTTTCCGTGGTGACTGGCTTCGTAAGAGAATTTGAAAAATTATCCAAAGTATCAACTTTTTCAATCAAGACCTTTCATTCTCAATCATTTCTCGCACAAAGTGATACTGAAAATCAACATGCTTAGTACAAGCATCATACATAGGATTTTTCACCAAACATATGGCACTCTGACTATCACATCTGATCCACACTATCCTGCAATCAAAACCAATACTATTACCAAGTCTCTGTAACCAAACTTCCTTCTTAGAGGCATGTGTAGTAGTCATATACTTAGCTTTAGTGGTAGACAAAGAAATTGTAGGTTGTCTTTTACTCATCCAACTCACTGCTCCTCCAAACAAAGTAAACACATAGCCACTAGTGGACCTTTGACTGTCCAAGTCACCTACCCAATCCGCATCAACAAAATCCTATATGTCCAATGAATTATCAACATTGTCACTACCATGATAAATCAAATAGTAATCAAAAGTGCCTTGCAAATATCTAAATACCCAAGTTTTAACAAAATTCCAATGTTCTTTACCAAGGTTAGACATAAACCTGCTTAGAACTCCCACTACTTGGGCTATATCTGGTCTAGTACAAACCATTGCATACATTAAACTACTGAAAAAACTAGCATAAGGAACTTTAGACATTCCATCAATATCATCATTTGATTTAGGACACATGTCTAAACTCAACTTAGTACCAACAAGAAATAGAATATTTATTGGTTTACAGTCTTGCATATTAAACCTTTACAAAATAGTGTTAACATACTTACTCTGACTTAGCCAAAGCTTTCTGTGAACCCGATCTCTAATGATTTCCATCCCAACAATATATTTAGGAGCCCCTAAATCTTTCATACCAAATGTGCCAAAAATTTGAGTTTTAAGTTCCCTAATCATTTCCTTATTGTTACCAATGAACAAAATATCATCCAAATTTAAGACAATAATTAGTATCTGATCATCAATAACTTTAAAATAAACATAGTGATCCTCATCACTTCTAACAAAACCCATATTTAATGCAAATGCATAAAAATTCTAGTACCACATCCTAGGTGATTGTTTCAAACCATATAGAGACTATTTTAACTTGCAAACCAAGTGTTCTTTTCCTTTCACAACAAAACCATCAAGCTATTGCATATAAATTTCTTCTTCTAGATCCCCATGCAAGAAAGAAGTTTTAACATCCATTTGTTCTATTTATAAATCATAAGCATCATCAATGGATAAAATGAATCTAATAGAGATTAACTTAGCAACAGGAGAGAATATTTCACCAAATTCAACTCCCTCTATTTGGGAGTAGCCCTTGGCCACTAATTTGGCCTTGTACCATTCCAACTTTCTGTCTACACCAAACTTCTTTTTATATATCCACTTACAACCAATGGCCTTTCTTACTTTGGGAAAACTAACAAGATCTCAGGTGTCACAATTTTTCAAAGGCATCATCTCATCATGCATGGCATGCATCCAAGACTCTGATTATTCTGAAGAGAGAGCCTCCCTGAAAGATCTAGGTTCATCATCAATACATAACAAAGCAAATTTACAATGAAAATCAAGTGGGCTATACCTATCAACTAGATTTCGTTGTCTTTTGGATCTTCTCAAAGGTGGATTAAGAGGTTCCTCATCATGTTCATCCTCATTATTTTCAACTTCTTCTATTACAATAGATTCTTTAGAACTCTCTTCTTCTTCTCCATCTTCTTGTCCATCTCTTTGTTCTTCCACATTTGCATCTTCTTGCTTAGTTTCAAAATGCACTGTCTTTGACTTTTCCTTTGGTTGCACATCTTTAGAGTTAGCTCTAAATTCCATGAAAATAACATCTCTAGAAAATATCATCTTTCGTGTTAGTGGATTCCAAAGTTTATAACCTTTAACATTTTCACTATAACCTACAAAGATGCATTTCTGAGATTTGTGATCCAATTTAGACTACTTCTCTGGAGGCATATGAAAAAAATCCTCACAACCAAAGACCCATAAATGTGAAACTAAAGGATTTTTACCCAACCACATTTCATAAGGAGTTTTATCAACAAGATCTTTACAAGGAGATCTATTAATTAAATAACAAGCAATACCGACAACTTTTTCCCAAAAGCATTTACCTAACTTAGTAGTACTTAACATGCTCCTAGCTCTTTCCATTAATGTATGGTTTATTATTTCTGCTATCCCATTTTGTTGGGGTGTGTAAGGTGTAGTCTTTTGCCTAACAATTTTTCGCATGTTTGCAAAACTCATCAAATTCCTTAGAACAATATTCACCCCCATTGTCAAATCTCAATACTTTTATCTTATAATCTGTTTACTTTTCAACAAATGCCTTAAATTCCTTAAATTTGGTGAAAACTTCAAATTTTGTATACATAAAATAAATCCAAGTATATCTTGAGTAATCATCAATTAAGGAAACATAATAATGAGATCTAACCAAAGAATCTGTATCCACTAAACCACACACATCCGAATGAATTAGTTCTAACAATCCATTAGCTCTATTAGTTCCTTTAGGAAATGATGACCTATTTTGTCTACCAAACACACAATCCTCACAAAAATAATTTTTACCAATAGAATAATCAAAAATAACATCTACAGTTTCTTATCAAGTATGGTCCTAAGACCTTTTTCACCAATGTGACCCAATCTATGGTGCCACAACATACATGCATTTTCAGTGCTAGTTACAAAAGAGGAGTTAAAAAAAGTAGAGGCATGTAGTGTAAATAAATTCCCTATTTGAGATCCTTTAGCAACCACCAAACTTCCCCTTATCATCCTACAACCAGACTTGTCAAATGTAACATGCATCCCAGAATCATTCAACTTGGAAACCAAAATTAAACTTTTTGTAAGTCCTAGAATATGTAAAACATCATCAAGGATTTTAACCCTCCCATCACTGAAACACAACTTTACCTTTCCTTTACCAATAACCTTTTGTGAGCTATTGTCACCCATGAAGACCTCTCCTCCATCATATTCTTTGTATGTATAAAACCACTCCTTATGAAGATCCATATGGAAGGAAGCACCTGAATCAATAAGCCAAGCATCATTACAAATTGTGTTAGCTAAAATAATCAAAGCATTAGAATCACCATTATCAGAGGACTTTTCCATGGAGGAATCTATATTATTTTTCTTGTTTCTACATTCCTTGTTCACATGTCCACATTTACCATAGTTCCAACACTTCACTCTGCTCTTTCCAGGGGTCTTAGATCATCCTTTAGACTTATCCTTCTTCTTATCCCCTTTAGGATATTTTTCCTCGGGCCTACCTTGCACATGCAAGGCATCTTGGGAGCCACTACACATGGCCTTTCTCCTCATCTCCTTTCAAAGACGTATGGGAATAATATTATCCATCTTAGGTTCTGCACCACCACTTGTTATAGCAATAATTAAATTTTCCCAAGATTCCAAAAAAGAAAAAATCAATAAAATGCATTTATCCTCATCTTATATTTTAACATCAATAGATGCAAGCTGAATTATAATCAAATTAAAAGCATTCAAATGTTCAGCAATAGATTCACCATCCTTCATCTTTAATGAATATAAACATCTTTTGAGATACAACTTGTTAGATAAGCTCTTAGTTTGGTAGATTTCACCTATCTTCCTCCAAAGCTTGTATATTGTGTCTTCTAAAGAGACATTAGGGAGGATAGAATCTATGAGACACAACTAAATAGTCCCTTGAGCCTTCTTGTCTAACTTATTCCAATCTTCATCCAACAAGGTTGAAGTGGATGGCTTCTTATCAACTGAAACTGGTAACCACTGATCTCTCTCCTCAAGAAGATCCTCCACTTTCAACTTCCACATCTCATAACCAGCTCCATTGAACTTCTCAATATCTAGATGAGAGTTGGAGGCCATGGTATGCAATCTCTCACAAATTTGCAAAACGCACAACACAAAAGCTCCCACTGCAGCAAAAAACCTTCAACACTTTAAAAGGAAAGCATCCCTTCCTTAACAGAACCATTAGCTCTGATACCAAATGTTGATAATCAAGGTGAAGAGAGCTTGCAATATGAACTTAAATGAGTGAATGAAATCTGAAATATGTAGATTAACCTTTTTCCTTAGTGTGAAGAAATAATGAGAGAGAGAGATCGAAAAAACCATAAGACATGCAACAATAGATTTACGTTGAAAAATATCAAACGGAGAAAACTTCACCACCAAAAGAGAGGCAAGTATATTACTGATAATCTCAAATATTACATGCAGCAATAGAATTTTCTTGTCATTCCATGTAAATCTAGCAGCACCCTGTTACCCTGCAAAACTGAATTGAATAACTCTAGCTCAAGGCCCCAATTTATAGAGATTTGTGAGGATGAAAACCACCATGGTTTCACCAAACAATAGGCAGAAATGCCACCTAGAAAAACCCATGCCTCCCTCCTTGAAATGGTAAAAAAATAACAAAAGTGGCCTCTTACAAATGCTCTTTAAGCTATCATAAGGCATCTTTCATGCATGAGCACCTCGGGTCCAAAACTATAATATTTTGTCATAGGAATCTGTCCTACTGTCATAGCATCTTATGACAATTGTCATGCATGTCATAGATGCTCTTACAACAACCTATTTTGACCCAACAACCTTATTTTAGAAGATTCCAAGGTGGGACACCTAGTTATCTTGTCCTTTTCCAAAAGGACAAATGGTAATGGAACACTGCATTTACATTGTCTCTTTCACCACTGTTGGTCAAAGAGTTTCACCTATTATGGGTAAATGTACAAAACACTTTAGGAGAATAATAAATTAAAGGATTTACAAGGTTGATGACACCTAAATCCTAACAAATTATAAGGCAAGGTTGGTTGCGAAGGGTTAGTCCTAGGTAAAGGGAATTGATTATGGAGAAATATTTTCTCATGTAGCTAAGTTGACGCCTATCAGATTTCTTTTGTCACTTGCAACAGCGTATGACTTGGAGATTGAATAGATGGATGTGAAGACAAAATTTCTTCATGGTGATCTTGAAGAAGAAATTTTCATGTCCCAGCAAGAGCACTTTGTGGAAAAATGTAAAGAAAAACTAGTTTGCAAGCTAATAAAATCTTTGTATGGATTAAAACAATCACATAGAATGTGGTACCGGAATTTTGACACGTTTTTTTTTCATTGGGATTTGTAAGATCAAAATCTCATCATTGTGTATACTTCAAAGCTAAAAATGATCGTGTTCTTATTATTGCTCTCTATGTCAATGATATGTTCATAGGCAATAGTAAGTTAATGATTTTTGATCTAAAATCTCAATTGTCTGTAAAGTTCGAAATGAAAGATCTTGGTGCAGCCAGGTATATTCTGGGAATGGAAATAACTAGGGATAGAAAGAGTAGAAAATTTTGGCTCAGTCAGAGTAAGTATATTAATACTGTTCTAGAGAGATTTTGTATGAATGAATGCAAGCAGCTAGTTGTTCCATTTTTTTAGGGAAAAAAGCTATTTGTTGAAGACTATCCAAAATGTTCTACTAAGATGGAGGACATGACCAAAGTGCCTTATTCTAGTGCATTTGGTAGTTTAATGTATGCAATGGTCTGTCCAATGCCAGACATTGCCCAAGCAGTGGGAGTACTTAGTCATTTTATGGAAAATCTAGGAAGGACACATTGGGATGTTGTGAAAAGAGTGTTTAGATATCTAAAGGGCACTTTAGAATATGCTTTGTGTTACCATGGAAATTTGGCTGAATCACAAAGGACTCACAACATTCGAGGCTATGTGGATTCTAATTGGGTAGGGGACATTGACAGTAGAAGATCCACCGGTCGATATATTTTCATGATGAATGGTGGTGCAGTTAGTTGGATGAGTAAGTGGTAGGCTGTAGTCACTTTGTCCACTACATAGGCAAAATACATGGCAGCAACACATGCTTGTAAAGAAGAAATCTGGTTAAAACATTTGTGTTCTAACATTGGGTTTGATGCAAGGAAAATTAGAATTTACTATGACAGTCAGAGTGCTATTTGTTTGGCAAAAAATCCTACTTTCCATGCCAGGATGAAACATATTGATGTGCAGTATCATTTTGTATCAGATATGTTGGAGGATAGAAAGGTCTCTTTAAAAAAATTGGATACACTAGAAAATGTTGCAGATGCATTGATGAAAGCATTGAGCACAGACGAATACAAGTGGTGTGCCAGTTTGATGGGCCTTGGATCCCATGACCTTCATTAACTTCAGATTTGAAGGAAGCCAGTAAGTCTTCGTCAACTGGGAGACTATTGGAAAATGGTGTCTCAACTTGTTGGCTTGTATCTATGTTAAGACTTGGTGGAGATACCCTCTATTAAGTCCTCATTGTTAGTCGATCGCCAAAGTTGTTAACTTTGGAACTATATCGCAAAGTTTGGAAGTTATAGAATTTTCTGATAGACCAACGTCCTAAATTATCAAGGTATCTGTGTTTTTTGTAAACTTGTCATAGAGTTTGAAAGTTTTGAAATTTCCCAACTGACAGATTCTCTTCGGCTTCATCAGATTAAGACATGTGGTAGTCACCCGCGATATCACGAACAGCCAAAGTGTCATTGCGGGATAGTGGGTAGCCATTGAGATTAGATGACGATTGATCAACGATCAAGCAAACTCATCTCCTTTGGCGTCACCAGATGGGACATGTGGTATTTACCCATGATATTGCGATTAGCCAAAGAATCATCGTGGGATAACGGGAAACCATTGAGATCAAACAATCAAAGTACTTCCCTTATTCATTCAGGTTTACCGATTAAGACACGTGGCAGTCGTCCGTGATATCGCGATCAGCCAAAGTGCTATCGCGAGATAGAGGGGAACAGCTAAGATTAGACAAGCTGACGGATGTGGGGACCACTTGAAGTTCCAGTAGTCTCGTTGAGAATATTTTAGACTCCAACTTGGTTCTCTTGAAATGCATGAGCAATGGACACATGTCATTGGTGGATGGTGTCAACAGAGAGACTCTTGGCTTATGGGTTTGTTGTCAATATCAACTCTTGTTGAGAGTGCAAGCCTCGCCGACGGGCTAGTGAATTTGATATGACTTCTCAGGGTGTTGTTGATAGTGATAGTCTTTTCGATAGACATGTGATTGAGTATTTTAGCATCGCGGAGACATGGCCTAGTGTCTCACCGACATGCCTTTCCGTTTGAACTTATTTGACTGAACATCTATCCTATGTGGCGTGTTTTGAGCCAATGAGAGAAGTGGAATGTAAACCGTTGGAAGTTGAATAGTTGCAACCATTCCTGTGCAGAAGATCAATAGAAAATGAACAGGATGAGATATATTCTGTAACTGATGATAGTTGCGGGGTTCAATTGATAGATTTTTTATTCGATACTAAACACGATTTGATCTGAGTGAATTCATTGTATATTGTCTAAGAGAATTGTGAGATTAATGTTTTGTACAAGATTGGTCAGTGAATGTTGTTGTTATTTTGACATCAAAAAGTGAAGTTCGATCTCTATATGTAAATTTTATTACTATAATACAAAGAGGCTTTTCTTCGTGTGGTGGGTTTTTCCCCCATAAGGGTTTTCCCTAGTAAATCTAGTGTTCAATTGTGTATGAGTTATTTCTTTTTTTTGTTATTTGTTTCATGTGTTTCTTATTGAACTATAATTGTAAAATTTAAAGACATATCTGCATTCTTACCTAATTTGTTGACGTTAGGAGAGTTTGTTCCTCACCTAAGCTTTCCTTACAGACCCTACATATACTTTTGTCACCTTTTATGGGCTGATCTTGTGTCTCGCATTACTATCTTTCAAAAAACTATCAAAAACTAATCCAGAACTGAGTTCCAACACTGGAAAAATCATAACACTAGCACTTTCCAACATTTTCCTTCCCTTTTCAGGATCCATACCTAACATATCTCTCTCCACACACATCTTTAGGTCATTTAGTCATTTTTCTTCATTACCTGGTGTGATATTGTCAACCTTTTCTCTTATCTCTTTTCCATTTTGTTTGTATAGGAATTCCTTAAACTCTGGAGAGTTTACAAATTCATCATCTGCTACAGATGATTTGTACTCTACATTCCTTGCATATGTATCTACATTCTCTTCAGCACTCAATTCCCTGGCATGGCAAGTGTAATGTTGATCTCTCAATATTGACATTTTATTTGGTTGGCCCTATGGCACACTATCCTCAAATGCCTCCTCCCCAAAAGATAACAACTCTATATCTTACAACCCTAATTATATTTTTCAACCACTATTTTCGCTTCTTCAGCTTCTAGGATCTAGATAATATCATCAAATTGATAGGGCACATGTTGATACCCTCCAAATTTTATCTTTAGTTTAGTAGAATTGATTTACCCTTCTAGATCAAAATTCTTTCTAGGTGGTCCTCTTTTCATATTCTATTACAGTAACTTATCAAGGATCAAGTTGTACCCTTCCTTGGCTAGTACAGTAAAATCACCGAAGCACAATGTACTGGGCATAAATCCTTTTTTCCAAAGGAGTTCAAATTCATAACACTAGAAAAGTCCATATGCCTAACAATTTCCAAGTATGCAATCCTTTTCGGGACTATTTTAGGCAAAATCAATGGGGCATCTTCAAATCCATAAACCCTAATCATGGTAGCATCCTCCAAGCAATAACAATCCCCCCAGTTGTTACTAATTGCCCCATTGAAGTCCTTAGGCCTGAGAAACCTCTTTATCTCTTTAGATAAAGAATAGTCACATGGATGATTATAGAATTTATACAATTTTTTCATAAAATATTCATCAAAGTGTACAAAACTATAGTTAGCAAACCTATTGTCCCAAACAGTCATCCATAATTAAACAGGTAATGTCATGCCTTCCTTGTCAAATTAGGAAATTCTCATCTCCTGAGGCCACAACACTATGTGCATAAAAAATGAATAATTCCTAACATGTAAGATAGAGGCTCCACCCTTTACTCCAATCAACCCATAATGAAGCCCCTTAAAAATGTACGAGGCATAATCAAATGATCTAGAATTATAATACTAAATATCTGTTGAAATTATCATAGGAATGATTGACATATATTTAGGGACTTCCATTCCCAATACTTGGCCTACTGAGAAATAAGTATACTTCATATAAGGTTCAAAAATATCAACATGGAAGGGGGGTCCATCGCTATCCTCTAGAGGAACTGGTTTTACACCTTGTCTAATTTTGTGCAGTGGCAATCTCCAACCTTTATAAATTGTGGCCATCCTCCTGAATTCCCTTTATAATTATTCACATATGATTTTCTCATTACAAACCCCTTCCAAATTGAAAACCTCACCTATTGCATCTTTTGATATGTGTATTAGTGGTTTCTCGGATGGGTCACATATAGCTTTGAGTTTTGAATTATAATGGATGGCCAACAATATTACCAATTCTGCATTGAAAAATACATTAGGGAAAACTAGGTTTCTTAGATTAAGCTTCCATGGGTTACATACTGGTTCAAAATGATTTCTCCGATAGTAATGAAGGCTAAAAAAATCATAACCTCTTATTGAAGTCCAAATATCTCTTAATATTTTACACTTGTCATCCAATTTATCTACTTCTACCCTAAGTTGTGCAAATCATCTGGCTTTAGGTCCACAGCCAGGTAATTGGTCAATGAGATCCTGATTTAGCTTTTGTTCAGTGCCCTCAGGCTCAACTTTAGTTTTTTATTTTTTCCCTTTAGGCTTACTACATTCACCATATTTTCTACCTTTTGATTTTCCTGAGCTAGAGGATTCCATTCTTGAAAAGTTACATAAGTCAAAAATTATAGGACCTAAGGCGCAAAGAACTTACTGTATTTCGCTCAAGACACTTGGGCTGAAAGAATGCCCAGGTTCTTCATTCATCCTTTTGCTTCCTCCACTATCAACTCCACACTAATGTTTCGAATTGAATTTTCCTTAGTTCATGTATTTATGTGTGCTTAGTGGTGCCATTAATTTTTTAACTAAAACACGAGTGTAGCAGGTCTTTTTTTGAAACTCTCATTGTCACATCATGTAATATTGTCGGCGAGAAATTTTTAAATCTTGGGTGATCCCTCTATTATGGATTTTACCAACATTCATTAAAACATACGCTAAGACATCCTGTAGTTTCCCCGACACTTTGAGTCTCCTCGAGAGTTATCCCTTCAATCTCAAGTATATCGCTATAACTCCCATCGATGCAAACATGTCGTTGTGACTTTGTAAGTCAAGTAGATGTTCCTTTGCTTATTTTGTATCTCGCCAAGATATATCCTTTGGTATGTTTTCTGATCACCAAGGCATAATTATTTTCTTGCCGATGGAACAATACTCAGCATGGCTCTCATATCTCTCTCCAATGAAACTATTCTCACTGATAATCAATAGATATCGCCAAGTCCTTTACTAATGTAATCTTGTCGGTGTGAGATATGGGTTGGCAAGACTCCCTGACTTCATCCCGATAACATCGATAGAATCCCCTTTTGCTTTGTCAGCAAGACTGGATGAATGCTATAGGACTTCATTCTAATGGATTTAGTTTGGCTGATATATCTCTTTGTGCACTGGTTGGTAAGAAATAGATAAGTTCAATATGACTCATTTTGATGATTGTTGTTTTCCCAATAGGATCCTTCTGTTGCTGAGGCTGCGAATTGCATCATGCGTATATGAATTCTCTAATAAAATGATATCAGTAAGACATTCATGACCTCTGGTCGATGCATTGAAAAATATGTGTTAGTATAAAATATGTGGAAGACTTATATCATCTCATGCCGAAATGACTTTATATATTCAAATGCTTGGGGTCAAGTGAATTTTATGGGATCAAATGGTAAATACTAATTAGAACATGGGTGGAAAAGAAATCATCAACTTTATTCATGATATGGGCTTCTTTGGAAAAAATTTATGAGTATGGACAACTATAAAATTTTAAAATTTCATAGTTCCAATAGTGGATTCATCTAGGGATGAATGATTGTGAGATCATTGCAAGGATTCAAATCTCTAGATGAGCAGGCCAAACTTTCAGGGTTATCGACCAATGCGAAGGATGGAATGAAAAAGAAAGCAGATGAAAATGATCCTATACTATTGTACATGGAGAGAGTTTATTTTAAATTAAGGAATTTCAGGATTGTCCATGTACTGGCGATTCCTGTTCCTTTTATCTCCAAAACTAATATGCATGGAAAACAAAAATTATGAGAGGATTATCAATAATTTTCCATGTACTGGCAACCCTTAATACTCTGTATTCTTCAAGAGAAGAAATGCTTTAAAAATTTCCCGTGTATAGGCAACTCTTGTTCTTCACCAGTCATGTTTTGTAAATAATAAGATTTTTTTTCCTCCTTTACCAACAACAAGAAAGGGTCTGAACCACAAGGCTTCAAATTTCCTATGCTTACCCTTCTCCTGACATCTTACATTCCACATCAACACTAGATCATTCTCTTTAAATTTTCTATCTTTTTCTTTTCTATCAAATAAATGCTTCATATATGCCTGTAACTTCATATTTTGGTTTTGAGCTACTCTTATCTCATCAAGTTTAGCCAGCTGCTCCATTCTCTCCTCCATAGGTTTTGGAATATCTATATCTTCTTGAAGGATAAACTTGTAAACTGGTAACATATTTTGTAAAGGAATCCTAGCTTGTGTTCCATATACTAGTTCAAATGGGGATTTTCTAATTTTCTTTTTTACAGTGATCATATCAGCCCACACAACCATTTTCAACTTTGAATCCCAAGTCTTTTTATTCTAACCTACCATTCTCCTTATGATTTTAAGAAGACTTTTGTTGCTGGACTCTGCCTAACCATTAGCTTGTGGATGGTAAGGAGCTGCATAGGAAATAGTAATGTAATATGTGCTACAAAAATATTTGAATTCATCAGATCTGAAACGCATCCCATTATCTGTAATCAATCTTAATGGTGTACCAAATCTAGTAATGATGTTATCCATTTAAAAAATGGTCACAACTTTACTTGTAGCTTTCTTGGTTGGGACTGCTTCTACCCATTTGGTGAAATAATCAGTAGCTACCAATATCCAGTTATGTCCTCCACTTTATTTCTTTTGTATCTCCCCAATAAAATCAATCCCCCACTGATGAAAAGGGGCTTCAGCCTACAAAGGTCTAAGTGGTAAAGCTCCTTGATACTTCATTTTCCTAGAGAACTTATGGCATGCTTCACATCTTCTTACGTATGAAAAGGATTCATTAAAAAAATTTGGCTAGTAATAACCTACCCTGAGAATCTTAAGTGCAATTTTCTTTGCAGAATAATGGCCTCCATAGACCCCTTCATGCATTTCTCTTAATACATGCTTAGCTTGTGACTCATCCAGAGATAGAAACAATATCTCGTCCCTATTCTTCCAAAACAAATCACCTTCCATGATCACATACTTAGATGCTTGCATCTTTAAAGTTCTTTTCTGAATATCACTTAATCCTTCTAGACACTTCATGTATCTGAGGTAATGCATGATGTCTTCTTACCAAGGAGTATGCTCAGTACTTTCAATTGCATTCTCTTCCTCTTCTATATTACAAATATGATTTGCTTTGATATTTGCTTCTACCATTAGCCTAGCCAAACCTTGACCTCTCACGAATTTATTGATTTGTATTTCCATATCAAACTCTTGTATTTTATTAATCCACCTACATCTCTTTCCTTTTACTTCTGACTGCATCAAGATATCCTTAACAACTACATGAAGGACATAAGCACTCACCTTAGCTCCAACAAGATATGGCCTAAAATACTTTGTGGCTTTTACCAATGCAAATGCTTGTTTTTCCATTATATCATATTTCAATTCTGACCCCTACAATGACTTAGTGAAAAAAGACAGGCTATTCATGACCTTCCTCATTTTTCTATAACATAACAGCAATTATAGTATGTAACAAAGCAAATGAAAATATTTGAAATCGTTTTGAAAAATCTAGAGATTTAAGGATAGGGGCTTCCTTGATGGCCTTTTTGATTGATATAAAAGGTTCTAATGCTTCTGCAGTCCAATCTATTTTTTGTCCTTTCCTTGACATTTTTTTATATGGGCTTAATGATTTAAAAAAAATAGACACAAATCTCCTAACAAATTTGATCTGTCCAAAAAATGACTGGATGGCCTTGAAAATTTTAGGGATAGGAACTTTATCTATGGCCTCAACCCTCTCGAGATCTATTCTAATTCCCTCCTTTTACACAATATGTCCTAAAAATTTTCCCTATACGACTGCAAAATGACATTTTTTAGGGTTCAGACTAATACCATATTCTAAAGCTTTAATAAATATTTTTTCCAAATATTTTACATGATCTTCAGTCCTTTTTGAATAAGTAGTAAGGTCATCTTAATATACCACCATTATAACATTAATCAAGTCTGCAAATGCTACATCCATGGCTCTTTGGAAGGTTTCTCCTGCATTTGTGAGACCAAACGACATTATCACATAAACATATGTCCCCCATGGGGTTGTAAAATTTGTCTTATACTATTTAGTTTCTTTAACTTTGATCTGGTTATAACATGAAAACCTATCCATCATAGATAATAGCTCACACCCTGTCACCTTATGTAGTATAGCTTCCATATTAGGTAAAGGGTAATTATCCTAAAGGGATGCCACATTTAGATTTCTAAAATCCACACATAATCTGATATCTTTATTTTTCTTCCTCATAGGAATGAGGTTTGAGACCCATGTTGAGTGCTTGATTAGTTTGATGATACCCCCATCTCTAAAATTTGCCAATTCTTCCTCCATTTTTGGTTCCAATGTTGGGTTAATGGGTCTTTGTTTCTTTCTAAATGGATTTGCATCTGGTTTCAATGGGATTTCGTGTTGAAACAAATCCTCCCTATATGCTTTAAGATCTTCATAGGACCATGCAAATAGATGTTTATATTTTCTCAATAATGCTATCAACATCCTTCAAATTGTTGGGTTTATTTTCTTCCCTATGTATACCTTTCTTGGTACCAGCTCAGTCCCTAATTTGATCTCTTCAATATCCTCCTTCTTGGTTGGTGTCTACTTCATGAGGGACCGATCACTTCCATCATATACCCTCTCCAATGCTACTAGCCCTTTGGGAAGCTTATTAGTTTTAAGTTCCAAGACCTCCTTCCCAAATACTATCTACATTCCATCTACTTCTTCTACAAAGGAATTCAAATCAATTTCTTGAGATTCATATTGATCTACATAGTGAAGAAATTTTAGGAGGTCAACATCAATATTAAAAACTTGGCAATTGTATATATTATCAGGCATAGTGGGTCTTGTTTTGAACTCAATTTGTGACACTCTAGCTAGTGTAATGTCATCTCTTCTTAGCACTACATTTGCTAAAAATTCTGTCATTATGTTTTTCAACCGATCTATCCATTCAATGGAGAAAGCATCAAGAAGCTCAATTGTGTCCCATACAACATTCCTATATTGCTTCAATCTCTTATGTTTTGCTACATATTTTGATTTAACTTGTGAAAGAACTAGCTTGGAATCCCCTAGAATAGCTAGCAACTTTATTTTATGTTTTACATCTATATTCAAACCTATTAATAAAGCTTCATACTCTACCATATTGTTTGTACATTCAAATGCCAGCAAAAATGAATATTTAAATGTAACTCCTTCAGGTGAAACAAATACTATTCCTGCTCTATTACCTTCTTGGCAACATGCTCCATCAAAGTAAATTTTCCACACACCATTGTATTTTTGTGCAACATGCTATTAAATTGGATCAATATTGAATAATTCTGGCTGGGCTAGTTCTATCTTGAAATTCCCAAGATCCACATCACAAAAATAATTAACTTGATCTTGAGGTACACAATCTACAACTTGGTTCATCCTTGGTTCCTTGTACAACTTAGCTTCCTAACCATTCACTGGAATTGTTGTGTAAGACAAATCAAATTGGACATTTCCCCCAACCGTTGTCATCCACTATCTTGATAGAAGCATCCCTAACTGAGGAGGGGTATCAATTGATGTTATATCTATATTATAGGCCACCTAAGGAAAAGCAGCTAGTTTTATTTCAACATTTTTCATAATACCCAACACAGGAATAGGTCTGCTATCCATTGCATAGCACTTCCCTCCATTAGTATCCACCCACGTGCCAAGTTGTTTCATAACTCCAACTAGCATAATATTGATAGCAGTGCCATAGTCTATCATGCAATTCCTTAATAGTTTGTTATTTATAAGTAACGTAGTGAAAAAAGGATCAATTTGTGGGGAATTTATTAATACATTATTTAGGCAGACTTTTGGGACACTTACTTTCTCTTGCTTATTAATTATTTTAGTGGCTATCTTATTTTTTAGAATTTATATGTTTTTCATTTCCACTTGTTATCAATTGAACAACATTGTCCCTATATTCCTTAATTTTCATCATCTCAAGCAGTGGAATAGAAATTTTTACCTAAGATAAAGCCTGAGTGAAGTCAAAAGAGGAACCCTCCGCCTTAATCATTTTCTTTTGCTCTGATGTTTCTCCTTTGTTCTCTTCCTTTTCCCTTTTACTCAATTGATCAGTCTTTTGCTTTTCTCTGTGTAATTCTTTAATTTCCTCTTTTTGAACAAGCTTCTGTTCATTTTTATCATGTTGTTTATTTTCTATTTTCTTCAAAATTCTTTGTGTCACCTTTTGATCTTTTATAAATATTCCCCTGGGGACACCTTCTTTTTCATTCACTATCCTATTTCTTAACCAATACTTTCTCTTTGCTTCTTCAACTGTAGCAATGGTTAACCTCTTTATTTCCTCTTCAATGAGTTTCCTCATATTGCGTTGAGCAAGCACTTCAATAGAGTGTGGTTCTATATAATCTTCTTCAGAATTAGAAAAAACCTGTTGTTCAACCATGTGGACATTGCATCTTTTATTTGAAACATCATACTCATAACCCTCATCTTTTGAAGATGAGTATTTCTCCTCAACAAGGTGAAAAGTATTTGAAGTCAAATACACTATGTGATCCTCTCCACTGTTACCCATTGTAGATGCATAAAATTGGTCATATCTGATTAATCCTGGCATTTAATTAAATATTTATTGTTTAATTAATTTCTCTAAAGTCTTCTACATATGATTAAACTTAATTAATTTAATTATATTGTTCATTCAAATTATTCTTCTATCATGATTAAATAAATCAATTTTTATTTAATTATTTGGCATTCATATGTCCACTTGATTAATTAAATAAATACACTTTATTTATTTTAATTAATTATCACTTTTTGAATTTAATTAAGTCGTTTTTATTTAATTAAATTTAAATATTTCTTTTCAAATTTCTTCTTCTAATTAATTATATATTTTATTTAATTAATTTCATTTACATACCATTTCTTAAAGGTTTAATTGAATATCTTCCATATCTCTTCAGAATCATAATTCAATATTCTATTTAATTATGAAATCTTACATTATTCTTCAAATTGGGGTAAACATTCTATTTTAAGAAGAATCTTTGTGTCACCCATAAATAAATAATTGAATTTTATAATTCATTATTTATCTTCTTCAAAATCTTTCCATAAAAAGATGATTTTTACAATTCATATTTATCATCTTATCTTACATATTTTACAGAAAAGAAAACAAATCTTTCTTTCTACTTTCTTCTATTTTTATTCACTCTCATCAATCTTCAATTGTTCGATCTGCTAGGAATTTTCACAATCATTGATCATATCAACCAATCAGAAGCTTTTGAAAAAATTTATAAATAGCATAGCCAATCCAAGCAAGGGTTACACAACACACATCAGAGTAATTAGAGATTAATTACATTCTAGCATTATAGCATTATAGGATTATCATCATAGTCTTTCATTTTCAGCAATCATGTTTAGTATTAGAATAATCATGTCTTAGCATTACATGCATTTCATATTCAATCTCATTCTTTAGGAGGCATATTCAGTAAGCCTAGCATACAATATGAGATCTAGCTGGAATCAATGAAAATACTGGAGATAGAGGATGATAGTATGACATCAATAACAGGAATACTGAGTTTGCAATCTTTATTATTTTAATATTTTTTTTGATATAATGTCTTATTGGTGTGTTTGATTCATTTGTTATTATATATTTAACGCTCACAAAATCGACCACACACCCACTAACATTCCTTCTTCTTGCATTCCCTGGGCTACAACACAATGATCTGGGAATTGTGGCCCATCATAGCTTTCATACCAACAACTGTTATTGACCATATACGCTCCCTTCTTCCTTAATGGATTAGGAGTTTCTTTGTTTCTATCCCTATCTATTATAGGTTTTCCATCCTTCCAATTTGTACCTTAAGGCATGTCATGTAACCTAGGCCTCTCATTTATGTATGTGTTCTCTTGTTTGTATTAATAATTATTGACTTGTTGAGGAACCCTAGGATTTTCTCTCTTACTGATTATCCTAGCAACTTTTTTATTGTTTCCAATAGTTAATGATATCTTTTGGGATTCAACTAAATATCTTGGGAACCTATTTCTTAGTTCATACCCTATTTTTGGATCAAACACATTCAAATAAATACTCAATGTTGCAAAGTTTATCAACTTTGACCCAATGGTATCTTATTCTGCAATTTGTTGAATCTCCAATTAAAATCATAAATTGAGTCTTTCTGATTTTTTAGAATCCGTACTAATTCATGAAGAACAACATTTGGTGCACTTAGATTCTCATATTTCTTGAGAAATCGATCTTGAAATTCTTGGATAGAATTAATAGAGGTTGTTGGTAAGCTATTGAACCAATCCCTAGCTTCTTCAGTGAGCAACATCATGAATAGCCTCATATGTAAATCCTCATAAGGCATATACAAATCTTTGATGAAAGCATTGAAACTCCTTAAATTATCTTCAGTAGTAATTTCACTACTCCTTGTAAACTTAGGAACAAGACTTCTGCAATTGCCATCCATAGGGTAAGGGTATAATTGAAACCTTGTCAAGTCAAATTGTCTGATCATTGTTCTATATTGCTGAGGGGGAGGGTTAGGTGGGTGTTGATACCGGTACAACAGATTATTGTATTGTGAATGAAGATGTGGCATGTAATGTTGACCATGAGGTGGTTGTCTATTTGTATATTGTGAGGAAATATGTGGTGGATGGTTTGACTATTTGTATTGATTTCCTATCTGATTCTTAGGAGCCTTTGATGCATCTAAAGGCCCTACATTATTATTTCCCTACCTATGAGGTGGTGTATATTTTGAAAAACTAGTTGTCTGACCATCAATTTGGGCTTTTTGAAATTTGATGTCTTGGATTGCTTTTATCATTTGGGCCTTTTCCTGTTAAGCTTTTTCTCTTTCTACTTGTTTATGAAACTCCAATTGTACTTCTATTTCTTTGTGAGTCATGAACTCATAATTTTCATGAGATTTTACATTATCTATGAACTCATTTTGGTTACCCTCCAAGCAAGCTTAGATGTTTTTGAAGGACGGATCATTGATGAGTCCAATAGGGATCAAGGAGATTGGAACCCTAAAGATTGTGATACAAAAGGGGTCCTCAATTTAAAAAGAAATAGCATTCCCAAGGGAATGGTGGCCTTGGAAATAATTTTTGATTTAGACCCAAGGGCTCGAGAGAAGATATCAGTTGAAGATAAAGGAGGCAAATATGAAACTGTTAACCTAGCTGATTTTGGCCCTGAAAGGAATGTCTACATAAGGAAAGCCTACCCTAAAGCAATTAGAAAAGACATATTGATGGCACTTAAGAAATATATTGCTACAATATCTTGGGGGTATGAAGACCTAAAGATATTTGATGCTTTTGTAATGACTCATACTATTCCTTTGAAACATGAAGTTAAGCCATTTCGACAGAAACAGCGCCCTGTCAACGCCTTGATTGAACCATCGATCTTTAAAGAAGTTCAAAAATTACTTCCTGCAAGGATAATCTTCCCTATATACCATTCAACATGGGTGGCTAACTTAGTTCCAGTCTGTAAGAAAAACAGAGAGATTAGGCTATGTGTCAACTTCAGAAATCTAAATAGAGCTTCAGAAAAAGATAACTACCCACTTCCTTCTCTAGATGAAGTACTGCAGATTGTTAATGGATCTCAGATGATATCATTCTTGGATGGTTATTCTGGATACAATCAGGTAATGGTTAACTATGAAGACAGAATGAAGACCACCTTCACTACAAAGTGGGCAATATTTGCATACAGAAGGATGCCATTTTGTTTGATAAATGTTGGAGCAACTTTTAGTGCCCCATGGACATAGCATTCAAATATTTAATTGGGAAATGCATTATTGTTTACATGGATGACCTAATAGTGTTCTCTAGGGATAGACTGAACCATGTTGTAGACTTAGCTAAAGTTCTTCAAAGATGTATCCAGTATGGAGTCTCCTTGAATCCTAAAAAGTGTGTGTTCGGGGTTTCTAAAGGGAAGCTTTTGGGACACATAATCTCTAAAAGAGGAATATCAATTGATCGAGACCGAGTTGGGTCCATTCTAAAGATCACCAGGCTAGGAAGCAAGAAATAAATGAGGTATTTCGTTGGAAAGATCAACTTTGTGAGAAATTTTATCACGGGCTTTGCAGAAAACGTAAAACTGCTAAATGAAATGATGAAGAAAGATGCCAAGATAGAGTGGAGTAATGAGGTGAAGGCCACATTTTCACAGGTCAAGTGATCCATCTCGGAAGCTCCAGTCCTCACCAACCTTGAATACTTGAGGTCATTCCATATTTACTCTTTTGCCTCTGAGCATTCCTGTGCACCTGTCTTAACTCAACGAAGAGAAGAGGGAGAGGAGAGGCCAATCGCCTTCATGGCTCTCTGCTTAAGAATGCTGAGATCAAATACCTGCCTCTTGAGAAACAAACTTTTGTGCTGGTCAGAGCTGTCAAAAATTTCAGGCACTACATTCTCCAAAGCCAAATCATTGTTGTAGTTCCTGACGTTGTTGTGAAGTCTCTACTTATGTAGAGCGAGCTGGGAGAAAGAAGAGGGAAATGGATGGCCATCTTGCAAGAGTTCGATCTGAAGATACACCCTATAAAACTTGCCAGAGGCACAGGCCTGTCCAAACCCATGGAAAATGTTGGTGAGAACATTATTTTCCAGCAATACACTACTCGGTCCTTTTCCAACGACCCTTGGTATGCTGATATCATCAGTTTCATTCTCAACAATCAATGTCCAGAGGGAATAAACGCCACTCAAAGGAGAGCATTGAGAATGAAGAGCTCTCATTATATGCTCAAAGGAGGTTTACTATATAGGAAGAATTTTGAAGGAGTATACCTACGATGCCTTGATCAGCAAGAGGCTAAGCGCGTGATCACTGAATTCCATGGGAAACATGGCATAGGTCATGGTTCCGCAAACTCATTGGCACACCAAATCCTTAGATCTAGTTATTACTAGCCATGTGTGTTCAAAGATGCCCATCAGTATGTGAGAACATGTCACATATGTCAGATTTCTGCATCAAAAGAACACCATTCAACCACGCCATTGCAACCTGTCTATGAGGTAAGGCCATTTTCCTAGTGGGAACTAGATTTTATTGGGGTAATTAACCCAAAATCTTCTGCAGGACACAAATTTATTTTGACTGCCATTTATTACTGCATAAGATGGACAAAAGCTATACCTTGCAAGAATAACACAACAGGGGTAGTGATCAATTTCCTCACTGAATGCATCACCACTAGGTTTGGAGTACCCTTCACATTGGTATGTGATAATGGCTCTTCCTTTTCTTCTGCTAAGTTCATTTCATGGGCTTACGATCACAAATTTTTTTTAAAGTATTCTTCAAACTATTACCCACAATGCAATGGAGTTGCAGAATCAACCAGTAAGAATCTCTTAGGGGTAATTAAAAAATTGTTAGAAAACAACCCTAGGGACTGGCATACCCAGGTGAGATTTGTGTTATGGGCAGATAGAACTAGGATCAAGGCTACTTTAACGACCTCACCATTCAAGCTAGTGTATGGACAAGAGCTTGTGTTCCCTATTCACTTGCAAATACCTATCCTTGATTTCATGCAGAAGTTCTACTCTAGTGACAATAGGATAGAAGTAAGATTAGCTTCCTTTTTGAAATGATAAGAATAGAGAGATGCCGCCTTGCAACAATTATTTAGACACCAGGCTGTTGTCAAACGATGGTTTGAAAAAAGAGCCAAAATCAAGGCTTTTAGGATATCAGACCTCATGCTGCTATGGGATAAAGCCATTGAAAAGAAGGGCAGTCACCAGAAATTTGATAAGCTTTGGTTGGGTCCCTATCAGATTGTTGAGATCCTAGGAGAAAATGCTTTCTGATTGAGTAGATTAACTGGAGAACTTGTTCCCTTGCCTATCAATGGGAAAATTCTTAAACATTATTTTGAGCCATAAATCTTGCTAAGTTTATGTTCTGCATGTAAGTAATTTTTTGTTCTTTATGTAAATAATTTTTTTTTCTATGTGTAAATAGTTCTGCTGTTGTTTGTTTGATCTTTCCTTATGTCCTTTTTGTTTCTTTTGCTATTTGGTTTCTGTTTTGTTTTGTTCTTTGGGGTTTATCTATTCTTTCCACCTTTAAATAGTGGGTTGTTGTCTGAAGCATACTTTGGTTATTAGGACGAGAGTGGTTTAGATATTTTTAGGTTTGTTGATTGGGTTTTTTTTGTCCTAAACTCTTTGTTCTAAGCTCATTGCCAATAAGAGTTGTGGAAAGTCTTGAAAGCAAGGTGCGAAGTAAACAACTTTCATTAGCTCCTCTGAATCTATCACAAATCATCAAGATCATCTCCTCTTGTAATGGTATATTTGTCCTATAATGATAGTGTTGTAAGATTTGAGTGAAAAATCTAATCTCCCAAGTGTTGTTATGAGGTCCATGGTAGTTTTCAACTAGAATAGGTGTCTGACATCTGACATATTGAAAAAAAAAATGAATGAAATATCTAAAACTCCAAGAGAAAGAAAAGGGGGGGCGGAAGAATTATCTAAAAGAGAAAAGAGGACTCAATATGGATGGTTGATTCTAGTATCTCTACTGGGGCTATGGATGCCTGACTGGTAGTAGAGCAATGATGTGAGAAAACTAGAGGTATCTCCATCAAAGCTATGGATTCCTAACTGGTAGCAGAGCAATGCCCAAGATGTCATTGCATGACAACTAAAGGGAATCAACTCATGTAGCTCAAATCTTGCACATTGTTGTTTGAAAGATGAAGAAAACTTTATAAGAGAGTAATGCACAATCAAGCACACACATAGATTCAGGGGTAGCCATTGATTGATTTACATTTGAGATTCTAGCTCAGCCTTGGTTACTAAAACTGACCCAACTGGAGTTGTGATGCTCATAAACCAGGAGTTCTGGGTAGTTGAATCCTTCAGTTTCTTGAAAATGGTTAAACCATTTTCCCAGCTAAGTCACCATTTTTTATGTCTTGCATAACCACCCCATTTATTCTGGAACAATATGGGTTCCCCTTCTCTTTTGGGTTTCGTTGCCTCTATTATTTGCTTTGACCTTTGGAATTCTTTTGTTTTCCTCCTAATTTTGTCTTTTGTTCTATTTGATTTTGGTTTTGTCTCAGCTTGAGTTGGTTTTCTTCTTGCTAAGAATTGAATGAAATAATCATAAACAATCATGTATTTCATTATAATGTATTTTATGTGCTTCTGAGCGCTAATGGAGACCTTGTTTCACAGGATTAAATCATGCACATGATGATATTTCTCAAGGATCTTAGTTGGGAATCATTCCCCAACCATTAAATTCCTCTAAGAAGAAGGTTGGCGAGACCCTATGGTTGTCTTGCCGACCAGCAGTGTGTTCTATTCATTTGAAGTTCACTGATCATCCTAACATCCCTATCGCCATGAGTCCCCATGTATCTCACCAACCAAAGGACCCCTTGCTGAAGGATTTTGCATTTGCAAAAACATCTCGCCGAAAGGAGTGAAGTCTTGGTGACAGCGGGGTAGATTCAAAAAAATGTCTCACCGACCTAGTGGACTCTTGCCAAAGTGGAACAGCTTTGAGTTTGAGGAGAGTGGTTTATTCTCGACATAAGGTCTTGCCAAACAAGTAAGGTCTCACCAAAAAATTTGAGGCTCGCCAAAATGATGTTTGCATCACTGAGGAATATTCTCGACATGTGATGTCTCGGCGACAAAGGTGAGGGTGGTGTCGTCAAGAAGTCTTGGTGACCAAGCAGTCTCTCCCTGAAGTAAAATGAACTCTCAGCGAAAGGAGATATCATCGCCATGAAGTCTAGCTGAATGGTAAAGATCTCACCGAAGGTTCTCCCTTTGGTGTGATGTCTAGGCAACTACATGATGTCTTAATGAAATGAAGTTTTCTCAGCATGAGTTCTCCCCGACCATAGAGGTCTTGCCGACAGAATGGAATCTCACCAAGGTGAGATGAGCTCACTAAAATATTTTTGGTTTCGGTGAAAGGTCTTGCTGACCAATTAGGGTCTTCCCAACTAAAATGAGTTCATCGCTGAAATAGGCCAGCTTCGCTATGAGGTCATGCCGACCTGGTATTGTCTTCCCAATACAGAATGAGCTCGGGGAGAATGGAGGTGTTCAACATAAGGTCATGCCGACTAGCAATGGTCTCACCGACATTTTTTCTCCCCTCGATGTAATGGAATGCACTCGATGAAAGGTCTCACTGACCCAGTGATGTCTCAGTGAAAGGGGCATGAGTTTAGGGTAAGGTCTTCCCGACATGGGTGTGCTCATCGAAGAAGGAAAGGCTTGCTGAGAGGTCTTGCCGATAGTGATGGATATGCAAATAGGAAGAGGATGTCAATGTGACCAATGGAGCTTGTTGTGACTTCTGACTGATAGTGATTGTCCTACCAATGGGTTTTGTGGTATTGATATGACTTGCACAGCTCGATGGGAGGTCTTGTTGACTATCTCATGCTACGCCAATGGCTGCTAGGAGATGTATAATTGCATTGGGGAGACACGATGGCTGTCTCACCGAAATGCGATTTTGCTTGAACAACCTTTGACTGTCCGAGAATCTTGTGTGGCATATGTTTAACCAAGCAGGAGGAGCTAAGAGAGCGGATCAACAACAGTTTGACTGATTGACTACCCCTATGAATAAGATCAATAGAATGCAAACGACATGGACTTGTCTTGAGATCAAAAGGCGATGTAACACCTTGATGAATAGTGATGTGAGGATCTAGTGGCAAGTTTGATGTTGCCTCTAGAAGACAGTCAATGGGCAGAAAATTCTAGAGTAGGAAGGAGGCCAAAAGAAAGAAGTTGCCAATCTCAAGGACAGTTGTGTGGTTTACTGGCAAGGAGGTAGATTGGTATTAATGGCAATGCTTTAGATCATTCAAAGCAGCTTTTCCAGGGAGTTCAAAGATGGACACAAATACCAAGACTTAATGTTACAGTTGTGAAAGATCTGAGATCATCCCTGGAACAATCTTTCACCAACATGGACAATAGGGATGCCATTCAATGTAGCATTAACTCTATTCAAAAGATCTGAGAGCTGACCTTTCTAGAGTAGGATATTTTGTAAACCCTAAAATAGGGGCCAGCACATTCTTTTTGTTACACTCTGTATATATGTTATTCTTGCCTCTTTGTTAGAAGGGAGAAGGAATAGAGACAGTTAGAGGAGATAATAGAGTAGACAGGTCTAGAGATAGATTTTCAAGAGTAAGGAATGTTCTGACGAATAGAAGAGACAAAGCTACATCTTGATTCTTGTAATGGGAGATTCTTTTGTTTTCTTAGTTAGGAGTTAGATTCAGTAGGAGCCAATAATGTATCTTTTCGGTTTTCTTAGTATAGATGGAAACAATTTGGAGTCATGGATTTTTTGTACACTAGTGATTGTGCCAGATTTGTAAATGTTGCTTATCTATTTCACTAATAGTAGAAGCAACCAGATTAAAATCTACTTCAGATTGTGTTTTTGAATGGTGTTTGTTTGGAGTTAATCATTTTATTTGAGAGTCTTTCAAGGATTGAAGTCTTATTTTATGTTTTGTTTAAATGGTAACTTGCAATCTATTATTGAAATTAGCACTGTGAATGAATGAAACTATGTTAATCACAAGTCAATTTTGTTCTGTATTTTTAGTTAAGAATTCCTTTAAAGGTAACAAGTCTGGTTAAGTTGGATGAATGATCATTGTCTTCGGTTCTGAAGCTTTGATCTATCTATTTTTGTTTCTTTAAAAACCCCAATTAAAATAGGTTTGAATTTATGCTTGATCTTAGAACAATCCAGAAGCTCAACACCAGCAGGCCCCTTGAACATTATAGTTCACATCAATCACTGAGTGAAATCAACACAGTTGAGAACCAACTACAAAGACCTTAGGAGCTAAGATATCCATGTGTTGTCTTTCTCTTTCAAGAGAAATAGGATAGTAACATTTTGTTTAATTGTTGTTGTGCCACTTGGACCATCAACACTTTGTTCATGTAATGCTCTTCCTCTTAGGAAGCATTGTGCCTAATGTCTTTGTGGACATGAAAAAATAATCCCCTTTTTCTTGCTTGATTTGGGAATAATTGGTGATAAATTGGACTTAACGAGGCCTTGATTTAGTGTTGCGAGGTATTTTACACATCCACACTAGGTCTTGGACCCTTGTAAATTGAATAAAATACATTAAATGATGTCTTGGAAAGGTGTTGTAAAGTGTTTTAAATCACTTTCATATTTTTCTAGACTCTTATCAAGCATTTAAGTCTAATGGTCCTTTCCCACCCCCACTTTTGAATTAAATATTATTTTAATTAAAAAGTTAGCTTTTCCCTCTTCTTCTATAATTAAATAATTATTTTAATTATTTAATTATTCATTAGCCTTTTTTCTCTATAATTAAATAATTTTTATATTTATTTAATTATTTATCCTTTCTTTATCTCCCCAATTAAATAATTATTTTTAATTAATTAATTATATATTTTTTCTCACCTTTCTTTTGAAATAAATAAAATTAATATTTTATTTATTTCTTCTATGTTGGCCACCTAAATTAAATAATCTTTATTATTTAATTTCTCTTATCACCTCTTTTTCTATGCCAGTCTTATCTTCCACCTCAAGTCTTTATCTATCCATGTCTTTACTCTCTTAATTAACCTCCACCCTTGATTAAATTATCTTCTAATTTAATATTAACCCTTGATCATGATCCTTATTCTATCCATTCACTTAAATCTTCTTTATAAAAGGAGACCTTTAAACCCTAATTCATTATTCATTCATGTTTAATCTAATCACCATTCATCATTCATTCATATTGTCAAGTCAAGAAAGCAAGAATCAAGCATTCAATATAGCATTCAAGCTCTATTCTAAGGCATTCAAGAGTAAGATTCTTCAATTGTTACAGAAATTTAAGATCCTTCATCATGGAAAGTCTCTAATTGCATTGTTTCATGTTTCATGTTTCATCATCTTGTTTCATCATTTTGGTTTAATTACCTAAACGGGGTTTGACCAAGGCAAACCCCCAATCCTTAACAACCAACATTTTGTCTCTCTTCCTTTGTGTGATTGTATATTTAGGTACTTGGATGCTTGGACATGATTTTTTGAATAGGTTTCAAACTTTTTGGAGTAATATCCCTATTGGCAAGGTCAAAGTCTACACAAAAGTCACTTTTAGGCCCAAATTTGGCAATTTTAGAACTGGACACCTAGAGGAACAGAAAGAGCAGACTGAGAGCTTCCGACTCCAATTTTAGATTTTAAAAAAATCCAAAGTGGACTAAGTTTTCAACAGTTGTGACATAGTCCCACTACACATTTTTGTTAGAATTTTTTGAAGATTTGGATACCCATTTGGCTAAAACAGGTTCCAGAATAGTTTACCAGATCTGGGAATAAGTCGCCCAGCTTGGTGTAAGTGTCCCAGTTGACGAGAAAATTAGATATTCCAAAATTTTAGAGACATTTATAGTCTTTACTCTATCCTTCATCCTTTTCCAAGTGAACAATTTTAGTTTAGCATCTTTATCTTGTTCTTTAGTGCATTTAATCTATCATTTTTCATATCACAATGGTTTTTCAAACATTGTGCATTTTAATAGTTTTGCATTAATAATGAACATCATTTATCATTTTATTGCATTTAGAAATTTTACTTAGAAATACTTCATCCATCCTTGAATTGATTTTGAGTGTATACATTTCCCATTTTAGCCCATCTTTCTCCTTTTAGGTGAAAAACCCTAGAAGTGCTAGAGAACCGTCGGTGCCAGAATTTTTGTAAACATTTTCATGAACCCTCTTTTCAAATACCTTCTTGTTTGATTTGGATTCCATCATCATCCTATAATTATCTTACATTGCATTTTGCATTAGTTAAAGTTGCATTCTAGGGTTTTAAATTTTGCATTAGTGAAAGTGCATATAGTTTGCATTTTTAACATCTTTAATCATTGAAATTTTTTGAAATTCTACATTCTTAACTTAGATCTATGTCATAGAACTCAAAAAATATATAAATCAACCAAAAAAATATAAAAATTCTCAAAAAAATCCCTACTAGGACTAATTCGCCATCTTGGGTGACTTAGTCCCTATTCAGCCCTAAAACTGTCATTTACAGAGCTGAAAACCATATTTTTTAGCTTTTATATGCTGACATTAGCTACATGTATCAGTTGGCTGAGTTTTTGTAACATGTGATGAGTCCATTTTATGGTTCAATTTTGATAGAGTTTATTATCCATTTGTTGTAGTTGTCATAGACCTTGATACTTGGACGTTGATACTTTTATGATATTTCCTCAAAACCATAGACATTGGGCATAAGCTTAATATTGTAACCTTTAGATGACATTGACATGCTATATGAACTATCTATGTTAATTTTACATGTGGATTAATGAATGTTACTATAAGATAGTTATAGATATGCAATTGTTGTGCATACTAATAGTGTTATGCAGATATAATTAGAGCCTACAAAACTAAGGAAGATTCTGCCAACCGGTCATTTGCCATAAAGGTCAGCAAGGTGATCATTCAAAGGTCAATGGAGGGAAGACTCTCAATGGAGGGAGATTCCTAGTTTAAATTGGATAATTGTAACTACCTTGTAAATAATCTTAATAGTTTGTTGAGCGAATATAGGAGTTACTATTGTGCTAGATCCACATTAAGGAAAACATGCTTGACCAGATTCCATGCATGCATAACCTCCTCTCCACTTTTTATGATTTTCCTCCTAATCTGTTGGAGTTGACCGCCTTCCTAGGTAGTTAGTTAGTATTTTTTCTTCCTATAAATAAGACTCAAATGCTCCTTCTCAAAAGGTTGATTAATATGATGGTGTACTCACATTCTTAGTTTTTCAATAATATAGTTATGTTGCTCGATTGTACTCATGCTTTCTAATTAATAAAATGAAGTTATAAGTTCATGCATCTAAATTTACATTTGCCTTGATGGATACTCATCCAAGGGGGTCCACTTGGTGAGCATTCCATCCTTTAGTTTAGTTAGTACTTTTTGTTTAGCAATTAGTTAATAATTTGGCACTATCTATTCTTGCAGCCACTAGAATTCCATTTTGTGGCTATTCCTACAGCCAAAGTAGATAGAGTAATTTCTAGTTTGTTTGCTCATATTTTCATTTTTTCCATGCATTTTAGCTTAGTATAGTTTTTGGTTGATGTTCAGTACTTATGTTATTTATTTCCAAACAATTTACTTTCAGCATTATGTCTTTCTTAGTTGTAGAATGAGGATGGATACTATGGATTCCTAAGGTACATACTATGTTGACCCATTTCAAATCTACATCCCTAGGTTGACAAGTTAAATTCACCTTCATGATGATTGAGATAGCTATTCAGATTAGATGTCCAATCTTTGAATCACATATGTAAGGGCTTAGTTGTTAAATCATTGTAGGAGGCCATCATTTCTAGCATCGTTGTCGGGGATGGTGCCAAACTAGGGAGTTCTTTTGATTCATTGATATTTTTTCTTGTTGTAGTATTTATGAAAGTCCATTCTTAGTATACCCCTCATTTAGGAAAGTAATGATCCATTATTCTTTTTCCAATTCTTTGTGTGAGTTGGTTGATATTGAATTGATATCGTATGCATAGAGGAAGGAGGAGAGATGCTCATGGAAAATTCCTTCCTAATAACCCTAATCCATTCCAACTAGTTGAGCATCATAATATACCAAGAGACGAAGAATAATAAGAGCCACACCCCTTTGCTAATACATTTCCTAATCTGACCAGTTCTAAAATTTCCTCTGAAGACTAAAATCAAATTGAGAATCCCTTTGCTTTGGAACTCCATCAAGCAGGCCTGGGTGATGAAAATAGAAACAAACCTAACCAACCAGATTTTCCTTTCTCCATTTCTCATCAGAATGAAGTTGAAAACCTCAGAAATATCCCTACTTCATTCCTTCCTAAGTTCTATGGACTTGTCACAAAATATCCTGACACTTTCTTGTTCAAGTTTGATATACTTTGTACGAGTTATGACTATACCACTGATGCCCATAGTCTTAAGCTATTTCCTACCATTTTTAAAGAAGCTCCATTAAGACGGTTTATGAGCCTAGGCAAAAAATCTGTGGAGACCTAGGATGACATGAAGACAAAGCTCCTCGAGAATTACAAGGAATATTGTAGGGGCAATGACATGAAGGGAGACAACATTTTTAGAATGCAACAAAATGAAGATGAGAGCCTAGAGGATTACATTTCAAGGTTTCTATTTTGCCTATAGAAATCTCAACACCATACACTCAATGAAGAATCACAAAAGCTGATTTTCCTAAGAGGAATTAATGATAGTTGTACTAATGCCTTGGACCTGATAGGAGGATATATCACCCAAGTTCCTTGGGAGGATATCAAGAAGATATGTCAAAACTATTCTAGGGCGGCTTCAAAGAAAGGGAGAGCTTACCATTCCTCTATGGGTAATTCATCTACCAGTAGAGTTTCAAGAAGAGAGTTTACTCACTTACTGGCAGATTTCAAGCAAGACATCATAAATAATCTAGATTCTCAATTGGTACACTTCAAGAAAAGAAGAAATAAGAGGAGGTACAGGCAATGTTGGCAAAATATTGCCATCATTGTAGACAAAAGAAGGACTGTAGATGAAAGATGGTAGATAATATTGATAGTAAGTAGATTCCACCTGACTTGAATCCAATCCAGGGTGAAGATGACCAAGTCTACTACATTGCACAAAGGATACCATGGGCTCCAAGACAAGGAATTCCACTAGATCCACTATCTTTTGTTGGGCCATATTTCAATTATTATTCATCTGGTAACCAATGGAAACCCCATATCCATCCAATTATGGAGGATATCCACCACAGTCTTGGAATAACCCTCCAAATGCCTGGCCCAATCACATAAACTCTCCACCCTAGTGGCAACAACCTCAAGGGAATTGGCAGTAGTTTCAAGAAAGTTGGCAGCCACCTCTAAGAAACTGGCAGTAAACATCTCAATGGAGGGGAGGACAATAATGGCCAAACCATATGCCTAGTTACATGTAGCCACCTTCTCAGCCCCAGCAACCTGCTATAATTCCTCCTTTTACTAGTTCAATTTCAAATACACCTAAACCTACTCAGCTACCAACTCATCCCACACCTAACCCAAATAACAAACCACAGCAGCAGCAACAAGTACACTTTTCTAATCCAAATCAATTCCTTGCATATGTTGTGAGTGTAAGTGACATCCACTTGCATTTAGGAACTACTTTGGTAGCTCCTTCCACACCATTATCACTGAACTTCCCATGGTAGAAGAGGAGCATCTGAATGACCCCATTAGCCAAGTGCATCTAAAAATCCTGAACCAGTCCCAATCTGATAGAACAAACAAGGATCGCCATTTTGTCAAAGGTTGCAAATTGTGAAATAAGAGGAAGAGAAGGAGGAACTATCCTTTGACATTCTAGATTAGTTGAAGCATATATGTGTCAAGATACCCTTATTTCAGGCCATAAAATATGTTCCCATGTATGGAAAAGCAATTAAGAAAGCATTCCTTAAGAAACTAGGTAGGAAGAAGAAAGACCCCACTACGGTTCATGTGGTGGGATAGTTGGCTAACATCATGCTTGGGAAAGTGACCATTCGCAAATATAATGATCTAGGTAGTCCTATGGTAGTAGTTTTTATAAATGTGATCCAAATAAAGAATGCTTTGATTGATTTAGGAGTAGCAATAAATGTAATGACCAAGGATATCTTGCAGCAACTAAATGTTGCAAGCATGAGACCTACTCCTACTGTCCTATAGCTTGTCGATAGTTCCACTATTAAACTTGATGGTATAGTAGAGGATATTGTGGTAACTCTAGACTCATGGGAGTACCTATTTGATTTCATGATTCTTTCTCCTAAAGCTACACTAGGAGGGTACCCTATTATTCTAGGAAGGCCATGGTTAGCAACAAAAGATGCCTATATTGGATGTTAGACAAGAGACATGACCATTTCTAATGGAAAGATCACTAAAAATATTGTTCTCTATCCTCTTGCTCAGCCATCCCATGATATGGATAACCCCATATGGCCACATGTTGGTGAAGAGGCCGAGGAAGTTAATTCTATGGCACAAATTATGATGATAGGAAGAAGTTCTTTCATGTAGCTTCAAAAGGAATATGAAGTATTGTCTAACATAATTCAGAACCATTGTGAAGTAGAGGAAGCATAATCCTCTCCTGCATCTAGTTCTGTTGGTCCAGGGAAGACCCTTTTGCCTACTCTTCTCATAGCAGCAGGTATGTCTCATACATTGCTGCCACATGAACTTAAGGTACCAAGCATTAATGAAGCAACTATGATAGAGCTAACTACACAAGTGCAAGTGTCAGAAGGAAAATATCTTAATATTAATAGCAAACTGAATGAAGAATAGTAGTTTTCATTAACAAACTTACTGAGGACCCACCAACATGCATTTGCATGGGACTATCATGATATGAAGGGATTGGATACTAAGCTTTGCACTCATAGGATATACATAAGAGATGATTGTACACTAGTGAGGTAGCTACAAAGAAGAATTCCTGCATTAAGAGAAATTGTAAAAGGGGAACTATAGAAACTGCTAGATGTAGGATTTATCTACCCCATTTTAGATAGCCAGTGGGTGTCTCCATTGGTCATTGTGCCCAAAAAGGGAGGGAAGTGGATAGTTTGTGTTGATTATAGGGAACTCAATGCTTTCACCAGAAAGTACCATTTTTCCCTACCTTTAATAGATCAAGTTCTAGATTCACTTGCAGGAAAGCAATAATTTTCTTTTCTAGATGGATTCGATGGGTATAACCAGATACAATTGCACCTGAGGACCAAGAGAAGACCACCTTTACTTTCCTATAGGGGACTTATGCCTACTCGGTACTTCCATTTGGCTTATGCAATGCACCTGCAACATTTTAGAGGGAAGCCATTAGCATATTTCTAGATATCTCTCATGATTGCATGGAAATTTATATGGATGATTTTACTACCTATGGTGTTGATTTCAATGAAACATTGGGAAATCTCAGGAGAGTCTTACAAAGATGTGAAGACCATAATCTATCTTTAATATAGTGAAAAGTGCTTCATGATGATGCATGAACATGTAGTCCTTGGCCACTACATCTCTCACAAAGGAATTCAAGTAGACCCTACCAAGATTGAGGTGATCACCAACCTGCCTATACTTGCAAAACATAAAGATGTTAAGAGTTTCTTGGGACATGCAGGTTATTATAGGCGTTTCATCAAAGACTTTAGAAAAAATGGCAACACCATTGTACAATATCCTAACTAAATATGTTGAAATCCACTGGACAAAGGATTGTGACAAGGAATTTTATGATCTCAAAGAAACTTTGAATTATGTTCCTGTACTCAAAGGTCCTAATTGGGAACTTCCCTTTAACATTCATACGGATGCATTAGACTATGCTATAGGAGCAGTCCTAGGATAGAAAGAAGGAGCAATTGAGAATGCTATTTATTTTGTCAGCAAAAACCTACAAGGAGCTAAATTCAACTATATAGTGACAGAAAAGAAAATGCTAGCAGTAATCTATGCCATTAATAAATTTAGGAACTACATAATAGGCTATCAAATCTTTGTGCACATAGATCATGCAACCATTAGGTACCTCATGAATAAACCCTTGATCTTAGGTAGGCTAGCAAGATGGTTATTTTTTATGCAAGATTTTGACATAACCATTATGAATAAACTAGGGAAGGCCAATGTCATTGTAGAATTTCTTTTAAGGCTAACTACATCATAGGACAATCAAGTCATTGATGATTCTTTCCCTAATGAACATTTATTTTACATTAGTGTGCATACACCCTAGTATGCTAACATAGCTAATTATCTGGTCACAAGGATAGTTCCTCCTCATTTATCTCCAAAAGAGAGAAGGGTGCTCATTGAAAAAAATTATCATTTCTCATGGATTGCTAGATGTTTGTTCTACACTGGACTAGACCATGTCATGAGGAGATGTGTGAGGGAAGAAGATACATATGATATTTTGCATGCATGTCACAATGAACCATGTGGAGGGAATTTTGTAGCCAAGAGGACATCAATGAAGATTTTGAACATGGGATATTACTGGCCCACACTCCACAAGGATGCAAGGAAATATACAAGTGTCACAAATTCGAGAGGATGGGCCAGACAACCAACTCTGATGAGATGCCCCTTTACCCCTAGGTAGTAATCACTACATTTGATAATTGGGGATTGGATTTTGTAGGACCCATTGATCCTCAATCAAATGGTAAATCATATATCTTGATATGCACTGATTATGTAACCAAGTGGGTAGAAGTTAAGGCCACGAAGCATGCAATAGATAATAAGGTTGCACAATTTATTTATGAGAAAATTTTCACATAGTATGGGGTTCCCAAAGAGATAGTGACTGATCAAGGGGCTCAATTCACCCCAACCCTTGTTACAGCACTGGTCAATGAATACAACATAAGGCATATGAAGTCTAATCCTTATCACTCTCAGGCCAATGGCCAAGTTGAGGTGACTAATAGAGAAATTGAAGCCATTCTAACCAAAACAGTGGCAATCCATAGGAAGGATTGGGAAAATAGACTGCCAAAAGTTGTTTGGTCCTTTCAGACCACCTGGAAAACAACCACAGGCTTCACTCCTTTTGAGTTTCTATATGGAAAGAATGCTATGATGCCCATTGAATTTGAGCGTAAGACTCTTAGGACTGCATTAGACTTAGGGATGGATATCTCTAAGGCATAAAGGGATAAAATCATGTAGCTGAATGCTTTCGATGAGATGAGGAAAGAAGCCTTGCATCACATAGAGGTAGTGTAGAATCAGAGAATAAAGTGGCATGACAAATTCATAAAGGATAAGAAATTCCAACTAGGTGACTAGGCACTGCTCTATGACTCAAGGTATCAAAATAATGTAGGAAAATTGTAGACAATGTGGCTAGGACCATAAGAGGTTGTTGAAGTCTTCTCCAATGCTATTGTTTAGCTCACTACCATTGACCCTGTCAGATTTATGTTGCTTGTCAACAGTCATCGCCTTAGGTTGTATCACAAGCAACCTTCCAAGGAGGAATTCCTAGAGTAATTCACTGAGCATGCAACACTCGAACTTCCTACAGTCGAAGGAAGTAGACCTAGTGTCCCTCCTTCTAGCTAACTAAGGTACATCACTTGTCATAATAAAGACTTCCACTTTTGTGGGAGTCCACTTCTTCATTCATTCACCCATCCACCCATCCATCTCCACCTTTCTCTCTCTTCCATCATGCTGCCATAACTTCACTTCATTTCATCTCCACTTTCATTAATTATTCAACTAACTTCTTAAAAGGTGACTGGTACTTTCTCCATAATATTTGCAATAGATCTTCCAAGAATTCAGGTATGTGTGCATCAATTTGTTACATCTTAATTCTCTTTTAGTACATTCATTTAACTATTGTGTATAAGAGTGAATTTGCACCCCATGTGCAAATCCTCTTTTTTCCTTTACCCACCTTAGAAAACAAAGATTGGAGGGTTAATTCCACCTAAGCCTATTGTGTGAATCCCACTTGGCACTTTTTTTAAGTGTCAGTGGAGGGATTTCTATCAGGGATGCCTGCACGATGCGCAAACATCTGCATGTCATAATTACATCCGTGGAAGATTCTTGCAGCTAAACCTGTAGAGGCATTATACTTCTCATTGGAGATGGAGTTGCAATGCCCCCTTTAGCCGACCAACCCAAATATGGTTGGTTTTCTCCACTCTTTCTTCAAATTCATCCCTTCAAAATTCAATCCAACTCTTCACCACATCAAGAATCTATTCTTGCACTTTCACATTTACTTTCACGCTCACTTTCACTCACTCCAAGCATTCAAGCATTCCATTGCAGCTAAAGCCACACTCTATCACTTTGATAGAGCAAGTTTGGGACCACACCATTGTAGTAGAGGCTTGAGTAGTCTCATTTTCTCCCCCAAGCATCCTTGAGTTCTCTTGGTGGAGGTGGTAAGCTTCCCTCTCCTCTCCTCTATCACTTGGTTGAGTAGCATAAAACTTTTTTGTAGTGCTTTTTTTCTCTTTACTACTTTATTTCCTTTATCTCATTTCCTTGGCTATCTGTGGTGGTGGAAACACCTAAACAAGGGTCTAACTGAGGTAGGCCCCTATACAACCACCAACCATTTTCCCTTTCTTCATGTCTTTAGGACTACTTGCTCTTCAAGGGGTCAGTTGGAAAATGAATTCCTCGGTGAGATCCTTCTTATTCTCTTTACTCTTGCATATTTGCTTTATAATATTAAAGTATTTTATTTATTTAATCACATCATTCCAGCCCTTTAGTTAGTCCATTGGGCCATTAACTAGTTTTGTTGGTTTGACTGTTTCCTCACTGTTGTCTGGTCGTACAGACAACAACACACTTTTGAGACGCCAGTGCATCGCGCTGACATCCAGAGATCATGCTTCTGTCCTTGAACAGAGAGCTTTTTGAGACATAGTGTTAGACCTAGAAATTGGCTCACCTAGCCTCTTACTATGTTTTGGGTCTATAGAATAACTGAGAGGCCTCGTAGTCCTTGTTATTCTTGCCTCACATTCTCTTGCAATACCCTTAACTGAGGTAAGTTACCGTAGCCTCTCATGTCTTGAGCCTCCATGACCTAGGTTCTCACACATGGTGGTCTCCATCTCTTACATTTTTGGTGAACCCAACATGAACCAATGTTTGTTCATCCATTGGTATTGAAAGCTTCCCTCAGGGACTCTGTGATTGTTGTATTCCTAATTGTTGTGAAGGTTTATGAGCTTCACAAGTCAGTCTACAACTTCCAAGCATATTGTCAGGAGAAGCATATGACACCTTCTAATGGAAAGGATGAAGGTCTCGATTGGTCTTTCTATGGGCCTTTTCTTTGGTCCTGCCGTTAGTTTGGATGTGCAAGCACAGTAGTTGAGAAACAAGATGGGATTCACTAAAAAAACTAATCACATTCCCACTCCCCCTATCTCCTACGCCATCATCAGTGGATAAGCATGAAGCCATCCAAATCCCTATGGAATATGTCTCCACCCTCGCTAGAGGCCTGGGCGACTTAGAAAATCACTTGGAAAGAAACCCAAAGATGGCTAGAGCTACTCAGGTGGTTAGTGCGTTAAGACACATGATGTGTAAAGATTGAATGGGCATAGAAATTCTAAATACCCTCCTTGGTCTTGCCAAAGTGTGTTCTCCTTCGAACAATCCTAGCTTTGCACAAGGAGTCACTTTTGAGTAGCGTGAAGGATAGTTAGGGGTATCAATGCCTCCCACTTTCGTTTACATGGCCGACATGATTCCTTCTATCAGTATCCCTTCTACCTATGAACAACCTAAAACTATCAAAATAAATAAGGTCCCCTTGGGCTTTAGTGTCACCTCTAGTGGTGGAGACTTTGGTAATGGTGATGGATTCGACAATAGAGGTGGTACTGGCAGAGGCAACCCTGGTGGAGGTCATGGTGGTGGTTTTGGCGGAGGCCCTATTGATGGAAGTGGCTTTGGTGGTGGTTTAGGAGGTGGCCTTGACGGTTTTTCTGGCGAAGGTTCCTCTAGCCCTCTATCTTCTGATGACCCTATTTTGAATACTCTCCTTCAGAATATGGGTAAGATGCAAAGCCAGTTAGCAAGCCTTTCCCAAGCCTCTACTCAACCTATCTTCCAACCCTTATTCCGACATATCCCATTGTCATTGGCCATCTTGAATACTCCATTCCCCAAGGAATGGAGATCCCTAAATTTGAGAAGTATGGTGCTAAGGTAGATCCATAGACACACGTGTTTGTCTTTAATTCCCTATGCATCGATGTCTTCCATCATGATGCATTGATGGCTAAACTATTTCCCCAATCCTTCAAGAACACAACACTCGAGTGGTACTATTCCTTGCCCGACAACTCTATTTTCTCATTTGATAAACTTTTTTAATCAATTCCTTAGATAGCTCCAAGAAAACATCTAGCTAAAGATGACCTTTTCGGATCTCATCTGATGTAAACAAGGATATAATGAAAAGATCACTAATTTCATAGCACACTACCAAGTGCTCCTCTTGCAAATCTCTTATCAGCTACCTGATTCTGATGTGTAGAAGGTGTTCATCAGGAACTTACAAAGGCCTTGGCAAGAGAAGTTTTCCCTGATGAAATATCCTTCTTTTGCACACTTGTGTGAAGCCTTATGAGAATACCAACAGACGGTTGTTCAATTCAGGGGATCATCCTCATGCTCCCATTCTGAAGGGAAATCTATCATATCAATTTCTAGAAAAGGCAAAGCCATTGTGAATTTATTAGTTGCTGCTGATGACAATGGCCTCAAGCGCAACCAAAAATTCACAAAGTTATCAGAATCTTACACTTTCATCTTATAGAAGTTGTTCAAGGATAAGATCATAACTTTTTCGACCCCTAAGCCTGTTAAAGAACCCTACCCTAATTGGTATGATGGGAGTGCTTATTGTCAGTACCATCATGTTAATGGACATGATACCATCATGAGATACAAGACCGCATTGAGGATGATAACATTGGTCTCGATGGGAATAAAAAAAATGCTTACAAAATAGTGGTGAAGACTAATAGTGAATTGTAGATATACACAAACCTGTTTCTATCACATTCTGCTAATATGATTATTGATTCTACTAATTTTGTTACACAACATAAGGCCTATGTTATTATAGTCATGGTAACTTCCACTACTCCACCCGTGCCTAGTTTTCTGGACATTATATTCAGATCAAATGTTTTACCCTTAAAGAATAAACCTTCACCTCTCTACATTCCCACTCATGTCAATGGTAATATTGTGACAGGAGTCTTAATAGACCCTGCGAGCCATGTGAATGTTATCACCGAAGAAACATTAGTACTAAATTCATTACAAAAGGAAAATTATGAAGAAATAAAATCTACCATTTGTACTCATTATGGTATGTTCCTTCAACCTTATGACTTGATAACCCTATCGATTCTGGTTGGACCCAGAATAGTCGACACATTTTTTGATGTCATCCTAGAGTCGGATCTGCTTAGGGTGAAGCTAGGCATTCCTTGGCTAGCTTCCATGAATGGGATCACCTCTATTATTCACAAATGTTTAAAGTTTTCTCACAAAGGTGTCATGCATGTAGTGCATGATACTGGATACCATCCCTTGGTCTCCCATGGTGGATACTTGTTGGATGACTTTTGGCCCTCCCCATTCAGTTTGCTTCCTCCAAGAACAGACCTACTTTACAAGAACTATGTGAAGCATAAAACTAGGGGCAAAGGCGAGCCAAAGCTAACCCTACCTGTGACAGAATGATCAGTCACCTCCTCTTCCCAATAAGAGAAGAAGAAGCCTGCATCGACCACCCTCCCTTCCCCCAAAGGGAAGGAGAAGTCTATGTTGACCCCCACTCCTTCTCATAAAGAGAAAGAGAAGGTTGCACCAACTGCCCCCTCTTCCCCAAAGAAATATGAAAATCCCATGGTGGCTCCCTCTCCCTCTCACAAAGGCAAAGAAAAGGTTACTTTTCCCTAGATTGCCTTGTCCTCTCCCCTTTTGTGGGAGGAGTACTAGATGAGGAGGCCTGACGGCTACCCACTAAGTCTGATGATCCCTCCTTGGCATATGCCCAAGGTCAGGATCGTGGATCTTCCCAATGAATACCTCAGATCATGGTATTATTTTTATGGTAGAAAGAAAGGCTCTCATAGAGAGTTTGATCTGTGGCCTCCTACTGCTCCTGCTCCTAAGGCAATGAGTGGAAAGAGGCTCATTGTTGAGGCTCTCAAGTTGAATCCTCCTATCACTCCTCAATCTATTCCTCCCACTCCCATGTAGGAATCTATCCCTTCACCAGAAAGAGTCATGGTGGATGTTCCCATGGTTGAGGAGGAATCCTCTGTCCCTTCACAAATCTTGGCCTCTAACTTCAAGAGAATTAGAAACCACATTAGACATGAATGCAGGCATCAAAAAAAGTCCCTCTTGGCTGAGCAGGCTGCCTCACAAAGAAAGGAGGAAGAACTAACCACCCTTATTTTAGGGCCTCCTACAACATCTTCTTCCTCCCTTCCTTCTACTTCTCTCTAGTCTGGTCCTATACTACTCCTAGCTTCCATTGCGAGTACAAATGCGCCTAACCCTAAATAGGTATAGGTGTTCATTATTCCTTTGGTAGAGTCACCTTTGTTGATATCCATTCTAGTTATCCAGTCTTTCTCAAAGCCCATGTACATGGTTAATACCTCAGTCATGTCCACTATGGTTCTTTCGTCCTTCTCCACACCTCTGGCTTCATCCATGGAAAGTTCATCTCCTCCAACGAAATAGTAAACAAAGGGTATTCCTTCCGGCAATGAAGGATTTAAGAAAAGTCTGCCTCACTCACAAGGTGGCCCCATGTTGAGTTCCTTTGTCTTAGTGATGGAACTAGTCCCAACTTCCACTGAGTTTGTCACTGCTCCCGAGTCATTTGGTGAGCCTAGCAATGAACCTCAGATGCATCTTGTCCCATCCATCAAGGCTAGACATGGCGCCCCTATGGGGTGCATGTTTAATTCCATGGATGAGGTTTTGGGCTTGTCAGTGATCTTCACTAAGTCACTGACCTTGACTCCACAAGAGCTTGGTGGAGAGGACCTCGAGGGGCCCTCTTCCTTGGCTCTTGTTGTGGGAGGACCAGAGGCTCATCCTCTTAACATGCCACCATTGTAGGCTCATCCTCCTTCCCCTTATGAGGACTTAGATTGGGAAGTGGGTGACCTCTTGGTTGATCAATGTTAGGAGGACCCCTTTTTCTTGATCTTGTGTATATGTGTGTATACTTTATGATTTTTTCCTCTATGCTCATGCTATGTGTGCCTAGATGACCCTTGTCATCCTTGTTGGTGCTTGGATATAAGCATGATTTTTTTGTTGTAGACCTTCATCTATTTGTATCATCATTCTTCCATGTTTGTGCTTGATTTGCGATAAATTGGGGATGATGGAAAGCACTAGGAGCATTTAGGCATCCCTTTCATGTTGACCCAATTTTTTATTTTTACTTTTTTTTTCATGTGTGACAAAACACTCTTTTTAAAATTCAAATTTAAGAAAACGCATTCATTGCTAAAGAATATTTTTTTGAAAATATCCACAAATTTTTCTTTGGAATCACATTCTCAATTTGGAACCCTAATGGGATGTGTTTCCTTCATCACAGGTTCGTAAAGAGAGGACTTGAAGACCTTCCTTCAAAGTGTGAATGGATTTAATCTTCCCTATGCATAGGGGCATATCCTTCCTTTCAAATTCCTTGATGAAGTGAACATCTTTCAAAAGGATTCCTTGATGATGGATCACTTTGAGAAGAGAAGAATATATGCTTTCAAATTGTGTGTACCTTAAGTGGATGCCCCTTCTTCTTCATGGCAAGTCCCCAAGGGACCCTTCTTTGAAATTATTTACCTTGAATGGATTTCTTTATGTCTAGCCTAGGGGCAGCCTGACTAGAATTATTCCATTCCCCTCTTCACATCGAGCTTGGAGGTAGCCTAACAAGACCTATTTCATATCTTCACGTCTAGCTTGGGGGCATCCTAACTAGACCTCACCTTTCAAACAACACATCCCTTGAGTGGGCCCCTCTCCTTTTGAGCATTCCTGAGGAACCCCTTTGAAAGACATCCAAATCATCAACAGTCTATGTGACTATCTACCTACTTGCCTATTTGGCTACTTCTTGACTCTGTGGAGTCAACTTCCTTGGGTGTTCTTCATGCTTGAGTTCATGGAGAATACCTTCCCTATGGAACTGAGAGCCTGTAGGGAACTTCTTTGGGTGTTCTCCATGCTTGAGTTCATGGATAATACCTTCCCTATCAGATTTAGATCCTATAGGGCATTTCTGTTGGGTCACGTCTATGCTAGAGCTTTTTAGGGATAGCTTCCTTGTAGGTCTTCAGGCTTGTAAGGTGCTTACTTCACAAGGCTTCCTTCATGTGAGAGATCTTGGGGGCTACCTCCTTGTAGGTCTGTGGACTTGTAAGACACTTTATTTTTCCCAACTTCATAGTTTTGAGCAACCATGGAGTCCTTTGCTTTCCCTGCACCTTCAAGTTCACCAGATTGGAATCTGATTCCTCAATGGTTCAGGTATACATTTCTAACCCTACACTCTCTCTCGATCTACTTTATTAAGCACTCATCAGTATTCATGCTCACAAAAGTGGCAAAAAAATGTATAAGAGTGAATTTCCACCCCATGTGCAAATCCTCTTTTTCCTTTACGTACCTTAGAAAACCAAGATTGGAGGCTTAATTCCACCTAATCCCATTGTGTACATCCCACTTGGCCCCTATTTTGATTTTTGATGGAGGTGTTTCTATTGGGGATGCCCACATGGTGTACATATGTCCATGCGGCATGCTTACGTCCCTAGCAGATTCTTGCGGCTAAATCTGTAGAGGCATTTCACTTCTCATTAGAGGTGAAGTTGTAACGCCCCCTTCGGCCAACCCACCTAAATATGGCAATTTTTCTCCGCTCTTTCTTCAAATTCATCCCTTCAGCATTCAATCCAACTCTTTACCACATCAAGTATTCATTATTGCACTCTCACATTCACTTTCAAGATTACTTTCACTCACTCCAAGCATTCAAGCATTCCATTGCAACTAAAGCCACACTCTATCACTTTGGTAGAGAAACTTTGGGACCACACCATTGCAGCACAAGATCGAGTATTCTCATTTTCTCTCCCAAGTAGCCTTGAGTGCTCTTGGTGGAGGTGGTAAGCTTTCTTCTCCTCTCCTCTATCACTTGGTTGAGTATCATAACACTATTTTGTAGTGCTTATTTTCTCTTTACTACTTTATTTCCTTTATCTCATTTCCTTGGTTCTCTGTGGAGGTGGAAACACCTAAATGGGGGTCTGAGTGAGGTGGGTCGATATACAGCCACCCAAAATTTTCCCTACCTTGTTGTGTGTAGGATTATGTGCTCTTCAAGGGGTCTGTTAGCCCTGAAAAAAAGGTAAAATACCTCAAGAGGTTGCCAAACTCTTGGTACATTTTAGGGTAATAGACAAGGCCAAATTGTTTAGACCTCCTTCTCTTCAAGTGTTGCTAGTCCTAGGTGGGTACACCTATATGGATGAGCCAGACTTGACTTGTGTTTATTCCTTAAAGAAATTTACCCACAATGGCAAATGGGAGTGGATAAATGAGTTTTATTTTGGTATAAATTATATAAGCAATATCAAGGCTAAAATCTAATATGTTTAGTTATCAGATGTAAAAAATGAATAAAACTAAATAATGAAATGGTAGAGACTAGTGCTTTATTAGGTGTACAGAGTCAAATGAAAGGCCTAAAATGAGTAAATTCTTTTTGGCAGATACTCTAATTGTTTGGCATATAAATTTGAGTTACAACTTGTATAAACATGCGAGAATATGATTACCAAGTTCTTCTTAATGATCAAAGTGAGATTCCCTAATTACTATGATTGACTAAAAGGATTTAATATTTCCTTGAAAGAGCCAATTAATCAAACCATATAGATACAACAAGTGTGCACTGATAAACTAAATATACACTTGTTATATAAATTTAAATAACTAGAAAACATCAACCTTGGAGACAATTTCAGCAATACTTTCAATTAACACAACAAATAACTAATAATAGAAATACACCACCACATCAAATGATCTTCATTGATATCTCCATACTTTCAAACTTGCATCATAGTCTCATAGTTGTAAAACATTGTAATCTATTGTATCTTTTTCCTATTTTCTTATATCCTTTTGTCACCAAAACTAGATATTTATACATCAACTGTTTCAAAGGACAGGTCCTTTTAGAACTGTCTTATGTTAAAACAACAGTAAATTAAAATAAGTAATCATGCTCTATTAAGCCATAAATGAATCCTTGACAAGTGATCCAAGTAGTCCTGGCACTCATGTGTATCTATGTCTCCCAATGTGTTACAAATTGTGATCTCCATTTCCACCACTTTTTCATTCTATTCGAATACTTCATCCAGTGTCATATTTTTAGCGGTAGTTGTCTTCAGAATTTCTTGCAATATTGATTCACTTTCATCTTTCCACTTAGTCATTTCTTTTAATCTTCCTCTATCATCAAAGAATGTAGTTAATTCCTATTTAGTGGCATCAATTAATCCCTGTGCATCCCCTTGCAACTCTTCAAGGAAGTCTCTATGCTTTCTCATAAGATGATTTGCAGCCTCAATTTTCACATTATTAGGAGCATCCCTTTCATTTTTTTCCCAGAGCTTCTCTAAGATCCTACCATCTATTCCTTCATTTTCCTATAATGTAGTAAAATTATGTGAGTGTATTCCCTAGAGCTTATTCAACCAAGTTGTTAGGTTGGCTTAACTCTTCTTGATTACTGCTACAAGTGCATCATATTTCCCTTGAGAATATGCACTTGATCCTTCCCAATGATTTTTTTCATGTGAACTTTCAACACGAGTGACTAGCTTGGTTGATCCCATCGTGAATCCCAACAAATAATTAATGACCCTTCATCTATGAGGTAGATACAAGGCCCAAATCATTAATGACCCTTCGTCTGGATTGTATTTTGACCCTACATATACTTTGGTCACCTTTTTCGGGCTGAGCCTGTGTGTAGCATTATTGTTCTTCAGGAAACTGTCAAAAACTAATGCAAAATTGAGATCCAACCCCATAAAAATTATAACACTAGTATTTTCTAACATTTTCCTTCCCTTTTTATTAGTCATATCCTCTATTTCTCTTTCCACACTCAGCTTTAGATCATATCGTAACTGTTCTTCATTACCTGGTGTGACATTGTCAACCATTTCTCTTATCTATTTTCCTTTTTGTTTATATAGGGATTTCTTAAATTATAGAGAATTCACAAATGCATTATCTACTACAAATGATGTGTACTTCACTTGCCTTGCATATGTATCTAAACTCTCTTCAGCACTCAATTCCTTGGTAGGGCATGTGTAATACTGAGTTCTCAATCTTGACATCTTATTAGTTAGACTTTGTGGCACATTATTCCCAGATGTCTCTTCCCAAAAATATAACAACTTTGTATCTTGTAACCCTTGATTATATGCTTCAACCACCATTTTTACTTCTTTTGCTTCCAATTTCCTGATCATATCATCAAATTGATAGGGCACATGTTGATACCCTCCAAAGTTTATCTTTTGTTTAGCAGAATTGATATATCCTTCCAAATCAAAATTCTTTCTTGGTGGTCCTCTTTTCATGTTGTATTACAGTAAATTATCAAGAATCAAGTTGTACCCTTCCTTCACCAATAGATTAAAATCACCGAAGCATAGTGTACTAGGCATCAAGCCTACTTTCCAAAAGAGCTCAAATTCATAACACTAATCATGGTAGCATCATCCAAATAGTACCAATCCCCCCAATTGTGACTAATTGGCCCATTGAAGTCCTTAGGCCTGAGAAACCTCTTTATCTCATTAGATAAAGAATAAGCACATAGATGATTATAAAAATTTGTACAATGGCTTTACAAAATACTCCTCAAAGTGTACAAAACAAGAATTAGCAAACCTGCTATCCCAAACAGCAGTTCATAATTGAACAGGCAATGACATACCTTCCTTGTCAAATTGTGAAATTCTCATCTCCTTAGGCGACAACCCTAACTCGTGTCCAAAATATAACACTATGTGCATAAACAATGAATAATTCCTAAGATGTAAGATAGGGGCTCCACCTTTTACTACCATCAACCCAAAATCAAGCCCTTTAAAAATGTATGAGGTATAATGAAAAGGTCTAGAGTTGTGATACTGAACATCTACTGAAATTATCATTGGCACAATTGACATATACTCAGAGACCTCCATTCCCAATACTTGGCCTACCAAGAAATAAGTGTATTTCATATAGGGCTTAAAAAGATCAACATGGAATGGGGGTCCATCACTATCCTCTAGCAGAATTGGTTTGTTGCCTTGTCTAATTCTGTGCAATGGCAACCTCCAACCTTTATAAATTATGTCCATCCTCCCGAATTCCTTTTCTAATTCTTCACATATGATCTTTTCTTTATATACCCCTTCCAATTTGAATACCTCACCTATTGCATCTTCTGATATGTGTATCAATGGTTTCTCGAATGGGTCACAGATAGCTTTTAGTTTTCAATTATAATGGGTGGCCAACAATCTCACCAATTCTACATTGACAAATACATTAGGGAAAACCAACTTCCCTAGATTAAGCTTCCATGGGTTACATACTGGTTCAAAGCGATTCCTCCTATAGTAATGAGAACTAAATATCTCATAACCTCTTATTGGTTTCCAAATATCTCCTATGAGCTTACATTTTTCATCTAATTTATCCACTTCTACCCTAAGTTGTGCATATCATCTGGCTTTGGGTCCAAAGCTAGGTAATTGGTCAATAAGATCTTGACTTAGTTTTCACTCAGTGCCCTCTAGCTCAATGTCGATTTTTTGTTTTTTCCCTTTAGGCTGATTACTTTCCCCATGTTTTGTACCCTTTGATTTTCTTGAAATGGTGACTTCCATTCTTCAAAATTGTAGAAATTAAGGTACAAAGAACTTACTGTATTTTGTTAAAAATCTTTGAGCTGAAAGAATGCCCTAGTCCTTCGTTGGACCTTCTACTTCCTCTACTATCAATTCTGAAATAATGGTTTCAATTGATTTCTTCTTGATTCATGAAATTACTTATGCTCCATGGTGCCATTAATGTTTTAGCTAAAACACGAGTGTAGCAGGTTTTTTTTGAAATTCTCACTGTCACATCACATAATCTTTTCGGCAATAAATTTTCAATTGTTGGGAGATCTTTTTATTCAGACTTTAAGAAATGTTTATTAAACACCCACTAAGACATCTTGTAGTTTCCTTGACACTTTTAGTCTTCCCAATAGTTATTTTGATTCACTCGTATCTTTGCTAGCAAGAGATCATATATTGCTAAGATATCCTGTAGTTTCACAAGCATTATGAGTCTCCTACAGAGTTATTCCTTCGGTCTCAAGTATATCGCTATAACTCCTACTGATGCAAACCTATCATTGTGACTTAGTAGGTTAGGTAGAAAATCTTGAGCTTACTCCAAAGATATATATCTCACTGAGATATTTCCTTTGTTCTTTATCGATGAGATCCCCAAGCCAATCTTGTCAGTATGTTTTCTTTGGTAATTCTGATCTTTAAGACATGACAATTTTCTTGCTAATGGAACTACACTTAGTATGACCTTCTTATCTCTCTCTGGTGAAGTCTGTCTCACTGATGAATTTCCTTGTACTTTGAGTAGTACAACATATATAAGCTCGATATGACTTATCACTATCACCCCAATGATCATTATCTCGCCAATAGAACCTTTTTTTTTTTGAGACTGTGAACTGCATCTTCTTGATGTGTATCCTCAAATGATATTTTATCATCACGGCATTCTCAACCTCTTGCTGATATATGAAAAAAAATATTTATTATTATAAAATGATTTATGGATCAGAGAGACCTACATCATCTCATGTCGATATGACTTATAAATTCAAATGCTCAGGATCAGGTGAATTCTATGGGACCAAATGATAAAAATTGATTGGAACATGGGAGAATATATTATGAAAAATAGATTATATCAATTTTATACTCATGATATGGGCTTCTTTGGAAAACTTATGAGTATAGACAACCATAAAATTTTAAAAATTTTATAGTTCTAATAGTGGCTCTATCTAGGGATGAATGATTATGAGATCATTGCAAGGATTTAGATCTCTGGATGAGCAAACCAAACTTTCAGGGTCATAGATTAGTGAGAAAGATGGCATGAAAAGAAGTGGATATGAAAATGATCCTATACTACAATACATGGGGATATTTTATTTAAAATGAAGGAATGTCAAGACTATCCATGTACTAGCAATTCCTATTCCTTTTATTTTCTAAACTATTATGCATGGAGAAAATTTTGAGAGGTTTGTCAAGAGTTGTCCATGCACAGGAAACCCTGAATCCTCTGTATTCTTCAAGAGAAAAAGTGCTTTCAAAATTTCCCATGTATAGGAAACTCCTGTTCTTCACCAGTCATGTTTTGTAAGTAATATGAATCTTCACCTCTCTTACCAACAACAACAAAGGGTCCCAGCCACAAGGCTTCAAATTTCTTGTGCTTTCCCTTCTCCTAACACCTTGCATTCCACATTAGCACCAGATCATTTTCTTAAAATTTTCTATCTTTTTTGTTTTCTATCAAATAAATACTTCATTTGTGCCTACATCTTCACATTTTGGTTTTTAGCTACTCTTCTTATCTCATCAAGCTCTTCCAGCTACTCTATTCTTTCCTCCATTAGTTCTGGAATGTCTATTTCTTCCTGAAGGATAAATTTGTAAACCAGTAACAAATTTTGTAACGGCATCCTAGCTTGTGTTCCATATACTAATTCAAATGGAGATTTTCCAATTGCCTTTTTCACAATGATCTTATCAGCCCACATAGCTATCTTCAATTTTGAATCCCAAGCCTTTTTATTCCCACCTAGCATTCTCCTAATGATCTTCAGAATACTTTTGTTGTTGGATTCTACCTGACCATTAGCTTATGGATGGTAAGGAGCTTCATAAGAAATAGTGATACCATGTGTACTGCAAAAATATTTGAACTCATTAGATCTGAAACACATCCCTATCTATAATCAATCTTAATGGTGTATCGAATCTGGTAATAACGTTATCCATTAAAAAAATGATCACAACTTTACTTGTTGCTTGCTTGGTTGGGACTGCCTCTACCCATTTGGTGAAGTAATCAATAGCTACCAATATCCACTTATGTCCTCCACTTGATTTCTCTTGTATCCCCCTAATAAAGCCAATCCCCCACTAATGAAAAGGAGCTTCAACCTACAAAATGTCTAAGTGGTAAAGCTCCCTGATATTTCATTTTCCTTGAGAACTTCTGGCATGCTTCACATCTTCTTATGTATGAAAAGGAATCATTAAAAAATTTTGGACAATAATAACCTGCCCTAAGAATCTTGTGTGCAGTTGTCTTTGCAAAATAATAGCCTCCACAAACCCCTCATGCATCTCTCTTAAGACATGTTTAGCTTGTGATTCATCCAGACATAATAACAATATCTCATCCCTATTCTTCCAAAAAAAATAACCTTCCATGAACACATATTTAGATGCTTGTAGCTTCAAAGTTCTTCTTTGATTATCACTTAATCCTTTAGTGCACTTCATGTATATGAGGTAATACATGATTTTTTTATACCAAGAAGTATGCTCAATGCTCGCAACTGCATTTTCTTCATCTTCTATTTTATAAATATAATTTTTTTAGATATTTGTTTCTACCATTAACTTGGCCAAACCCTGACCTCTCACTAATTTAGTGATTTGTATTTCCATATCAAATCTTTGAATTTTATTAATCTACCTGTATCTCTTCCCTATTACTTTTGACTTTGTCAGGATGTCTTTAACAGTTGCATGAGGGACATAAGCAATCACTTTCACTCCAACAAGATATGGTCTAAAATCTCTTGTGAATTTTACCAATGCAAATGCTTTTTTTTCCATTATATCATATTTCAATTTTGACCCCTGCAATGACTTGCTGAAAAAAGACATAGGCTGCTCATGACCTTCCTCATTCTTCTGTAACATAACAACAACTATAGTGTGCAATGAAGCAAATGAAAATATTTGTAAGGGTTTTGAAAAATCTAGAGGCTTAAGGATAGGGGCTTCTTTGATGGCCTTTTTTATGGATATAACAGCTTCTAATGCTTTTGCAGTCCAATCTATTTTTTGTCCCTTCCTTAACATTTTTGATATGGGCTTAATAATTTTAGAAAAATTAGACACAAATCTCCTAACAAAGTTGATCTGTCCAAAAAATGATTGGATGGCCTTGACAGTTTTAGGAATAGGGATTTTATCTATAGCCTCTACCCTTTTAGGATCTATTATAATTCCCTCCTCTGACACAAAATGTCCTAAAATTTTACCCTTTGTGACTGCAAAATGACATTTTTTAGGGTTTAGACTAATACCATATTCTAAATCCTTAATAAATATTTTTTCCAAATGTTCTACATGATCTTCACCCTATTTTGAATAAGTAGTAAGGTCATCTTGATATACTACCATTATAGCATTAATCAAGTCTACAAATGCTACGTCCATATCTCTCTGAAAGGTTATTCCTACATTTGTGAGACCAAATGGAATTCTTACATAAACACATGCCCCCATGGGGTTGTAAAAGTTGTCTTTTACTACTCAGATTCTTTGACTTTGACCTGATTGTAACCAGAGAACTCATCCATCATAGACAACAACTCACACCCTGTCACTTTATGTAGTATAGCTTCCATATTAGGTAGAGGGTAAATATCCTTAAGGGATGCAACATTTAGATTTCTGAAGTCCACACATAATCTGATATCCCCATTTTTCTTCCTCATAGGAACCAGGTTTGAAACCCATGTTGAATACCTGATTGGTTTGATGATACCCCCATCTCTAAGCTTTGCCAATTCCTCCTACAATTTTTGTTCCAATGTTGGGTTAATAGGTCTTTGCTTCTACCTAAATGGCTTTGCATCTAGCTTCAATAGGATTTCATGTTGAAACAAATCCTCCCTATATGCTTTGAGATCTTCATAGGACCATGCAAACACATTTTTATATTTTCTCAATAATGCAATAAACATTCTTTGAATTGTTGGGCTTATTTTCTTTCCTATATATACTTTTTTTGGTGCCAGCTCAGTCCCTAAATTGATCTCTTCAATATCCTCCCTCTTGACTGGTGTTTGCTTCATGAGGGACTGATCATTTCCATCATATACCCTCTCCAATGCCACTAGCGCTTTGGGAAGCTTATTAGTTTTAAGCTATAATACCTCCTTCCCAAACACTGTCTACTTTCCATCTACTTCTTCTACAAAGGCATTGAAATCAATTTCTTGAGTTTCATATTGATCTATATAGTGAAGAAATTTTAGGAGGTCGATATCATCATTAAAAACCTGCCAACTGTATATATTGTCAAGCACAACAGGTCTTGTTTTAAACTCAATTTGAGACACTCCAGCCAGCATAATGTCATCTCTTCTTAGTGATAAATTGGCTTTTTCCATTATGTGTTTTGACCTATCTATCCACTCAATGGAGAAAGCATCAAATAGCTCAATTGTGTCCCATACAACATTCCTATATTGCTTTAGTCTCTTTTGTTTTGCTACATATTTTGATTTAACTTGAGAAACAACTAGCTCGAAATCCCCTAGAACAACTAGCAGTTTGATCTTATGTTTTACAGCTATGTTAAACATGTTAATAAAGCTTCATACTCTACTATGTTGTTCGTACATTCAAATTCCAACAAAAAATGAATATTGAAATGTAATTCCTTTAGGTGAAATAAATACTATCCCTGCTCCATTACCTTCTTGGCTACATGCTCCATCAAAGTACATTTTCCACACACCATCACAGTTTTTTGCAACATGTTTATGAATTGGATTAGCATTGACTAATTCTGGATAGGTTGGTTCTATCTTAAAATTCCCAAGATCCACATCAGAAAAACAATTGACTTGATCTCGAGGTACACAATCTATAATTTGATTCATCCTTGGCTCCCTATACAACTTAACATCTTGACCATTCATTGGAATTGTTGCATAAGATAAATCAAATTGGACATTTGCCCGAACTGTTTTCATCCACTATCTTGATAGAAGCATCCCAAACTGAGGAGGGGTATCAATCACAATTATATCTATATTATAGGCCACCTGAGGATAATCAGCTAGTTTGACTTCAACATCTTTCATAACACCTACTACTGGAATAGGTCTGGTATCCATTGCATAGCATTTCCCTCCATTACTATCCACCCACATGCCAAGTTGTTTCATAACTCCAACTGGCATAATGTTGATAGCAGCACCGGATTCTCTCATGCAATTCCTCAACAGTTTGTTGTTTATAAGTAATGTAATGAAAAAAGGATCAACTTGTGAGGGATTTATTAATACATCATTTAGGAAAACTTTTGGGAGACTCACCTTCTCTTGCTTATTAACCATTTTAGTGGCTACCTTATTTTTAGAACTTGTATTTTTCTCATTTCGATTTGATATTAACTAAATAGCACTATCCCTATACTCCTTAATTTTCATCATCTCGAGCTATGGGATAGACATTTTTACCTAAGATAAAGCCTGAGTGAAATCAAAAGAAGAACCTTCTACCTTAATCATTTTCTTTTGCTCCAATGTTTCTTCTTCTTTTTTCTTCCTTTTCCCTTTTATTCATTTGATTAGTCTTCTACTTTTCTTTGTGTAACTCTTTACTCTCTTCCTTTTGGACAAGCTTTTGTTCGTTCTTGTCATGTTGCTTGTTTTCTATTTTCTTCAAAACTCCTTGTGTTACCTCTCTAGATCTTTTGTAAATATTCCCCTAGGGACACCTTCCTTTCAATTCACTACCCTATTTCTTAACCAATACTTTCTCTTTGCTTGTTCAACTGCAGCAATGGTTAACCTCTTTATTTCCTCTTTCGTGGGTCTCCTTGTATTACATTGAGTAGGTACCTCAGTAGGGTGTTCTTCTGCATGATTTTCCTCAAAATCAGAAAAAACTTGTTGTTCAGCCATGTGGACATTGTACCTTTGATTTGAAACATCGTGCTCATAGCCTTCATCTTATGAAGATGAATATTTCTCCTCAAAAGGGTAAAAATTATTTGAGGTCAAATACACTGTGTGATCCTCTCCATGGTTACCTACTAACATTCCTTCTTCTTGTATTTCTTGGGCTACAACACAATGATCTGGGGAATGCGGCCCATCACAACTTTCACACCAAAGATTATTATTGACCATATATGCTCCTTTCTTCCTTAATAGATCAAGTGTTTCTTTGTTCCTAGGTATATCTATTATGGGTTTTCCATCCTTCCAATTTGTATTGTAAGGCATGTCATGTAACCTAGGCCTCTCATTTCTATATGCGTTCTCCTATTTTTATTGATAATTATTAACTTGCTGAGGAACACTAGGATTGTCTCTCTTACTGATCATTCTAGCAGCTTTCCTTTTTTTTTCAATGGTTAGTGCTATCTTTTGGGCTTCAGCTAAATCTCTTGGAAACCTATTCCTCATTTCATACCATGTTTTTGGATCGAATGCTTTCAAATAAACACTCAATGTTGCGGGGTCTACCAATTTTGACCTAGGTGGTATCTTATTCTGTAATTTGTTGAATCTTTAGTTAAAATCATAAATTGACTCATTTTGATTTTTTTGAATCCCTACTAATTCATGAAAAGCAACATCTGGTGCACATAGATTCCCATACTATTCAAGAAATTGATCCTGAAATTCTTGGATAGAATCAATATAAGTTGTTGGTAGGCTATTGAACCAATCCCTAGCTTCTTCAGTGAGTGACATCATGAACAACCTCATATGTAAATCCTCATATGGAATATCCAAATCTTGGAAAAAAGAATTAAAACTCCTCAAATGATCTTTCGTAGTAATTGCACTACTCCCTATAAACTTAGGAACAAGGCTTCTCCAACTGCTATCCATAGGGTAGGGATATAATTGAGACTATGCCAAATCAAACTATCTAATCATTGTTGTGTATTGTTGAGGGGAAGGGTTATGCAGGTGTTGATACTAGTACAATGGATTATTGTATTGTGTATGAGGAGGTGGCACATATTGTTGACCATGAGGTGGTTGGGCATTTGTATATTGTGATGAGGTATGTGGTCGATGGTTTGGCTACTTGTATTGATTTTCTATTTGATTCTAAGGAGCCTTTGATGGATTCGAAGGCCCTGCATTATTATTTCCTTGCTTATGAGGTGGTATATACTTTGAAAGACTAGCTATCTGAGCATTAATTTGAGCTTTTTGTAATTTCAAGTCTTGGAGTTCCTTTATCATTTGGAGCCTCGTTTGTTCTTGTTCTACTTTTTCTCTTTCTACTTCTTGTCCCTAAAACCCCAACTATATTTCTAATTCTTCATGAGTCAAGAACTCATAACTTTCTTAAGGGTTTACATTATCAATGGGCTCATTTTGGTTACCTTCCATTCTTTGATCATTTTCCTATTGATACTTGATTCTTTTAGCCTCAAGTTTAGCATTGAATTCTACCTATTTTTGAGGATTATAAAAAGGATTTCTTTTTTCTTTAGGGGTAAAAGGTTCTCCACTTGAACTATCTCTCCATGTTTTTTAATGGTCATATGTCTCACAATGTGGTCTTGATGCTTTGTCTTTGTTTGTTATGCACATGTCATCAGATATCATCTTACCCTTATCATCCTTATGTGGCCACTTACTATTGCTAGTGGGACCTCCTTTGTGTTGGGACATTCTACCATTCATGTGGCATTTATGCAATGTTCTTGTATGAGTTAACACTCACTTTCTTAAAAGTGAGAAATTTTTTGCTATTTCTTATTCCCAACATAGTCTATATAGGATTTATGACTCTATGACTAAGGCCCTGAATTTCAGTTGACTCCCCAGTAGAGTCACCAATTTGTTAGCTTTCAAAAACATAGGTAAAATACCACAAGAAGTTTCCAAACTCTTGGTATGTTTTAGGGTAACAAGCAAAGCCAAATGATTTAGACCTTCTTCTCTTCAGCTGTTGCTAGACCTAGGTGGGTACACCTATATGGATGAGGCAGACTTGACTTGTGTTTATTCCTTAAAACAATTTACCCACAATGGCAAATGGGAGCGGATAAATGAGTTTTATTTTGGTATAAATTATATAAGCAATATCAAGGGTAAAATCTAATCGTTTAATTAACAGATGTAAAAAATGAATGAAACTAAATGATGAAATGGTAGAGACTAGTACCTTATTTAGTGTACGGAGTCAAATGAAAGATATAAAATGAGTAACTTCTTTCTGGAAGATACTCTAATTGTTTGGCATATAAATTTGAGTTTACAACTTGTATAAACATGCAAGAATATGATTACCAAGTTCTTCTTAATGATCCAAATGAGATTCCCTAATTACTATGATTGACTAAAAGGATTTAATCTTTCCTTGAAAGAACCAATTAATCAAACCATACATATACAAAAAGTGTGCACTGATAAACTAAATATACGCTTTTATATCAATTTAAATAACTAGAAAACATCAACCTTGGAGACAATTTCAGCAATACTTTCAATTAACACAACAAACAACTGATACCAAAAATATGCCACCACATCAAATGATCTTCATTTGATATCTCCATAGTTTCAAACATGCATCATGGTCTCATAGTTGTAAAACATTATAATCTATTGTATTTTTTCCTATTTGCTTATATCCTTTTGTCACCAAAACTAGATATTTATACATCAACTGTTTGAAAGGACAGGTCCTTTTAGAGCTATCTTATGTTAAAACAACAATAAATTAAAATAAGTAATCATGCTCTATTAAGCCATAAATGAATCCTTGACAAGTGATCCAAGTAGTCTTGGAGCTCATGTGTATCTATGTCTCCCAATGTGTTCTGAATTGTGATCTCCATTTTCACAATTTTTTCATTATGTTTGCATGCTTCATCTAGTGTCATATTTTTCACAGTAGTTGTCTTTAGAATTTCTTGCAATATTGATTCACTTTCACCTTTCCACTTAGTCATTTCTTTTAATCTTCCTCTATCATCGAAGAATGTAGTCAATTCCTAATTATTAGCATCAATTAATCCCTGTGCATCCACTCGCAACTCTTCAAGGAAGTCTCTGTGCTTTCTCATAAGATGATTTATAGCCTCAATTGCCACATTATCAGGAGCATCCCTTTGGTTTATTTCCTGGAGCTTCTCTAGGATCCTACCATCTATTCTCTCATGTTCTTGTAATGAAGTAAAATTATGTGAGTGTATTCCCTAGAGCTTATTCAACCAAGTTGTTAGGTTGGCTTGTATCTTCTTGATTACTGCTACAAGTGCATCATATTTCCCTTGAGAATATGCATTTGATCCTTCCCAATGATTTTTTTCCTATGAAATTTCACCATGAGTGAGCAGCTTGGTTGATCCCATCGTGATTCCCAGCAAATCCTTTAGTCCATTTTCTCTCAGTATTATCTCATTATTCATTTTGTACATTTATTTTTCCTTGATCAACATCTGTATTTGGGATTTGTTCAGTTTGGCTACATTGATCCCAATCTCTGATGTTGCCATAGGATTAGCCTCCCCAACCTTTAGATTCATAACATGCCTGAATGCCTTCTTAGTCTCAATAATAACTGACTTTTTGTGAGGTGGATACAAGGCCCAAATCATTAATGACCCTTCATCTAGATTTTATTTTGACCTTGCATATACTTTTTTCACATTCTCCGGGCTGAGCTTGTGTGTAGCATTATTGTTCTTTGGGAAACTATCAAAAACTAATGGAGAATTGAGATCCAACCCCAGAAAAATCATAACACCAACATTTTCTAACATTTTCCTTCCCTTTTCAAGAGTCATATCTACCATTTCTCTTTCTACACTTAGCTTTAGATCATTTAGTAATTGTTCTTCATTACCTGGTGTGACATTATCAACCATTTCTCTTATGTCTTTTCCATTTTGTTAATATAGGAATGCCTCAAATTCTAGAGAATTCACAAATTCATTATCTACTACAAATGACTTGTACTTCACTTCCCTTGCATCTATATCTAAACTCTCTTCAGTACTCAATTCCTTGGTAGGGCATGCGTAATCCTGAGTTCTTAATCTTGACATCTTATTAGGTAGACCTTGTGGCACATTATTCCTAGATGTCTCTTCCCCAAAAGATAAAAGTTTTGTATCTTGCAACCCTTGATTATATTCTTCAACCACCATTTCTACTTCTTTTGCTACAAATTTCTTGATCATATCATCAAATTGATAGGCCACATGTTGATACCCTCCAAATTTAATCTTTTGTTTAGCAGAATTGACATATCATTCCAAATCAAAATTATTTCTTAGTGGTCCTCTTTTCATGTTGTATTGCAGTAACTTATCAAGAATCAAGTTGTACCCTTCCTTTTCCAATACAGTAAAATCACTGAAGCATTGTGTACTAGGCATAAAAGCCTACTTTCCAAAAGATCTCAAATTCATAACACTGGAAAAGTCCATTTTCCTGACAATTTCCAAGTATGCAATCTTGTTTGGAACTATTTTAGGAAAAAGGAATGGGGCATCCTCAAATCCATATACCCTAATCATGGTAGCATCATCCAAATAGTACCAATCCCCCCAATTGTGACTAATTGGCCCATTGAAGTCCTTAGGCCTGAGAAACCTCTTTATCTCATTAGATAAAGAATAAGCACATGGATGATTATAAAATTTGTACAATGGCTTTACAAAATACTCCTCAAAGTGTACAAATAAAGAATTAGGAAACTAGCTATCCCAAATAGTAGTCCATAATTAAACAAGCAATGACATACCTTCCTTGTCAAATTGTGAAATTCTCATCTCCTCAGGCTACAACCCTAACTCGTGTCTAAAATATAACACTATGTGCATCAACAGTGAATAATTCCTAAGATGTAAGATAGGGGCTCCATCTTATACTTCCATCAACCCAAAATCAAGCCCTTTAAAAATGTATGAGGCGTAATCAAAAGGTCTAGAGTTGTGATACTAAACATCTACTAAAATTATCATGGGAACAATTGACATATACTCAGGGACTTCCATTCCCAATACTTGGCCTACTGAGAAATAAATGTATTTCATATAGGGCTCAAAAATATCAACATGGAGTGGGCTTCCATCACTATCCTCTGGTGGAATTGGCTTGCCACCCTATCTAATTTTATGCAATGGTAACCTCCAACCTTTATAAATTGTGTCCATCCTCCCAAATTCATTTTCTAATTCTTCACATACAATCTTTTCATTATGTACCCCTTCCAATTTGAATACCTCACCTATTGCATCTTCTGATATGTGTATCAATGGTTTCAAAGATGGGTCACATATAGCTTTGAGTTTTGAATTATAATGGGTGGCCAACAATGTCACCAATTCTACATTGACAAATACATTAGGGAAAACTTGCTTCCCCAAATTAAGCTTCCATGGGTTACATATTAGTTCAAAGTGATTCCTCAAATAGTAATGAAAAGTAAACAACTCATAACATCTTATTGGTGTCCAAATATCTCCTATGAGCTTACATTTTTCATCTAATTTATCCACTTCTACCCTAAGCTGTGTAGATCATCTGGCTTTCACTATGTAATTGGTCAATAAGATCTTGACTTAGTTTTCACTCAATGCCCTCTGGCTCAATGTTGATTTTTTGTTTTTTCCCTTTAGGCTGACTACTTTCCCCATATTTTCTACCCTTTGATTTTCCTGAACTGGTGGATTCTCTCAAGCTAATTTTGATCTTTTGAGGAGACTTCAGAGCTAGTCAGATCAGGATATGCATCAGCAAAGGGGTGTGGATCTTCTTCTTCCTCTTCTTTTGGTAGGTTCTGGTACTGAACTAGCTAGAATGGACAAGGATTGTTAGGAAGAAATCTCCCATAATCATCCCTTCTCCTTCCTCTATGCATGCAGTATCACTCACTATCAATCAGCTCACACAAAGAATTGGTAAAGAATCAAGGGGGTCATTACTTCCTAATTGAGGATATGCTAAGAACAACTTCTAGAAACACTAAAGCAAGAAAAATTACCAATGACTCCAAAAGACTCCCTAGCTTGAAACCATCCCCGACAACAAAGCCAAAAATGTTAGCCTCCTACAATGAAGCCTTTACAGCCATGATTCATAGACTGGACATATAACTTGAATAGCTATTCAATCATCATGAAGGTGCATTTAACTTGTCAACCCAGGGATATGAACTTGAAATGGGTCAGCATAGTATGTGCACTAGGGGCTCAAGTAGCCATTGCATTCTACAAATAAGAAACACAATACTAAAAGTAAATTGCTTAGAAGGAAATAAAGCAAATGTTGAACATCAACCATCAACTATGCTAAGCTAAAATGTAGAGCAAGAATGAAAATTTGAGCAACAAATAGGAAACTACTATGTCTACTTTAGCTACAAGAATAGTCACAGAATAGAATTCTAGTGGTTGCAGGAACAATTGATGCTAGATTTATAACTAAGCACTAAATAGTAAGTAATACTAAACTAATGCTAAACTAAGAAGACAGATTACTCACAAAGTGGGCCCCCTTGGATAAGTATCCTCTAAACTAATAAGAACTCAGATGCTTGAACTTAGAATTTTATTTCATTCATTGTAAATCATGCATACAAAGAGTAATGTATATGTATTACTAAAATAGGAGAATGAGAGTACAATGTCAAATTATGCAACCTACTAAAGAAGGACCATCAAATCAATTTTTATACTATAGCTAAATAAGGCAATCAACTCCACGACTGGGAGGATGCCATTTAGGGAAAATAGGGGAAAGTGGAGTGATGGTGGTTACGCATGCATGGAATCTGGTCAGACATGCAAGTCAAGTGCAGATCCAGCACAACAGTAACACCCATGCATGCTTGATCATTAAGGTCCACTACAAGGAAGATACATTCAGTTGCATGAAGAATCTTTGCTATTGGCTACCTTTTACTTGGAGCGATTCCTTAGTTGGACGTTATGGTGTATGCCCACCTAGCAGTTTCCTCCTCAACTTAGCACATTAAATCTGCATGGAAAGGTCGGTATGCATAATAAGTGCACATCTATAACCACTCTAAGAAACATTCATTAATCACATGAAAAATCAATATAGATAATCCACATATTATGCCAAATATCATTAAAGCTTGCAAAGATAGGATAATATCAAATTTCAATGGTTTGAGGGAAACATTATGCAAATACCAACACTTAAGCATTCAAGTCCATGACATCTACGAGAAAATAGACTATAGATTCTACCCAAAATTAGACCAAAAACTAGGCTCATCAATGAGCACATTGTAGTGCTGAGGCCATTGATAGTTCTCACAGATATCCATAAGGATGAGCCCATCATTTTCTTGTACAGGGTGTTGATGACATTACAACACATGGGCTGCATAGGTTTTCCATATTGGTATTGTTCCATTGATGACATGATTGTCTTCAAATGTAGGTCATGGCTACAACATCCACGGTGGTAAAATGATCAACAACAGCTGGACTTTTACAAACAAACTTAGTACATACAGGGTCAAGAGCACATGATTATCGAGTGATACCTCTCAAATCACATTGCCCAATAGTTTAGGGAGGTACAAGATGTGCTTGCTAATGATTATACTACTATTTTTTTCAGAGCTCAGAGAGAGATATAGTGGGGATCCCCTATTGATCTTGTTGTGGTGATCAATGATTTTAGACAGCTTGTCCCACATTTGTGTGCATATGATTAGGGCCTTTCAGATGTGGGGACTACCCCAGTGTATGATGAGTGGTTTAGGCCACCTACATGCCTAATAGATCCAGTGGGAGGATACCCCAAAGGAAGAGAAAGAGGTAGGGGCCAAGGCTAAGATGGTGGCCAAGATGGGGACAAGGATGGTGGCTAAGGTAGAGCCTAGTACCAAGAGTAGGATAGGGGCTAGGTGCTAGGTCATGGGCACCAATAGCATCTAGATCAAGCATAGGTGCCAAGGTGGACATAAAAGATAGGTTTTGGGGGCACCACTACCTCCTCCACCTGTACAACTAGATGCACAAGCTCAGGCATAGATTTAGGCTCTCACTACAAAGCGAGATTGATAACAGGAAGAGTGCAATTAGCTGCAATAGAAGCTACAGGATGACTACATAGAGAGATCAAGAGGTCTAGTTGTGGTAGCAGTTGGACATACATCTAGCCTAGGAGATTGGGCATGGATAGCAGTTGGAGGTTGTGACAGCTACGTCATAGGGACAAACTATATCTGCTTGGTTATATAGAGAGGTAGTCACTGAGGTATCCTACTATCACATGCACTATCATCATGATGTTCCTCAGGGGATGCGACAACCTAATTTCTCATAGCAAAGTGGAGTACCACCTAGAGCTGAGGATCAACTGTCAGTTAGGGGTGAGATGAGAAACCACCAGGGCTAGCTTGCTTATGTAGACACTTTTTTTATTATTGCTCGATTCTTTATATAGACACACATTCATGGGCTCCTTTTTTATAGCCTCATGGATATTATACTTTTGATTGATATTACATACACTTATTTAGATATTGTATTATCACAGTCACCATTTTTTGATATATATATGAGATGATCTAGATTCAATATGTGATGTCATCTTTATTTCATGCTTTATGGATGTATGGATGCAATGTGATGTGATATGGTATGATATACTTATTTTATGTGTTATGTTATGTATGATGATGATGTATGATGTGATGATATGCGATGCAATGTAATGGATGGATGTACTTATTTTTTTAGTATCTTTTTATGGCATGTTATGGGATGGATGCTATGATATGCAAATGTTATGCTTATACAAATGATATGGATGTATTTATTTTTGTGTACTTTCCTATGCAATTTATGAGATGATGATGTATACATATGTATTTTTATGAATGTTCATGCTATGTATGCTTATGCAGATGTTTTTACTTATGCTATGATAATGCAATGATTTAATATGCTTAGAATAACAAATCTATATTATTCATCTTAAATTATAATGATGTTTTATTGAAATGTGTTTTTCTGTATTATGATATACTATGAAAATGCAATATGTATGCATGATGATGATTTTTGGATGTAGGATGGATGCATTTATGATGTTTTTGTTGACTGTCATGATACTAGGTTAGCTTGAAGAGAAGATAGAAGAAATAAGATTAGCGATTTGACCATTGATTTTGATGATTGATCCAAAAAAATTCAACAAGTCCTTGATCCACCAAGACTTTATTAGAGATGGTGATGAGATATGATGATGATGATGATTTTCTCATATCTTGGGATTGGTATTTTCCATCATTCCTTATTTTTGATATAGCAAATAGAAATGATGCATCAAGGTATTGATAACTAGGATGGTGTTGTATCTAATGTGATGAAATTTGACTTTGCAAATAGATAGGATAGTTCTTGTTCACACCTTGACATACAGAAACCTCATTGGAATGTAGCTTAGAAGTTTAAAATATCTCAGACCAAAGCATATGCAATAGTCAACAATCTACTCCAAACAACCTCCCTACACACAACTAAGCAAGTATGTTCCAAGATTATTTTACAAGAATACCCACAAGTACAATAAACAAAAGATAATGATCGATTCCCCATTCCTTTCTATCTAAATCATTTTGATAGACATCATCAAGAGGTCCTTGGAATGGGTCAATAAGATAAATCATAAGAAAAGATCAAAGACAAACTGTAAGTGTTATCTATATCTCTTGCCAGTTTAATTTTAGCTAAGGTGATTTTTGATGTTGATGTCCATCGCAGGAAGGTTTCATCCTAGGAAATGTTGATTAGGTGTTTTGATTAGGATGAGGTGTATGATAAGTCGTTGATAAAAAACTCCACTGACTTGTTTACCTATGACCTAGACTTTAGATTTTGACACTAAGGTTCTTGCTTTACGACTTGCGATACCTGCTTTCTATTTTTTTTGGCCAAAGGTTGAAGGTGATGATAGATTTACTATGGAAGAATTTTTATTGTAGGTGAAAGTGAAATGGGATGGATGGTTTTTTATTTTTGGAATATTTCAATGTTTTTGGTATTTTGAAAATATTTTGAGGTTGGTTTTGATCTTTTTGAAAGCTTATGTGAATGTTTTGGGTTTTTTCAATTATTTGAGGTTGTTTAGGGTTTTTTGAAGATATTTAATGTTTAGCATTTTTCAATTTTCAAATGTATTTAATTTTTTATGAGCTTTCTAAATGTTTTTGTGTTTTTTGATATTTGAACGTTTTGGGTTTTTTCCCATATTTGAACGTTTAGGGATTTTTCAAAATTTTGACAAAGAACCTAACCTACAAGACTTATCCTAGGGGCCTCAGGGGCTGATCAAACATTATCCATGCCTACGTTATACACGTGGAGACCATGTAGTTTGACTAACTTGACTTATTGAAGATGAAGATATGAACAATGGATGGATTTTTAGTTTATTATGATAGACTCATAAAGAACTAACCTAGGGTGTCTTGGGGGCACATCAATGATGGCCTTTCCTACATTCAAGCTTAGAGAATCATAGTTTGAAAGGGTACTATTTTTTTTATTTTCAATGTTTGACCTTTTTAAGGGATTTTGATGTGTTTTGGATGTTTTGGATTTTTCCTTTACAATTTTGCGAATGTTTTTGCATTTCAGCTATACAAGATTTGGATGTTTTTGGATTTTAGCTGTACAAGATTTTGACTATTTTGGATTTTGATGAGGAATGTTTCATGAATTTTTTTGGGATTTTCAATGAGATTTCCAATAACCTTAAGATATACAAGAACCCAATCTGATCTAGAATGAATTGCCCCCAACGTGAAGCAATAGACTACCTTGACATAGGTAGGAAAAATTGAACTTTGGAATATGCCAAGTAGTACTAAAGGGGATATGATACTTCACAATATCAAGCTATGACTCAGATGCAAATGGGTGATGGAAATAAATAGGATGAATGATGTGATGGATGAACGCAATGCAAATAATGATAAGATAAAGAGCCAAAGAGGGATGGAGATGATTTATTTATGTAAGGTGCCTATTTCCCAAGTTTTCACTAAGGTACTTGCCCAAAGTGCCACCAAAGTGGTTTTCACTAGAGGACGATTTTTTTTCTTTATTGTTTTAATCCTTTTTTCTCATTTTTTTAGATTTTTATTATTTTTTTATTTTTTTATATGTTTAGATTTACACCCTTCAAGCCTAGGCATAAATTTTTTTAAGATGCAGAATATTAGTTCGTTCCTATAAGGGTTCACCTTCAAGCATTGATAATTGATATGCTCCAAATCCATAGCTTGTTGTGATCACAAAGGGACCTAACCAGTTAGGCTCAAACTTTCTTTTACTATCTTGATTTGGAAATTTTTTTGATTTTGTCTTAGAATGAGATCCCTTACCTAGAAATACCGACACTTGATCTTCTTGTTATAGCTCTGTTTCAGTTGGTTTTGGTATACTTGCAAGTGGTTAAGGGAATCAAGATGATGCTCATCCAAGAATTCTAGCTCATTTAGCTGAGATGCTCTATACTTCTCATTAGTGATCAGATTATATAGTGACTTTCGCAGTGATAGAAGATCAACCTCAATAGGAAAGATGGCTTCTGATTCATAAACCAAGGAGAAAGGGGTTGCACCTATAGGAATGCAGATACTAGTTCAATAGGCCTAGTGGGTGGGATTTAACTGTAGATGCCAGTCATGGACAACTTCATTGACCAACTTCTTTAGGATTTTTGGAATGGTATTGTTTGTAGCCTCATCTTTACCATTTCCTTAGTGGTTAATATGGGGTAAAGAATCGATGTTGGATGTTGAATCTTGGACATAGCTCTTTCACATCCTAATTATTGAAGGGTGTTTTGTTGTCTGAGATAAAGGTTTATCGAACACTATAACAACAGATAAGGTAATTTAGGATAAACTTAGCAATTTTATTTCTCATTATGTAGGTCATAAAAATGGCTTCGACCCACTTGGTGAAGTACTTGGTGGCTATTATGATAAACTTGTGGCCATTAGATGAGGTGGGAGTGATTTTTCCTATGAGGTCAAGCCTCCATTATGAGAAAGGACAAGGTGTGACCATGGGATGTAACTCCTAAGCTAGAGCATGAATAAGATCTCCTTGTTGTTTATACTAGAAACACTTTTGCACATATTGATGGGCTTCTCTTTCCATGGTTGGCCAATAGTACCCCATCCTAAATAGTTTCTTAGCTAAAATCATACCACTAGAATGGGAACCACATATCGCATTGTGTACGTCTATTAAAGTTTTAAGGCTTCCTCTTGGTTAAGACATCGTAGTAATGTCCCCTTGATGCTTTAGCAATATAAGGTATCATCAAGGAACACAAATCAGGATTCCTTCTTAACAGAGGTATTTTTAAGATTGGAGGCGATATCGAATGGGAGGGTTCCTTTGCTAAGGTAGGTGAATATATCATGATACCACAAGGATCTAGGACAAACAATGACACACGTAAATTCAGCTTCAAATATTTTGAATGTTGGTAAGAGAAGTTGTTCTGTGAAGAATTCACATTGAAGGATGTTGTGTGGCATTTCTAACAATGATCTAATTGTTGCCATAGCATATATTTCTTGGTTGTTCATGCAAGTAATTTTCTCAATAGTTATATCTATGAAAAGGTCCTTGAGGTTCTCTACCATCTTCTTGTAAGGAGTGAGCTTGTCATCCTTAGTTTGGTAGTCATTATTAACTTGCTTGATAACCAACTGTGAGTCTCCATAGACTTTCAAATCTTGTATCTGTTGGAAAAACAAGGGCACACAACTAAGAGGGGGGGTGAATCGGTTATGACAGAAACTCAAACTTTTCTTACTTATCTTAACTTAATCTTAGATCTGATGAATAACCAATTTATCATGTACAATTGACACATTAGAGCAACAAATAACACCAAGATTTTTTGCGTGGAAACCCTATTAAGGGAGAAAACCATGGTGGATGTTAGTCCACAAGATTATACTCTATTAGAAGTATAAAAAGAAATAATAAGGGGAATGCACATGCATTTAGGCACACTGCCTAGAGCTCACTACTCAATTACAAAAGAGGACCCACTATCCAACAATAGGTTTTGGATTAAAACCATCCAAAATGTGAACTGAGAAAATAGCTTCTTCACAATCCTGATTATAGTTCCAATAAAGCTCAACACTTCTTCACTCTTCACACAATCTTCTTCACACTCCACTCTACAATCGAATGATATCCACACATACACACATAGGAGCACATGAAGCATCATCTTCATCAATGAACTAATCGCCCTTATATATCCACTACATGAGATTCCATCACTACTTAGTTGGCCAGGAAAATAAAATATATTTGCAATGTTAGCCCAGATTTACAAATAAAATTTTAATGTGAATCCCCCAAGGTCGGCCACAACATAGTGGAGACCCAAATTAACATCTCCAATGTGAAAATACTTTAATTAATTTCACCACGAAGATCCACAACACGCTACCATCAACATGTTGGCCAAAAACATGAAAAATTGAACATACGCAAGAAAAGATCTTCATTTATGAGCTCACTGATTAATTTGGACATACCAAAAAGATAGAGAATGATCTAGAGACATCTAAGAGCACCAATAAATAATAGAGAAGAATATGTAACAACTAAGATAACCAGGGTCACACAATCTTCATTTAGGAACACTGACAAAGACTAGAAAAACACTATCAGACCACAACATACTCAAAAATTCATGCGGACCTTTGAAACTTATGATAGATGATATAGATAAAATCAACAATAAACCCTTTAATCCACATTAGCTAATCTTCAATGTACAGAATAGGACACCTTCATGACCTGCACAGTTCCACTAGGAACACAAAACAATTTCTCTTACAATTTTCTCAATATCCTCAACATATACAAAAATTGATACACCAAATGCTAATAGTGTTGACATCAATGAAAACCACATATAAACAACACATCCACAGCATCAAACAATCTCCCCCATTGGCATTGATGGCAACACATGATGTGAAAAATACCATCAACCCAACTAACTTCTTCTGCACTTCTCTCAACTAAACTTCTCTCCACAAAGATTTTTCATAATGCACTTCTCCCCCTTTTACATCAATGGAAAAGGTAACAATGACCTTTCCATGCACACACTCTGAACCACATATCTTCACATCTGAATACTCCCCTTGAGTAGTAGCCACAAAAATATCAATCTGGATCAAAATATAGCAATGAAGCTCACAGATTGATGCAAGAAAATGCATCATTTAGTTTTTATCAGGAGGGGTAATTACCCCTAGCATTCCTCTGTGATACTCAAATGTATCCTTTGAAAAAGGCTTAGTAAATATATCTACAATCTGTTCTTTGGTAGGCACATACTCTAATCTGACTTCTTTCTCATTCACTTTCTCCCTTAAGAAATGAAACGTGATTGATATATGTTTAGTCTTAGAGTGTAGTACTGGATTCCTTGAGATATTTATTACACTTGAATTGTCATACTATATGGAAATAGGCTCTTCATATATCACCCTAATATCTCTCAACATCTGTTTCATCCATATCACTTGAGTACAATTATTGGCAACATCAATGTATTTTGCTTTAATAGTAGATAGAGAAATTGACCTTTTCATTTTACTCAACCAAGATACTAGCTTCTTCCCTAGGAAGAAAGCACCGCCACTAGTACTTTTCATTTCATCTACATCACCAATCCAATCCACATCAGTGTATGCACACAAAGTGAGATCATCATCCTTTGGATACCAAATACAAAGTCAACTATTCCTTTTAGATATCTGAAAATTATTTTGATGGTAGTCACATGTGATTCCTTTGGATCAGCTTGAAATCTAGCAACCATACATACAACATTCATAATTTCTAGTCTAGTATGTGTCAAGTAGAGCAATCCACTAATCATTGACCTGTACCAAGTTTGATTTTCCATTGGAGAATCATCATCTCTCCTGATATAACACTTTCTTCCAAAGATCTTAAAATACTTAACAGTAGGCTTGTGACCAAACCATAACTCATAAAGGGTCTTACCAAAATTTCCATTTACATTTACCTAGTTCAAGGTATACACAAGAGTGTTTACCACTTCAGTTTAGTACATCTGAGACATTTCCTTCCATCATCATGGTTTTGGTAGCATCCAATTTTTTTCTATTCTTTCTCTCTGCAACTCCATTTTGTTGAGGGGTTTGGGGAGCAGATAATTGTCTTTTAATTCCATGATCTTCACAATAAGAGTTGAACTCATTAGAAATGAACTAACCACCTCTATCAAATCTCAGGCACTTGATTTTAGACCTTTCTCTTTTTTTTCATAAACTTGAAACATTTGAATTTGTCTAGTGCTTCACATTTTTATCTCAAAAAGGAAACCCAAATCATTCTATAGTAATCATCAATAACAAGCATAAAATGCATTTCTCCATGAATACTTTTGACTCTAGAGGGACCACAAAGTTTAGTATGTAGCAACTCTAGCAAATTATTTGAATGAAACTATTCTCTCCAGAAAGAGACTCTAGTTTGTTTACCCATCTGACATTCCTTGCATATTACATTAGTAGGCTTCACTAATCTAGGCAGATCTCTTACTGCTTGAGTAGAACTTATCTTGATAATGTTGTCAAAATTTACATGAAATAATCTCCTATTCCACAACCAACTTTCATCAATTTGAGCAATCAAACAATTTCCACTAGCAGTATTCAAGTGAAAAATGTTACCTTTTGTTTGTTTGCCTATTACAATCATGTTCCTAGAAACTTCCACATATCTTGCATCTTCCATCTTTGAACTGTAGATCATATCCCTTGTCAACCATCTATCAAACACTCAACAAGTTGTGCTTCAGGCCTTCAACATAGAGGACATCATTAGTGTTGTCCTTACCACCAAGGAAAATAGATCCTCTACCACAAATCACACCAACATTTTTATCTCCAAATCTTACAACCCCACTGTCATACTTCTCCAGACTCACAAATTTGCTTTTATCACCAGTCATATGATGTGAGCATCCACTATCAATGACCCACTCATATTTTTCTTCAACTTGAGCTGCAAGAGATTTTTCATCTTTAGTAGATTCAGTAGCCACAAGATTGTTTTCGATGGTAGCAATGAAAGCCCAATCATCTTTTTTTCCATTATCTTTATCATACTCATCATTAGTCACTACTTTTTCAACAAAGTAGCATCTCTTTGGGAATCTAGACTTCTTAGGCTTAGATCTAGGAACTCTTTCAGGACATCTTGATGAAAAATGACCTATTTTACTACATGAAAAATATTTAATAGGTAATATATCTTCATACTTACCTTTTCCTCTCCCTTCTTACTTTGCAATCAGTGCTTCTAGTTCTTCTACCTCTCTTTCTTTATCTTCAAGTTGTTTCAGTTCTTTATCATACTTGGATACCTTCCTAGAACTCTCTCCTGAACTATACCTTTGTTTGTTACTTCTAGATATAGTGGCCTTGAATGCAGATTCAGTCTTTGGTGTAGATTCACCAAATTCACTTATCTCAAAAGCAGCAAGCTTCCTGATTAGTGTATCTCTTGTCATCTTGTTTACTGATTTGAACTCTTCAATAGCATGAACCTTCATTTTGTAGGAAGGAGGCAAGGATCTGAGTACTTTAGCCACAATTTCATCCTCATCCATAGAACCACAAGCACATGTAATACCCATCACTATCTCATTTAATCTCTGCATAAAAGAAGTGATATTTTCATCTGCACCCATCTTTAGATTCTCATATTTTCCTTTCAAGATTTGTAGCTTAGCCATCTTCACTTATGCATCTCCTTCATACAAAGTTTCCAATTTCATCCAAATCTCATGAGATTTCTACAGACCTACCACATTAGCTATCTCTGAATCTGTCAGGGCACTCACCAAAGCTTCAATAGCCCTGATATTACTTTCAACATCTTTGATCTCATTAGTAGTGGATGGACCATTCTAAGGAATGGTATATGGATCTCTTGTAATCTTCCAGAAGGCATCACCAATACACCTTAAGTGACATTGTATCCTAACATTCCATAGTGAATAGGTAGTTCCATCAAATCTAGGACTGTCCTTCTTGAATGCTGCCATTGCGTATCACCTCAAGCTATTAGATTTCTTCAGAGGAGTTAGCTCTGATACAAATTCTTGGAAAAACAAGGACACACAACTGAGAGGGGGGTGAATCAGTCGTGATAGAAACTCAAAATTTTCTTGCTTATCTTAACTTAATCTCAAATCTGATGAATAAGCAATTTATCATGTACAATTAACACATCAGAGAGACAAATAACACCAAAAAAAATTTCTGTGGAAACCTTGTTAAGGGAAACAACCACAATGGATGTTAGTCCACAAGATTATACTCTGTTAGAAGTATAAAAATAAATAATAAGGGGAATGCACATGCATTCAGACCCACTGCGTAGAGCTCACTACTCAATTATAGAAGAGGACTCACTGTCCAACAATAGGGTTTGGATTAAAACCATCCAAGATGTGAACTGATAAAATAGCTTCTTCACAAGCCTGATTATAGTTCCAATAGAGCTCAACACTTCTTCACACTTCACACAATCTTCTTCACACTCTACTCTATAATCAAATGATATTTTCACATACATACATAGGAGCACACAAAGCATCATCTTCATCAATGAACTAATCACCCTTATATATCCACTACATGAGATTCCATCACTACTTCGTCGGCCAAGAAAATAAAATATATTTACAATGTCGGCCCAAATTTACAAATAAAATTTTAATGTGAATCCACCAAGGTCGGCCACAACATAGTGGAGACCCAAATTAACTGTTTCAAGGTGTGACCCTTGGTCTTCCTTGTAGCACTAACGCTTGGGTTTGTGACATGGTCTAACCACCTCCTGTGGTTCTTAACTAAAGCTTGTATTGGGAATTGACAGGTTGATCTTTTGGTGCAATGACAAGTCCAACAACTGGTATCATATTTGGTCACAGGTTCAAACCCCTTGCTTGTGCTAGGGGGGATTGTTGCAAGGTGTGACCCTTGGTCTTCCTTACAACACTAGCGCTTGGGTTTATGACATGGTCTAACTGCCTCCTATGGTTCTTAACCGGAGCTTGTATCGAGCATTGACAAGTTGTTATTTTGGTGCAACAGAAATTCCAACATTAACATATCCAATGCGAAAAGACTTTAATTAATTTCACCTCAAAGATCCACAACACGCTACCATCAACATGTCATCTAGAAACATGAAAAATTAAACATGTGCAACAAAATATCTTCATTCACAAGCTCACCAATTAATGTGGATGTACCAAAAAGATACAAAATGATCTAGAGACATTAGAGAGCACCAAGAAACAATAGAGAATCATCCACAACAACTGAGATAACTAGGATCACACAATCTTCATTTAGGAAGACTATCAGAGACCAACAAAACATTATCAAACCACAACATACTCAAATTCGCATGGACCTCTAAAACTTTTAGTAGATGATCTAGATAAACTCAACAATAAACCCTTTAATCGACATCAACTAATCTTCAATGTACATAACAAGACACCATCATGACCTGCACAGTTCCACTAGGAAAACATAACACTTTCTCTTACAATTTTCTCAATATCCTCAACATATACAACAATTGATACACCAAATGCTAATAGTATTGACAAATGACAACCACATATTAGCAACACATCCACAACATCCAACAATATCTACCATTGAATTGCTATCCTTAGACCTGTGATTAGGGCTTCATACTGAACAATGTTGTTAGTACATGGAAATGATAGCTGGTATGACTTGGGAATGCAATAACGTTGAGGGGTGATAAAGAGAATACCACCCCTAATCCATGTTGGGTAAATAATACATCAAAGTACATTTTTCATTGATTAGTTAGGTTGACAAGGAGCATTGATTCATTAGGGAATTTTGATATCAATGGATTTTCTGCATAGATGGGGGCTTCTACTAGCTGGTATGTGATCACTTGTCCCTTGATTTTATTTTTATCCACATACTCTATGTCAAATTTGGTCATAATAATCACCCATTTGGCCATTCTCCCTATGAGAGTTGCTTTGGATAATAGATATTTCAAGTGATCAATCTTTGCAATAAGCTTTATTTGGTGTGAAAATATGTAGTGTTTTAACTTTTGTGAAAAAAAAACCAATACTAAGAATGATTTCTCAATGGATGAATAGTTTATTTCATAGCCCACCAAGGTCCTTCTGATGTAGTAAATGGCTCTTTCCTTTCTGTTTTCATCATGTTGTGCTAGAAGAGCACCTAGTGTTGCTGATGTTGATGAGATATATAGGATCAAAGGTTTGTTCGATATAGGTGTTGTGTGATTGAAAAATAAATGCGTAAATGAATTGAAACAACTATTCAAACACACCAAAAGGAAATTATATCAAAATATAACATAAAAATTAAAGAAGTGCAAACTCAGTATTCTGCTTCCATTGTCGTCTTATCGTCCTCTATCTTTAGTGTTTTTGTCGATTCCAGCTTTGTGTTCTTAAATTGTAGGCTAGGCTCAACAAACTGTCTTCCTAAAGAACGAGATTTTGATATGATGTATGATGCAAGATTAAGCTATGATAATGATTTGAACTAATAAGCTTGAAATAAACATGATGCTATGATAAATGAATACTAAATGAATTAAATGCATGAACTCTAATTAATTGCCTATTACCAATGCTTGGATTCACACATGTATTTATAGAGTTTTTTGAATGATTTTGATTGGATGTCTTGATTAACGAATGTGATAATTCCTGGCAGATCGAATGGCTGAAGAAAGATGAAACTGGAGAGAAAATAGAAGAAACCTAAAAATAAGATTTTTCTATTTTTATGAAAGAGGAAAAAGACAAGAAGATAAGAAATCATCTTTCTTTAAAAGAATTAAAGAAAGATTTAAAGCTGATAAATAATTAATTAAAAAAAATCAATTATTTATTTGTGGAGGATATTTAGCTTTTCTTAATTAAATAAAATATTTAATTAAGCTTTTAAAAGCAGGGGAAAATGTGTGATAAGAATGAAGCTTTAATCAGGTTTTATTGAAAAAAGCAAAAGATCTCATAATTAAATAAAATATTTAATTATGATATGAAAAGATTGCACAATTGAATAAAATACCTAATTGTGATTTAGAAAGAAAGCATAAGATATTTTTAATTAAATAAGATTTATTTAATTAAATCACTTTTATGAAATTAATTAAATGGAACATTTAATTAATTGGAAGAAGAAATTAAAATAGAAGAAAAAGATATTTAAATTTAATTAAATCGAAAGATTTAATTTAAATTCAAACAGTGATAATTAATTTAAATAAATAAAATGTATTTATTTAATTAATTAAGTGGACATATGAAAATAATTAAATGAAATAAATTTATTTAATTACGAAAGAAGAATAAGATGAATGAACAATATAAATTAATTAATTAAATTTAATCATATGTAGAGGATTTTTAGATAAATTAATTAAATAATAAATATTTAGTTAATTGCCAAGATTATAGACATGACCATTTTTATGCGTATACATTTTGCCCCTCTTTGAAGTGATGTGTGAAATGCATTGCTTCAAAGAAAAAATTAAAAAAAAATTGCCCCTGATATGTTTCTGATTTTTGATGTTGATGATTCCCCCTCAGGAGGTAAATCGTGGAAGATGAGGTTGATATTGGTAGGGGAACAGTGATTTAGCTCCCGATAGATGCTGATTATGAAGGCCCAGTGAAAAATAATATGGAAAGGAAGGACAATGCCATTAATGCCCACTCTAAAAAGACCCTTATAAGGTAAAAGGGGTAAAATGAAGTGTCATTTTCACCTTGCTGCTACAGTAAAAAGTGAGCTCTGATAGTGACTTGGCGAGATGGAGATCCCAGTGCACAGACATAGATTCAAGCGAGCGCACCGATAACAAAGACTAGCTGCGTATGGACCACCGGTGAGTGATTCCAACCGTTTATGTTGTCAAATTTTGCATTTTAGATCAATTTTTTGAATTGTTTTAAATCGGATAGCATTTTTTTCGCATGTTTTAGTGCATATAGGAAAATTTTTAGTGCATTCAAAAAATCCTTTAACGCATATAGGGATAGAAAAAAACTAATCCTTTAGCCCATCTGATAGATAGAGTAGCGCATTTAGGCAAGAATCGGCTAGGTTGAACCTTTTAGCGCATATACGGCACATAATTGCGCATCTAGGGCTAGGGTTTCAAAATTGATAGAGTTGCGCATGTGAGAGATAAAGTGGCGCATCCGCAGAATAGAATAGCGCATCTGGAGTTTTAGCGCATCGAGGAAACAGTTTAGCGCATATGGGTTTTAGCGCATATGGGCAACAGAATTATGCATTTAAGAAATTTTCCCTGGAATGCTTGTTTTTTGAAAAATGATGATTAAAATTGTTTCCTTAGTCAATAGATAGATAAATTGTAAAACCATCATGCTGATATGATAGAAAATCTCATAAAGAACTGATAACTTTGCCTTCAAAATAGAAAACAAAGAGTAGATAGCGGATAACTTTGTGACGGATCAACGAAGAGGAAAATGATTGATTGATTGATTTGAGTTTGATAACTTTGCTTCTCGCGATTGAAAAACAAAGAGTAGTTGTGTGATAAATTTGCATTCTGCGATAGAAAAAAAATAGTAAAAATGAAGATAAAAATTTGCATTCATGCTTGGAGTACAAATAGGAAATGATTTGTGTGTTGATAAATTTGCTTTCCTGAAAAGAAAAAACAAATAGTAAGTGATGATAAAGTAGATTGATTTGACATGCTGATAGATTGATGTAGCACTTGATATGGCTCATTGATATGTTTTGTTGACTAGATAGATCACATGATATGAATCTGATTGGATGTGTCCTTGTGATGGTCAAACAAAATAGGAGGCTTTTAAAAGCCTCTAGGTTAGAGAGCGGTTCCCACTATGCTGGGAGCGGATAGGAGAGCTTACGCCTGCTAAGTTACAGTTGATATCAGATTGTGGATTAGGACCATTGTTGGCCATGCCGTGAGGCATTCGGGCCAACAGGGGATTGTTGACCGCCTTGGCAGAGAGATGGCATTCAGAGCATAACACCTTTCACCTACCGACGGGTGAGATGAGTGTGACGCCCAAGGATGTGTACAGGATTCTTGGGATTCTGGTTGTTGGTGCCCTTGTGGTTTATGACCACAAGGAGATTGGTGGTACCGCGGCGCTTCAGCGGATATGTGGCAATCCGGGCATATATGGTTACTGGATAGACTGGGAGGATTTCAGTAGGTATCCTACGTTAGTGGTTGTGTTGGCTGTATTTGTCAGAGGCTTCCTTGGACCGGACCATCGGTCGAAGGGATTCGCAGTTGGTTGGGGGAGGATGTTGGAGTAGATGATTACTCAGCCACAGAGGTTTTCCTGGGGGAGTTGTGTCTTGGCTGACATGTATCACGATCTCCTTTGGATTGTCTACAGAGGATCCACTAGCTTGGCCAGTGGAGTGACATTGCTACAGATCTGGGCATGGGAGAACATTGTAGTCACGAGACCACTGTGCACAAGAGATAGGCTAGCAGGGAGGCCCTATGTGTATGCATATTCTGGTGCAGTTGTCCAGCAGAAGCTGGGAAAGGTAGAGTACTGGCGACAGGTTTTGGATGATGTCGATGCAGTGATATGGAGACCTTACACAGACTGCGAGGCATGGACGACTGATCACCTAGAGATGCCTTTTGTTTGTAGACCACGCTATCTGATAGGGTGGACACCCTTTATCATTGAGATATTTCTGGCATTACGGGTCCTGAGGCAGTTTGGATTCACACAGGGGATGCCCCAGGGCGTTGCTCATTATGGGTGGTGCAAGGGGGATGTAGGATGGGGACCCTACATTGCATATCAGGCAGCATATACAGAGTACTCCACCTTACAGCCAGAGGTATGGACAGACAGGCCAGAAGTACAGGATGCAGGGATGACGGATGATTATGCATAGTATTTTCATATGCATCCATTTCCACAGTTTACAGTGCCAGATGAGCCACGGGCTTTCGGGGTAGCACCACCGCTAGGAGTAGGGATACAGGGGGATGTGGCTGGTGGGGAGCAGGCTATGGGTGGAGGAGAGGAGGAGGAGGGAGAGGAGAGTGAGGAGAGTGGAGATGGGGAGGAGGAGGATAGATCAGATGATGGGGATGATGGGGGGGATGATGGAGATGAGGAGAAACAGTAGAGGTTGGACAGTCTAGGAAGAGCACAGATTCTTCAGCAGGCCAGATCTGGTGGTAGATCGCAGACAATGATTAGGGTTTCATCCTCGTCTCAGCATGCATAGATAGACGCCTTGCAGGGTCAGGTTTAGACCTTTCAGGGACAGCAAGCATAGCTACAGAGTCGGTTAGCGCAGGCTCAGAGTATGATAGTGCAGTTACAGGCACAACTTGCATAGGCCCAGACACAGGTTCAGGCTCAGGCATAGGCTCAGGCGTAGACACAGGCACAGGTATAGGGTCAGATGCCTGCCCCTGATTCCCAGGTGGCACAGTTGGTAGCAAAGAGGGATGCCCTTAGATGGCGAGCACTGGAGGCCGAGGGTGTGGCCCAGAGACTTATGGGTACCGTAGAAAGTACCTCATTACGGGAGGCCATTGCAGAGGGATTTGAGGCAGCCAAAGAGGCCGAGTACTACAAAGTTCGATATGAGGAGTTATGCCCTCCCGAGCGGCGAGAGCCTTATCCTAGATCTCACAGCAGGACTAGGACTCGATCACAGACATCGACACATGGCAGAGAGGTTACAGGGCCTCGACGAGATCCTGATGCAAGTACGAGTGGCAGGTCGTCTCCTTCTAGACCAGCTCCTTCGGGGGCATCCACCAGTTAGTCATTTGGTACCGATTTATTATGTATATTGAGTTTTGATCATGTCTTATGTATTATGTTTTGAACCTTTTAGTTTCATTGGACATTGGACACTTGTATTATTTTGATGAGCGATGATATGCTGCGGTGATGGTATTGATGATGATATGTTGATGCATTTGTGATGTGATATGGATGTTACTTGTATGCATGTATGATATGAGATGGATTTTGGTATGTTTTTATTATATTGGCGGACTAATCTTATGATGCAGGATGGTTTAGTGATTATGATGTGAATGCAATGATTTGTGTTGATGTATATATGTGAGATGTTAATTTTTGAATTTTTCAATGTATGAAGTGCATCGTGACATGATAGATAATGAATGTGATATGACTAATGATAGTGGTGAAAAGATAAATGATACGTTTTTGTAATGTTTATGTAATGAAAATGGTAATGTGATGATAATGAAATAATATAATAACAAATGATAAATGATAATAGTAATGAAATGATATGAGATGATAAAATGATTAAATGATAAATGAGAATGGTGATGGAATGATAATGAATAATAAATGATATGGTAATGATAAAAATGAATGGAATGGGAATGATAATGATGAAGATAATGGTAAAATGAAAATGATAAGGATGAAATGATAATGATATATGAGAATAATAAAATGAAAATGATAATGTTAAATTGATAATGACGATGATGAAATGAAAATGAATTGATAAATGATAAATGATAAATGATAAAATGAGAAAGGATAAATGATAAAGATGATAAATGATAAGGATAAAGTGATAATGATATATGAGAAAAATAAAATGAAAATGATAATGATAAAATGATAATGACAAAATGATAATGACGATGATGAAATGATAAATGATAAATGATAAAGATGATAAATGATATATGAGAAAATGAAAATGGTAATGAATGAGATGAATGGAAAATGGGAGTGATAAAATGAATGAAAAAGACGAGGATAAATAATAATAATAATAAAGATGAATGAAAGACATGATGAATGATAAATGATGATGAAATGATAATGATAAAATAAATAGAATGAAAATGATAAATGATAACGAAGGATAAATAATAATGATAAAACAAAAGAAAGACATGATAAATGATAAATGATGATGTAATGAAAAATGAATGAATGGAATGACAAACGATAGCGATAAAAAATGAAATGATAAAATGAGATGATGAATCAACTATCCAAATGTCCTCCACAAAAAGCTCAAAACTACATGACAACCGTTAATGCCCTCATTTGGCCTTTCCAAGACACTGATGTGAATCCAATACAATGATGTAATAAATATGCAACTAAAAGAAACTAACCAGTTTGTTGAGCCTGCTATAAGCCTTCTTGAATCATCATAGAATGTTAAAAAAATGTTGGAAGTATGTACAAGCATTATAGGCGAATTTAGCGCCAATGATGACCAAAGTACAACTTTCATGATTTTTGATATAGCAAGTGAACACAAGCATCGAGGTATAATTGAACCGAGATGACTTGAGCATTTCTTGCATAAACAGACAAAGATTAACCACATTTCTGATGCAAATGTGGAACTGTCATCGATGATATTGTTGTAGTCATCATGTCCTGTGACATATTTGCATCAGATTGACCGTTAACCTCAAGACAGCAGACAAAGAAAAAGTCATTCTCATTCCTTGCCACTCTAGTTTAGTACATCATCGAGTGTGCTCCAGAGTAATGATATCGAAAATCAAACAACCTCTATTAAAAATGTAATACTATTATTTCATACATTATTCAGATTTTTGGATCATCCAATAGACAATGATATGGTATCTGATGAAAAGTGTTTCATGAGAAGGCTCGATGATCGAATGATGTTTCAAGTGAGTTGATTATTTGTTCGTATGATCGGATCTTAGGACATAGTCTAGTTGTTTTGGTATGCTCTGAAGGTTAAGTGCCCCCAGTTAAATTTCTGCCCCGTTTGTTGACACAACTTGCGGAAAGGAAATTTGTACAATAGTAAAGCCATGGTAAGACATTTTATCACTTTGGGAAAAATGTCGGTAGGATGATGCAATTTATGACCCTAAGATGCAGAAAAAGATGTGAAGAAAAGAAAGCTTGAAAGGACAAAGTATAAAACAGGAACTAATAGATGGAGAGGTACAGATAGCGTCTGATTACTAGATTTTCACTTTCTGCATTTATTGCATTTTTTTATTTATTTATTTTTTTTTGTATTTTTCTGTCAATAGACTACCTGATTGCCAGGTTTTCACCCTATGACATCTTTTTTGATTTTTTTGTATTTTTCTGTCAGGATTTTTTCTACTATTTTTTTGGATTTCTTCAGGACTTTTTCTGCTGTTTTTGTATTTCTTCATGAATTTTTCTACTGTTTTTGTATTTCTTCATGACTTTTTCTGTTGTTTTTGTATTCCTTTAGAACTTTTTCTGCTGTTTTTATATTTCTTCAGGACTTTTTCTACTGTTTTTGTATTTCTTCAGGACTTTTTCTGCTATTTTTGTATTTCTTTAGGACTTTTTCTAACTTAAACATAATATTTCTTAAGATGCATACTGTTGATGGGTTCATCAAACAGGTCTCCTTCTAGTGTTGATAACTTGTATGCTCCTAACCCATAGACTGTAATAACCACATAAGAGCATAGCCAATTTGGTTCAAACTTTCCTTTCTTTTCTCTGTCTTGTTGATTGCGCAGGTTCTCTTTCAGAACTAGATCACCCACCTGAAAGGTACGTGGCTTTACTTTGTGATTATAGCTGTGAGACATCATCTGTTGGTATGCTTTTAAATAGTCAGCTGCTCTCTATCTCTTTTCATCTAGGAGTTCTAACTCTTGTAGTTGGGAAACTCTGTATTCATCCTCTGTTATGAGACTGTTCAGTGATACCCTTAGTGAAGTTATTTCCACCTGTAAAGGCAATATGGCTTCTGCTCCATAGACAAGGGAAAAAGGTGTTGCTCCTATTGGTGTTCGGACACTATTTCTATAAGCCCACAAGGCAGGATTGAGTTGAACATGCCAATCCTTCCTTGAGTCATTGACAGTCTTCTTCAAAATCTTTAGTATAGTCTTGTTTGAGGCCTCTGCTTAACCATTCCCTTGTGGATAGTAAGGTGTTGAATATCTGTGCTGAATATGGAATCTTTCACAAAGTTCATCAACATCCTGATTCTTGAAAGGTCAACCATTATCTGTAATAATAGCATTAGGAATACCATATCAATAAATAATGTAGTTGAGTATGAAGGATGAAATTTGTTTTCCGGTGACTTTAGAGAGAGGTACCACCTCAATCCACTTAGTGAAATATTTTGTCGCTGTGATGATGAACTTATGCCCATTTGAGGATGAATGATGAATTTTCCCTACTAGATCTAACCCCAATTGAGAAAATGGCCAGGTTGGTGTGAATGAGTGAAGTTCTTGTGCAGGAGCATGAATAATATTCCCATGAATCTGACATTTTGAGCATGTTTTAACAAAAGTAAATGATTCCCTCTCCATTGTAGGCCAGTAGTAACCCATTCTAATCAATTTCTTGGATAAGGTTAGTCCACTCGAATGAGTACCACAAATGCCCCCATGAACTTCTTGTAAAGCTTTGTCGGATTCGTCACATTCAAGACATCGAAGTAAAGTACCATCAAGACCATGGCGATAAATGGTATCAACGATAAGGGTATATCGAGAGAATTGTCAGATAAAGTTACGTTTTTGGTTGTGGGATAAGTCAGGTGGTAAAGTGTCATCTTTTAGGTAGGCATAAATCTTACCATACCAGGGTGAATCGGATCCTACCAGGTGGCAGATAATTTGGCTTTCAGGTGTGTCATAGGTAGGTGTAAATAATTGTTCCACTAGAAATTCATAACAAGTCTATTTTTCTGGGAGTTGTACCAATGAGGCGATCATGTCCATAGCGTCAGCCGCTTTGTTGTCAATCCTTGGAATTTGTGTGAACTGAATGTCCACAAAGTACTTTTTGAAGTCATCAATCATCTTCTTGTATGGCAACAACTTGTCATATTTAGTCTGATAATCATCATTGATTTGATTAATAACTAGTTGTGAGTCACCATAAACTTGTAGCTTGGTAATCCTCCATTCCAATGCTATTTTTAGTCCAGTGATCAGTGCCTCATATTCGGCTATGTTATTGGTGCATGGAAACATTAGCCTATATGACCGAGGAATGGTATGTCATTGAGGGGTGACAAAGAGAATGCCTGCCCCTGATCCATGTTGAGTAAAAGAACCATCGAAGTATAAGGACCATAGCTGCTTAGAGTCTGCCGTGAAAACATCAGCATATAGAAACTCAATGTGTAAGGGGTGCTCTGTTTGTAGAGGAGCATCTGCTAGTTGATCAGCAATAACTTGTCCTTTGATTGCTTTGCGATCCACGTAGTGGATGTCAAACTCACTCAAAATCATGACCCATTTTGCTAACCTTCCTGTTAGTGATGCTTTACTTAGTAGATACTTGAGTGGACCAATTTTTGAAACAAGATTGATTTTATGAGATAGCTTGTAATATCAGAATTTTTGTGAAGCAAAGACTACTGCTAAACAAGCCTTCTCAATGAAAGTGTAGTTAAGTTCATAACTTGTTAGTGTTCTGCTGATGTAATAAATTGCACGTTCTTTCCCTTCATGGTCTTCTTGTGCTAATAATGCTCCCAAGGATGTCTCGGTTGCAGCAATATACAGGATCAATGGTTTGTCTAGATTTGGTGGTACAAGAACTGGTGGGTTTATCAGGTACTGCTGGATTTGTTGAAATTCCATTTCAAATTTTTCATCCCATCTAAAAGGAACATTCTTATGCAGGAGATTGGTGAACGGTAGAATTTTGTCAGCCAATTGTGCAATGAATCTTCTGATGGACTGAAGTTGCCCTTGTAATGATCTTAATTGACTGATGTTCTTTGGGGGAGGCATATCCATGATTGCCTAAACTTTAGCAGGATCTACTTCAATTCCCTTTTCTGAAACAATATATCCTAAAAGTTTTCCACATGTGACCCCAAAAACACATTTCTTAGGATTTAGGAAAACTTTGAATTTTTCCAATTTGGTAAATATTTTTGACAGAATTTCCAGGTGTCCTTCTTTGGTGTATGATTTGGCCAATATGTCATCCACATAATCTTCCATGAATGTGTGCATCATGTCATGAAAGATCGTAGTCATAGCTCTTTGATAAGTAGCTCTCACATTCTTTAGACTGAAAGGCATGACATTCCAACGGTATGTTCCCCACGGACAAGTGAAAGTTGTTTTCTCTTGGTCTTCTGGCGCAATCGTGATTTGGTTGTAACGAGAGAAACCATCCATTAATGAATACATGGCATGGCCAGCTGTCAAATCAACTATAGTTTCAATACTTGGAAGCGAAAAATCATTCTTAGGGCAGGCCTTGTTAAGATCTCTGAAATCAGTGCACACTCTAATGCATTTATCTGGCTTTGCTATTGGTACAATATTGGAGATCTATTCTACATAGGCAATTGATCTTATAAAGCTTGCATCAAGGAGCTTCTTGAGTTCTTCTTTAACCAGTAGTGCTACATGAGGATTCATCTTTCTGAGTTTTTGTTTTACTGGTTTAGCTCCTGGTTTGATAGACAAATGATGCATTATGAGATTAGGGTCAAGACCTGGCATGTCTGCATATGACCAAGCAAAATTAACTTGATTTTCTTTGAGAAAATTCATGAACTCTGGGATTTCATTATCTGTCATTGATTCAGCTAGCTGTAGAATCCTTGGATTATCTATAGTTGCAATATTGATTTCCTTTGTAGGCTCGATCAAGATGGGCGATCGCTCATGATAGTGCTCTGGGAGAGTGTCAAGTTTCCCATCAGCTGGTGCCTTAAAAAGGTTTTCACCATCTGATACGCTCTTTATTTTATCTTTTGTTTGATCTAGTACTGTCAGATGCTGGTTTTCACCACTAGATCATTTTTCTTTATTTTCATTTTTGCAGCTAGGAGACTTGAAACTCTGTTGATTAAAGACTTCATACTGAAAATCGCTAGTGGAACAATTATTTACATCATCTGCTGAAAGGAAGTTTATGATAGCTTCGTCATTTGGAAAAATAGGTATATCAATAGGTTTAGTTAGATCCCATTCAATAAGATCATGATGGATTAAAGGTAACAAGTCATTTGGTTGTGTGAAATCGGCGATGGTTAGGGTCAAGACAGAGTTATCGGTAGGATCTGAGGTATGAGGTAGGTCAATGATGATGCTATTCTCCTGATAGTCTTGTTCGTGAAAATATAACTCAGTATCACTAGACTCATAGTTGCTTTGTGGTTCAAATTCTTGTGGTTGGGACTCTGAACCTTCTCCTTTGATTAAAGTGGGCGTATACTTGTGTATGACATCTACCTCTTTGTCCCTCCAAAATTCATCATTGTGGATGGTATCCCATTCATATTTAGCAGAATCGGTATCAGAATTATTTTCTATGAAATTCATGATTGATGCCAAACATGTCTCTTTCTTATCGGAACCCTCTTGCAGTGTAAAAACATTACCTTGTGATTGTTTGGATGGGATAGCATCATAGCCTAGTCCAGTTTTATCATATGCAGCAAGCCCTGGAAGATGGATAGGCTCAACTACGCCCTCCTTTCTTTTGCCAAGAGGACCATTATCATACCCCATCTTTTGCATGATGGAATCCCTTTCCCATATCTGTCAGTCGGTAAAGTGACATTTAGAACTATTTCATCTTCATCTTTATAAAGCCAATTCAGAATTGTTGTGTCCTCAGGATCTCCCATGGGGAATTTTTCTTTGATAAATTGTCCATTGAACTTGGTAGTTGGCTCTGTTTGTATTTGTGATGATGTGGATGCTACTAATATTTGTTGTTGTGTAATAGAAGGTCGTCCATGTGATCGAGGAGATATAGGTAGATTAGCAAGACAAAGAGAATATTCCCCAACTCCGCTTTCCTTGAACTACAGTTTCTTGTCAAAGCTTTTGACTAATTGATTGATTTTTGTATCATGCTTAGGAGAAGTATTAGCAAGGGCTTCTCGATTGTTTGGAACCAAAGTATCCTGATGAGCTTTGACATTGGCACAAGTTTGGGTGTTTGAGTTATCAGCTGGTATAGTGATTTCCTGTCCATCATATGGAAACTTAAGACATTGATAGTAAGTGGATGGAACAACTTGCATTTCATGGATCCAAGGATGACCCAACAAGATGTTGTACGCAAGATCCTAGTCTAAAACTTGACAAAAGGTATTTTTGGTAACAGGTCCCACTCTGATTGGTAACATGATTAGACCTTTAGACGTTCTCTCCTCATCATCATAGGCTTTTATAGTAATCTTCCTTCTAGGATCAATGGAGTCTTCTGCAAATCCTAATGCTTGAACCACCTTCAAGGTACATATATTTAAACCAACCCCTCCATCTATTAGAACACGTTTAACATGGAACTTATGGATCATGACCTCTAACTGTATAATGAAGAATTATGGGGATGAGTCATGGAAACATCATCTTTGTCAGAGAATGAAAGACATGTGGGTGAGGACAAATGTCCTACCATGGCTTGAAATCGGTTCACATCCAAATCTGTGGATACAGTCATTTCAAAAAAGGATTTATCTAAAATTTCCTTATGTGCAGGGGAAATCTTCAGGAGTTCTAAAATGGATATTTGAGCTAGAGTTTTTCAAAGTTGGTTAACTAAGTCATATTGATGTTGAGGGAAGGTCTCAGTGGATTTTGAAGAGGTACCCTTCAAGACAACTTTAGCTTGTGCTCTTGCTGTGACATTCACTTGTCCATTGTCCACTTTCTCTTTTATTTTTATAACATTGACTCACTCATTGTCGGTATAGAGGTGACGGATTACATTGTCATCAATTTGGTTCACATTTTTGTCAGAAAACTCCCTTTTGATAATTTGGTAGAGGATTGCGAAATGATTGGTGATCTTCATTGGATTTTTGTTGTCCTTCTACTGTGATAATGCCTTTTTTAATTAGGTCTTGAATAGCATGTTTCAAAGCTTGACAGTTGTTTGTATGATGACCTCGGCATCTATGGTAGTCACAAAAATAGGCTTCATTCCATGATGGGGGTTTTACACTAGGTTCATAATTGCATTGCGGTGGCAACATAAGGACATTCTTTTCCATAACCTCTTTGAAAGAAGATTCCAAGGATTTCCCTAGCGGAGTGAAAATTCTTCTATTAGAGAAGAATGAAAAGCGTTGTGGGTTCATGTTTGAGATATTCCCTAAAGTGTTGTTGTTGTTGTTTCCCCAGTAATTTTGGTTGTTGGCAGTCCCCTGATTGTTGTTCGTTGGAGGGGGATGATTGTTTCCTAGATTCACGACTGAATTGACATTGTTGTAATTATTGTTACGAGTAGTATTTGGAGTGCTCAAAACAAATGGCCTAGTCGTGATATGATTTGCATCTACAACACCATCGTTGAAATTTTTTTTGTTGCGAGTCCAAAATTTAGACTTGTCTTGATTGTTGTAATGGTTAGATGAGCTAGGATTGTCCCTATCAAGTTTTATTGTCCCTCTTTTGACCAATGCACTTTTGATGGTGATGGCATCCTCAATCAATTTCTCAAAGGAGGGTGGACAATGTAGATTTAAGCGATAGCTCATTTCTGAGTTGAGGCTATTGATGAAAGTAACCATTTTTTCCTTTTCTGGGACATGTCGTGGGTACCTAGCGAACATTCTTCTCCATACTTGAAGAAAGGTAGTGAAAGGTTCACCAGGTATTTGTGCAACTTTGAAAAGATCAATCATGGTGATTTGGTGTTGAATGTTGTAGGCATATTGTGTTATGAAAAAATTGATCAATTCCTCAAATGATTGAACAGGAGGTGTAATCTTAGATAACCATTCCATAGAGTTAACTCCAAGGCTCCGAGGGAATAATCACAGTAAATAAGTATCCTCTTGGGAAAATTCCAATGTCATGTTTTGAAAGTCTCTAACGTGGTCAATTGGGTCTGATTTCCCATTATAACGATCAAATTTGGGAATTTCACAGTGTTTAGGAAATGGAATCATGTTGAGACTTCTATCAAAAGGATAAGGACATATGTCATCCAAAGTGTATTTCTTGGTTGTGGTTCCCCCTTGTAATTCTTTGACTTGTCCTTGGAGTGCTTTAAACTGTTGTGTAAAGATAGCAAAATCAGATGGGGATGTTTCTTCTTCTTTGCTTTTTAATTTCTCAGTATCAAAATCTTTAGGCAATTTAGCTCCTTGATCTGCTAAGAAAAGAAAATACTTTTCTTTGTCACGTTGTAGAATCTTTTCAAGGGCTTTAAGAAACTTGGGGTCTTGTTCAGCCTCTCTAAGTTGAAGTTCTTCCTCTTGCTCACCATCACTATCTACAGGAGTTTTGTTCATGTTTTTGTTCTTATGAAACAAATTTTCCTCTCTATCAGCCATATTGTCGTCACTAAAAAGGGGATTATGACTCACACTAAAAAGAGGACAATCACGTGCACCTTCTTCTTGAATGTTGTGGGTGGGATTTTCTTGTTGAGATGTTTCTCCTAGTTTGTTGTGTTGAGATCTTGTAAAAATAGTCATATGTAAGAAATCCTCGGATATGATCAAAGGTCACTAAAGGATTTGACTAGGATGCGTTGAATATTCAATTGAAGGTTGTGGTATATTCTCAAACTCAAGAGGTTGATTAAGATTGTGATTTTGAGACAATGCTAATCTTTGATAATAAGCTTGGGTAGCCAAAGGTTCTACAGCGTAATCGTCGGTGAATCCTCTAATGTAGTCTTAGTACCTATGGAGAAATGTGCGATAGTGGAGCAAGATGTGATGACTCTTATACAAGAATTCTCTATGATCTAAAGTCCTTTTGTAACTTAAGTTTGTTTTGGGCTTCTTGATCCTATTAAAGACTGATTTCTTGGTGAACTTGGTTCATTTCCACTTTCTCAACAAGGGAGAAAAATATCAGAAATTCTAGTTTGTGTAAAATTTTGACAGAAACCTAGAAGCGCTATTCTGTTTCCTAAATGCGCTGCAGAAAGAGGTATATGCGCTGGATAAAAAGTCAAATGCGCAGCTGAATACCCTAAATGCGCAGAAATAGAGCACAGATGCCCAACAAAATACCCTAAATGCGCAGAAATAGAGCACAGATGTGCTCAAACAGTCAGTAGATGCGCCATAACAGAATTTATATGCGCTGTAGTTTTTCCTAGATGCACTAAAACAGTTTTCTAAAGATAATTTTTGACCAATTTTGAAGATTTTCAGCCAAAAATTTTCATGTTCATTTTGGATGATCCTTTATCTGAACTAATGTTGTTGAAAACACAGCAAACAGTCTGATTTAAGTTGATCGTAACCAAGCACAAAATAAGACAACCACAACATACGTTAGGCCAGGACAATATCCGCTAGATTCCACGTAACCACATATATGTAGCGTGTGAATTCAGAAGCTTGGCCGCACGGGCTCCCCCTTATAGTGCACTCTCTTCTCAGGCCAACCAATCTTCCAACCCCCATGAAACTCCCATGGCGAGCTGATCACCTCTACTACAAACTGCGAAAGTGTGGATGCCTTCACACCGACCGGTGCTGCGCTAGCAAATAGAAGGATTTTGGCTTACTACACAAGATTTTTCAGTTCGGGACCCCCGTTCGAGTGGCCATACATGGGGCAAGAGATTAATCACCATTAAGGTGGCACTCCAGCCTGAAGAGGTTAAGCTCAACAGGGTTTAAGGGAGTACTAATCCATCCGTATGACACATCCACACAAGCAACCTTAGGTTTTCCCTTAAGATTTACATTTATATACTGCTTGGGGGTAGCTTGGCTTTAGCTCCGTTGCTGGTTTGAGTCACGTTGGGGTGATGAAATCCCTAGGAAAGCCCAATTTCTAGAGTCAATAACCATTTCTCTTGCACCCAGGATCGCACAAGTGCGCAAGGGGAGAGGATACTTTGATTATCAAGTTAGGGTTACAAAGGGAAAAGTGTGTCTGGTCTTTTTATCACCTAGTTTGCACAGGGTGAGAGCATAATCACCTACCACTTTCAAGCACAATCAAGAAGAGTAGACAAGTTCATTTTAGATGCACCAAAATTAAAAGTGATTTAATCTAAGTGAAGATTTTGCTTCACAACATACATGGGGTTCATTTTAACTGCATGATAAAGGTGTGGTGACTACCCTAGACTAATTCATTTTAAATCCAGCAAGAAAGAAAGAAATAAATTCTGTCTATGGAAGGCGTCAGATTCAGAATCCCTATTACAACTTAGATGCAAAACTCTATCCCCAAATGCACGAAAATAGAACCCAAATGCGCAACTCTATTACCCAGATGCGCGAAAATAGAACTCAAATGCGCAACTATGTTACCCGGATGCACGAAAACAGGACTTAAATGCGCAACTATAGAACTCAAATGCACAACTCTGTTACCCAGATGTGTGAAAATAGAACCTATATGTGCTAATCTAAATACAAATTTTTTTTTTAATTTTTTTGAAACATATTTAAATGCACTAAAGAAAGTCATATATGCGGTAACTAAATTCCTAGATGCTCTGCAAAACTTGTCAGATGCGACGCTCTGTTTCCCAGATGCACCGAAACAGTCTTTAGATGCACCAAGATACCTGCAAAATAAAAATTTCCGGTTCTTTCAGACATGCTGCTGAATGCCAGAAAAACCTACAAGGAAAACCTGCAAGAAAACTTGCAAGAAAGAAGTCTAAAATGGGGGCATAGGCCCCACGGTGGGTGCCATTTAATGTGTGATTGAAAAATAAATGCGTAAATGAATTGAAACAGCTATTCAAACACACCAATAGGACATTATATCAAAATAGAACATAAAAAGTAAAGAAGTGCAAACTCAGTATTCTGCTTCCATTGTCGTCTTATCGTCCTCTATCTTTAGTGTTTTTGTCGATTCCAGCTTTGTGTTCTCAGATTGTAGGCTAGGCTCAACAAACTATCTTCCTAAAGAACGAGATTTTGATATGATGTATGATGCAAGATTAAGCTATGATAATGATTTGAACTAATAAGCTTGAAATAAACATGATGCTATGATAAATGAATACTAAATGAATTAAATGCATGAACTCTAATTAATTGCCTATTACCAATGCTTGGATTCACACAGGTATTTGTAGAGTTTTTCGAATGATTTTGATTGGCTGTCTTGATTAACGGTTGTGATAATTCCTGGCAGATCGAATGGCTGAAGAAAGATGAAACTGGAGAGAAAATAGAAGAAACCTAAAAACAAGATTTTTCTATTTTTACGAAAGAGGAAAAAGAAAAGAAGATAAGAAATCATCTTTCTTTAAAAGAATAAAAGAACGATTTAAAGCTGATAAATAATTAATTAAAAAAAATCAATTATTTATTTGTGGAGGATATCCAACTTTTCTTAATTAAATAAAATATTTAATTAAGCTTTTAAAAGCAGGAAAAAATTTGTGATAAGAATAAAGCATTAATCAGGTTTTATTGAAAAAAGCAAAAGATCTCATAATTAAATAAAATATTTAATTATGATATGAGAAGATTGCACAATTAAATAAAATACCTAATTGTGATTTAGAAAGAAAGCATAAGATATTTTTAATTAAATAAGATTATTTAATTAAATCACTTTTATGAAATTAATTAAATGAAACATTTAATTAATTGGAAGAAGAAATTAAAATAGAAGAAAAGGATATTTAAATTTAATTAAATCGAAAGATTTAATTTAAATTCAAATAGTGATAATTAATTTAAATAAATAAAATGTATTTATTTAATTAATTAAGTGGACATATGAAAATAATTAAATAAAATAAATTTATTTAATTACGAAAGAAGAATAAGATGAATGAACAATATAATTAAATTAATTAAATTTAATCATATGTAGAGGATTTTTAGATAAATTAATTAAATAATAAATATTTAATTAATTGCCAGGATTATAGACATGACCATTTTTATGCGTATATAGGTGTCATGAGCATTGGAGGTGTCAATAGATAGTCTTTGATTTGCTAGAAGGCTTTATCGCATTTCTCATCCCACTTGTAAGTTATTCCTTTATGGATTCGATATGAGAAAGGATGAATTTTATCTGATAATTGTGCTATGAACCTTCTAATGGACTACAATATTCTTTGTAACCCTCTCATTTGTTTCAATGTTTGTGGTGGTTCCATGTCTAGGATAGATTTCACTTTTTTTGGGTCAATTTCTATCCCTCTTTGTGACATGATATAGCCAAGAAGCTTCCTTGATGTAACCCCAAAGACACACTTTTTTGGATTCAACCATACCTTGTACTCTTCGAGTTTGTTGAAGATGGGTCCTAAGAATTATATGTGCTCACTCCTTTTCTCTTATTTTTCCAAAATATCATCTATATAGTCTTTGACTATTTTGTGGATCATGTCATGAAAGATGAGGTTTATTTCTCTTTGATAGGTTTCTCCTATGCTCTTCAGCTAAAATGGCATCACATTTCAGCAATATTTTCCCCATGGACAAATGAATGCAATTTTGTGTTGATCCTCCTTGGTGATCATGATTTGATTGTAGCATGAAAAACCATCCATGAGTTATAGCATTTCATGTCCATCTATTAAATCCATGATGAGGTTGATGTTAGGAAACATGAAATCATCCTTCGAGCATGCCTTGTTTAAGTCTCTGAATTTTGTGCATATGTTGATGCCCCCAATGGGTTTGGATACTAGTAGTAGGTTTGAAACCCACTTAGGATAATCTATCAATTGGATGAATCCAACATCAAGAAGCATTTGTAACTTAAGTTTCACCAAGAGTACTATCTAAGGGTGCATCTTCCTTAATTTCTACTTCATTGGTTTGGCTTCAAGGTAGACTACTAAATGATGCATAGCTACTTTTGGATTGAGCCCTAGCATATCTATGTATGACCATCTAAAGTTGGTTCTTCACTCTTTCAGGAATGTTGCTAGGTTCTTCTATTCTTCATCCAACAAGGATTCAACATAGAAAGTGATCTTAGGTGCTTCTTTTGTTCCCACATTTATGGGAGTGGCCCTTTCTGCTAGAACTATTGACTTCTCTAGATGCATTGCACTAAGGAGGAGATTGAATCCCTCATCCTTGGGTGCCTCAAAGAGATTTTCACCTTTGGATGTGTCCTTTATTTTATTATTTTAGGATTAGAGAGCTCCACAACATTTTTTTCACTCAAAGATCTGCATGTTAGTTGTATGCCATCAATTTTATGACTGAATGACTCAACCATCTCCCCATAGTATGCCCTTGTGTCTATCTCTATGTCAAAACCTACTTTGTGATCTTCCCATGGTAAATTGTCATGGAGTCACATTAATTCTGAGATCGCTTCATTATTTTTGAATAAATCTAAAATCAGTGGTCCTCGTTGGTCCAAGTCAATGAGTTGTGGGTATACTAGGTGTATTTCAATCAGTTGATTGCTTGGGGTGAAGGATGTTGTGGATATCATGGAGTTATTCTCAAATAGGTCAGCAACATCAAGGGGGAATTCATCTAAGGTTGTATCATGTGATGCTAGTAACCAAGAGGAAACCTCAACCCATTTAGTGAAAGTACCTTTTCCAATAAGGGTAACCTTGCTAGTAGTACATCCTAGGCCTAGATTATTTGGGCATTTTTTAGGAATGATGGGTTCTAGCAAACTATTGTCATTTTTTCCTAGTTTCTAATTCTTGTTATATCCCCAACTCTTCATTAGCTACAAGCCTTTGTTATTATCTTCCACGGGAAGGGTAGGGACAAGTCGTTCATCCTAATATAGCAATTTAAAGACAAACTCCTCATTGACATCTTCTTGGTTCAAAACCCCCCACTTGGTGAAAGTGGTAGCTGCCATTTTGATTGTTTCAGCCACTTCATTGCTAGATGTGGGTTTTCCATGGGATTTGGGGGAAAGAGGTAGCTCCCAAAATACAAAAGTTTCCTTCCTTAATTTATAGTTTCCACAACTATCATCTTGGATCAATGCTTTGATGTCATGAATGTACTGCATTGTGGGTTTTTTCTCTTTTGAAGTAGATGCTAGGGATGATGGGACAACAAATGAGGAATATGGTGTAGGCCCTTCATCATTTTTAGGGATCTGGGGTATCTTGTAAAACTTTGCCTTAAGGTTCTTGCAATAGTAAAAAGGCTTAGGATCTCCATGGATAGTAACTTCTCTTCCCTCAAAAGGAAAATTTACACATTGATGATAGGTTGAAGCTACAACTTTTAGGGAATGGATCCATAGTCAGCCAAGTAAGATATTGTAGGGGAGATCAAGTTCTAACACTTGGCATGCAGTTTCTGCAATGATGGGTTCCACTTGGATGGGTAGTGCAATGATGCCTTGTGATACCTACTCTTTTTCATCATATGATTTGATGGTGGTACTCATCAATATCATTAACCTCTGAATGGTATCCTATGAATAGCCCATTTTATTGATATAAATAGCCCAATTTCTTCATCAATTGAAGGGTGCAAATGTTCAGACTAGCACCTCCATCTACTCAGAATCTTTTAACCTTGTTCTTATGAATGATGACCTCAAGGTGTAAAGCATGGTTATGAGATGGTTGCGATGGTAGGTATTCTTCTGAGAAGGTGAGAAGATAGTTAGTGATATACCCTACCATAGATTGAAACTATTATGTATAAATATCTTTAGGGACAGATGATGAAGATAAAGCCTCCTCTAAAATTTCCCTATGTGCGGGTGATAGCCTCAATAGTTCAAAGATTGATATTTTTGTGGTGGTGTTCTTAAGTTGATCTAGGAGATTGTAATTACTAGGATTTGATGTTGGAAGAGTAGGTTGTGCCCTAGATTGGTATGGGACTCCTTGAATGGTGACTTTGCAATGTCGTGTGTTGACTCCACACTCCATACTAGGCCCTTTAATGGTGACCATGGTAATGACACTATCACAAGAAGTGACCACATTGGAATAGGTATTCTGGATGTTTGTGTAATCCTTAGCTATTCCAATGATGTTTCCTTTGCTATGATCTGGTATAGGGTTCTTGTATATCTTAAGATCCTAATTTTTGGCTAGTACTTCAATACATATGGCTTCACTCTCTATGAGATCTTGGATAATATTTTTGAGTCTCATGCAGTTCATCATTTTGTGCCCTTTGATTTTTTGAAAGTCACAAAGATATTTTTTATTGTACCAGGGTGGTTTATCCTATGGTTCTTGCTAGTTTTCAAAGTTGGGAAGCATTATTAGGTTTGACTCTACCAATTTCTTCATGATGGTCTCAATAGGTTTTGACAACCGTGTGTACTTGCATTTTGGATAGTTGTTCTTATTAGGGGTTCATCTTTGTTACATTTCGATGTTGTTGATCCAATTTTTCTAAGGTGGTGTTGTTTGTTGCACAGTTGATTGAACGTTAGCTATTTGATTGTTAGTCAACCTAGGAGCACTTAAGACCACCTTAGGATCGACCACGCCATCATTTTTAATGTTCTTGTTCTTAGCCTAGACACGAGGCTTATCATTTGAGCTAGTTGATGGGCGATTGTCTTTGCAAGCTTGAGTATTTCCCTATGAGATTAAATCTCTCTCAATGTTAAGGGCTCTAGGGACAAGCTCTTCATAAGAGGTAATGCACTCTATTTTCAAGTGGACGGATAGATCTAGATCTAAATTTTCTATGATGATCCCCACTTGTTGTTCATGGGAATGGGCCACTTGCACTTACTAGCTCTTTGCCTCCATATTTGTAAGAGATTTGTGAAAGATTATCCTTTGTTCTATTTGAGAGTATACAACTCTTCTAGGCTTACACCCATGTGAAGGTTAAAGGAGAAGTGAACTATGAATTTATCTGTGATTTCTTGAAAAAATTTGATACTATGAGGTAATTAGGAAAACAAATCCATGGCAAGACCTATTAAACTTTGGGGGAAGAGGTGCATTAGATAAGAATAATTGTAGGCAACCTCCATACACATGATGTTAAATTCTTTGAAATGGTCCATAGGACTTCCTCTCCCTTTGTATTTATTGAATTTGGGGATTTCAAAGCTGGGAGGGAATGGTACCATTTTGATGTTTCAATTGAATGGATATGGACATAAGTTTTGTGTATGGGGATTCTTTGTCTTTCCCATCCAAAGATAGTATATTTCTTGTGATAACACCTTAAGTTGTGATGCTAGATCATCTTGTAGGTTTGGTGGAGGAACATATGTTCCATATTGTGGGATGGCAGATGGGTTGTACATGGGATTCTGATATGATAAGGTGTTGTATGGTGTGTATGGTGGTGTGGGATTTTGTGAAGGTGATTGAGGTGTTGATGTATATGTTCCTAACATGTTTGTACTAACGATGTTTTGTTGATGATTATAGTAGGAACTTTGTTGTTGTTGTTGGGCATACTGCTAAGCTAGTAAGGGTTGTTGTTGTTGTTGTTGAGCCACAAGGGCTTCTTTTTGGGCTTGCTATTGTTGTGCCACTAGGGCTTGTTGTTGTTACTATGCTTCTAAGGATGCTTGATGGGATTGATGTTGTTGTTATGCTAAGCTTTTTTGTTGTGCTGATAAGGCTAATTGTTACTACTATTGTTGTAGTGCTAGGGCTACTTCTTGTTGTTACTACTATTGTTGGAAAGCTTGTTGATAAGCCTATTGTGCTTGTAATGTTGGACTATTTGGTTGTTGGTACATCTATGATGGGTTTTGCATGTTATTTTTTTGAGTGGGTAGTGGATTGTTGATGAGAGGTTGGGGGTACCCTTGGTTTAACATTCCTTGCAAGATGGTGGATTGAGATGGATGAATGTAATTTTGAGGTCCCATTTGATTTTGCATGGTGAGGGGAACCATGGGGAAAGATGATGATTCCATTAGATATTACGATAGTAATGACATATTAGGACCTTGATTCAATTGATTGAAAAGGTTTCCTCGACTAATGTCTTGAGGATTTCCTTGTGTTAGGGATGTGGTCAAGCTATTATGTTAGTTGAGGGGCTTTGTGACCAAGGGATTGTTTTGATTCGGGTTGATGATGGATGGGATGGATGTGTTTTGTGAAACCAATGGTGGAGATGAACCAATTGGGAAATTGGATAAAGATGTCCCTATTTGTGTTAACGGTTGACCTTGCATTAGGGTATTGGTATGCCCTTTTTGGTCTATTTGAGAAACTTGGTCCACACTTCCTTGCATGATATTGGGCACACTTTTGGTACATGTGGGGATGGATGAAGATGGGTACCCTCAATATGTTGAGGTTGTTGTGGATTCATGAAGTGTAAGTGGTTTATGTTGATGTAAGGGGTGCTCAGGAATGGTAGAAGTGCCAGATGTTGGTGTCCAAGTGGTGGATGGATTGGTGTTGAGAGTACCCACAAGTATGTTGCTTTCAAATGGAAGAGTATGGCCAAAGTCTTTAGCAAGATTAGTTGCAAGACTACGAGTGGATGATTAATTTAGCCCTATCAATGGAGTTGTTTTCAAGTTGGATGAAGTCAAGCCTCATGCTAATGATTGTGCAACAAAAGATGGGGAAATTGGAGCTACATTCTCTAAGGCTTGATTTTTCATGATTTCTTCTAGTAAGTTCAAATGGATTGTTCATAATGTCTTATATCTCATATGGCCTTGATGGAGACAAGGGTTGTTGTGATGGGGTATCTTGACTTCTCGGATCAAATTCTTGAGAATTCGTATCACTTGAGGTAAATATGACTTTTCTTTTCTCCATGATTCTCTTGTGTTGTGTTCTTGTCTTTACCATAAATTTTGGGTCACCTATGGGAGAGTTGTGTTGAGATTTGTAATGTTTAAAGTCTCTAGTTGACTCAAATCTAGGTAAAAGGGATGCTCTAAGTCATTTTGGAGCAATTATGATAATGGGAGATGAAAAGATGAATGATATGGGGAGTGATCTTTGAAAACATTTTGGGACAACAATTTTGACTTAAGAGTTTGATTGTTTTGATATTTGGATAAAGGATGTTTATTAACTTCAAAATCTCTAGGGTACACTTGTGACCTTCAAGACAAACTAGTTCAAATATGATAACTAACTTAACCAAATGCATGGAAAAGGATTCATTTCACATACAAAAGTAGCTAAGTTAGGGTTTGGGTTGATAGATGTTTAAGTCAAAAAGTGTTGGTGTATTCAAAAAATTTGCAAAGATAGGTGAAGTGAAGGATGAAGTTTAAATGAAGGGGTGGATGAAATTTTTGACCTAGAGTGAACCTTTACTTTCTAAAACCAAGGTGGTGAGAAACATGCTAGACCTCTAAAGTTTTCTAATCCAATGACTAATGTTTGAATTAAATGAGAGGTTCATATTGAGCATACATTTTTGGATTATTCAACAGAATAAGTCTATAAAACCTTGTTAACAACTTGTTCCTATTGCGGTACTGTCTTAGGATACGTCTTCTAATGTACTTTGAACTATGATGTCTAAGTTTGAAATAGTGGCATGTAGACCTTCTCTTGGAAATTTTGATTTTGTGTGAGATCATTTAGAGAAGTTCAAAATTATGGAAAAGACCAATGTTTTGACTTTTAAATAGGGCATACAATTCTAGATTATTCCTTGAAACACGTCTAGATAAAAGTTACTTACCAACCTATTCCTAATTTGGTAGAGTACCACAAGTTGTTGTTTGATAGCTTTTGGACTATGATGCCTATGTTTGAAGTGACGGGATGTAGACCTTCTCTTGGGAATTTTGATTTTGTGTGAGATCATTTAGAGAAGTATAAGATTATGGAAAAGAGGATATTTATTGCCACACGGGGGGTGGTAATATGGGCCTTCTAGCCATAATATCAGCTTGTTCCTCTACTTTGTCTATGATGTATGTTGTGTTTCACCACTAGGTTGGTGTTTCTTTGTTTCAAAAGTGAAGCTTCTCAAACTAATAATTATATTGGTTTTTTCTCGTTCAATGAGTTCAAAGTTGCGTTGTTCAATTGGAACGAATAGACACCAAATGGTCATGTCGCATTCAATTTTTCAATTTATCTTGCTTAAATGAGTTTATTTTTACCACAAACACTTGCCTTGATTAAGTTAAAACTAAATTTCTATGTTAAAAACATCATCAATTACACAAAGTCCATTTTTTGATAAGGATGAAGTTAATGGCATAGTTACGTAGGCTAACTTTGGGAAGTATGGATTGAGATGTAAACCAAAATATTTAGAAGTCTCTAAGAATAAATCCTTAGGACAAGCATCAATATCATTTTCAAAGGGTATCCATAATTAGACCAAAGGGTTTGAAATTTTGAAGACTTTGTTGATGTTTGTTTGCAATTGTTTTGGAATCAAGCAAGTTTTAAATGGACTCTCAAGCATTTACAATCCTAGATAGATAAGGTATGTATTTCTCAGTAGGCTTACCATCATCATAAGAGATGATTAATCCATGAAGATGAAGTGGAAAAATAGGCTATATCAAGGAAATATCACATCTTGACACACCAAACAAAGGATTTCATTCCCCATTTTCTTTATGACTCAATCAAAACTGGACATGGTAAGTAACTTCTAGGCATAGTGCTACTCCCATGCGCTACTTTGAAATACATTTTAGCAATTAGACTTGGTTAGCAACTACAAACAAGGATTTTAATGACCATATCCAGGATAAATTGGTGACATACATGTGGCAATTCTACTCAATTAAGAGGCCTCCCATCCCTTAGAAATATCTAAGGTTTTTAATGCATCACAAGGATATTAAGGGAGACATTCATCGGTATGGGACAACCACAACCAGCTTGATTAGTGACTTTCATCACAACCAATTTTGTTCATATAGCAAGCTAGAATGAAAGCACCGCTTTGAGTCGTTCCCTCTCACAAGTTGAGAGCAAGCCCTTTCTAAAGGTGACACATGTTTGAAGCATAAATGTTTTTTCTCACCCAAGATTGCCAATAGGCACAAGGGGAGAGGATAAGCACTTCCAAGGAAAAAAGTAAAATTGTGTGTTTCTCTTCACCCAAGATCACACAAAATGCAAGGGGATTAGATATGCACAACAATAATATGTAGACAAATCAAAAACATGTTTTTTTTAATCCATAATAGAAGAATGAGTTCATTTTAAACACCAATTTGAAGTGTGAATGTTGTATTGTTCAATTTTAATCCAACAAGAAAAACAATGTGAGGGTTTAGTTTTAACCAATTTGAATGTTCATTTTAAATCCCAAAATAAATTTTATTTGGTCCTAAAACATGAAATAAAAAGTTACAAAAATGGGTTATAACTGTCCCAAAAGTGTCACAACACTTGTTACAATTATAGTTCAAATGATAGTAGTATGCTTCTTTTGTTCAAGTTGTATTGTCCAAAATTGTAAAACCTACTTAGTCTAAAAACCAAAACAAGAAGTTAGAGACATGTTAGTAATCAAATAAAGCCAAAAAATTAATACACATGCCAAAAATCATGTTCTATTCTATTTACCAGTAATTCGTGACGGTAATATCAATTGCGTCACTAAAATTCATCAATAGTGTCATTGTATAGGATATGCGTCACCATACTGACAAATTAATAGAGACCCTCTATAGCAAACAGTGAGGTCAATTGTGTCACTAAATTGATTGTGTTGCTAAAAATAAATTCATTTTGCATTAAAAAATGACAATAGCATCGCTATATTAATTTGTGGTGACAAAATTAATTATTCATCAATAAACTAAAAATTTAAATGTGTCATTGTACAGTGACGTGTCATCAAATCTATTGATTGATAATCAATAGTGTCGCTAATGAGCCTAGTTTATGGTCTAGTTTTGGGTAGAATTTATGATTTTATTTTTGAAGTTATCATGCACCTTGATGTTAAGTGTTGATATTTTTATGATATTTCCTCAGAACTATAGACATTGGGCCTAATCTTATTTCTACAAATCTTTCATGACATTGGCATGTTATATGGACTATCTATATTAATTTTGCATGTTATTAATGAATGTTCTTTAAGATAGTTATAGATATGCAATTATTGTGTGTGCTAACATTACCATGCAAATATTATTTGAAGACACTAAATTGAGAAAGACACCACTAGTTGGGCATGCACCATAATGCCTAGCAAGGGAATCATTCAAAGGTCAAAGGAGGTTGATGATAGGAGATTCCCCATGCAAATAAAATGTAACTACCTTGTAGTGGAATTTAATGATGTTGAGCAAGTATTCGCATTACTGCTGTGCTAAATTTGTGGGTATGTTTGACCAGATTTCATGCACACATAACCGCCTATCCATTTTCTCAGCTTTCCCTAAATTGGCATCCTCCCAGTTCATGGAGTTGAGTACCTTGCTTATTTGGTAGTATAAATAAGGATTAGATGCTCCTTTTCAAAAGGTTGCATGATCTTATATTGTACTTGCATTCTTATTTTTCAGTGATATAGTTATACTGCTCTATTGTACTAATGTTTCTTGATGAATAAAATGAAGTTTTGAGTTTAAGCATTTGAGTTTCTGTTAGTAGTAGAGGATAATCATCCAAGGGGGCCCACTTGGTGAGAAATCTATCCTTAGCTTATTTTAGCCTAGTTATTACTTTATGTTTAGTAATTAGTTAAGAATCTGGCATTGACTGTTCCTACATAGCCATTAGAATCCCATTTTGTGACTATTCCTACAGCCAAAGCAGACATAGTAGTTTTTTGTTTATCATTCAAATTTTCATTTTTGTCATGCATTTCAAGCTTAGTATGGTTGTTGGTTGATGTTCACCATTTATGTTATTCCTTTCTAATTAATTTACTTTTAGGATTGTGTCTTTCTTAGTTGTAGAATGAAAATGGCTACTTTGAGTTCCTAGTGCACATATTGTGTTGAACCATGTTAAGTTCACATCCCTGGGTTGACAAGTTAAATGCACATTCATGATGATTGAATAGCTATTCAATTTAGATTTCCAATCTCTAAATCATCACTATAAGGGCCTAGTTGTTAAATCATTGTAGGAGGCCAACATTTTTGGTGCCGTTGCCAGGGATGGTGTCAAACTAGGGAGTTCTTTGGAGTTATTGGTAGTTTTTCTTGCTGTAGTATTTTTTAAAGTTGTTATTAGTATGCCCTCATTTAGGAAGTGACGACCCCCCTTATTCTTTACCAATTCTTTGTGTGAGCTGGAGGATAGTGATTTGGTACTGCATGCATAGAGGAAGGAGAAGAGATGCTTATGGGAGATTCCTTCCTAATAATCGTAATCCATTCTAGCTAGTTGAATATCAAAATCTACCAAGAGAAGAAGAAGAAGAATATCCACACCCCTTTCCTAATGTATTTCCTAATCTAAGTAGCTCTTAAGCTTCCTCTGAAGACCAAAATCAGCTTAAGAACCTCTTTTCTTTGGAACTACATCAAGCAGGCATGGGTGATGCAAATAGGAACATGTTGTGCCCTCAGCACACATTCCCCGTTCGGAACGGCAACCCTCTTTTTTCTTCTACCTTTTCAGGTCATTTTTTTGCTGCCTCATTTCACATGCCCACATTTTGGTGTCTTGGGTGGTCAACACACCTCTGAAGTCTCATCCTAAGTTGACTGTGTTTTGCCCCCTCAATTTTGATCAAGTCTTGATGCCTTGTAGGGTTTCCTCTACAGTTTTCCTCTGTTGGCAGCCTTGGAGTCCTTTGGGCCTGCCCCTACAAGTTTCCTAGGCTGGGTTTCCCCTTTGACTTTGCCATTCTGAATGGCGGGAGGCTTTCGCCTCCCCAGGCCCCAAGACCCGGCTCCCTATTCTTCGTTTAGTGAAAATTGTAAAATTTCTTGGCCGCTTTTGAACCTACCGAGTTCGATCCTCTAGACTTCTACTTCCAAAACTCTATGTCCACTTCGCCATTCCCAATGGAAAAACACTAATGGAACTCTTCCCTTTGGGCCCCAAGTCCCCATTCACTACTAGTGATTTCTAAAGATAATTATTCAAACAAAAAACTTGCGGCAGATTTCCGCCCTCCAGGTCTCGAGATCCTCTCGGTCGTTGGGGTGCAAAATGAATTTCAAATAGTCATCACCTTGCATCCTTCTAGCCTTCAGGTCCCAGGCCTCCCGCCACCGTCTGTGAATTTGAATTTACCAACCAAATTGTTCATTGTACATGCATTTAATGAAGCCATTAATGGCAGGGGGATATAAATATTAGGTCCCAACTTGTCATTTTCACTTATCAGGTTTGCACAGAGAGATCAAAGTGCTTGCCAAAGAGGATTGTTTTCTTCATCAATTGTTGCCCTCACACCTGTTGTCGTCACGTATCGACCGTTAGTGGATTCCACGCTTTGACACATCAGGTTTCAGAGGTAGGTTTGCCATCCACCCTCCCGAGCAATTTTCATGATTTTAAAGCTTAAAGCGATGAACAACATTATTTAAAAGTACGTTTAAATGGTGAAACATAAAATAACACACAAAACCCACATCTTCAAATTTTGAGAAAATGTCTAAAACACCCTCACGATCGATCTAGAACTTGCCCCATGTGCGACTCTTCTTCATTAGAGAATTTGCGTCATTTGGACCAGGGCCTCTTCATCGCCAGCGGGTCCTGTCCAAACAAACATCTTTTCCCAAACAGCCACACCATCCCCCAGGCCTGGCTTCTCAAGTTTCCATCGATAGTTAGCTGTCAAGTGTTGAAAATTTTAAACTTTGAAGTCGACCTCCAATTTGGCCTCTCAGGCCCGCGCCACCGAACTTCCATGTCCAGGATTCTACCAGGATCTCACTGTTCTCGAATGGCAAAAGAGCCCTGTCCTCTCGAGATCCAGGCCCTGGGCCTGGCTTCTCGAGTTTTCGTCGATAGTTAGCTGTCAAGTGTTGAAAATTTTAAACTTTGAAGTTGGCCTCCGATTTGGCCTCTCAGGCCCGCACCCCTAGACTTTCGTGTCCAGGATTCTGCAAGGCTCTCACCATTCTCAAATGGAAAAAGAGCCCTGTCCTCCCGAGATCTAGGCCCTAAGCCTCCTTTTTCCATCTGTCTTTGTGCATAAATCCTCCCTCCGACACCTCGCCGGGTCTCGGTTTGTGGACAAATGTCCGTAGACTTCCGTAGAATCTCTGTCATTGTGAACTATGAACCCACAGCATCCTCCCGCCTCCCTGGTCCCGGCCTACCCTTTTTCCATGATGGTTCCAAACATCAGACTTCTATGTCCTTGACCACATCGGGCTTCGCCATCTAGGACTCCATCCCATCTCCACCATTCTGAAAGAGAAAATCACGCCCGCCCTTCCGAGCCTCAGACTCCTTCTCCATACTCGTCGTGGAAGCTCAAAATGAAGATCTAACACCCAACCTCATTGTTAGGTTCGATCCTCTTTGCTGCCCCTTCTAGACTTTTGTCTGACGATCACTATTCTAAATGGTGAACGCATGATAGCTTCCTGGCTCCTAAGGCTCAAACACTTTAAAATTGCAAAATTGTCTACCGCCCTTGGACTCTTTGAGTCTTGAACCCTAGGGTTCCATCTCCGAAACTCCGTTTTTGCTTGGTCATTCAAGTAGCCAACCCCAGATAGCTTTCTGGCCTTGTACCTCCAAATACTCCTAAAATGATCCAAACGACCTCAAATTTGGAATCTGATCTCGACTCACATGCTCAAATTCAGCCCCCCTTTGCTACGAGCCTTTTGATCCATCAAAATTTTGTTGGGAGAGATCTCCTAGGTCACCCTATCCCATTCGCCCCTTCAAAACAGCATTCCTACTAGGGAAGTCCAAGCCTCTAAGCCCAGATTGTCCAAAAGGCCCTCAATTGAAAGACTAATAACATCTAGATGTAGAAGTACCATTTTTTGAATGATAAATTGTTTAAACTGGATTTCAACTAACATGAAAGATCTCATGATCAGTTGCACTGACTATGTCATTGATCGCAGGATATATGAAATCGAGTGCGGGACCCTTAGGGGCAAATGTGAAAAATGACAAAGGAAAGAAATCGGGCAAGGCTCCTCATGGAAAAGAGGACAAACACCAAATGAAGTATGATTTCCAAGGTGAATCTCTGCACTCAAAGGTTGCCACTGATTGGAAGGAAATCAAAGATACCAATATCATCCATGTTGATATTGATCAATTTAAGCAAAGGGTCAAGGTCAACCCGACAACCAAAAATAAAAGACTCATTAGGAAAAGTGGAATAGCAAAGCCTGCATGCTTCCCTCCATCCCTCATAGCCCCTAAGTTGGTCAAGGCTTGGCAGCAGGCATATCAACCTGATATAAGGACAATTGTTGACCGAGATGGTAACATTCTTATTGACATGTCAGCTGAGGGAATCATGAAGACTTTCCACATTCCCACTTTTCAAGAAATGGAAATGCCTACCATAGAGAAATTCAACGTAGCATGGGATGACAACCTGACGGGCTACAAGAAATTAATAAAATAGCATTGGCTTAAGGAAAAATGGGGCAGTGTTGCGAAGGTTCCTCACAAACTCTTCTGCAGTGATTTCCATGAAGATTACAATGACTTGGTCATGATGCTAAGCAGGGTCATGGGTCTTCCTACCACTGCCTTTTTTCAGGAGTGGATGGTATACTTCATCGAATAGATCCTCCGTGGGAATGAGGAAGTCACCACAAAGTCCTCATTCTACTAGGGAGGTATAATAAGCAACTGCTTCCATGAGCAGTTCCTCAATGTGAAAAAGAGTTCCAAGTTCTACATGACCCCATATCTCGTCTACTCCTTGGAAGACCAGAAGAAGTACAATGGGTTGTTCATGGCACCTGATGAAGAGTAGGGTTAAAAATTAAAATCCTATGACAGGTACCCCTAGCTCCAGTATTGGAATTTCAAAGAGTGTTGTAGGGTAAATGATGCCTTCATTGGCCATATCATCAGAATGATTGCTGGGGATTTTGAGAGAAGGGCCTCCCACAGTGCTCGGGCCTTCTTAAAATAGTATGCCTTCCTTTTCATTCAATATCCAAAGTTCACATACATTTGTGCCTAGGGCTTCATGGAAAGGCCGAATAAGCTACCCCGATACCCCAATGACTGGATCATCCTTTTGGAACTTTCTTGGAAACCTCAACACATACAAGTGGTCTTCACCAGCAAACACTTCACAGGAATCTCCTATCCTTTAACTCTCAGCCAACGAATGTATAGACTAAAAAATTCCTATTGTGCTAGGAACTTTGAGAAAGAACTGAAAGAATATCATTTTCCCCTACACACTGCTCGCCCATGAATGGACCCATATGGGCATGTAAGGAATGCTTTAGGGTCAATTTTTTCCCATCTACATCATATTGAGGACTTATGGGCAGATTTTAAGGATGATAAGGAAGTGCATCCAAGGAACTATATGTAGATGACTACATATTTCATAAGAAAGGTTCAACCATTTCCCATACTAGATCAAGTCGAAGAGGACGAAAGCACCATAATGGACCCTAGATATCCTACAGTCGCCACCTTGCTGCTACCAACAATAGATTGGAATGAGTTAGAAGTCAATGACCTCGACATTATAACCAAGCTAATCTTGGTCTATACCAAAGAGTGGGCAGATGGACAAGTTGCCTGACTGAAATAGCAAGGGGTGGTCCTAACATACGAAGGGCTCAAAAGTCAGCCAAGTGCCACAGAGGACACCGCTACCACTACTTCAATGGGTGGGACATCAAAGTCTCCTCTGGTCACCAAATCCAAGAAGAGGAAAGAGACGAAAACAAAGTAGTCTCCTAACCCCAAGATTTATACAAGGAAAGATCCAGAAGGCTCACCTTCCAAGAGGCTTAAGCAATAGGGGGCACCACAAAGCAACCCTTAATCCAAGAAGAAGAAGCAAAGGGTACAGATCAAGTAAAACCTCTTTTGTCTCTCCCTACTTTGACTGCCCCATCATCTACCTCCCTAGCCATGGTCACCACATCCCCTCCGGCAGAGGACATCTCTGTCCATCTTGTCCCCTCACCTCTGGTCAAGCCAATGATAGTAATTGACTCTTCCTCCATCGTGACTACTCCTCCTTCCTTCGCTACAATGTCACCCACTACATCACTCCCATTAGTTACAATGGTGGCACCAATACCCACTTTTGCCTTACCTGAGGCCTTCTTGGAACATATGAAGAATATCCCTTCCGAGCTCTCCCAAATCCTTATGGATCCCACTCTTCAAGCAGCCCTAGTGCAGGTCCTCACTACTACTAAACCTTCACAGCCTCCGACAGGGCCACCAATTATGGAAGCAACCATGTTAATCTCTGAGGAATGGGAGAAGCGAGAGAAAGAAGCCTCAAAGGAATTTGAAGAGGAGGTTGATGAATACCATGAACATCTGGAGTATGAATATTGGACAATCGACAGAGTGGCCTACGAGGAGGAAGGAATGGGTCCTCAGAGATTGGAGATGAGGAGGAGGATGTCGGCGGTAGAATCATCATGCAAACCTTCGACAAGGACCTTGAAGAAGAGATGGCCCGACAGGTGAAAGATACTAAGGAGGAGGCAGAGGGGTAACCTCTTAGTGAAGAAAAACAATGAGAAGGTAAGCCTGAGGATGAGGCTCAAACTATCAAGAGCCTTGAAATTGAGCTTCCCAAGGAGCATGTGCACAAGGTTGAGAAAACTAAAGAAAAGAAGGGGAAGGAAATGGAGAAGGAAGAAAGTCGCCAGCAACAATTATCTACCAAGCCTCCTATTAAGTACCTTGTGTTTGTCTAGGACTCTGATGAAGAAGAAGGAGATGCTGCTAAAGCAGAAGAAAGGGACCCAGGAGATAAGAAAATAGAATTCATGGCCAAGGAGGGTGAAGGTGATCATGAATCACCTAAAGAAAAGGCTACTATTCCTGAATGGCTAGAAAGATAGCTCAAAAATAGAACTTCCACACCAAAAGACCCAAGAGCGAAGCTAGAGGCTATCTTAGCCTGAGTGCTAATCATAACTAGAAATGATTAGAAGCCTAAGATCAGATACAAGGTAACAATGGATGATTCTAGGTCTCGAGCTATGCAGATAGCAATGCCAGTGGTGGGCTAGGAGGGAATAAGCTACAACATCTCCACCCTTGATCTAGGAACTACTACTTTGAGCAGAAGGTGGGGCATCTTGAGGAGTCGGTGGCTACAGTGGTGCACTTGATAAAACAGGACAAGATTTCGAAAGATGAACTCAAAGCACAGGTAGCGACCCTGACTGATTATATCCTGTAGTGGTCTTTGGTGGATGACCTACCTACCACATCCATGGCTCCACCCCAATTACTTTCCAAGGAACAAATTGACAAGTTGGAAAGGAGGAAGAACTTGGAAAAGACTACAGAGAGCTAGTTCTAGCAGGTCTCGTAATTCGGGAACATGGGTATTAGCTAGGCTATTCGAATAGCCAACAAGTTCTTGGACCTACAACAGTCTCTGGAAAGCACAAAAAATCATTTCACTGACTTCCCTACAACCGACAACTCCACCTATCTGAAGATTGAAGCCATCCTCTAGTTGCCAAAAGCCACATGGGAAAAGAAGCTTACATTCAAAAGGGATGACCACTAGTTCATGGATGTGTGGCAGCCAAATTTTGATAATAGGAAATAAAGGTTGGAGCAAATAATGAGTAAGGTGGATCTAGACATCAAGTAGATCAAGGAAATTAGGGCAAAATGCACTTGATATCTCAAGCTAATGACAGAGTACGGGATACCTATGGTACAGATGGATTTCAAGAAGATAAAACCTTACTTTCAGAGGAAAATGAAGGATGGGATGTCTGGTGAAATAATAGTGGAATTCATGAGTTTTGTTGTTGTGCCTTCGATCAATCAGAGTTGTTCAGGGATCAGGGCATAAAATGTAATGAGGGTTGGAAGAAGTTAGAAGATAATGCCAAAGAATGGAGCTGCCAGATGTTGTGATACGAGATCATTGAGGTAGACAAGCTCTAGCAATTCATTCTAAAATTTATGGAGTACACAGCATCGAAGAAGCAAGAGGGCAGCCCTATTGCCAAGGAGGATCTCCCCAATGAATAAGTACAGCAAAAGGGCAATTAGAAAAAGACAAAGTGCTACAGTGCCGCCACTAGAGGACAAAATAGGGAAGGAGACAAGAATGTAATTTTAAATTGTAATATATTGTGAGTTGTTGAAACCCTATTTTGTAATGAATCTCAGCCACACAATGAGAATCAATCTTGTCCATTCATTTAAATTTTTTTGCAGTATAAACAGGGGTCTCCTCTCATTTGCAAAAGGGAGTTGAGTTGTTGTAAAGACATGCTGCTAAAATTTCTAATGAAAATACATTGACTTGGTGCATTTTTGGTTTTTTCACATGTTTCATGGTTCAATCTCCCTTGTTAGTTTATTTACTTAGATCTATATTGTTTCTTTAGTCAATCGTGTTCTCAATTTAGTAGATTTTAGAAATGTTGTTATGTGGTTGTGAAAATTCCTTCTATGTAGATGCCTTCTTAGTCCATACTTTTTGTTGTTTGTTGTTCGTAGATAGTTTTGTAAAGTTAGTCTAGGCTTAAATTTAAAGCTGCTCCACACTTTTATTCCTGTTCATGCATGTACATGGTGAATGGAAGGTGAAATATATGCAGACCTTAGAAGATAGCACAAATTTCATGAGACTGTGAGATTTTTGGTTAAGTGAAATATTGTTTTGAGGAAGCTGTCCATTGCAGGAACTCTATGATTACTGTTCATAGTTAGTTGCAGATCTAGGAACCTTTCATCTCCCCTGCTCTTTTCCTTTTTAAGAAACATCTTGTGTCAATGTTCATTGCACATTGTAAAGCTAAATTTGAATAAACATCAAAGTTTTGAACTGTTGTCTGAACCTACAACAAAGTGAAATTTGACCTCCATCTTAGAAACTTCAGATTTGAAGATCTACCTTGCATCCTGCTACGTAAGTCTTCCCTATGATTACTAGCAAAATCACATCAAAATCAGCTGAGGAGTTCCATGCAAGTCATGACCTGACACCCGCGAGACTTTGGGAAGATCTTTCAGCAACTTGCTATTGGAGATTTCATTTAAAGAGAGGTAGTGTATTCGTGTACTGCTTGTGTTGAGAAAGTGTGCAAAAACACCCATCAATAGAATTGGCACTAGAAGGAGGGCCTTGTAAAGCTGGATTGAATTGAATCATTCTCCCTAGAAAGATTATGAAGGGTTTTATAGTCGACACCAAATAAAGGAGAACTCCAAGAGTTGCAGCCTCTTGCAAGGGAAAAGTGAACTAAGGGAAGCAACACTACTTCTTCCACCTCCTCCATTCCACCCACTTCCCTTCCACCTTCACCCTCCTTCATCTTGCATTCATCCTCCACCTGACCATCCGAAATTGCATTTTCACTCCCCATCTCCGGCAGCCAAGAGATTGCTTCTTTCCTAGCCTTTTGAACCCAAGGAATAGTCCAAATAGCCACAACCTAAGCTCTGTCATACTCTAGGAAAAACCCTAACTTGCTATTTTCCAATAGCAGATACTACCTCCACCTCTCACCATGGATTGGTTGGCACATAACCCTTCGCCGATACATTTTTCCACTTACCATGATATGCCCAAGAATCTAGAAGGTTTTTTTTTTAAGTTCAATCCTCATGACCCATAAAGAATAGCTGAAGAACACATTAAAATATTTCAAGCAGCAGTCACTAAAATGCAAGTTGACCATGAGGATGTTGAATGCTGCCCTTTTCCACATTCATTAGGAGAAGAGGCCTTCTATTGGTACATTAATCTGTCGAGGGGATCTGTTACCTCATGGAACCTAATGAAGAATTTTTTCCTATAGAAATACAAGATTCCCATCAGTGCTTTGGAACTTTACCGACAGTTCATGTCTGTTTAGAGAGAAATAAATGAACCTATTGGGTCCTTCAATGACCATTTTCATCGGGCCTTTATGAGGCTTCAGGATCCATACATAGACAATGACGTTGCAACCCTCCCCATCTATTATGCAGCGTTAGATAATCTCATGTTGGCATTGGTGAAAAGGATGCATCCATCACTCACCACGCTAGTGACCTCCTATTCGGAGTCCGTTATTGCTAGTGCAAATTTGGGGTAGAATATCTCTAGGCCGCTACTATCATTGGAACCGGTGGCTCACTTGATGCAAGTTCAAGGGATAAATTAGGTATTTTCCAATCAGACCCCTCTCATGAACCAAGTGCCTCAGCTACCCATCATTCTGCACCCGAGACAGCCAATAAATTATGCACCTCCTATGCCTCACTATTTGTAGCCTCAACAACAACAAAGATATCCTCAGGCTGTCCAACAATAGTAAATGTATTCTCAGCAACCACAAGCACCATTTTACCTACCGGGGTGAGAATTTCCTTCAGCACATCAGAATCAACCGATGACTCTGCCTATCTTTCTCCAAAATTGAGCACCATAGCCAAGCAGTACTACTGAGAAAGACAAGTTAGAAGAAATGAAAGAGATGATAAAGAAAATGTCCACAAATATGACACACTTAAAAAATCAGATTAATCAATTACAAGCATCCCAGCGTAACCTCTAGGCCAATCTTAATTAGGATAACTGAGACAATAGGGACAGTAGGGACAACTGAGAAGCAAGCACCTCCTCCAGACATAATTATGATAGAGGGAAAAATACTAATCAAAGTTCTAAAAGAAGACCTTCTCAGAGGCAGAATCATATGTGGAGTACAAGGCCCAATAACAGAGGTGTCTCTACTCCTTTTGACCAACTGGACAGCAATGAAAAGATGACTAGCGGAGTATACCTTGCTTAGGTAGCTTTGTTTTGATGGTGCTAGATTCACAAAACCAATAGGCACTCTGAGCTGGATTGCCCTGAATTCCAGACAACTACTAAAATATTCCAAGTAGAAGTGCAAAATGCAGTTGACAGTGCTAGCTGTAGGGACATCCTCCCATCTGAGCCATATGATTCCTCCTATCTTGTGGTTAACCAAGCATTGTTTTTGTGGGGTGACTGCAATGAGCCCAAAGTCAAGCCTACTCTCATTAGGAGTGAAGAAGTGCAAGAGGTAAGTAACGAACAAAATTTGACTCAAATTTTTAATTCTATAGACAATCATCCACTAGATGAAGAAGAACCATACCTAGATGAGGTCCACATGTTGCATCAAAGATCAACTCCCTACTTCCTTAGAAATAGGTAGGCAGGTGGACCCTTTACAACCTCTACTCCACCAAATAATTTCACTACCCCACCTGACCCTAATGCCAGCAACAACCCTAGACTTCCCTATGTACCCACCCAATATCTTAAAATGAATGGGCCTTAAAATCAGTCACAAAATTAGCCTCAAGGCCAACCCCAAAACCAGTTGAGTCAAATGAAAGTTCAATCTCCCAACTCTACAATAGGTCAAGCCTTTGGCTCTAAGATTGAGCAGATTAGAGAATATGTGGCAAAAGAGTTTAGGAAAGTGAAAATTAGTTTGTCTACCTTTGAACTACTGAAGGTCCCCACCGTGAGGCATTCTTTCTTTAGGGTACTCAATGAGACTCCATCCTCTAGCACAACACAAGAAACATTAGCCAAGAGAGTCACCTTTGAAGAGCCTAGGGGAGAATCTGTGATACAAGATAATACCGGGAAAAGGAAGGATGTCCCCTTAAATCAGTCTATAGGAAAATGACCAAAGAAAGAACTAGACTAGAACAATAGGCAGAGTCCTAGAGATCAACCATCTAGGAAGACCAAGGATAAAGCTAGTGATAAAAATGGGGGTCAGGTAGCTCACATAGACATACCTACAGGCACCTTCCAAGGAAGGTTGGAAACTCCCCTTTTCCTTACCACCATTCAAATATTTGGGAAGAACATGCATAACTGCCTGCTTGATTCAGGGGCATCAACCAATGTTATGCCTTTGGCAGTATGTAAGGCCCTTGTAATTACTCCCACACCTTCAAGAAAGAAAGTGACCCAACCAAAAAAAACAAAGATCAACATTGTGGGAGAAATAGATTGTATCCTGATGCAACTTGCTATAGACCTGAGGATACAACAAGTCATTGATATTCAATTGGCTGACATTCCCGATGCATATGGGATCATCTTGGGGACAGAATTCACCAAGGCACTGAATGGATATACCACCACAAACCTTTCTCACATGTGGCTACCATGGAAGGGGCTGCTAAATCAAATCCATATCGACTGCACACCCCGTATGAAATATATGATCACGAAATACAACAATCTCAAAAAAGTGTTATTTGTTGAGACAGAACTAGGAAATTATTGTCCCTTCGCCTGCCAAAATGAATGTGAGCCTCAGGGAGAATGCACTGCCAAAGTACTCTTAGTTTTGTGCAGCCCTCTGACCGATTTTATTCAAATACCCTAGAGTACAGAGATGCTGGTAGAGTCAGATAACAAACCCGATGAAGGCGGCAACTGGGGACTACTCAGTGGTTTTCAGGAGTTCATAGAAAAGTGTGCAAGGGATCAACTCAGCTTAGGTGCCCGAATGAATTTCTAGGATCTCTTATTGCCAAGTTAGTGCAGGATTCACAATGTTACCCACTCTAAGTTTGATTGCTACTTATGTCAAACAACAGTAGAGCATGTTAAAAAATTAGCTGCCCTCCAAAAGGAGACACTAGATGAGGTACTGATAGAACCACCCACTGCTCAACACACTGGGCTAAAATATTCCCCTAAGATTATGGAGGAAACCACCTAGCCAAATGGAAGTAAAAGCTTAGTTGGACCCGAAGTCAAGGAACTTTCCAAATTTTGGGTGCTCTAATTTGATGGGTCCAAGTCAAAACAAGTTAGTGTTGGGTTCGAACTCATCAGCCCGACGAGTAAGTCCTTTCTTGCTACCCATAGATTGCAGTTTTATTGCACCAATAACATAGTGGAATATGAGGCATTAGTCTATGGCCTTCTCATGGCCTTGAAGAAAAATGCCAAAATGTTGCAAGTTTTTGGGGATTCTGAACTTGTAGTTAAACAAGTTAGAAAATTGTACTCCTGCCATGACAGAAGACTCGCAAACTATAGGCATAGGGTTTGGGATCTCTTAGAAGGATTAGATGCATTTAATATACAATTGATCCCTTGTGCTCAGAATTATACAGTTGATGCCTTGGCTCAAGAAGCCAACACTTTACATCCCCTCTCCTTCTTTGGGCTTAAGAAATTCACAACTGAGCTGACGTCTACACCGTCTGTCCCAAACAATGTCACTCATTTTTAGGTCTTCAATGATGACAAGCATATTCTTGAATTCATCATGAGTTTTGATGTCTTTGCAACCCAGATAATTGATGAAGCTGATCCACAAGAAGCCGAGTTGGATATAAAAGGACTCAGTAACCTCAAAACCAACATGATTCCCAAGGGCATGGTTCAAATTGAGTACATATTTGATTTGGATCATATCAGAGACTAGAACCAACAAACCAACAAGGAAGCCATAAGCAACCAGTATGATGCTCACAACCTCAGGACAATCGAGGAGATCAAGAATGTTTTTATTGGAAAAATGTGCATACTTGAGGAAAAGAAGGGAATCATTGGTGCTTTGTGGAAGTATCCTGACATGGTGGCATGGAGTTATGAAAATATCAAGACTTATGATACCTCCATCATCATGCATACCATCCCCCTCAAGACGGAAGTGGGCCTTTCTGCCAACGGTAGTGTCTTATTAATGCCCTGTTGGAACCCATCATTTACAAAGAAGTTCAAAAGTTGCTTTCAGAAAGGATTATCTTCCCAATTAGGAATTCCACATGGGTGGCTGACTTGGTCATGGTTAGAAGAAAGAATGGAGAAATCAGATTGTGTGTAGAATTCCACAATTTGAATAGAGCCTCAGAGAAGGACAACTATCTAGTGCCCTCATTGGACGAGGTGTTGTAGATCATCAATGGCTCCCAAATGATGTCTTTCCTTGAGGGGTATTATGGATACAACCAGGTGATGGTACAGTATGAAGACCGCCATAAAACAAAATTCACCAAAAATTGGGGAACATTCACTTATAGGAGAATTCCTTTTGGTCTGATTAACGTTGGGGACACCTTCCAACGTGCCATGGATATTTCCTTCAAAGATCTTATTGGTAAATGTGAGGTGATCATGTCTTTGATTTATGCAAAGTGCTTCAGAAATGCAAAGAATTTGGAGTTTCCCTTAACCCCAAGAAGTTCATCTTCGGTGTGATTGAGGGAAGATTTCTCAGACACATCATTTCAGAACAGGGAATCTCCATAGACCCTGAACGCATCCAGTCTTTGCTGAAAATCCCACCACCAAGCAGCAAGAAAGAATTAAAATCCTTCTTCAGAAAGATCAACTTTGTCAAGAAATTCATCACGGTTTTTGCAGAGATTGTCAAGCCCCTTAATGCTATGTTAAATAAAGATGGAAAATTTGAATGGACTCCCGAAGCCAAGCATGCTTTTGAAGAAATCAAATGGGCCATTGCTAAGGCACTCGTACTAGTCAACCCATATTATTTCAAGTCATTCTATATCTACTCATTTTCCTCAAAACATTCTTGTGCTAGAATTTTGACTCAAAAAGATGATGAAGGAAATGAGCACCCGCTTACCTTTATGAGTGCTCCCCTGAAGGATGCTGAATTGTGATACCACAATGTAGAAAAGTAAGCATATGCCCTTGTTAGAGGGGTGAAGAAATTTTGGCATTATATCCTACGTAATAAAGTGTTTTCCATTGTCTCTGACCCAAAAGTAAAAGCGCTGCTTATGCAAAATAAATTGGGCAAAAAAAGGGCTAAATGGGTTACCTTGCTCCAAGAACATGATATGGAAATCCAACTGATGAAGTTGGTGAGAGGACGGGCACTTACCCACACCATTGTTGAGGCAGAAGCCGAGGCTAGACCCAAACTCACCATCCAGCAGTACCAGCTCGAGGATGTTTCCCCAAGAGAATGGTATGAGAACGTCGTCTATTATTTGTTGAACCACAAGTGTCTACCACACCTGCGGGGAGTCAAAAAGCGTGCTCTGAGATTGAAAATAAATGGTTATATGTTGTAGGGGTCCATTTTATACAAGAGAAATCATGAAGGCATTTACTTAAGATGCCTTGGTAAGGAAGAAGCAGACTGAGTCTTAAAAGAGTTTCATGATAAGTTTGGCACTAGCCACGGATCTGGTCCCTTCACTGCACATCAAATATTGAGAGTGAGATATTATTGGCCAACTGTCTTCAAAGATGCTCATTGTCATGTTTGCTCATGTCACACATGTTAGACAGCCGCCACCAAGGAGAAGAATGTTGTTGTCCCACTATAGCCTATGCTGGAGGTAAGGTCGTTCGTGTAATGGGGCCTCGATTTCATCAGTCCAATAAGCCCTCCATCATCCGTAGGACACAGGTACATTCTTACTACTAATGATTACTGCACTAGATGGAAAAAAGCAATTGTATGTAAGGAATGCATAACTGAATTAGTTACTAAATTTTTGATAAGTTTCATTTTAAATCTCTTTGGTTGTCCTTATGCACTGGTGTGTGACAATGGACCTGCATTTGCTTCCTTAAAATTTGTTGGTTGGGCCTTCAATTATGGGATCACTGTTAAGTTTTCATCCAATTACTACCCCCAAGGCAATGGCCTATCTGAATCTACAAACAAGAACCTGTTCACAGTAATCAAGAAACTATTAGACAAGAATCCCAAGGACTAGCATACCTAGCTCCATTTCACCCTTTGGGCAGACCGCACTCGCCATAAGGCTACCCTTGGTGATTCCCCATTCCATCTCGTTTATGGCCTAGAGTCCATCTTTCCTATCCATCTAAAGATTCCCACTCTTTAGTTTATCAATGACTTTTATGAAGGGGGAGATCATAGGGAAGCTAGGTTAACTGAGCTCTTACATTTAGAAGAAATTTGAGACCGTGCAATAGAAAAAATTTCCAAACATTAGTGCATGGTTAAGAGATGGTTCGACTGTCGAGCTAAAATCAAGGCCTTTAGGATTGTAGATTTGGTCCTGTATTGGGACAAGGCCCATGAAAGGAAAGGGGGACACAAAAAATTTGACAAGCTTTGGCTTGGCCCCTTTCAAATAGCTGAAAATTTGGGAGACAATGCTTTCCACCTAAAAACCTTAATTGGTGAAGACGTCCCATTGCCAGTCAATAGGAAACACATGAAGCATTACTTCCAGGCCTAAGCTCTCTTGAGCTCTTCCTTGTAAATGTTTCTATGTAGGTTTGAGTAGCTTGTCTTTTGGTTTGCTTATGTCTTGTCGGTTCACATCATTTTGTTTGATGGTTTCCCCAACTAGTTTGTTTTGAAAAAGGGTGTTCTCCATCCCTTTGCGGTGGTCGTGCTCGCTTGAAAAATGGTTCACTTTGCTATCCATTCTTAGTGTTCTCTAGATAAGCAATCATTCCCAACTATTGGTCTTTGAAGGCTACCTAGGAATGATTTCCTCATTTGAACTCTGCTTTAGATCTTGACCCTTAGTTGGATCTCTTTACATACATCTCATATCTTGCACAAAACACATATTAATCATTTCTAAAGGACTACCATGGTTGCTATGACACCCTAGTGACTGAAAAAATCTTAAGTATGCTCTAGTGACCACTGTGGTCCCAAACCCATGGTAGGCTTCATTGCTTACCTAGTCAAACAAAAGATAAGTGAGAAAATGGACATTGAAAGAAATATCAAAACGAAAGAGAAAAGGAATTATGAAAACTAAGTGACCGTATGGGTGTACGGGTAACTCTACTAGGGCTATGGACACTTGGCTAACAGTAGAGCAATATCCATGGGGTTGTAGTGACAACTTCATCAGGGGTATGGATGCCTGACTGGTAGCAGAGCAATGTCTCAGTTACTTTTGGTGTTAGCCGATTTATGTAGCTTGCTCAGTTAGATTAGCAACCACTGGTTGCAATCCACCGAAAAGGAATGAATTCACTGTAGACACTTCTGAGATGTCCTGTAGGCTGACCTAATTAATGATCTTGTTCTCCCAGTTCACCTTTTGGAAGTTCACTCCTGGTCTACGAAACCAAATATTTTGGGTTCTGGATGAATGCTTATCCTTAGAATGCCTGGGAGTGTTTCCCAGTAGAGTCATCCTTTGTTGTCAACTTAGCACACATGCCTCATTCAGAATGGAGACCCTCTTTATTATTTTACCTTGTTGGGTTATTTTGTTTCTGCCTCATTTTGCGTGCCCACGTTTTGGTATCCTAGCTGGGCAACACACCTTCGAAGTCTCATCTTAAGTTGACCGTGTTTCACCCCTTCAATTTTGATCAAGACTTGGTGCCTTGCAATGTTTCCTCTACAGTTTGCCTCTGCTAGTGGCCTTGGAGCCCTTCGGGCTGGCCCCTCTGGGTTTCCCAGGCTGAGTTTCCCCTTTGACTTCATCATTCTGAACGGTAGGAGGCTTCCGCCTTCCTGAGCCCTGGGACCCAGCTCCTTGTTCTCCATCCAGTGAAAATTTTAAAATTTCTTGGTTACTTTTGAACCCACCGGGCCTGACCCTCCGGAATTTTGCTTCCGGAACTTCGTGTCCACTTCACCATTCTTGATGGCAAAAAATGGATGGAACTCCGCCCTCTGGGTCCCGAGTCCCCCTTTGTCGTCAGTGATTTCTCAAGAGAATTATTCGAATGACAAACTTGTAGTAGATTTCCACCCTCCAGGTCCCAGGATCCTCTCGGTCTTCGAGGTGCAAAATGAATTTCAAACAACCACCACCTTGCATATTTCTGGCCTTCAGGTCCTAGGCCTCCCACCACTATCTATGAATTTGAATTCACCAACCAAATTGTCTGTCGTACTTGCATTTAATGAAGCCATTAATGGCAGCGGGGGTGTAAATATTAGGTCCCAACCTATCATTTTCACTTGTCAAGTTTGTAGAGAGGGATCAAAGTGCTTTCTAGAGAGGATCATTGTCTTTATCGATTGTCACCCTCGCACCCATTGCCGTCACCTATCAACCGTTAGTGGATTCCACACTTTGCCACATCGGGTTTCCGAGGTAGGTTTTCCATCCACCTTCCCGAGCCATTTTCATGATTTTAAAGCTTAAAGTGATGAACAACATGGTTTAAAACTATGTTTAAATGGTGAAACATAAAATAATGCACAAAACCCACGTCTTCAAATTTTGAGAAAACGTCTAAAACACCCTCACAATTTATCTGAAACTTGGCCTGCGTGCAGCTGTTCTTCGTCAGAGAATTCACGTTATTTGGACCCAGGCCTCTTAATCGCCGGTGGGTCCTATCCAAACAAACATCTTTTCCCAAACAGCTACACCATCCCCCAGGCCTGGCTTCTAGAGTTTCCATCGGTAGTTAGCCGTCAAGTGTTGAAAATTTTAAACTTTAAAGTCAGCCTCCAATTTGGCCTCCTGGGCCCGTGCCCCCAGACTTCCATGTCTGGGATTCCACCAGGCTCTCACCATTCTCAAATAGAAAAAGAGCCCCATCCTCCTGAGATCTGGGCCCTAGGCCTCCTTTTTTCATCCATCTTTGTGCGTAAATCCTCCCTCCGACACCTCGCTAGGTCCCAGTCTATGAACTTCCATCCGTGGACTTCCGCGAAGTCTCCGCCATTGTGAACGGTGAATACACAACATCCTCCCACCTCCTAGGTCTTGGCCTACCCTTTTGTCATGATGGTTCCAAACATCAGACTTCGATGTCCTCGGCCACACCAAGCTCTATCATCCATCCCATCTCCACTATTTTGAAAGAGAAAATTGTGCCCGCCCTTCCAAGCTCCAGACTCTGCCTCTCTACTCACCGTGGAAGTTCAAAATGAAAATCTGATGCCCAACCTCATTTCCAGGTCTAATCCTCTTGGCTGCCCCTTCTAGACTTCCATCCGATGATCACCATTTTGAATGATGAACGCATGATAGCTTCCCAGATCCTAAGGCTCAAACACTTTAAAATTGCAAAATTACCTACCACCCTTTTACTCTCTGGGTCCTGGACCTTGGGGTTTGTCTTTGGAACTCTATTTTTGCCCGACTATTGAAATAGCCAACCCAAAACAACTTTTTTGCCATGTACCTCTGGATGCTCCTAAAATGATAAAAAGGACCTCATATTTGAAATGTGATCTCGACCCACGTGCTCAAATTCAGGCCCCCTTCGCTATGAGCCTTTTGATCCAACAACATTCTTGCTAGGGAAGACTAGGCCTCCGGGCCCAGATCATCCAAAAGGCCCTCAATTGAAAGAATAATAAAATCTGGATGTAGAAGTACCATTCTATGAACGATAAATTATTTAAATTGGATTTCAACTAACATGAAATCTCTCATGATCGGTTGCACTGACTATGTCATTGATGACAGGATATATGGAGTCGGGTGCAGGACCCTCAGGGGCAGTTGCGGAAAGGAAAAAGGAAAGAAATTGGGCAAGACTCCTCGTGGAAAAGAGGAGAAAGAACAAATGAAGTACTAGTTCCAAGGTGAACCTCTGCACTCAAAATTTGCCACCGATTGGAAGGAAATCACAGATACCAATATCGGCCATGTCGATATTGATGAATTTAAGCAAAGGGTTAGGGTCAACCCGACAACCAAAAATGCAAGACTAATCAAGAAAAGTGGAATAGCAAAGGCTACAGACTTCCCTCCATCCCTCGTAGCCCCTGAGTTGGTCATGGCTTGTCAACAAGCATATCAACCAGATACAAGGACAATTGTTGACCGAGATGGTAACATTCTTGGTGACATGTTAGTTGAGGGAATCATGAAGACCTTCCACATTCCCACTTTTCAAGAAATGGAAATGCCTACCATGGAGGAACGCAAGGCAACATGGCATGATAACCTAATGGGCTACAAGAACTTAATAAATCAGCATTGGCTTAAAGAAAAATGGGGCAGTGCTGTGAAGGTTCCTCACGAACTCTTCCGCAGTGATTTCCATGAAGATTATCACAACTTGGTCATGATGCTAAGCAGGATCATGGGTCTTCCTACCACTACCTTCTTTCAGGAGTAGATGGTATGCTTCATTGAACAGATCCTCTGCGGGAATGAGGACGTCACCACAAAGTCCTCTTTCTACTAGGGAGGTATAATAAGCGACTGCTTCCATGAGTAATTCCTCAATGTGAAAAAGAGTTTCAAGTTCTACATGACCTCATATATCGTCTACTCCTTGGCAGACCAGAGGCAGTACAATGGGTTGTTCGTGGCACCTGATGAAGAGAACGGTCAAAAATTGAAAGCCTATGATAGGCACCCCTAGCTCTAATACCATAATTTCAAGAAGAAGTGTTGCAGGGTAAATGACGCCTTCATTGGCCATATCATCAGAATGATTGTTGGGGATTTTGAGAGAAGGGTCTCCCACAATGCTCGAGCCTTCTTAAAATAGTATTCCTTCCTTTTCATTCAATATGCAATGTTCACATACATCCGCACCCAGGGCTTCACAGAAAGGCCGAATAAGCCGCCCCGATACTCCAATGATTGGATCATCCTATTGGAACTTTCTCGGTAGCTTCAACACATACAGGCGGTCCTCACCAGCAAACACTTGGTGGGGACCTCCTATCCCTTAACTCTTAGCCAAAGAATGTATAGACTACAAACTTCCAAGTGCACTAGGAACTCTAAGAAAGAACTGAAAGATTATCATTTTCACCTACACACTGCTCGCCCATGAATGGACCCATATGGGCATGTAAGGAAGGCACTAGGGTTAGGATTTGCCCATCTACATCATATCAAGGACTTCTAGGCAGATTTTCAGGATGATAAGGAACTACGTGCAAGGCACTATATGTGGATGACTACATATTTCATAAGAAAGGTGCAACCATTTCCCATACCAGATCAAGTCGAAGAGGATGAAAGCACCATAATGGACCCTAGATATCCTGCAGTCATCACCTTGCCGCTACCAACAATAGACTGGGATGAGCAAGAATTCGATGACCTCAACATTATAACCAAACCAATCGTGGTCCATACCAAAGAGTGGGTGGATGAACAAGTGGCCCGACTGAAACAGCAAGGGGTGGTCCTGAAATACGAAGGGCTCAAAAGTGAGCCAAGTGCCAAGAAGGACGCCATTGCCACTACTTCAACGAGCGGGACATAAAAGTCTCCTCCGGTCACCAGATCCAAGAAGAGGAAAGAGACAGAAACAGAGCAGTCTCCTGACCCCAAGGTTTATACAAGGAAAGATACAGGAGGCTCACCTTCCAAGAGGCTTAAGAAAATAGGGGGCACCACAAAGTAACCCTTAATCCAAGAAGAAGAAGCAAAGGGTAAAGATCAAGTAAAACCTCTTTTGGCTCTCCCTGCTTTGACTACCCCATCATCTACCTCTCTAGCCATGGTCGCCACATCCCCTCTGACAATGGACATCCCTATCCATCTTGGTCCCTCACCTTCGGCCTAGCCCATTATAGTAATTGACTCTTCCTCCTCCGTGACTACTCCTTCCTCCCCTGCAATGTCACCCACTACATCACTCCCATTAGTTACAATGTCGGCACCAATACCCGCTTCCGCCTTGCCTGAGGTCTTCTCAAAACATATGCAAAATATCCCTTCCGAGCTCTTCTAGATCCTTATGGATCCTACTCTTCAAGCAACCCTAGCGCAGGTCCTTGCTACTACTAAATCTTCACAACCTCTAAAAGGGCCACTAGCTATGGAAGCCACCATGTTAATCTCTAAGGAATGGGAGAAGGGAGAGAAAGAAGCCTCAAATCCATTTGAAGAGGAGGTTGATGAATACCATGAACATCTGGAGTATGAACATAGGACAATTGACAGGGTGGCCTATGAGGAGGAAGGAATGGGGTCCTCAGAGAGTGGAGATGAGGAGGATGCTAGTGGTAGGATCATCGTGCAAACCTTCGACAAGGACCTTGAAGAACATATGGCCCGGTAGTTGAAAGATACTGAGGAGGAGGAAAAGGGGTCGCCTCTTAGTGAAGAAAAATAACAAGAAGGTAAGCCTAAGGATGAGGCTCAAACTGTCAAGAGCCTTGAAATTGAGCTGCCCATGGAGCACATGCGCAAGGTTGAGCAAACCGAAGAAAAGAAAGGGAAGGAAGTGGAGAAGGAAGAAATTCCCCAGTAGAAATTATCTACCAAGCCTCGTATTAAGCACCTTGTGTTCATCCAGGACTCTAATGAAGAAGAAGCAAATGCTGCTAAAGTGGAAGAAAGGGCCCCAGGAGATAAGGAAATAGAATTTGTGGCCAAGGAGGGTGAAGGTTATCATGAATCACCTAAACAAAAGGTTTCTATGCTTGAATGGCTGGAGAGACAGCTCGAAAATAAAACTCCCGAAGAAAAAGACCCAAGAGCGAAGCTAGAGGCTATCTTAGCCCAAGTGAAAATCATAACTAGAAAGGAAAAGAAGCCTAAGATCAGATCCAAGGTAACAATGGATGCTTCTGGGTCTCGAGCTATGCAGATAGCAATTCCAATGGTGGGCCAGGAGGGAATAAGCTACAACATCTCCACCCTTGATCTAGGAACCACTACCAAAGAGCAGAAGGTGGGGCATCTTGATGAGTCGGTGGCTATAGTGGTGCACTTGATAAAATAGGACAAGATTTTGAAAGATGAACTCAAAGCACAAGTAGCTGCCCTGACTGATTATATCCAGTAGTAGTCTTCGATGGATGTCCTACCTACCACATCCATAGCTCCACCCCAATTACTATCCAAGGAATAAATTGACAAGTTGGAAAGGAGGAAGAACTTGGAAAAGACTACAGAGAGCTAGTTCCAGTAGGTCCTGTATGTTAGGAACATGGGTATTATTCGAGTTGTTCGAATAGCCAACAAGTTCTTGGACCTACAATAGTCTCTGGAAAGCATGAAAAAGCTCTACACCAACTTCCCTACAACCTATGACTCCACCTATCCAAAGATTGAAGCCATCCTCCAATTTCCAAAAGCCACATGGGAAAAAAGCGTACATTCAAAAGGGACGACCACTAGCTTATGGATGTGTGGCAGTGGGATTTTCATAACAGGAAAGAAATTTTGGAGAAAATAATGAGTAAGGTGGATCCATACATCGAGTGGATCAAGGAAATTAGGGTGGAATGCACTTGATATCTCAAGTTGATGACATAGTACGACATGCCTATGGTACAAATGGATCCCAAGAAGATAAAACCTTACTTTCAAAAGAAAATGGAGGATGGGATGTCTGGTGAAATAACAATGGAATTCATGAGTTTTTCTGCCTATGCCTTCAATCAATCAAAGTTGTTCAGGGATCAGGGCATAAAATATGATGAGGATAGATGAAGTTAGAAGATAATGTCAAAGAATGGAGCTACCAGATGCTGCAATACGAGATCATTGAGGTATACAAGCTCCAACCAATCATTCTAAAATTCATGGAGTACACAACATCAAAGAAGTAAGAGGGAAGCCCTGGTGGCAAGGAGGAGCTTCCCAAGGAATAACTACAACAAAAGGGCAATCAGCTAAAGACAAAGTGCTACAGTGTCACCACTAGAGGACAAAATAGGGAAGGAGACAAGAATGTAATTTTAAATTGTAATATATTGTGGGTTGATGAAACCCTATTTTGTAATGAATCTCGGCCACACAATGAGAATTAATCTTGGCCATTCATTTAACTTTTTGGGCACTATAAATAGGGGTCTCCTCTCATTAGCAAAAGGGAGTTGACTTGTCGTAAAGACATGCTGCTGAAATTTCTAATGAAAATACATTGACTTGGTGCATTTTCTAGTTTTTTCACATGTTTCATGGTTCAATCTCACTTGTTATTTTCTTTACTTAGATCTATATTGTTGTTTTAGTCAGCTGTGTTCTTGATTCAATGGATTTTAGAAATGTTGTTCTGTGGTTGTGAAAATTCATGTTGTGTAGATGCATTCTCAATACATACTTTTTGTTGTTTGTGTTTGGTAGATAGCTGTGTAAAGTTAGTCTGGGCTTATCCATGTTCATGCATGTACATGGTGAATGGAAGGTGAAATATATGCAAACCTTAGAAGATAGCACAAATTTCATGAGACTATGAGATTTCTGGTTAAGTGAAATATTGTTTTGAGGAAGCTGTCCATTGTAGGAACTCCATGATTACTATTCATAGTTAGTTGCAGATCCAGGAACCTTTCATCTCCCCTGCTCTTTTCCTTTTTTTAAGAAACATCTTGTGTCAAGGCTCATTGCACATTGTAAAGCTAAATTTGAAGAAACATCAAATTTTTGAACCACTGTCCAAACCTACATCAAAGTGAAATTTGACCTCCATCTTAGAAACTTCAAATTTGAAGATCTACCTCGCATCCCAATACATAAGTCCACCCTATGGTTACTAGAAAAATCACATCAAAATCAACTGAGGAGTTCCATGCAAGTCATGACCTGACACCTGAGAGACCTTGGGGAGATCTTTCAGCAACTTCTTGTCAGAGATTTCCTTTCAAGAGAGGTAGTGCATTCATGTACTACCTATGTTGAGAAAGTGTGCAAAAACACCCATCAATAGAACATACCTAGCCAACCAAGTTTTCCTTTCCCCATTTCCCATCAGAATGAAGTTGACAACATCAAAAATATCCTTGCTTTAGCACTCCCCAAGTTTTATGGACTTGTCACAAAAGATCTTGATACCTTCTTGTTTGAGTTTGGCATGCTCTGCAGGAGTTATGACTACACCAATGATGCCCATAGGCTTAAGCTATTTCCTACCACTCTAAAAATGCTACATTAAGATGGTTCATGAGCCTAGGCAGAGATACTATGGAAACTCGGAAGGACATGAAGAAAAATTTCCTTGAGAAACACAAGGAGTATTGCAGGGGTAGAGACATGAGAGGATGCATCAAAAGGAAGATGAGAACCTGGAGGATTATATTGCAAGGTTTTTTGTTTTCCTACAAAAATATTCACACCATACACTTAATGAAGTCTCACAAAAGTTTTTTGTCTTGAGAGGAATCAATGACAGTTGTACTGATGCCTTGGACCTTATGGGAGGAGGAGATATCTCCTAATTTCCTTGGGAGGATATCAACAAAATATGCCAAAACTACTATAGGGTAGCTTCAAATAAAGGGAGAGCTTACCAATCTTCCATGGGTAACTCAACTACTGGTGGAGTTTTAAGAATGGAGATTATTCATTTGTTGGCAGATTTTAAGCAAGATATTATAAAAAATCTAGCTACTCAGCTAGATACACTTCAAGCCAAGAAGAAGCAAGAAGAGGGAGAGGCAATGTTGGTAGATTATTTCTCCCATTGTAGACAAAAGAAGAAGGACTATAGATGAAATATGGTAGCTAATATTGAAGGCAATAAAATTGCACCCGAGTTCAAGAAAATTAAGATTGAAGATCTACTCTACTATGTTGCACAAAGGAGGCCTTGGGCTCCAAGACAAGGCATGCCACCAGATCCACTCTCTTATGTTGGTCCATATTTCAATTCCTATTCATCTAGTAACCAATGGAAACCCCCATATCCATCTAGCTATAGAGGATATCCACCATAACCTTGGGGTAACCCTCCAAATTCTTGGCCCAATCCTCAAAACTCTCCACCCCAGTGGCAACAACCTCAGGGGAATTGGCAACAATTTCAAGGGCATTGGTAGCCACCTCCAGGAAATTGGCAACAAACAAATCAATGGAGGGGAGAATAATAATGGCCTACTCAAACAACCAATTACATGCAACCACCTTCTTAGCCCCAACATCCTACTACAATGCCTCCACCTGCTAATTCAAGCTCAAATGCACTTAAACCTACTCAGCTACAAAACTCATCCCACACCCAATGCAAATAACAAACCATAGCAACAGCCTATATACTCTGTTGATTCAAATAAATTCCCTACATATGTTGTGAGTGTAAGTGACATCTACTTGTATTTAGGAACTACTTTACCAGCCCCTTCCAAGCATATAACCACTGAGATTCCCGTGGAAGAGGAAGAGGAACCTCTGAATGATCTCATTCAACAAAGTGCACCTAAAAATATTGAACTAGTCCAAGTCAAGCAAACTGAACAAGAACCACCATTTCCTCATAGATTGGAAGTTTCCAAGAAGGAAGAAAAGGAGGACACAACCTTTGACATCTTGGATCAGCTGAAGCATATATGTGTCCAAATACCTCTATTTCAGGCCATAAAGGATGTCCCAATCTATGGAAAGGAAATCAAATAAGCATGCCTCAAGAAGCTAGGAAAGAAGAATAAAGACCCCACTATGGTTCATGTGGTGGGACAGCTAGCTAACATTATGCTTGGAAAAGTGACTATTCATAAGTACAATGACCTAGGTAGTCTTGTGGTAGCAATTGTTATAAATGTGATTCAAATAAAGAATACTTTGATTGATTTAGGGGTAGCAATAAATGTAATGACCAAGGACATCCTACAACAACTAAATGTTGCAAGCATGAGAACTACTCCTACTATTAAGCTTGGTGGTATAGTGGAGGACCTTGTGGTAATTCTAGACTCCTGGGAGTACCCAACAAACTTCATGATTCTTTCTCCTAAAGCTACACTAGGCAGGCATCCCATTATTCTTGGAAAGCCATGGTTAGCAACTGTAGACACATATATTGGATGTTGGTCAAGTGACATGACCATTTCTGATGGGAAGAGTACCAAAAAATTTGTCCTTTATCCTCCTACTTAGCCATCCCATGATGAGGATAATACCGTACGGCCACATGTTGGTGGCGAGGCTGAGGAAGTTAATTTTGTGGTGAAAATTATGATGTTAGGAATAATCTCCTTCATACAGCTTCAAGACGAAGATGAAGTATTGGTTAGCATTATTCAAAACCATTCTAAAGTGGAGTAATCATCATCTTCTCATTCTACTACTCCAATCAAGACTCTTTTGCCTGCTCTTCCTACAGCCACTGTTCCTGTAGATGTTCTTCCTACAGTCACTCTTCCTATAGATATACTTCCTACAACAATAGGTATGTCCCATACATTGCTTCCATATGAAATCAAGGTACCATGTGTTAATGAATCAGCTATGATAGAGTCAACTACACAAGTACAGGTGTTAGAAGCAAAGTATCTGAATGTTAACAGAAAACTGAGTGAAGAAGAACAATTGTTATTGGAAAACTTATTGAGAACCCATCAACATGAATTTATGTGGGACTATCATGAGATGAAGGGATTAGATCCTAAGCTTTTCACTCATAGAATTTACATCAAAGATGATTCTACCCTAGTGAGGTAGCCACAAAGAAGAATTAACCCTGCACTAAGAGAAATTGTCAAAGGAGAATTACAAAAATTGCTAGATACAGAATTTATCTACCCCATTTTAGATAGCCAGTGGGTGTATCCATTAGTAATTGTGCCCAAGAAGGGAGGGAAATTATGAGTTTGTGTTGATTACAAGGAACTTAATGCTACCACCAAAAAGAACCATTTTCCCTTACCTTTCACAGATTAGGTTTTGGACTCACTTGTAGGAAAACAATACTTTTCTTTTCTAGATGGATTCAGCGGCTACAACCAGATCCAAATTGCACCAGAGGACCAGGAGAAGACCACCTTTACCTATCCATGGGGGACCTATGCCTACTCAGTACTCCCATTTGGCTTATGTAATGCACCTACAACTTTTCAGAGGTCAGTCATTAGCATATTTTTAGACATTTCTCATTATTGCATGGAAATTTATATGGATGATTTCACCACCTATGGTGTTGATTTCAATGAAACATTGGAGAATCTCAAGAAAGTCCTACAGAGATGTGAAGATCACAATCTCTCTTTATATAGTGAAAAGTGCTTCATGATGATGCAGGAAGGTGTAGTTCTTGGACACTATATCTCTCACAAAGGAATTCAAGTAGATCCTACAAAGATTGACGTGATCACAAATCTTCCCACACCTACAAAATAAAATAATGCTAGGAGTTTCTTGGGCCATGTAGACTATTGTAGGTTTTTCATCAAGGATTTCAACAAAATAGCAACACCATTGTATACTCTTCTCACCAAAGATGTTGAATTTCAATGGACAAAAGATTGTGGCAAGGCATTTTCTAATTTGAAGGTAGCCTTGACTCATGCTCCTATGGTCAAAGGACCTAATTGGGAGTTTCCTTTCCACATCCATACGGATGCATCAGATTATTCCATAGGAGAAATCTTAGGAAAGAAAGAAGGAGCTATTGAAAATGCCATTTATTTTGTCAACAAAATTTGCAAGGAGTAGAATTCAACTATACGATGATAGAGAAAGAAATGTTGGCAATGATCTATGCCCTGAACAAATTCAAGTATTACATAATAGGCTACCAAATCCTTTTGCAAACTAATCATTTAGCCATTAAATATCTCATGAATAAACCCCTAATCATAGGTAGGCTGGCAAGATGGTTATTGTTGATGCAGGAGTTTGACATAACCATTGTGGATAAACCAGGGAAGGCCAATGTTGTTGCAGATTTTCTTTCAAGGCTAACTACATCAGGTGATAATCAAGCCATAGATGACTCTTTTCCTAATGAGAATCTATTCTCCATCAGTGTACAAACACCCTGGTATGCTGAAATAGCTAACTATGTGGTCACAGGTAGAGTTCCTCCTCACTTCTCTCCAAAAGAGAGAAGGGCACTCATTGAAAAATATTTTCCTTTCTCATGGATTGTTGGATGTTTGTTTTATATTGGACTAGACCATGTCATGAGGAGATATGTGAGAGAAGATGAGACATATGACATTTTTCATGCATGCCACAACAAACCATGTGGAGGAAATTTTGCATCCAAGAGGACAACAATGAAGATTTTGAACACGGGATATTACTGGCCAACACTCCACAAGGATGCAGGAAGGTATACCAAAAAATGTGATAGATGCCAAAGAATGGGTAGACCAACTAGATCTGATGAGATTCCACTTTTCCCTTAGGTAGCAATCACTCCCTTTGACAAGTGGGGATTGGATTTTGTAGGACCCATTGACCCTCCATCAAATGGTAAGTATTATATCCTGGTATGCACTGATTATGTAACTAAATGGGTAGAAGTTAAGGCCATGAAGCATGCAAGAGATAACAAGGTTGCAAAATTTCTTTATGAGAAGATTTTCACAAGGTATGGAGTTCCAAGAGAGATAGTTACTGATCAAGGGACTCAATTCACATAAACCCTTGTTACAACACTAGTTAATGAGTACAACATAAGACACATGAAGCATACTCCTTATCACCCCAAGGAAAATGGCCAAGTTGAGGTGACCAACAGAGAAATTAAAGCTATTTTGACCAAAATAGTAGCTATCCATAGAAAGGACTTGGAAAATAGACTACTAGAAGTTGTTTGGGACTACAAAACTACTTGGAAAAGAACTACAGACTTCATTTCATTTGAGTTGTTGTATGGAAAAATAACCATGATGCCCATTGAATTTGAACATAAGACTCTTAGGGCTGTAGTATAATTGGGGATCGATATCGCTAAGGCACAAAGAGAGAGAATCATGCAACTGAATGCTTTGGATGAGATGAGGAGTGCAACCTTGCATCACATAGAGGTAGTACAAAATTAGAGAATCAATTGGCATGATAAATTTATCAAGGACAAGAAATTCCAATCAGGAGACTAGGCATTACTTTATGATTCTAGATATTAGGACAATGTTGGAAAATTGCAAACAAGGTGGCTAGGACCATATGAGGTTGTTGAAGTATTCCCTAATGGTGTTGTTCAACTCACTACTATTGACCCAGTCAGATTCAAGTTGCTTGTAAATGGCCATTTCCTTAGATTGTATCACAAGCCAACTCCCAAGGAGGAGTTCCCACAGCAAGTCACTTAGCATGCTACACTCGAGCTTCCTGTAGCCAAAGGAAGTGGACATAGTGTCCCTCCTTCTAGCTAATTAAGGTACGTACTTGTCATAATAAAGACTTCCACTTCCGTGGGAGTCCATTTCTTCACCCATCCACCCATCCACCCATCCATTTCCACCTTTCTCTATCTTCCATCACATCATTCATTCCACTCCACATCATTCCACCTCATTTTCATTAATTGCTCAACTTATTTCTTAAAAAGGTAAATAGTACTTTCTCTACAATCTTTGCAACAAATCCTCCACACATTTAGGTATGCACACATTAATTGCTATATCTTAATTATATTTTAGTGAATTCATTTAATTGTTGTACGTTAATATGGATGTTCACCATAGCATGCCATTATTCCCTACCCTTGTGAAATCATCATTCTATGTGTGAGGACACATGCTCAAATTTAGGTTGGGGGAGAGGAAAAAGATGTAAATACTTTGTCCACATGTCAATCCATCCTGGTCTATGTCAGAAAAATTTAAATTGAGCCAATTTGAAATATGAGTGAGAGGATGACTCGCATGTGTGAAGTGACACCAACTGTCATTGCCATTTCTCTCCATCATAGATTTCCTTTATTACTCCTTCCTTTCCATTATTAACCCTGTCACAATCTCAAGTTACAAACAAAAGGTAAAAAGGGAAAATTCAATCGATATTGGCATTGGAAATTTAGCAAGTGTTGCAGGAAGGTGAATTTGGTTTTTAGATGAGAATAGCAGGAAGTAAAGGAAACCATAGAGAGATTGTTTGATTGTAGACAATGGGAGGTGGGTTAATTTGAAATGAACCCATGGTGCATGATGTATTACTTCAGGATGCACCCTACCTAGTTGAATTCAGAAACTATAGTTGGTTATATTATTTCATGAAGCTGGATGGTTTTGATGAAGGCATTGCACTAGAATTCACCCAGACATTGTATGAAGGGAAATCCATGGTAAAAGGGTTGGAAGTATTGACTACTGAAGAAAGAATTGTAGAAGTTACAGGGTTACCTATTGACGGTGAAGATTAACCTACTTCTAGAGATGCTAGGGCCGAATTTACAAAACCAAGCGACCCTCCATTGATCATAGATAAACAAAGGGCAAAGAGAACCTCTTTGCTCGAGACATGGAAGTAGGTAGTTGTCTATGTCATAAAATATATCACTTGTGAAGGATGCCAGTCAAATATACATTCTATGCACTTTAAACTCTTGAATCACATGAGGCACGGGAGGAGGATTCATGTGTCAAACATGCTTTGCAACCTTCTTTCAATCATGGTGACCAAGACTCAGAAAGGTAGGGACAATTCCATTTCCCACCATTGTTTGATTAAATTTCTAGTTGAGAAGTCTTTGCATGATGTATCTGGAATGACCTGAGAAGAATTCATAAAAAATGATCAAATTAGACTTGAGAACTTGCATCCTAGGGTTTTACCTCAACCTCATAGGTCTAGCAGGAGATTGAGCATGGTTGAAGCCACTCTTGGTGCTTCAACCTCTAGCACATGACCTAGTGTAAACCCTCCTGCAGCAGAAGAAACCATAGAAATTAGCTCTTTTGAGATAGAGCACTCAAACAAAGAAAGTTCTCCCCTAGATTATGATGATGATGCTCCACTTGGCATCCTAATGAAAATTAGGGCATAGAAAAGAGGGGAAAAAATGAGAAAAGGAAAAGCTAAAAAGCAGTTCACAGAAAAAGAAGTACCAAGCTCCAGGAAGTAGAAGGTTGACACTGTTCATCCTACAACCAAAGAAAAACATGAGAGCCCTCCCAAAAAATCAAGACTAGTTGGAACAGCCTTTGGTATGCCTCCACAAAAAATCCCTAAGTCTAGAGAAATATCACAGGGGGACACAGAAGCTCCAATGGCGCAAGTGAATGTCGAGGAAGAGGATTTATTGAAGATAGTAGCAAACATAACATTGGTAGATCTTGTTGACATTGCAGAACAAGTGGAGAATCAAGGGTATGAGGAAAATCAAGATTTTTTGTAGCAAGAGATCCTAAAACAAGATTCCCTACAGCAACAACAAGAACAAGAACATTAGTACCCCTACAGCCAGAATTGACGGGGCAGCCTAAATCCTTGCAATTAGTACTATATGGAGAGCAAGCATCAGTGCCAGGGAAAATGCTGGTAGGAATGCATAAACCCCCTGATTTCTCAATGCACATGGTAGCTATGCATTTATGGAAAGAGATGCAAAGAAGAGAAGAAGAATGGAAGGAGGAGAAGCATAGATTGAAGAACAAAATTCAAAAGAAAGATGAGGAGATTGAAGACAAGGCTGCAGAAATTGCCACCTTGAAGAAGAATGTGGATGATATGGTAGCCTTGGTACCACAGATTCTAGAGTGTAGGGCCCATCCAAGGGTCCATGCTTTGCATTTGAAGGAGAAATATCTTTCTTTTAAGCTAGGAATAATTGTCTCAAGTTTGAACCCTTCTATTGAGACCCCTGTTGAATTTTCCAATGCTTATCGAATTGCTTCCCCTAAAAAGAAGAATTTTCTATGTGAGTTTTATTTGCATAATTATGTTATGACTTAAGACCACGATTGAAATCCACTGTTGTATGTTGGAGATGTCCAATTAATTGAATTTATGTCTTGGGTACAAAATGAGATCAGTTAGGGACAACAATATGGGGCTTATAAGCAATTGGAATCCAACATCCCTTTGCCCATCAGGGTTGACTCAAGGAATCCAAGGGAAATTTATAGGGAATGACACATAATTCTTTTTAGACCTAGCTATGGTAATAGGATTATGCCTTCGATAGAAGTAGTCTACAATGAGTATGAGGTAAAGGAAAAAGCAAAAGAGGAAACTGTGAAGAGATACCTCTCACAAAGATGGAACAATTTAACTAATGAGCTAAAATAGGCTGAGCCTCATTCCATCTAGAACTATGTTGTAACACTTAAGAGAATTGATAAATATATATAGGTTGGAAGAACAAAGGGATGATTTTGGCTTCCCCTGACTTCTCAGCCACCCCTCTTGATGTGGCTTGTGCCAAGTTACAATTTTTACAACTATGAAATTGTTACAGAAAGACAGAGATGGAGCAGATTGGACAGATTGGGAGGATTCTATTGGGACATTGATTCACACACAACAAACATTGATGTAGGGAAATTGTTAGTGTTGGTGTAATTAACTATTTAATTACATCTTCATAATCACTTAGGCTATTATTTAAGTGCTAGGTTGTATTTTTGTATCCTTATCTAATTGAGCTAACTTGTAGCTCAAGTTAGGTTTAGGGTTGTGCATGCTTTCCTTTTATAAGCAAACCTCATCTTGTAAATTTGTATCAATTCAATCATCAATTAATCTTCCATATTGATATAGCAAGCATTCTCACCATTATCTCTCTTGTGGAAGTATTTTGGTCTAGCAACTGATTCCTGGTTTCTAACATGGTATTAGAGCTTTCAAGGTTGCGGACTCCTTCCCAAATCTGAGGGTTTTATTTTTGGCCTGAAGATTTTTGATGGGTGTAGATTGGGGTTTCAATAACCTCACGGTTGAGATCAAAAGGTTCCGCAAATGAATTTTGACTGTAAATTCATCCATTTTGGGTAAAGTTGTTTTTGAGGAAAAAAAATTTGCTGGGACAGCCTCCCAAGCAGTACAATTTTCTCATTTTGGCAAAAAAAATAATTAGGAAAATATTTTCTACATTTTATCAATAATTTTGGGGCAAAATTTATTTGTAAATCGGGCTAAAATATTTCATATAATCGGGCATCTACTATGATTTTCTATGGACTGTACCACTGTCAGAGTTGAATCCATTTTTTATTGGTTGTCGGCTTGTATATTGTACACCGATGTGAATGTCGGTGGGAATCAGTGGCTATTTGTCCTAATCCATCATTTCTGGTTCATTTCTCATCCTTGATCGGTTGTACCCTATCAAATCTCCACTGGCCAAGTAGTCTCATCTGCATATTCAGCATCATACATCACCATTTAGTACGTGGGGTTTCCTTCAGTCAGATTTTTGGGTACACTGGTCAAATCTCAAGCAGAGTTGTCCTTTCGTCATCAGCATGAATATTCCTGCATCATTAGGTCATCCTCTTTGGTCGTGTCTAATCAGGCTTCAATAAGAATCGTCGGCATACTAAGATCTGAGCGCATCTTTCCTTGGCATCGACATCCCATTCTCCAGTCGTTTGTGGGTACTCCCACATCGATCTTGGCACACCCGTCGAATAGGAGTTGTTGGCTATCTTGCCCCGTCAGTGTACTTGGCTATCAGTGTTGGCATATTCTAATCGACATACCACACATCTGCATCGGTTGTTGGATACAAGGTCATTGCATGCCAGATTACCATTAGCGGGTACTCGGCTCTGCTCTCTGACGTACATCATCAGCTTGAAAGGTCTGTCCTTCGGTGTACACTATCTTTTCAGGGAAGGTACTTTGAAAGTGCTTTATTTATTTCCATTGGCAGGGTTATTCATTGCAAGGTACGCATATTGCAGGTCGTTCTCCTATGCTATCCAATTTTGAAGGCATTATTTTCTGTCGATCAGTAGGGTAAAATCTGAAGTTATTGTATTGGGCGGTATTTTCCCGAGTTTTTGGTTATTTTTTTAAAAAAAGGGGCAAGTTCTTTTTTTTTTAAAAAGAAGCTTTCTATTTATTTTTTATAAAAAAGCTAACGGATTTTTTGGATATTTTTAAAAAGTTTTCTATAAAACTTATTTATTTCAAAATAAAGAGGGAAAAGCCAATGGTCATTTAGCCCCAGATATTTTGCAATGATTTTTTTCATCTCCAAAGCTGTGACAAAGGAGTTACTTTCTAATTTTGTGTAGGAATTTGTTGTTCTTCTCTCATCATGGATTTTCCAAAAGTTGTACTTCTAACTCCATTAATTATCATGAGTGGAAATCTTAGATGGAGTTGCTACTCTTAAAGTTGAAGTTGCAATGAATTACTTTTGGTCAAGATCCACAACCATAGGGAGCAAAAGAGAAAAGAAAATGGTTTGATAGAAGAGATGAAGCTCTTGGTAATCTTCTTTTGTCCATTTCTCCAGATCTTAGATATCATGTTGAGTCTTGCACACATCCTCATGAAGTTTGGACTACTTTAGAGAGCCTCTTTGGTAAGCCAGACAAGCTAAGGAAATTTAAGTTGGAAAATGAACTGATGAGTCTTAATCCTTCAGATTTTGACAATATTCAACAATATTTCTCTAAGCTCAACTCTCTCATATTGCAGTTATCAAAATGTGGGGTTGTTAAAGAGGATGAACCGATGATACTTTCTATTCTTGCTAAGCTTGGTTCTTCATATTATGTGTTTGTTTCTACTTTCTATGCTACAATGGATGCTCTTGGCAATACATATAAAATTCCTTCTCTTGATGAATTTGCTGCATAGCTCACAAGGGAACAGGCAAAGTTGATTCACATGGGTACATTGAAGTCTTCAACATCTCAAGCTCTTATTGCAAATGATACAAAGGCTTCAAGTGGAAAAGGAAAGAAGCACAAAAAGGAAACCAAGTCAAGTGAGCAAGGTAAAGATTCTCCTTCACATGGCACTCCTGAGTCCTCATCCTCTACAAAAGAGGAATCATCAAAAAAAAAAAGTCCAAATGTGCATATTGCAAAAGGTTAGGACATGATGAGAATAGATCATGTTATAATAAGAAGATTGATGAACTCACATACCTTCAAAAGAATAACATTTAGCTGCCCTCATCAGTGTCTTTGAATTCTTCACCATCAAAATCGGCAGCCCCATCATCATCACAATCAGAGAACACATCATCCACTTCTGGGCTACATAATATGAAAAGGCATGTACTCTTGGCCTCTACAGGTCCTAATTCTCAAGGATGGCTTCTTGATTCAGGGGCATCTCATCATATGGCATCTTCAAAGGAAATGTTCCCTTCTTTTGAGCCTTGTAATTCACCTCACATTCTGATGGGTAACAATACATTCATGAAGGTAAGCGGGAAGGGTTCTATTGGTATTGGGGAAGGCACTTTCAATGATGTTCTTTGTGTTCCTTATTTGACCACTAATCTCCTTTCTATTTATCAAATTACTCATGGGGGTCAAGGTAAAATAGTTGAGTTCACTTCTGATAAGGTGTATATAAGGGACTTGGAGACTAGGGATATTGTTGCAATCGGGATGGTTGACCATTCATCTCAAGTATATTCTTTTTCACATTTTGCTTTAGAACCTGACAATGTTCCTTTGACTGCATCACACACTCCATTGAGTGTGACCCATATTAGTGAGGAGAAGTTTGGTCATCTACACCTTGGTATTTTAGAGACCTGTGTTGAGCTTCCTACACCTCCACCTCCTGCTTCTTCAGCCATTGTTGCTTCTATTCAGAAGGATAACCATAGTTTTTCAGATCTTGCTTTGTGGGATGATTATTTGACAGGGATTTCTACCTTGTTCCTAGAGTCTCATACTACAGATTTGGAGGACACACTTGAGGGGATTTCTCTCCTATTTGATGATAGTTTCAACACAATTGTTACACCATCTTCTTCGTCTTTGGAGATTGATATTCACGAGTCTCGTCCATCACTTGATTTGTCATGTTTCTTGGTTGAGTTTGGCCATGATTATGTTGTGGCTCATTCAAGCTTGGAGGCTCCTACTCAGTTTTCAGAGGAATACATGTTGAGTGTTCATTCTTACTCTTTTTAGTTGGATATGGAGTGGCTTCTTCATCAGCTTATGGATTTGTTTCTTCCTAAGAGGAGATGCGTTGCTTGCAGACATTGGGTCATCTTTTGTTTTTAGGAATTCTTCATTGGCTTTGGAGCTTCTTCAGCATACAGGGGATATCTTATCTCATTACTTCCCTCTTATGGGGGGGGTAATTTATTGTATATTCATGATGGATGTAGTCCTTGGGGGGTATCATTGAGTCCTCCATACATCATGTTTACATTCATCATGCTTGTTTTTTGTTTTCTCTCTTTTGGAGAGGGGTTTTCTTCCGATTGGGTTTTCCCCTTTTCTCTGCTTTATGAGATATTTCATTTCATTTGCATCTATAAATGGGTACCTAACATGGCCTAGTTGTTGGGACCCATAGTAGTTTGCTTCATAATCTTCTCCCTAAGTTGCACTTATGGGGGGGTGTTGGTGTAATTAACTATTTAATTACATCTTCATAAGTTTACTTCAGCTTTTATTTAAGTGCTAGGTTGTATTTTCTTATCCTTATCTAATTGAGCTAACTTGTAGTTCAAGTTAGGTTTAGGGTTGTGCATGCTTTCCTTTTATAAGCAAGCCTCATCTTGTACATTTGTATCAATTCAATCATCAATCAATCTTGCATATTGATATACCAAGAATTCTCGCCATTATCTCTCTTGTAGAAGTATTTTGGTCTAGCAACTGATTCTTGGTTTCTAACATGGTATCAGAGCTTTCAGGGTTGCAGACTCCTTCCCGAATTTGAAGGTTTTATTTTTGGCTTGAAGATGTTTGATGGGTGCAGATTGGGGTTTCAATAACCTCATAGTTGAGATAAAAAGGTTCCGCAAATGAATTTTGACTGTAAATTCGTCCATTTTGGGTAAAGTTGTTTGAGGCAAAATTTTTTGGCTGCAACAGCCTCCCAAGCAGTACGATTTTCTCATTTTCACAAAAAAAATAATTAGGAAAATATTTTCTACATTTTATCAATAATTTTGGGGAAAAAATTATTTGTAAATCAGGCTAAAATATTTCATATAATCAGGCATCTATTGTGATTTTCTGTGGACTGTACTACTGTCAAAGTCAAATCCATTTTTTATTGGTTGTTGGCTTGTGTATTGTATGCCGATGTGAATGTCGGTGGGAATCGGTAGCTATTTGTCCTAATCCATCATTTCTTGTTCATTTTCCATCCTTGATCGGTTGTACCCTATCAGATATCCACTGGTCGAGCGGTCTCATCTGCATATTTGGTGTCATACATCACCATTTAGTATGCGGGGTTTCCTTCGATCAGATTGCTGGGTACACTGGTCAAATCTCAGGCACAGTTGTCCTTTCGTCATCGGCATGAATATTCCTGCATCATCAGGTCATCCTCTTTGGTCGTGTCCAATCAGGCTTCAATAGGAACCGTCAGCGTACTGAGATCTGAGTGCATCTTTCATTGGCATCAACCTCCCATTCTCTGGTCATCTATGGGTACTCCCACATCGATCTTGGCACACCCGTCGAATAGGAGTTGTTGGCTATCTTGCCCCGTCAGTGTACTTGGCTATTAGTGTCGGCATATTCCAATAGGCATACCACACAGCTGCACCGATTGTTAGATACAGGGTCATTTCATGCCAGATCTCCATTAGCGGGTACTCAGCTCTGCTCTCCGGCGTACATCATCAGCTTGCAAGGTCTGTCCTTCGGTGTACACTATCTTTTCACGGAAGGTACTTTGACAGTGCTTTATTTATTTCCATTGGCAGGGTTATTCAATGCAAGGTACGCATATTACAAGTCGTTCTCCTATGCTGTCTAATTTTGAAGGAATTTTTTTCTACTGATCAGTAGGGTCAAATATGAAGTTATTGTATTGGGCAGTATTTTCCGAGTTTTTGGTTTTTTTAAAAGGGGCAAGTTCTTTTTTAAAAAAGAAGCTTTCTATTTATTTTTTATAAAAAAGCTAACAGATTTTTTGGATATTTTTAAAAAGTTTTCTATAAAACTTATTTATTTCCAAATAAAGAGGGAAAAGCCAATGGTCATTTAGCCCCAGATATTTTGCAATGAATTTTTTCATCTCTAAAGCTGCAATAAAGGAGTTGCTTTCTGATTTTGTATAGGAATTTGTTGTTCTTCTCTCATCATGGATTTTCCAAAAGTTGTACGTCTAACTCCATTTAATTATCATGAGTGGAAATCTTAGATGGAGTTGCTACTCTTAAAGTTGAAGCTGCAACAAATTACTTTTGGTCCAGATCCACAACCATAGGGAGCAAAAGAGAAAAGAAAATGGTTTGATAGAAGAGATGAAGCTCTTGGTAATCTTCTTATGTCCATTTCTCCAGATCTTAGATATCATGTTGAGTCTTGCACACATCCTCATGAAGTTTGGACTACTTTAGAGAGCCTCTTTGGTAAGCCTGACAAGCTAAGGAAATTTAAGTTGGAAAATGAACTGATGCATCTTAATCCTTTAGATTTTGACAATATTCAAGACTTTTTCTCTAAGCTCAACTCTCTCAGATTGCAGCTATCAAAATGTGAGGTTGTTAAAGAGGATGAACAGATGATACTTTCTATTCTTGCTAAGCTTGGTTCTTCATATTATGTGTTTGTTTCTACTTTCTATGCTACAATGGATGCTCTTGGAAATACATATAAAATGCCTTCTCTTGATGAATTTTCTGCACAGCTCACAAGGGAACAAGCAAAGTTGATTCACATGGGTACATTGAAGTCTTCAACATCTCAAGCTCTTATTGCAAATGATACAAAGGCTTCAAGTAGAAAAGGAAAGAAGCACAAAAAGGAAACCAAGTCAAATGAGCAAGGTAAAGATTCTCCTTCACATGGCACTCCTAAGTCCTCATCCTCTACAAACGAGGAATCATAAAAAAAAAAGTCCAAATGTGCATATTGCAAAAGGTTAGGACATGATGAGCATAGATGTTACAATAAGAAGATTGATGAACTCACACACCTTCTTCAAAAGAATAACATTCAACTGCCCTCATCAGTGTCTTCTACTTCTTCACCATCACAGTTGGCAGCCCCATCATCATCACAGTTCGAGAACACATCATCTGCTTCTAGGCTACATAATATGAAAGGGCATGCACTCTTGGCTTCTACAGGTCCTAATTCTCAAGGATGGCTTCTTTATTCAGGGGCATCTCATCCTATGGCATCTTCAAAGGAAATGTTCTCTTCTTTTGAGCCTTGTAATTCACCTCACATTCTGATGGGTAACAATACATTCATGAAGGTAAGTGGGAAGGGTTCTATTGGTATTGGGGAAGGCACTTTCAATGATGTTCTTTGTGTTCCTTCTTTGACCACTAATCTCCTTTCTATTTATCAAATTACTCATGGGGGTCAAGGTAAAACAGTTGAGTTCACTCCTGATAAGGTGTATATAAGGAACTTGGAGACTAGGGATATTGTTGCAATCAGGATGATTGATCATTCATCTCTAGTATATTCTTTTTCACATTTTGCTTCAGAACCTGACAATGTTTCTTTGACTGCATCACACACTCCATTGAGTGTGACCCATATTAGTGAGGAGAAGTTTGGTCATCTACACCTTGGTATTTTAGAGACCTATGTTGAGCTTCCTACACCTCCACCTCCTGCTTCTTTAGCCATTGTTGCTCCTGTTCAGTAGGATAATCATAGTTTTTCAGATCTTGCTTTGTGGGATGATTGTTTGACAGGGATTTCTACCTCATTCCTAGAGTCTCATGCTACAGATTTGGAGGACACACTTGAGGGGATTTCTCTCCTCTTTGATGATAGTTTCAACACAATTGTTACACCATCTTCTTTGTCTTTGGAGATTGATATTCACGAGTCTCGTCCATCACTTGATTTGTCATGTTTCTTGGTTGAGTTTGGCCATGATTATGTTGTGGCTCATTCAATCTTGGAGGCTCCTACTCAGTTTTCAGAGGAATACATGTTGAGCATTCATTCTTACTCTTTTCAGTTAGATATGGAGTGGCTTCTTCATCAGTTTATGGATTTGTTTCTTCCTAAGGGGAGATGTGTTGCTTGCAGACATTGGGTCATCTTTTGTTTTTAGGCATTCTTCATTGGCTTTGGAGCTTCTTCAGCATACAGGGGATATCTTATCTCATTACTTCCCTCTTATGGGGGGGTAATTTATTGTATATTCATGATGGATGTAGTCCTTGCGGGGTATCATGGAGTCCATACATCATGTTTACATTCATCATGCTTGTTTGTTTTTTTCTCTCTTTTGGAGAGGTGTTTTCTTCCCATTGGGTTTTCCCCTTTTCTCTGCTTTATGAGAGATTGCATTTCATTTGCATCTGTAAATGGGTACCTAACATGGCCTAGTTTTCGGGACCCATAGTAGTTTGCTGCATAATCTTCTCCCTAAGTTGCACTTATGGGGGGGTGTTGGTGTAATTAACTATTTAATTACATCTTCATAAGTTTACTTCAGCTTTTATTTAAGTGCTAGGTTGTATTTTCTTATCCTTATCTAATTGAGCTAACTTGTAGCTCAAGTTAGGTTTAGGGTTGTGCATGCTTTCCTTTTATAAGCAAGCCCCATCTTGTACATTTGTATCAATTCAATCATCAATCAATCTTGAATATTAATATAGCAAGAATTCTCACCATTATCTCTCTTGTGGAAGTATTTTGGTCTAGCAACTGATTCCTGGTTTCTAAAAGTTACTTGCAAATTTTATAGCATTGACCAAGTAGAAGAACAACCCTTCCCTTGTTGGAGGACCAACAAAACCTTAGGTTGGGGGGAGTGATGAGTCTAGTTTATGGTCTAGTTTTAGGTAGATTTTATGATTTATTTGCAAAATTTATCATGGAACTTGATGATAAGTGTTGATATTTTTATGATATTTCCTCATAACTATAGACATTGGGCCTAATCTTATTTCTGCAAATCTTTCATGACATTGGCATGTTATATAGACTATCTATATTAATTTTGCATGTGATTAATTTATGTTCATTAAGGTAGTTATAGATATGCAATTATTGTGTGTGCTAACATTACCATGCAGATATAATTTGAAGACACTAAATTGAGAAAGACACCGCTAGTTGGGCATGCACCATAATGTCCAGCAAGGGAATCATTCAAAGGTCAAAGGAGGTTGACAGCAGGAGATTCCCCATGAAAATCATATGTAATTTCCTTGTAGTGGACTTTAATGATGTTGAGCAATTATTGGCATTACTGTTGTGCTAAATTTGTGGGTACGTTTGACCAGATTCCATGCACGCATAACCGCGTATCCATTTTCTCTACTTTCCTTAAATTGGCATCCTCCCAGTTCATGGAGGTTGCCGCCTTCCTTAGTTAGTAGTATAAATAAGGATCAGATGCTCCTTTTTAGAAGGTTGCATGATCTAATATTGTACTTGCATTCTTAGTTTTTAGTGATATAGTTACACTGCTCTATTATACTAATGTTTCTTGATGAATAAAATGAAGTTTTGAGTTAGAGCATCTGAGTTTTTGTTAGTAGTAGAGGATAATCATCCAAGGGGGCCCACTTGGTGAGATATATGTCCTTAGCTTATTTTATCCTAGTTATTACTTTATGTTCAGTAATTAGTTAAGAAGCTGGCATTGACTATTCCTGTAGCCACTAGAATCCCATTTTGTGACTGTTCCTGTAGCCAAAGTAGGCAGAGTAGTTTTTTTTGTCATTCAGATTTTCATTTCTATCATGTATTTCAAGATTAGTATGGTTGTTGGTTGATGTTCAACATTTATGTTATTCCTGTCCAAGAAATTTACTTTCAACATTGTGTCTTTCTTAATTGTAGAATGAAAATGGCTACTTTGAGTTCTTAGTGCACATACTATACTAACCCATTTCAAGTTCATGTCCTTGGGTTGACAAGTTAAATTCACCTTCATGATGATTGAATAGCTATTCAGTTTAGATTTCCAATCTCTCAATCATGGTTGTAAGGGCCTAGTTGTTAAATCATTATAGGAGGCCAACAGTCACTATAATTGAAGACGTAAGGAAAATGAAGATTTGACAAGAAAATCATAAGATTAATTAGTTCATTCCCTCTTTTTAGAACAAAAATGTGACCAACGGATTAGTGTGGGCTGACTACAATTGATCCATGAGGATACAAAGCATATTCGAGCCACTAAACATCAATCCGAATAAGATAAATCAATAAAACTAAACTAAGCATTGATTAAAACTTAACATGTTAAACTACGAAAGCTCTGAAAACACCTATTCTAATCTATTGAAACTTATCCTATTGGGGGAGTGGTGTCGTATTGATGTGGAATGGCAACCCTTTCCCAATATCATGGACAAATGAGCTTATTCTTATTGATTATATTGAAGAGAATCGACAAAACTAATGAAATATGTGTGATGAAACATGATTTAAATGCTAAACTAACATGATGCAATCTATTTTAACATGATTTATGCTAATATGATCAAGATGTGTGAGTGTAAAGCTAATGTAAATGGATTTTAAGTTAAAAATATTCAAACCCTAATTGACCAATAAGCTAAATGTATGCATCTATGTTATCATGGAAGCTATTAATGGAAGTTAAGCTAATATGCAAGTAAATTAAGCTAAAATGATGTTAAATGTGAGTGCAAATGCAAATGATTTTTAACAGGATAAGGTTGTTGTTAAAAGATGGATCCATTTGTCTCCAAATAGTAACCTATTTATAGGAGGACAAATGATAAATGAAGGGTTGAGATCAAAAAAGTTAATCAATGGTCAAAAAGGAAGGAAGTTGGAGGCATGGATCATGGATTCTTATCAAGGGATGAGAATCAATGATGATATTTAATCAAGGGGTCACATTTATCCAAACAAACACACTTTCAAAAGCTTTCCCAAAAGTTTGTTGAAAGTTTGTTTTAAAAATATTATCAAATTAAAACAAAGTTTTATTGTGCAAAAGGGGAAGGAACATTCCATGGGTTCTATATTACTTTTGGAGGAATGTGCAAAGGAGAAATATTCCATTGCAAGTGGGGGGAATTATATTTATTAGTAATTGAATAATTAAAAAAATGTTAATTATGAAATTTTAGAAGAATTATATGATATTCATTAAATAAAGTGATTTAATGAAAGGGGGAGATATGATTTGACATTAAATTAAATAACTCGTTTAGAGAACCTAGTTTTCATGTTGTAAAAAGGGGGTTTGATGTTAGGTTTTGTGTGATTGAGTCATTTTTATTTGTAATAAGATCTATTTAGACCATTCTATCATGTTTTAAGTTGATTTGAGTCATGTGGGGTCGTTTTTGGGTTAAGATGTCAAGTTTTGCAAAATGTTGCAAAGTTGCTCAAGCAACTTTTGCATTTTTGGTCTTTTGTGGAAGTTGAACAGTTGGAGATTCAAAGGGCAGTTAGAAAATAGTTGTTTTTGGTTGTAAATGTTTAAATATTCCTTGGGATGGTCAAGGAAATCTTCAAGAGTGAAATTTTGATGATCAAACAATAAATAAACTCTATTTTCTACATTCTAAGAGCTTAATTTGTTGTTGCATAGATTAGTACAGCCTAGTACTGCTTGGGAGTGATCATTTATGCATGGGGATTGATGAAGCATTGAATCTTCTATCATTTGGATTTGGTTTCAGTTGATTTCATCAAGTGTGGAGGAAGTTAGAGTAGAATTACTAAAAATTGTTTGAAACCCTCATTAGGGTGTGTAGTGACTGTAAACAATGGTTTCCTCTCCATTCCACCAATTAATTGACCTAAAACTCAGTGGAATGAAAGTATTTAGGGAATTTTTTTTTTTCAAAAGGTTACATGAGTAGGGGAGGGTGATAAGTGTAAGTATGGATGATGCCCTAGTCTAAAAACTTCATGTTTTTGGTATAAAAGTTGCATAAGAGTTAGGGTTTTGTAGAAAAGTTGTTTAGAGATCATTCTAGTTGATGCAAATTGCATGTACAGACCCCATGTGATATTTTCATAACTCTAAAATGAAGAATTTAGGTTTGGAGATTGTAAAACCAATAGTTGCCTTATTGAACAGGCCTAATTAGGCCTAGTTGGGAGTGTTGCAGTCCAATTTTGAGGGTCATGTTCCAAAACAACACTATAAAAAAAAATTATATGTTTTTAAACTCCATAAAAGGTATCCAAAATATTTTTTAGGTTGTGGGTTGGAGGTTTGCACTGTAAGTTATACCAGGAAAAGCATGTTTGTTGTCCTACAAGACCTAGTGGCAGCTTGTAAAGAGAATCACCTTGTTTGATGTGTTAAGGCTCTTAAATTGCAAAAGTTGGTTTATTTGATAGTGTGTTGATACCATTCACCATACTCTGCATCAATAACTTAGGGTTATTTAATTAAATAAAAGGACTTAGGGATTTAATTTAAACAACATGATGTATTTAATTTAATAGGACTAAATGCTAGCATGGAAAGGAATCAATTAACATGATTAGATTAATTAAGTTAATAGATGAAAATGATGCAATTAATTAAATAGCTAGGAAAATTTAATCAATTAAGCAAAAATACAACGATTTTTAGGAGGAAATGATGTTAGTATACCTGATTCAAGTGCATGATATCATTCAAGAAATGTTTAAGTGTCTACAGAAATGAGCCATCTTGGTAAATATATCTACCACCACAAATATTTAATGATATCACCTGTGTGTCCTTGTCAAACCAAGAACAGGTCCATACTAATCTCTTCCCATGGCCTCTCAAGTATCGATAAAGGCTGATATAAACCTATATTTTGACTAGTCCCTTTTGCCAGTTGACAAATCCTACAAATTTTCTCAGATATTCTAATATAATTTTGCAACTAAAGCCAATAATATTGTTCTCCAACAAGTACTATAGTTTTATCAATACCAAAATTCCTTGCAAATCCTCTACTATGTTTTTCTTTAACCAAATTCATTCTCATCGAACTTCTCGGAATGCACAATTTTTTACCTTTGAACAACATACCATCTTGGACTAAATAATCCAACCAATTGGTCCTATCAGCTGCAATAGGCTCTTTGCAATACCTCCAAGCCTCTCAAAATTTTGGATCCTCTTCATACAACTCCTTAACTCATTAAATCCAACAACCTCAACCTGCATTTCAATCAACAAACCTTGTCTTCTACTCAATGCATGTACAACCTTGTTAGACTTCCCACTTCTTTGCTTCAAAAAAAATATGTAAATTTGCAAAAATTATACCCATTTCATATGCCTCTAATTTAAATTCCCTTGACTACTCAAATATTGAATTTCTTGATGATCAGTAAATTAAAAAAACTTCTTAGGAAAAAGCTAGTGCCTCCACTTTTTCAATGCTTGAACAATAACATAAAATTCCTGATCATAAATTGATTTTTACATCATTTAACTTATCACTAGAGTAAGAAATGTGTGTACCTTCTTGACTTAGGACATATCCAATCACATTACCACTTACATCACAATCAACTTGAAATACTTTGTTAAAATATGGAACTGCTAAAATAGGTTGCTTCATCACTTTAACATTCCAAATCAAAACTTCTTGCTACCCCTATAGTCCATCTAAAATATCTTTTGTCTCCTCTCATGGTCTTAGTTAGTGATGCACAAATACTACTGAAATCTCTAATAAAATTCCTATAAAACTTCTAGACCATGAAATGATCTTACCTCTATAACACTTCTAGGTGTAGGCCATTTTAAGATAACTTTCACCTTTTCTAGATCCATCTTGATTCCTTCTCCTGAAGCAATGAACCCTAAGTATACCAACTCCCTCTTCATAAAGTTGCACTTCTTCAAGTTAATGAGCAATTTCTATTCTCTCAACTTTTCAAAAACAAATCTTATATGCATCGAAATGTTGTTCTAATGTCTTACTAAATATCAAGATGTCATCAAGATAAACAATAAGAAATCTGCCCAAAACCTATTTCAATACCTCATTCATCAATCTTACAAATGTACTAGGTGCATTGGTTACTCCAAAATGAATGACCAACCATTCATACAAACCTTCTTTTTTCTTTAATGTTGGCTTCCACTCATCACCTTCTCTAATGAATATTTGATGATAGCGCCACTCTTCAAGTCAATCTTGGTGAAGTATTCAACCATACTCAAACAATCCATGATATCATCCATTATTGGAAATGTAAACTGGTATTTGATAGTGATCTTGTTAAGGCCTTGAATCCATGCACATTCTCCATTTTCCACCTTTCTTTGGTTCCAAAATAGCAAGCACTATAGATGGACTTAGGCTATCTCTAATCAAACTATTATTTAACAACTCTTTCACTTTCCTATTCAACTCTTCACTCTCTAGAGGAGACATACCATGGGATACTTTGTTAGGAAAACTTACTCATAGTATCAAATAAATTTGGTGACTTATCCTTCTCATAGGTTCCAACACCTATGGTGCATTATTTGAAATAATCTCATAAAACTCATGCAACAAATTTGCAACTTCCATAGGAACATCTTCCACTATTTTTTGGTTAGCTTTTGGAATATTAAAAAAACACTCTCATGCTTCATGCCATCTAAAACATTCCTAGCATCAATTACATAATTCCTTGTATTGCTGCAAACCTTACCCAATTCCTCTTTCAATGGATTCAACTTATTTCTTACTCCATCCTTCGTTAATAAGTACGTGTTAGCATACCCATTGTGCATGGATTTCTTGTCAAATTGCTATGGTCTCCCTAATAATACATGAAAAGAATCCATAGGAATAATATCACATAAAATATCATCAAAATAATTTACTATCTTAAACTTTATAAAACTTTTATCATTGACCAAAAGTTTTTGCTCATTTTGAATCTAAGTAATCTGATATGGGTATAGGTGCCTTCTTATCTCAAGCTACAATTTTTTCACCATCTCTTCATAAACCAAATTATTAGTACTTCCACTATCAAAAATCACACTACATACCTTTCCCTCACATTTGCATCTTGTTTTAAACAAAATTTTCCTTTGCATTAGTTCATTGTCTTTATTCCACAGGGCTCACCTAGTCATCAAAGTTTCTCCTCTTTCATATTATTTAGAGTGTGAAGACTCTATGTATATTCTTCATTCATTTTTTCTAGGTCTCCCAACGGTCCTTTATTGATTGTGAGGGTATTCATGTGCTCTATGCCCCTCTTCTCTACATAAAAAATAAGTCCCTTGAAAGCCTCCTCCTCCAAATCCTCTACCCAATCTTCCTTTACCTTGAAGTTTTTCTCTCTTGGATGGTAAGCATTTTCTAATTTCTATTTTTTTTGCTGCCTTGGTCTTCAAAATTTTTATTTTTCTGATTTCTATCATAATTTCTTCCTCCAATCCTTCCACCATGACCTCTACTTCTTTGTTTTCTCTCAAATTTTATGTTCAATATTTCTTAGATACCTTCAATGCAAATTTATATACATCATCAATTGTGTACATCCTCACCAATGCCAACTTTTCTTGTATCCTTGGATTTAACCCATTGATGTAATGGGCTACCTTCTCCTGTTTTCTTTAGCATGTATAATTCTTATCAAAAATTTGTGAAATTCTTGTGTGTAACCCTTCACATTTCTTGTTCCTTGTCTCAAACTTTCCATCTTTTTTAGTAGCTCCAACTCATAGTCTACTAGAATGAATTTTGTCTTCATCTTCTCTACCATTTTATCCCATCTAGAAATTTTATCTTTTCCTCTCCTTCCTCTTTCAATATGGATTTCTTTCCACCAAATATTTTGATTAGATAAAATTTAAAGGGCCGATACTTGTTACAAACTAGCCATAGAGGAAGAAGATAGGTGACTCACAAAAAATGAAACAACCAAAAAAGAAGAGCAAGACTCGCCAACAATGAGCCTAGAAGAAGAAACCATGCATTTGACTAGAGTATGAAACTAGAAAATAGAGACCACTTGCAAAGAAACATAGGCAACAACAACAAAGGAAACCTGCATAGAAAAAGACCACCCTACAGAAATAGGGAAAACCCAATGAAAGCCTTCAGCTTAGAACACTGAATAAAAGGCTACAACTCCTACGTAGAAATTGCAAAAATTCTGGCTCTAAATGCAAAATAAACCCAAGGGAAAGAAAGAAAAACCATTCCACAATACGCCATTCTTACCAGCAAACCCACACTCTGCTTCCATAAGAGCACACTCCACCTTAAAAGGAGTTGTAAAAGAGAGAGCCAACATGGGGAAAGAGAGCCTCCTTACAAACTCACAAAGTGAATCTTCACCTCCATAGGAGAACTAGACATAATGAGAATTAGAGGAGAAATTAAACTAGCAAAAGGAACAAGAACATCTCCTTTAAGAACCATGAAAATAACTCCATCTTTTCTAGCACAAACCCAAGCCAAACTGATAAGAATCTCCATCAGACGGGGAGCTAGGGTAGAGTGCTAGGAATTACTTTTTGATCCAACATGCAAACCCTAACACAACCCAAGTGAAAGAACTCAAAACCCCACACCTCCACAAAAGGGAATATAAGGATATCCCCCACAACCCCATTCTGGTAGTGACAAACAAGCAACCACCAAATTTAGAAAACACAGATCCTCCAAGGGAACAAGGCAAGATCCCCACAACCACAACCTAATAAGCCAAAGAACACACTCAAAATAGCCATTTGAGAAAAAATTCCCAAATGTAACCACAAAAAGGCTACTAGAATGCACAAGCAACAAGTTCTTATAGCATGCATTAGAAAAAAGGAATTTTTGAGCCCAAACCCTTGAGGATCTTCACAAAGGCAGTAGATGCACCCCCCAAACATTCTAAGATATTCAAAGAAGATGAAGGGAAAAGCATAAAGCTCTGAGATGAAAGAGAGGAATCTTCCAAATAGGATCCAAGCCAGAGAAGGAACTCCACAAGCCAAAAGATAGCCCATAACATGGCATCACAACTAGCAGCATAAAAATACCCACGAAGCAACACTCAAACTTGCCATCCACAACCAAAGAAACATCAACAAAATGAGTAGCAAGAGACAGATACTGGGAACTCACAACCACAAGGCCTAACTAAATATTCAATGCCATGGAGTCGTCCAACATAGGGGCCAAAGAAACCACACACATAGACAACCTTGCATCAGAAACCCCCTGATCAATGACACCATAATCAAAGAAAGTCACAATCAAAGGAACTAGAAAGCCAACACTAGAAGAATCACTAAAAACAAAACCACCATAGTTAGTGAAAAAGCCATCAATATCTAGCCAAAGTGGAAACATAGCATAAAAATCCAAACACCCACACCGAAAGTAGCATAGCAATAGCCCAAAAGAATCATTTGTAACCATGACACCATCATCCCAATCACTGTCATCCCCCTCACCATCTTCTCCATAAATTTAAAAATAACCTCCACAATAGGAATTCTTACTCAAAGCCATATTCCACAACAAGGTGTTAGTGTTAGTCAAGGAATATACATTATTCTTTCCACTAAATGTTAGCATCCTTTCAACTTAGATTTAGAAAATCTTACATTTTCAAGATTTCTAATCTCTTGAAATTCAAAGAACTCCTCCATGTCATTCTTTTGGATTCAAGCTCCCATTGAATGTCAAAACCTCCATTTTTGGCCTCTTCCCAATCTTGGTGATGGATTTCAACAATCTAACTTCTCTAGGATCAATTTCATCCTCTACTTCTTCTCCAAATGGTTCCTCCTCCTCTACTTTGTCTTCACTCTCATCTCTTTCTCTGTGCACAACTCTTCTACGTAGCTCTTCTTTAAATGTTTCAAATTTCCTTCTAAATGATTTTAAATCTTTCATCTCATGAGGGTTTCTACCTCCACCTCTACCTGAGCCACCTCTATCACCTCCTCTTGGGGCTACTCTTGGAGGCATTTTTCACAACAACCACACTCACATGGCTTGCTACAAACTGCCTCTATTTGGCACTCTACCTATAGACTCAAGAAAACCTGCTTTGATACCAATGATGTAAGAGATATTTCCTACAACTCTATAATCTTCTACTCTCACACACAATTTGATGAATTAAAAATGAATAAAGACAAAAAATTAGTAACATATGCAATTCTTATTTGCTCAATGGCACCCAAAAATATCTATGCAATATATTCAATAGAGGGGAAATACAAAGACATCCCTAAGGACTGAAATTACATTAAAAATTAGAAGTAAATATTTTTTCTACAGGAAGCAATAACATCTACAAGTATGTATTCAATCCTCCTCTCAATTTGTGCAATCTCCTTCTTGCACCTGCACACAAATTCTAGAAATCAAAGCACACAACCTCAATATCTTCATCAATTTATTTTCCTCCTATTTTTTCTTTCCACCTACAATTCCAAGTCTAAAAAAATTTCTCGTAGGAAAATGCTATGCCCAAGTCCTCTCTCTCCAAAAATTAGGAACCCACAACTAGCAATCACCAAAAACAATGCTAATACCTTTCAACAATTCCACTACACCAAATCCATGCCTCCTTATAGAAAATTAATTAATGGTATAAAATGGCATTCTTCAACTCCCTAATGCATGTTGATTTCACTCCCAGCTCTAGAGGTGAGCCACCACTAGCCAACATCGTTGTTCCTCCACTCTTCAATTTGAGTTGCCAATTCAAAAGTTCAATTCCACTTAGCCTAGGTGTCCAAATCATGCTTGTAGCATGATGTTGATTAATTGAAATTTCAAACATTCCTCAAATCCCAAGAATCACATGCCCAACTTGCCTTTTGACAATTTTAAATTAAACTTATTATATTCATCATACTTCCCAAGGTGAAATTCAAACCAAAAGATGTCCAAGTTATTTAATCTATTTTTTGACATTACAGTATAAAAAATACTCCAAGATTCTAATTAAAAGCACAAAAAAATTTGAACAAAAATCAAATATTGCTAGTTGGTTAGCAACAATGGATGCACTTGCATCAATTTCTCTCCCAAATTATGTTATGTTATTATCAAATAACTTTCTAAAGGGTAGATTATGCAAAGAAATGTAAACAAAAAAACTCGATATTATTTAACCATTTGATTCATTCTCTAAAATAGACTACATAGAAACATTAGGGGTGAAGGATAAAAATGAAGTGGCCTCACTTTTCTCACCAATTTCTTTAATATTTGCATGAAAAACCTTCCCATATCCATGAAGAACCTCAAACTCATCTCCTAATATTTCTACTCTATCATTGTTTACCAATGTTTTGCTACCTTAGGTCAACACCTCCTAATTCCATGTGCTCTTTTATATCATTGAAACTTGGTGAAATGTGCACCCATGGAACACCATGAGTTGTAGTCATAAAAAATAAATAAACCTCATTTTTATAAGATCTAAAAATTTAAAAATGATGATAAATCATGGTTGCATAATAAAATACTATAATTTAAAATATACATATGAAATAAGTAAAATATTGATATATATTGTTTAGTTAAAGAGAAACAATGCAACTCAAGAAAATTAACATTTTTTATCACGTTAACCTATATTACATCCAAATTAGAATAAATATAAAATAAACCCAAAATTTGTGTCCACAAATATTTTTGACTTTTTTCAAAGTGAATGGACATGATCCTTTTAAAAATTGACACAAATTTGATTTAACAAAAATAATGAGGTATCTATAGAGACTTATTTCTTTGATTGCTTTATAAAGATAGCATTTTTTTCATAGTAATGAAGAATCTCCTTCATATCACTTCAAATTTTAGATTGTTGTAGTGAATTTGAAGGAATGGAGGAATGGTCAAATTGCTACATGTGAATGGTTTCCATACATAAATTTTGGGAAAAAACACATGTACGAGTTTCAAAAAAAATATTCAAAATATAGTCTTTGACCTATGCATACAATTAAATCCCCATTTTGATTTTCAATGAAGATTACAACACTGGGAAAAAAACACATGTACGAGTTTTTAAAAAAAATCAAAATATAAAATCTTTGACCTATGCATACAATTAAATCCCCATTTTGATTTTCAATGAAGATTACAACACTAAAAACCCACTGGAAATAGACACAAAAAGGACCTCTTAGATAGAGCTAAACATCATGGACTCAACAAAAAATGAATTCAATCTCACTCTCCAATTTATTTTGTATTTGTTAGTGCAATGACAAAAGTTGAAGATAATGCATTTTGTGCTAGGAATTACTAAAAGGGAGGTCCAAAAAGTGCTTCTATATAGTTTTTTAATACTCAATTGAACTTTATGTGTGCTTTCACAATTTGCATTCATGTTTATTGGATAGTGTCAACTATGATATCTAATGAAATTCTTTTATTGTTTATATTCTAATCCAAAATTTTGAATACGATATACTTATAAACAAATTAAATATAATATACATATATATATATTAATCTTATAAAATAATTTAACTTTTACTAAATGTACTATAACTAATTATTTATTTGTTTTATAATAAATTTTAAAAATAAATATCTATTGTATTATGACCCACTCATATCACCTTGTCGTAGATGAAATGACAAACTAAAAATTAAAAAGAAATATGTAAGATGAAGGAAATAAATTTATATTGAATATTTAAATATGAAATGCACATTACCCATTGGAGAGACATTAAAAACCACCTAGTATTGTAAAAATTTATGGGAGTCACAAATAAATTTTATAGATTAGGCGAGAGTATGAAATAGTATAAACCAGATTTCCACTGGTAGACTCTTCAAAATATAATATTTTTAATATTAGAAAATGTTTATTGCAAATTTCATCACAGATATATATGTATATGTGTGTATTGGTTACTGTGTATTGGTAACCATCATTTTCTCATTGTCGTATGACAATCCTTCGTTTGATCAGTCCATCACGTGGAGCAGAAATTCAGCCATAGTGGACATGGTCGGCTTTCAACGATACCATTTAGGTGGTGGGAGGAGATGACTAAAAGAGACGCGGGTAAGAACAGTGGTCCCAGTGGAGTCCCCAGATCTTTATTTTTTCCTTTCTTTTAATCTTCTTGTTTTGCTCTATTCTTTGCTCATGCATTCATGGCAGAATGATGTAAGGTGAAGAAAATTTGTTGCCGTAGGACATGGGTTTAGATGAGCACATCAAGTAGAAAATTTAGAGTCATAGTGGACAACACCATTTTGGTGGTGGAAAAGAGATCGATGTGCGTATTGTATGGATAATATTTATCCCTATCATATTCATTTCACTCAAACCTACCATGACAATTTCTTTTATTGGTTGTAAGCTGATATGACTGTCCGCATGAATAATAATGACGACGGGTGATGAACAGAACTAGCTATCTCAATGATAGAAGAAAGAAAATGATATGAAAATAGTGTTTTATCTGGTAGTTTTTGAGTCAATTGTATTGATTTATATTTTAGTAGCAGTAATTTTCAGGAATTTAAATGTATGAAAATAATATTTTATTTGATATTTAATAGAGTGAAATATTGAAAAATTTATTGTTTATCTTTTACAAGTATTAGTGTAGGAACCATTTTTTATCTTTCTTAATTTCATGAAATTAGATTCTAAAATGCTAGTTTCTAGAAATTATCATTCATATTTTTATAGATAAAGTAGGAATTCAAACCATCAAGACCAAGTAAAAATTAAACCATGAATGTCAAAGTGAAGTAAGCTAGGAAAAGAAATTAATGAAATAAAATATATATCATTCATAAAGGGAAAATATGATCTTTTTTCTCCAATTTTAATGACTTAGTGTAATGGATTCAAGACACAAGGGAATATAACTTAGTTATATAAAGATACATTACACATTTCAACTCACATAGCACATAAGAATAGATTATAAGATAAAATCAACATGATTAACCATAGATTTCCAAAGAAAATATCTAAAAAATATACCAAACCACAATCTTAAAATTCTTTGAAATCACTCTTTTCTACATGGTCACATTCTTGGCACAAACAAAAAAAAAAACCCTTCTACAACTCTATATACAAGGAAATGTAGATACCAAGGTTTTTCTCGAAACTTATGTCATGCAATTATCAAATAACTTTGTAAATAGTAGATTATGCAAAGAAATGTAAATGGAAAAAATTCCAATATTCGTTAACCTTCTTATTCATTCTCTAAAATAGACTACGTATAAACATTAGGGATGAAAGATAAAAATGAAGTGGCCCCACTTTCCTCACCAATTTCTTTAACCTTTGCTTGGAAAAGCATATCCATAAACAACCTCAAAATTACAAGAATCTCTTCAATATGAATGCACAAATGAATTGAAAGTGACCCTCCTTGGCTTATTTAAGCTAGAAAATTAGGGTTTTTTACCCTAATTTAACCTTGAAGATAGGGTTTAATATCATTTTTACCAATTTTTCCAATTTGAACCTAATTTTGCATCATTTTTTTTCATTTTTTGTATTTTTCTTTCATCCTGGAGCTTTTTTGGACCCTTGGGGAAGCTTTTAACCTTTATTGAGAAATCAACCCAAAATTCAAAATTTCTACCCGATTTCTCAAGGGGGGAGGGAGTCAGCTTTATCCTTCCATTGGGGCATCTGAAAAAATTAATTTTTTTTTTAATTTTTTGATTTAAGCAGTAATTTTAATCTGAAGAGCATTAGTCTTTGAACCGAAGCAACAAGTACCTCACTTCAAAGAGGGGAAAAATATAGAAACTAAAAAATGTCCTAATCAATATCAAGGTATGTCCAGGATCATGATGGGCCAAAAAGTGGCAATATGATGGGTATGTGTAGTGTATGTGGCTGACGACTTTTTTTTACCCAAAATTGATGAAACGAAAAGGGTTTTTAAAGGATATTCTCATATTTCCACCAATATAAATTATGTTTCACTTTGAATTTAATAAATAATTATTATTCATTTTCTATTTGAATTATGGCTAAAGTCTTGATTGACAGGTTAATTGAAAAAAATCTATAGCTTTCAAAGGGTATCACATTTTTTGAATCCAAAATATGTGTCACATTTTATGCTTCGCATACTATAGTATTTAAAAAAAATAATTAATTTCATGAAGTTTTGACCAAGTTAAGGTGGTCAGACAAATGAGTTTTTATATTTTTTAAGAGTTGTAATAAAAAAAATCATAATTAATTATTTACTTGGAAAAAAAATAGAAAAAAAATGCATCACATCTGGAGATGAGTCTTCTACTTATATCTAAATATTATAAAAAAATAATATCATTTTATTGTGGTTAGGGTGGTTAGATAGACACCTACTTCTTATTTTTTTCCCTGAAATTTAAGTACTACTGCATTGAAATTTCAAATTTTCACCAAATAGATATATATTTTTTTTAAATAAACCTAGTAGTTTATAAACTACATTCAATTTTCTATAGATTCTATTCTTATATATTTTTAAAATAATATAAATAACTTATTCAATTTTTTACGTCAAGTTGCCTAACTCTAATTGTTCTAAATTTTTTGCCACTTAAGGGCCTATTTTTTCCATGATGATCCTACACATACCCATCATACACTCGAAACAAATTTATTAACATCATTTCCTCTTCAAACCCATCTTATTTTCACTTAATTAATTGGATTAGCCTAGCTAATTTAATTAATTGCATCATTTTCATCTATTGGCCTAATTAATTTAATCAAGTCAATTCATCCCCCTTCATGCTAACACTTTATCTTATTAAATAAAATAAATCAAAGTATTTAATTTAATTCCCTATGTCATCTTATTTAATTAAATAACCCTAAGTTATTTAATTAAATGCCATTTCATCTCTCCCTCATTCATTAAAACATTTAATTTAATGAATAAACACTTTAATTCTTATAATCCCCTAATTGCATTATTAAATCTTGTTTAATTATCAATTAAACTAACTTTCCTCTAAGCAAAGAGAATATTCCCATGGAATATTCCTTATCCCCTTTTTTCACAATTAAAACTTTGTTTTAATTTACAAAATGTCTTTTTCCTCACCCATGAGAATATTCCAAAAGAATATTCGTATTCCTTCACCATTTGAAAAAGGGATATTTTCGCTTGGCTTTTTAAGCAAGTTTTAACCTTCAACCTTTTGGACAAGTCACCTTTGACCTATGTGAGTAGGTCAAAAGTGTGTTTGTTTGAGGCAAGTGTGAACCCTTGATTAAAATCCCATCATGCATCTCATCTCCTTCATCTTGGACTATTGATTAATATTTTTAATCTCAACCCTTCATTCCTCATTTGTTTTCTTATAAATAGGTCACTATTTCCAAAGACAAATGAATCCATCTTTTAGAGCAAGCTCATGTTGTTGAATCTGATCCATCTTTTGTAGAGAAAACTCGTGTTGTTGAATTTGATCCATCTTTCAGAGCAAACTCATGAATGTTGTTGAATTCACTTGCATCCATACTCTCAATTTACTCACTTTTTAGCTTATTTTAGTTATTTTTAATTGCATAATAGCTTAGAGTATCCATTAATGGCTTCCATGCATCCATCTTAGTTTGTATATTAATTAGGGTTTCCATATTTTAGCATAGATTTATCTTAGAATAGCTTAGCAATAGCATAATTAGATCATTTTTAGCATAAAATCATGGTAAGGGTATGTGTAGGATCATGGTGCGCCAAAAAATGGCAATATTTGTAGGGTATGTGGCTGACGACCTTTTTTCACCCAAAATTAATGAAACAAAAAGGGTTTTTAGAGGATATTCTCAGCTTTCCAAAAATATAAATTATGATTTAATTTGAATTTAATAAATAATTATTATTCATTTTCTATTAGAATTCGACAAAGTCCTCGATATAAGCTGATTGAAAACATCTATAACTTTCAACGGTATCATATTTTGAATCCAAAATATGTGTCACATTCTATGCTTCACATACTATAGGATTAAAAAATAAAAATTAAATTTCATGAATTTTTACCAAGTTAAGGTGGTCGACTAACGAAGTTTTATATTTTCTAAAAGTTGTAATAAAAATTCATAATTAATTATTTACTTGGAAAAAAATTACAAAAAATATGCATCACATCCAGACATGAGTCCTCTACTTATATATAAAATCTTACAAAAAAATATTATCATTTTATTATGGTTAGGGTGGTCAAACAGACACCTACTTATTTTTTCCTTGAAATTTAAGTACCTGCATTGAAATTTCAAATTTTCACCAAATAGATTTTATTTATTTTTAAATAAACCTATTATTTTAGAAACTAAATTCAATTTTCTACAAATTCTATTCTTACATATTTTTGAAATAATATAGATAACTTATTCAAATATTTACGCCAAGTTGCCTAACACTTGATTTTTCTGAATTTTTTGCCACTTAAGGGCCTATTTTTTTGCATGATGATCCGACATACCAGGCTTAGCTTGCATCATGTTTATTTTAGCATAAACTAGATGGGTATGTGTAGGATAATGATGGGCCAAAAGTGGCAATATGATGGGTATGTGTAGGGTATGTGGTGACTACTTTTAACCCAAAATTGATGAAATGAAAAGGGTTTTTTAAAGGAGATTCTCGCTTTCCACCAATATAAATTATTTTTACTTTGAATTTGATAAATAATTATTATGAATTTTATATTTGAATTATGACTAAAGTCCGATTGATAGGCTAATTGAAAAACATCTATAGCTTCTAAAAAGTTGTAATAAAAATTCATAATTAATTATTTATTTAGAAAAAAAATTACAAAAAAATATGCATCACATCAGGACATGAGTCCTCTAATTAAATATAAAATATTATAAAAATTAATTATCATTTTATTTTGGTTATGGTGGTCAGACAAACACCTACTTCTTATTTTTTCCCTAAAATTTAAGTACTACTGCATTGAAATTTTAAATTTTCACCAAATAGATTTTTTAAAAAAAAACCTAGTAGTTTAGAAACTACATTATATTTTCTACAGATTCTATTCTTACATATTTTTGAAATAATATAGATAACTTATTCAAAGTTTTATGTCAAGTTGCCTAACTCTGATTTTTTTGAATTTTTTGCCACTTAAGGGCATGTTTTTTCCATGATGATCTTGCACATACCCAGGTTTTCATACATCAATCACAATAGTTTCATCGATTCTCTTCTATAGAATTGATCGAAATTGGCTCACTGATCATGGGATTTGGAAAGGGTCATTGTTCCACATCAACACAACACCAATTCAAAAATAGGATAAGTTTCAAATGGGTTAGATTAGGAATTTAACTATTTTCTTAGTTTGTAGCTTTCAATTTCAGTAAATGCTTAGTTTAAATTTTCAATTTAAATGATCTTGTTTTATATATAGGTTTATTTGGTGAAGTTATGCTTTGATTCATCATGAATCAAGCGTAATCAACCCTCACTGACATTTCCTCATCTCACACTTTCTAAACACTACAATCAAGGTGTGCTTCATCAAACTTTCAAGGTATGTGATCTGGTTCTCTGTGAGAATCAGAGAAATATAAATGCACCACTTGATCAGAAGGGGAATTTTAGTCCTAATTGGTTAGGCCCTTATATTTTCATCTTTGTGTATGGTTATGGTGCTTTTGGTTTGTCATCTATGGATGGAGCACCTCTAAAATAACCTATAAATGTAATGCATCTTTGTCAATACTATGCATAGTGTTTATATCTCATGTGTGTAACAGTCATCCTTCATGGATTGCAACGTATCATATTATGACATTCCTTCATTAGCACATTATTACATTTTGTGTTATGATGTGAACATGTGTGCATGTTTGTGGTTAATTTATTTAATTAGAAATTTCATACTTACATTTATTTTATTATTCTATGTGTCTATGAATTGCATTTGATTGCATATTTTGGTTAGGAAATTAGATCATCATTGTATTTAATTAACATGCATCCATGTGTGTTTATTAGACCATGATAGCATCTAATATAAACATACATCCATAAGTATAATATCAATCACATAATCATACATGAAATTAAAAGCGTACACATAAAGATGAACACCATAATGTCAAAATCAGAGTCTCATATATATATATATATATATATCAAATGTATTTCATGTACATGTATCACACTACTATGATAAAAAAAATAGTAGTGACTCCATATCTGTAAATTTTTATACATAGAAAATAATGCTACATAATATATATCATCAATATAAAAATGACACATATCATAATGGGAATCTAGCCCTTGGGTGCATGGCTCCTCGATCCCTATAGTCCTAGTGGTGAGCATAGTTTGGGCTCGACAAAAGTGAAGGAGTGGGATCTATGAGATCACAAGACTGAAATTCTCACTCATAATCCTTTGATCTCATAGTGTGGCTTGATTATTTCCAACTCTGCCCTCCTCAGGTCCTCTCATAGTCATGGATCAATCGATAGCCTCACATTTATTGCCTTCCCACCAAGGTCATCAAGTCAGCTCTGAAGAGTGACATGTTCCCTCTTGGCACTCTCTACTCTCATTGTTACCTGGTCCCTCTCAAGGAGCACAGCCTATAGCTCCGCTGACTACTGATATCACTGTCTAGTGAGGGCAGTGACATTTGTAGTCCTCTACACTACCTCCACATGTGCCTCCTCATAGGTTGTCTTGAGAACAACTACAAGCTCAAAATGTTGGGCATGTCACCTCACTGAGGCTAGACAATAGACATCTAAGACACTGCCCTAAATTGGCATGGTTGGGACCACCTCTAAAACACACTGTGCAATGAATGTGGTTCACTTCTGTGCACCCACTATAACCATAGAGTAATAAACCCATCAATATTGCATGATATATCAAAGCATAAACATGTATATAAATGAGATGAACTAGAAGTAATGAAAAGAAAATAATACAAATAACTCTTGTACTTGGGTCCCTGACTTTCTTGTGTGGATTAGGGGGGTGAGAAATGTTAGTATTTGTCCCTCCTTCACCCACTGCTATTCCTACTACTATGATGGGTCCAATGGTTGCTCAGGGTGGTGGTGGTGCCACAAAAGCTAGGATAATTCTTAGAGGACATGAGAGCCTTTATTGTTACTTTGGTCTCTATGCCATAGCCTCTCCCTTTTACTCATCATTGCTACCTCCATCTACTCCTCTTCCCACTGGTGGTGCCTTCTCTCAGAAACTAGCATTGCCTCTAGGGTTTCTGTTAGGAAAATCAAAGTAGGTATATATTGCAGCCAACAAGTCCTAAAGCTAATGATAATCCCTACATCATCCATGGGCAACATCGGGTGCTAATCTCTATTGTTTTCCTCATAATCACTTGAAATGACGTCTACTATGGTAGGATGCTAGCAATCACCTAGGCTCACGACACTCCTAACATCTCATGCATATGATGGGGGAGTCAGGGAAATAGTCTGTACAATCTTGATCTATCACATGATCTAATGCCAATGAAAGGCATGATCACAAAATTGATGCAACCAACCAAAAATTATGTGTGCTACATGTTTTACAAGATCAATTGGTCCAACACCCACTACATGCCTCTATACAGGACTTCACCATCTAATCTAGTCTAGCCATAGGATGTTTGTTTGTAATCTCAAAAATTAGAGGTCTCCATACCTCCACTGGCATACTAGCTTGTATGATTGTGTCATCAATGTATCGGGGGTTATCCCTTGAGGATACTCTACTAGCCAAGCACAAGTAATATGAGCACAAACACCCACACTTATAAAACATGCAAGCAGTAAGGCTTGTATACTCGTAGTGCATGAACCTACCTAGCTCTTGAAATAGGTGCTTGAGCATGCTATGACCCCATGCAAAAATAGTCCACTACTCCTTCATGGCCTTGATATTATGGATGAGATCCCCATTAAGGTGAGATCCTAATCCATCCATAGTCACCTTCATGGTGACTACCACTACCATCACCCTCCACACTAGAGTGACCACCACACAATCATGCTCGAATCAGCGAATATAAATATGGTTGGTGTTTTTGCTAGGGTCTATGCACCCTATGTAGTACTACAACCCCTCAAATCACTCTCAAGCTGAGTGTGTCTCATCTAGTGCCACCCATTGTCTATGGATGGGTAGGCTAGTGATCTTATACACATCCTCCAACATAATGGTCATCTTTCTTGTTAATAGGTGGAAGGTGGAGGTGGTCATTTCTTAACACTCCATCAATGCCATAAGCATGTGGTCATGATAAAGCATATCAAGCATAGTATAGGCCCATTGCAAACCTGCTAGTCAAATATGTCCCTCCTCGTTAGGAGACATGCATACTACATGATCACAAAGCATCCCCAACACACACCCATCGTCATGCTCCCACATCTCTAGGTAGTCATGCAAAATGGTAAAAAGATTTAACCTAGATCCATCTGCATAAAAAATTCTTAACTTTTACATCAAAATTTCTCTATGTACGAACCATAGGATGTAGACATGTCGTGCTACTATCCAAGGTCCTCCATTGGATCTACTTAGACATTAGTACACTTGGAAGACAACAACATGACCAAAGGTTGCCAGCACACTAGTGAGAGGCTAGCAAGCCAATTAGATGCCTTTGCACCGTCAAGATGCCTACACTATGAAATTTGAAAAATATACTAAAAAAACCTCTAAATTACACAAAAGAGGATACTTCAAACTGACCTGATTGAACTCACCTCCCTGTGCCACTACTCGATGTAGCTACTCAATCTTGGTGTCCTCAAACTCTCACTTGTGAGGCATTTTGTTGACTTTTCTCTCACAAAAAGCAACAAGTCGCTTGTGGTGAATAGTGAAATGACACTTCTAGGGGCCCACCTGGGTATATATAGGCCCCCCGAGGCCCATTTTTCCTAGAGATTGTAGTCTTGTCATTTTTCCTACTTTTACCCCACATAGTTGGGGGAAAATCCATGAGGGGGCATATACTCACCTAAGTTTCATCATATTTTTCTTCTAAACTATTGGATTTTTCTTGAGAATTATTCTTGCCATGGTAGCTTCTTTTTATTTCTAAGCTAACCTAAATTTGAGTTTATTAGAATGAAACTTCATGTAAGATGTTGTGATTTCTAGTTGAGCTTGATTGTTGGGGCATCATTGGTACCTTCCTTCTCAACCTCTGCAACATCTACAGTATCCTTTTTGGCATGCAAATTCATAAAAAAAATAAAATTTTGAGTTTTCTCTAATGTTCTCTTTTAGTGTAGCCATTTTTTTCCCAAAAATCAGCTCACTAAAGTGGGGAAAAAATGTAATGTCATTAAATTGCTCTTTATGTCAATTTCACATTTGCACATTTGACCCTCACATTTATGGTGCCTAGACACATTTATGACAAGAACCTTATGAGTCAAAATTTCATGATTTTAACTCCATAAGGACCAACGATGAAGTGATAGCAATTCGCCACCTCATTTCTCATAAAACAATGAGTTGGATGTATGCATGACACGCACATGTTCATACGACACACTAAAGTCCCTGTACTTTCACAAGTTCAAATGTGGAATCTTTGAATTTGTAACCCGTGACACGTGTCTCTATGGCAAGACTTTGAGAGTAATGGTTCTTCCCACCTATGCAGCTAAATAAAACTCATTTTTCACTCCTATTTGCAACATTCTCTCATCCTAACTTGCTCGTCTTTCTCTTTGCTTCTCAATCTCGTTTAAATACTATGAAGCTCTACTAGACTAAAATCTCTCCAACAACCAAAGCTCTCTTGCAAGCGCTCAACATTGTGCCTATCAAGCCAAGAGGGAGTCACTTTTTTGTTGGAAATTCTCTCTTGCTTCTTATCAATTTGATAGCATTATACTTATTGTGTATCTATTTCATGATGCAGGTTCTCCTCCCTAGTGGGGTTTGCTTTTATCACTTTTTTTTCTATTTCATGGTATGAGTTCTCCTTCGTGGTGAGGTTTGATGTTACCACTCTTATTTCTATTTTACTTTGTGTCTATTTTTCTCTATCTATTTGGTGATTTGTGGAGGTGAGAACACCAAACTGGGGGTTTGACTACAAAAAGCCCCAAAACTGCCCCAACATTTTTCCTTGTTTTTCTTGTGTGCAAGTTGCTTATGTGAAGCTTTACTGGAGGCTTAGAAGTGCAAGACCTATTGTAAGATGGTTTCTTCCTTTGACATTTATTTATATTCCCACTTTTTGTTAAATTAATAGCTCAAATAGACCTCACATTATGGATAGTTAGTATATCCTTTTGAGTTTTGTCTAAGGATTCATTGCTTTGTCCATATAGGATGCCTGTGCATCCCTAGAACTCTAGCATGTCACGATGATGTCCCAATTCTATGTTGTCATCCTCTGGCTGAGAGCTCCTCCCTTTGTTCTAAAAATCAATGATTTTCTATTTTAGCCCCCAAAGTTGCTTGCCTATTATTGTTCCCAGAACACTTATTTTAATACATTTTTCAATCTCTTTCATCTTGAATATGTTCTTGATTAATCTTATTAGGTATTCTGAGGTAGTTTAGGGAAGTTCACTCCCCTAAGACTCTTTGGTGTCTTGGAGACTTGGGAGCAACGACTCCCCCTTCTCTACAATAATAAAATTTAAACTACTAAAAATAGATAAATAATATATAAATATAAATAACATTAAATCATCAACACTAAAAGGAGAAAATATTTGAAACCTATATTTTCCTTTTTCATGATAGAAAATTTGTCTATTACGCCAATGATATTTTTAATGGTTTAGTAGGGTTATATTTTTAGAGGAATGTTAATGATTTTCAAAGAAATTATATGGTTAAATGTGTTTTATTAATAGTAGTATTAATATTAGATGGGTAAGAGAATCTTGAATTCTCAACTCATGTAAACATCACCTAGAATTTTAAGTTAAAATAGTACTAGTACTATAGTGCAAGGGAAGTTCTAGTGCTTCACTCCTATACAATCACCTAAAATTTTGTATTATAAATTTTTGAAATGGTTTAGTAGGTTTTGTCCTTAGAGGAAAGTTTAGTGTTCTTGATTTTGAAGGTAACTCCATTGGTTAAAGGTATTTGAGTCAAAGTAGTAACTACAACGCAAGGGTAACAAAAGTTTCAATGCTTGACCTTTGTAAGTATCACCTAGAATTTGTACTACATTTCCTTCATGTGGTTTGGTAATTTTTGTCTTTAGAAGAAAGTTGAGTGTTCTTGATTTTGAATGAAATTCGATGGTTAAATAATTTGAGACAAAGTAGTACCAAAAATGGATGGGTAACCAAAATTCTAATCCTTGACCCTTGTAAACATTACTTAGATTTTGTACTACATTTTAAAAAATGATTTGATATATTTTATCTTTAGATGAAAGTTAAGTGATCTTGATTTTGAAAGAAACTCCATAATTAAATGCATCTGAGCCAAAGTAGTACTAGTACCAAATGGCTAAGAAAAGTTACAATGCTTGGCCATAGTAAATGTCATCTAAATTTTTTATTTGATGTAGTACTAGTATTGGATGGATATGGAAATTCTCAATTCTTCCTCCAGTATAAGCATCACCAAAATTTTTAGTCAAAGTAGAAGTACTACTCCATGGGTTATGAATGTTCCAATGATTTATTCCTATAAACATTACCACAAATTTTGTACTACATTTTTTCAATGTGATTTAGTATGTTTTGTCTTTAGAGTAGTACTGAATGGACACACAAAGATTTGATGCTCATATAAACATCACCTAAAAATTTGTATTATATTTTTCTTAAATGATTTGATAGGTTTTATCTTAAAAAAATCAACTGTTATACAATTGACTCAAAAAAAACTACTGAATTAAAACCAAGTAAAACATTATTTTCATATCATTTTCTTCTATCATTGAGACAACTAGAACCGTTCATCACCTGTCATCCTTCCACTGCTATTTCGTTCTTTTATTATTATTCACGCAGACAGTCATATCGGCTTACAACCAATAAAAACCAATAAAAGAAACCAACATGGTAGGTTTCCGTGAAATGAATGCAAAATGGTGTCATTGAAAGGATCCCTTGTCTGCTATGACTGAGTTTTCTGGTCGATGTGCTCATCCAAACCCATGTCATACGGTAATCAATTTTCATCTTACATCTTTCTACCATCAATGCACAAGGTACGAGCAAAGAAATAGAGCCAAAATACGAAGGTTCAAAGAAAGGTAAAAATAAAGAACTGGGGACTCCAGTGGGACCGCCATTCTTACCCGCGTCTTATTCAGTCATCTCTTCCACCGCCAAAACGGTGTCGTCGAAAGGTGCCCCTGTCCACTATTACTTTGAATTTCTGCTCTGCGTGCTGGACTGAACCAACAAAGTATTGTCATACGGCAATGAGAAAAGGATTGTTACTATATTATAAAGAATGTGATGGAATTTGTAATAAACTTTTTTAATATTAACAATATGATATTTTGAAGAGTCTACCACTACAAAGCTACTGTACAACTATTTGATACTCTCGTCTAATATATAAAATTTATTTGTGACTGACTAAAATTTTATCTTGCAATACTAGGTGGTTTTTGATGTCTTGCAAATCGATAATGCACATATTTGAAATTTAATTCTATTTTTATATATTCAATATAAAAGTCATTTCCTTCAGCTTAAATATTTCTTTTAAAATTTTAATTTTGCATTTCATCAATCGCATGAAAAAGTTGGTGATGAGAGGTGATATGAGATGAGGGGTTCATATATTTATTTTTTAAAATTATTATAAAACAACGAAATAATCGATTATATTATATTTGGTAAAAGTAAAATTATTTTTTAATATATATATATATAATTTGTCTACAATTATATTGTGTTTAAAGTTTCAGAACAGGGTGTGGATATCTATTAGAGTATAAACAATAAAAGAATTTCATCAGATGTTATAGTCGACACTATCTTATAGACATGAATGCAAATTGTGAAAGCACACACAAAGTTCAATTGAATATTAAAAAATATATAGAAGCACATTTTTGGACCTCCCATTCCTAATTCCTTGCACAAAATCCATTCTCTTCAATTTTTTTCATTGTATCAATAAATACAAATTAAAATGGAGAGAAAGATTGAGTTTAATTTTTTTTTAGTCCATGATGCTTAGCTCTATTTGAGAGATCTATTTTATGTCTATTATTAGTGTTTTTTTGGCATTGTAATCATCATTGAAAATCAAAATTAGTGTAATGCCCCGCCACGAGACCCTAAGGGAAGCTGCAAACTACTAACCATTTCACTACAATTTTTTTTTTTGGTATAAAATACAATTACAAGACGATTACAACACAAGCCAACAATCCCCTAAGGTCCTGAGACAAAGATTAATTAATTCACAAATTAATACAACAAGCATGAAATGAAACATAACGACATTCACTTAAACTCATTAAAGCACATACATTCCATACATGAGATTTCTATTAAGACCATGAGATCCTTCATGGTTACCAAGGACAAAAGTTATATAATTACAATTACATCTCTCATTCCCAGAATGAGGTAAATCAATGACATGATTATTTATTACAATTTCCACCTCGATAAAAATGAGGGATAATTAAAATACAAAAGCACAAGCGTAAATGAAACCAAGGTAGCAACTAGAATCCCACGAGCTCTCCAACACGAAAGTCTCATCCACATAAGATAATGCCAACACAACGGAGTATGGTGCACGTTCCACCCAACCATGTGATACCCGAAGGCTCACCCCCCGTGCTAGGAGATAGTAACAAGGGTTTCAGGTCAAGACCAACAACCTCTAAACATAGGCAACATGACTCAACTGGAAAAGGATACGAACATGACATCACATAACATAAAGGTTACAATGCTTCCAGATTTTAAATACATGAACACATCACGAATACAAACATAATGCTGACTTAAGAGAAGTGTCATCACAATGTCGCATGGGATATCCTGGCAAGTCTTCCTAGGTCCCGGCCCCCATCTCGGGATATCCTGGTAACCTCTAACGACTCCCGACCCCTCATGCAAACCAATGTGGAATCAGTTATCTTTCGAAGGGACAAGATAACGATCTTGTCATTCCAGGCCTTCTCATCTCATCCAAAGCCTATACAAGCACTTGCGTCCATGAGCGAGGCAAAATTAATCTTTTTAAATGTTGGTATCACCTATGCTAGTTAATTGGTTTAAGTTTTCACTGAATTAACCAACTTACATTGAGATTTCCTGGCACCACTTTGTGTGTCGGCCCTCAATGCAAGCCACTTCTCTAAGACAACACGTGGAACTATGCCACCCCCCCCCAAAGGGTACTCAAGTGCAACCTAGGGATAATGAATCCCTAAACACGACATGAAGTCGACCTATCCCATCCAAGATAACCAGGTTTCACTGGACACAATGAATGCACTACCCAAGGTAAACCAAGGTTGGCCAATATAACAACAACCCAAAACACATAAAATAAAGTCCTATCTGCAAGACTTACATAACACTGACTAGATTGTCCCACACCAAGAAGAAGCATTATAAGCATTATAAAGTAGACTACTTTAGGATTTCGTAAATCCGATTCACTCACGCATTGGTGCATTACTCAAATTAAATTAAATAAATTCAGGTACAATTACATGAGTGATCTAATGTGTTGCAATTATTTCCATAATCTACACTTAATCATTTAATCACAATGCAAAATTCTCATAAAGATAATAACTCCATATACATTGCCAAAAATAACTGGATGGTGATACTCAATTATCATTTCATTTATAAAAAGAAACACATATATATATAATGCATATACTCAACGTATATCTAATACTATGCATTTTATATATATTTAATACTTTAATATATACTTTAATATTATAATTTTTAGAATTAAACCATATTGCAACATTTTATTATTTAAAATATAATATAAATATACTTCAATATATATAATATATAATATATATAATATATATATATAACTCATATATATTAAATATTTTAATTATATATATTTAAATAATAAAATATTATTATTATAAATAAAATATTGAAATTCTAAATGTTTATATATATATATATATATATTAAATATGATATATCTATAATATATTATATATAATATAATATAATATATATAATATAATATAATATATATATATTATATTTAAGAGAATTGCAGGATACACTGCCCAGAGGACGCTGCAAGTGTGGGAGACGCAGTCTCCCCTCAGAGCCGCTCCTCGCATGGGGGGACATCGTTGTGTGGAAGGGCAACACCAAAGATCAGCTTCACCGTAGCTTCTCCTACATGGGAGCCAAGCACGGCTGTCACATGAGCCAAGACGGGTTTCATCCCCAAAAATGCTACACTCTAAAAAAAAAAAAAGGATGGATACACAGTGGTCCCTCAAAAAACATGAAATTATTTTCCAATACCAAATTTAATAAAACAATTTATAAGATTCTTTTATATGCCATATATGCACATATATATATATATATATATATATATATATATATATATATATATATATATATTTGCAATAATATACATATATGTGCATATATATACCAATATATATACACACAGTCATGAAAAAGACTATAAAATTATTTCTTTTTAATACCCAGATTGGGCAACACACAAATTCTGAGAAGCAAAATGAAACCCCATGGAAACTTCAAAATTTAAAACAAAAAAATTCAAATTTTCACCTAAGTTGAAAAGAGATTTTCCATAACCCAAGTTTTTATAAAACACATTTGAATCCTTCAAATTTGTTTCAAATTTCACATTGATAGTGTGAGTATAATTTCTAGTTTTAATTGTTTTCTCAAAAAAAAAAATTGCAAATTCCTTCTATTCAAAATGGAGATTCCAACATGGTTTAAAATTTAAAGTTTGAATTTTTTCAAAACTAAATTTGAGCCATTTCAAACAATATTTATCAAAATAAAATTGCATGAAAAGGGGAATATGGAACCTTTTGTTTTCTCCAAGTTTTTGTAGAGTGCTTCAATGGAGGTTGATCTCCTTCAAGTTTCTTTCAACAATCCTTCAAAAAACTTCCTTCAAGAATTTCTCCAAGCTTTGCCAAGTTTTTCCTCTCCAAAAATTTCTTTTTACCCAATTATGAAAAAGATAAATCAAAAAAGAAAATTCCTTTCCATATGGTCTTCTCCAAAAAAAATGTCAAACCCCTAATTTAGCCACCCACCAAAAGTTATTGCAATTTAGATATTTTTGGATATTTCATTTTTTTGGAAATTAATAAAACAACTTTATCTTTCTTTTCAAATGCATAATACTCATTTAAAAACCAAATTCCATTTACCCCACAATGCTCACTGAATTCACTTTATTTCAAAAAATTGAATCCAACTATTACATTTAAAACAAATCATTTTTAATCTTATTTTCTTACATGAGGAATGCAATACAACTTCTAAATGTATATTTTTTTTTGTCTCATTATTTAATAATGCTAACACAATTGGACTAATTTAATTAATCCACAATAAATCTAATTCACGGTTAGATTATTTTATCAATTGAATTAAATCAACTAATTAATTAACAAGCACTCTATTATGAATTTGGCAATAAAATTAAATTAAGCAACACCATTTCACTAGAAAATTTAAATCACGCAAGCAAGGAGAGACAAGATGACACAACAAATAGCTTATCCCAACTGACAACCCGACGACCCACTATGGCTAGGGTGATGTCACGACACAGAAACCTAAGCTACTATCTCCCAATCATTTTCCGTTGAACAAGGGACATGCTCAGACCTGCGAAATCAGGTGGAGTCAATGTCATGTACTTGCATCCTGCACACAACACGAGTGTCAAACATGCATACATATATATATATAAATATCAAAACACATCGTGAAGAGGAAATCACAGAATCACAGGGCACTCGCATGCGAGTGATGTGATCCCGTCCCCTTCACCAATACAATAATGCTAACTGACACCTCTAATCATCAATGGTATAATCAAAGCATAAGCATCAATAATTCACATACTTGCTAATTTAATCCACAATATGAAATAATAATATCATTTGATTAAAGTACTATCACATCAAAACATAATGTTTACATCGCTTAACAATTAGCGGTCAAAAGTAACCAAGTTTATAACCAGCGTGCTAATCAAGGAAAAATATACATAACGAACACTGTTCGATCAAAAGAACAAAATGGAGGGGTGTTACAATTAAAATCTAATCATATGTATAGGGGAAAAAAATATATTTCACTTTTATTTTGAAAACTTGTACATGTATTTTTTTTCCAAAATTTATGTATGGAAACCATTCACATGTAAGAATTGGATCATTCCTCCATTTCAATAAATTCACTACAACAATATGAAATTTGAAGTAATATGAAGGAGCTTCATCATTACTATGAAAAATTCGTTATCTTTATAAGATAATCAAAAAAATTAATCTCTATCTATAGCTACCTCCTTATTTTTGTTACATCAAATTTGTGTCAATTTTTAAACTAAACATGTCCATTTCTTAATATACTTTAAAAAATAAAATAGAAAATTTAGACACAATTTTGAGTTTATTTTATATTTATTCTAATTTTAATTTAATATTAGCTAAGTTGATAAAAAAATGTTAATTTTCTTGAGTTAGATTTTCTCTCTTTAACTAAAAAATATATATAAATCAATATTTCATTGCTTGCATATGTACAATTTGAGCTATATTATTTTATTATTTAGCCATGATTTATCATCATTTTAAAATTTTGTAGATCTTATAAAAATGAGGTTTGTTTATTTCTTAAAGCTACAACTCATGTTGTTCCATGAGTGCATTTTTCACCAAGTTTCAATGGTAAAAAAGAGCACATGGAATTAGGAGGTGTTGACATAAGTTAATAAAACATTTCTAAATGACGATAGAGTAAAAATATTAGGAGCAGATGAGTTTGAGGTTGTTTATGGATATGGTTTTCCATGAGAAAAGTGAGGTCACTTCATTTTCATCATTCATCCCTAATGTTTCTATGTAGTCTATTTTAGAGAAAGAATAAAAAGGTTAATGAATATTGGAAATTTTTCGTTTACATTTTTTTGCATAATCTACCATCTACAAAGTTATTTGAAAACCGGATGACATAAGTTTCAAGAAAAACCTTGGTGTATACATTTCCTTATATAGGTTTTTGTAGAAGGGTTTAATATTTATGTGCTAAGAATGGGAACATGTAGGAAATAGTGATTTCAAATAATTTTATGGCCATGGTTT
>VDFB02168118.1:151501360-151543820 GCA_007258455.2 Sequoia sempervirens
AGAAGAGAACTCTCTCCCCTGACTCAAGATGAGAAGCCCCACAAGAGATTGAACCTCTGCAAGAGACCCACCAAAAAGGTCTAACTCTGTGTGGGTCCCACAAACAAGCCACCCCCCCAAAATTACCAAACGCCCCAACACATTGGCACTAACCACGACCCCAAATCCTAGCAGCCACCGCCAACATACTATCAATAGACAACTTAGTTTCCTGTAAGAAAACCACATCAGGAGAATGAGACCAAATCAAATCTCGAATAGCCTTTTGTCTAGGGATGCTATTCATACCCCGCACATTCCAAGAGAGCACAATCATCGAAGAGGCTGAGAGAAGTGAGAATCAATAGTCTTCACCGAACCTGACTCAACCAACGACTCACCAGTTAGCTTGACTTTTTCCTGATCCTTCTTTCTACCCACCTTAAGAGGTTTCTCAAGAGCCCCTTTCTTGAAAATTTTTTGATGCAGACCTAAACCAGGAGGGTGAGACTTCTGTTTACCTAGATCCGAAGCACCTTGCAACTCAGGAGGAGCTCCACCAATGTCTGCAAGCCCACCAGATGCCTCCAACACCAAATCAGTCGTAGCCAAAGCAAGGTCTGGAGGAGATTCAACAGAAGCTATCTGAGCATCCTGTACTCCAAACTGAGTCAAATTTGGAGGCCCAGAAGATTGAATGCTAGGCACCTCCTCCACTAAAGAATTCCCTGATCTCTGTAGGACTTCTTGAAAACCCTCCTCTTGAACTAAATCCTCTAGAGCCTCAAATTTGTTGAGAGTCTCTTCCTCTTGCCTATCTTTAAATGATCTCTTTTGGCCTCGATTACGATTCCTAGTCTTCACTGGGATAAATCCCTCCTTATCAGCCCCCCCTCCCTGCATGGGAGCTTTACCCTTATCTGCATGCAAAGAGGGCTGAGAAGAAGCATTACTTGTACCGAAAACACCTAAGGCCCGGGGACACCTCCGTTGGAGATGTCCATACTCATGACATACTCACCACCTGAATGGAAGCATCTCATAGTCTAACGGTTGAGTCCAGGAGCAGGATCCAACAGTCATATCAATAGAATCTGGTAACGGCTTACTCAAATCAATTTCAACACAAACCCTAGCATAAGAGAAAATGCGCTTATTTAGGGTCTGTTGAGATGGACCAATAGGTCTTCCTAGCAACAATGCAATCGACTGCAATATATCACTTCTCCAACATTCTAATGGTAGCCGAGGCAGACGAACCCAAACTAGGACTCGAGAAGGTAATTCCTCTGCCGAGTTAAAGCCAGCATGCCATGGTTTGATGAAGAGACCCACCTGATTATAGAAGTACGGACCACCTTCAAAAGCCCTGTTTCGGTCAGAAACACACGAGAAATCTACCATAAAGAAGTTATTTGCAGCCATTAGAATATCAAAGTCTCCTTCCGGATTCCATGTCTTACGAATCCAATTATCCAGAAACACGAGAGAAACCCTCATCCCCAGGAACTTACAAATCAAGACATGGTTGCAATAGTATTCGATATCCTCAGCTACCGATTCTGATTGCACAACTAAAACTGGACGTTCTTGAGTCCTCTCCAGGCATCCATTAACCTTATGCAATTTAAAGGCACCATTTCGAGCCCCACCCGAACCAGAAGAATGTTGAGGAGGAATATTAGCATTCACCCCAGCCGAAGTAGAATCCATACCTGCCATATCTAATGGCACGTGGGCATCCATTTAAAACACCAATAAGAAGGCACATGCAGCCCCCCACTCACCAGGCCAACGCCAAAATGAGAGCCCAGAACAGGCGCCCAACACAAGAAGCAGCAATAAAAGGGAAAAAAAAAAGCACGCCTCCCCAAGCAGGCACCATGCACAAACCAGAGGACGCTAAGACTGCAGAGAAACGACCCTTTTGGAGACCGCAGAATCTGTCCTCAACGTAGCACCAGAGGAAGAAAGAAACAACACCCACAAGAGCAAAAAATAATGGCAACCTCGGGTCCCCTTTGACTCACAGCATGAAATCCCCAGCCCACGGGACAACAGACAAAGAAGCTAGGCTCTGTGCCCCAGTCAGCTCAAGACCCCACGCCAACTTAATCAGTCCACCAAGGATGATAATATTACTAGTATCACCCTTCATTAGTATTTTAGGAGTCTTTATTCATATATCTAAGGTAATCAAAGAAATTAGTCTCTATAGCTACCTCCTTATTTTTGCTACATCAAATTTGTGTAAATTTTTAAAAGCAACATGTCCATTTCTTAATGTACTATATATATATATATATATATGTAAATTTTGAGTTTATTTTATATCTATTCTAATTATGATTTAATATTAGCTAATTTGAGTAAAAAATTGTTAGTTTTCCGAAAGTTAGATTTTTCTCTTTAACTAAAAAAAAATATATATCAATATTTCATTTCTTGCACATGTTCAATTTAGGTTATCGTATTTTATTATGCAGCCATGATTTATCATCTTTTTTAAATTTTAGATCTTATGAAAATGAGGTTCGTTTATTTCTTAAGGTTACAACTCATGTTGTTCCATGAGCGCACTTTTCACCAAGATTCAATGATTAAAAGAAGCATATGGAATTTGAGGTGCTGGACCTATGGTAAATAAAACATTGGTAAAATGATGATAGAGTAGAAATATTAGAGGAGATGAGTTTGAGGTTGTTTATGGATATGGTTTTTCAAGCAAAGAGTAAAGAAATTGGTGAGGAAAGTGAGGCAACTTCATTTTTATCCTTCATCCCTAATGTTTCTATGTAGTCTATTTTAGAGAATAAATAAAATTTTAATGAATATTGAAATTTTTCCAATTACATTTTGTTGCATAATCTACCCTTTACAAAGTTATTTGATAATTGGATGACATGAGTTTCGAGAAAAACCTTGATATATACATTTCCTTGTATAGAGAGTTGTAGAAGGGTTAAATTTTTATGTGCTAAGAATGGGAACATGTAGAAAAGAGTGATTTCAAAGAATTTTAAGGTTGTGGTTTGGTATATTTTTAGACATTTTCTTTGGAAACCTATGGTTAATCATGTGAATTTTATCTTATAATCTACTCCTATGTAAGTTGAAATATGTAATGTATCCTTATATAACTAGGTTATACTTCCTTGTGTCTTGAATCCATTACACCAAGTCATTAAAATTAGAGAAACAAGATCATAATTTCCCTTTACGAATGATATATATTTTATTTCATTAGTTTTTGTCCTAGCTTATTTCACTATGAATGGTTTAATTTTTAATTGGTCCTGGTGGCTTGAGTTCCTACTTTATCTATAAAAATATTGATGATAATTTCTCCCTTGTTCAAAAAGAATACTAACATTTTAAAATCTAACTTCATGAAATTAAGATAGATAGAAAAATTATTCCTACACTAATACTTGTAAAAGATAAATAAGAAAAATTTCAATATTTCACTCTATTAAACATCAAAGAAACAATAATAAATATCAAATAAAATATTACTTTCATACATTTAAATTCCTGGAAATCACTGCTACTAAAATATAAATCGATACAATTGACTCAAAAACTACCAGATAGAACTATTTTCGTATAATTTTCTTTCTTCTATCATTGAGACAGCTAGTGCCGTTCATCACCCGTCGTCATTATTATTCACGCGGACAGTCATATCGGGTTACAATCAATAAAAGAAACTGTCATGTAAGTTCCCGTGAAATGAATACTACAGGGCTGAATATTATCCATACAATATGGATATCATCTTTTCCACTGTCATGGTAGGTTTGCTTGATGTGCTCGTCCAAACCAATGTCCTACGGCAACGAATTTTCTTCACCTTACATCCTTCTGCCATGAATGCACACGATAAGTTTGAGGAAAGAATAGACCCAAAACAACAAGATTCAAAAGAAAGGGAAAAATAAAGAACCGGAGATGGGACTACCCTTCTTACCCGCGTCTCTTTCAATCATTTGATCTTCTGTCCAAAGGCGTTCGTGTCCACTGTGACTTTGAATTTCTGCACTGCGTGCTAGACTGAACCAACGAAGGATTCTCATACGGCAATGAGAAAAGGATGGTTACCGCTATGACTCTGAATTTTCTGCTCGATGTGCTCATCCAAACCAATGTACCACGGCAACGAATTTTCTTCACCTTACATCTTGCTGCCATGAATGCATAAGGAAAGAATAGAGCCAAAACAAGAAGATTAAAAGAAAGGGGAAAAAAGAACTGGGGACTCCACTGGGATTGCCCTTCTTACCCGCGTCTCTTTCACTCATCTCTTCCACCGCCAAAACGGTGCCGTCGAAAGGCATCCATGTCCACTATGACTCTGGATTTCTGCTCCCCGTGCTGGACTCAACCAACGAAGGATTGCCATACAGCAATGAGAAAAGGATGGTTACCAATACACACATATACATGTATATCTGTGATGAAAAATTTGCAATAAACATTTTTCAATATTAAAAATATGATATTTTGAAGAGTCTACCAATAGAAATCTGGTTTATACTATTTGTTACTCTCGCCTAATCTACAAAATTTATTTGTGACTCCCGTAAATTTTATCTTACAATACTAGGTGGTTTTTTATGTCTCACAAATGGGTAATGTGCATTTCATATTTAAATATTCAATATAAAGTCATTTCCTTCATCTTACATATTTCCTTTTAATTTTTAGTTTGTTATTTCATCTATGACAAGGTGATATGATGGAGGTCATAGATATTTATTTTTAAAAATTATTATAAAACAAAGAAATAATTAATTATATTACATTTAGTAAAAGTTAAATTATTTTATAAGATTAATATGTATGTATATTGTATTTAATTTGTTTACAAGCATATCGTATTCAAGGTTTTGGAATAGGGTGTGGACATCTATTAGAATATAAACAATAAAAGAATTTCATCATAGTTGACACTATCCAATAAACATGAATGCAAATTGTGTTCAAGCACACACAAATTTCAACTGAGTATTAAAAAACTATATAGAAGCACTTTTGAACCTCCCTTTCCTGATTCCTAGCACAAAATGCTTTATCTTCAACTTTTGTCATTGCACTAACAAATACAAATTAAATTGGAGAGTGAGATTGTGTTTAATTTTTGTTTGAGTCCATGATCTCTAGCTCTATCTAAGAGATATTATTGTGTCTATTTCTAGTGGGTTTTTAGTGTTGTATTCTTCATTGAAAATCAAAATGGGGGTTTAATTGTATGTATAGGTCAAAGGTTTTATATTTCACTTTTTTTAAACTCATACAACATGTGTTTTTTCCCAAAGTTTATGTATGAAAACCATTCACATGTAGTGATTGGATCATTCCTCCATTCCAACAAATTCACTACAACAATCTGAAATTTGATGTGATATGAAGGAAATTCATCATTACTACGAAAATTTGATTATCTTATTTAATAAGGTAATCAAAGAAATAAGTCTCTATAGATACCTCATTATTTTCATTACATCAAATATCTATCAATTGTTAAAAGGATCATGTCCATTCACTTTGGAATTTTTAAAAAAAAAAATTGGACACAAATTTTGGGTTTATTTTATATTTATTCTAATTTGGATGTAATATAGGCTAATGTGATAAATGTTAATTTTCCTGAGTTACATTTTCTCTCTTTAACTAAACAATATATATCAATATTTCATTTATTTCATATGTATAATTTAAATTATATTGTTTTATTATTCAACCATGATTTATCATCATTTTTAAATTTTTAGATTTATAAAAATGAGGTTTATTTATTTTTTTATGGCTACAACTCATGTTGTTCCATGAGCACACATTTCACCAAGTTTCAATGGTATAAAAGGGCACATGGAATTAGGAGGTATTGAACTAAGTATCAAACATCAAACATGATATAGGAAATATTTAGGATATGAGTTTGAGGTTTTTATGGATATGGAAAGATTTTCCAAGAAAAGATTAGAGAAATCGGTGAGAAAAAGTGAGGCCAAGAATTTATCCTTCATCCCTAATGTTTATATGTAGTCTATTTTAGAGAATGAATAAAAAGGTTAAAAAATATTGGGGTTTTTTTTTTTGTTTACATTTCTTTGGATACTATACCCTCTACAAAGTTATTTGATAATTGGAAAATAAGTTTGGAGGAAATTATGTGTGTGATCCATTATTGCCAAACCAACCAGTACTATTTCGACGAAGTTCAAATTTTGTTGTGCATTTATTTTAATTGAATTTTGAGTATTTTTTTATAAGCTGCAATGTCCAAAAAATTAGACAACTCAACATATTTTGGCTTCTTGAATTTCACCTTTGGGAAGTATGCCGATTTAAAATTAAAAATTTTTGAAAGGAAGGCTATGTAATGGACTTTGGGATTTGAGGAATTTTTGAATTTGAGAATAATGAACATTATGTTATAGGTATGATTTGGATGCCCAAGCTAAGTGGAAATAAAAAATTGAATTGGAAATTCAAATTGAAGAGTGGAGGAATGATGATACCGACTAGTGGTGGCTTGCCTGGATGGGAGTGAAATCAACATGCATTGGGGATTTGAAGAATATCATTTATTCGCTAATTTTATTTCTAGAAGGGAGGCATGCATTTGGTTTAGCGAAATTGCTTAAAGGTATTAGCAATACTTTTGGTTGATTTTTTTGGTGATTGTTGGTTGTGGGTTCCTAATTTTTGGAGAGAGATGACTTGGGAATAGCATCTTCTTGGGAGGAAAAATTTTCAAACTTTGAATCTGCAAGTGGAAAGAAAAATTAGGAGGCAACCAAATTACTAAAGACACAAATGGTGTGCTTGATTTCCACAATGCACATGTAAGTGTGGAAGGAGATTATAATAATTGACAAAAGGATTTCAAATACATACTCTATATATGTTGCTATTACTCCTATCAAGACATTTTACTTCCTCATTTTCATGTAATTTTAACCTTAGGGATATCTTTTGTATTTCCCTCCATTGGAATGTATTACATAGAGATTTGTAAGTGTCATTACAAATAGCAGAATTGCATAGATTTGCAGGAAATCTCTCTTGAATCAATGGTATCAGAGCAAGTTGTCTTGATTCTATAGGTAAAGTTCTGAAAAGGGGTAGTTTGTTGTAGGACTTGTGAGTGTGGATGTTGTGAAAAATGCCTCCAAGAGTAGCCCCAAGCAGAAGGGATAGAGGTGGAGGTAGAAACACTCCTGACATGAAAGATTTTAGAGCCATCAGAATGCAAGATGAAACATTATCAGAAGAGTTGTGCAAAAGAGTTGTGCATAGAGAAAGAGATGAGAGTGAAGATGAAGTAGATGAGGAGGAACCATTTGTAGAAGAAGTAGAGGATGAAATTGATCCTAGAGATGATAGGTTGTTGAAATCCATCACCAACATTGGGAAGACATGAAAAATAGAGGTTTTGACATTTAATGAGAGCTTGAATCCAGAAGAAAATATCATAGACTAGAAAAATTGCATGGAGGAGTTCTTTGAATTTGAAGAGATTGAATATCTTGATAGGTTTTAAGGTTTTCTAAATCTAATTTGAAAGGATATGCTAAAATTTTGTGGGAAGACTAATATATATTCCTTGACTAACACTAACACCTAGTTGTGGAATATGGCTCTATGCAAGAATTCCTGCTGTGGAGGTGATTTTGAAATTTCTAGAGAAGATGGTGAGGGGGAAGACAGTGATGGGGATGATAGAATTATGGTTGTAGATGATTCTGCTTGGTCAGTGCTCTGCAAATTTTAGCGTGGGTGTCTAGCATTTTATGCCTTGTTTCCCTTTTGGCTCGATATTGATGGATTTATCACTAAATATGGCAGTTTTCTTTTTAGTGCTTCTTCTGATGTTATTTTTTTGTCTCCTTTGAATGTACCTTTCTAAGGATGATGTCATTAATGAGGTGGTTTCTTTGGTTCTTGTGTTGGATGAGTTCCTGGCATTGAAAATTTGTTTGGGCCTCATGGTTGTGGGTTCCTAGTATCTATCTCTTCCTACTCATGTTTTTGATGTTTCTCTAGTTATAAATTGTAGGTTTGAGTGTTTCTTTATGGGTATTTTTTGTGTTGCTAGTTGTGATGCCATGTTCTCAGATGTCTTTCTGCTTGTAGAGTCCTTTCTCTAGCTTGGCTCCTATTTGGAAGCTTCCTCTTTGTTGTCTCAGAGCTTGATGCTTTTCCCTTGGCCTTATTTGAAGATCTATGAGTGTTAAGGGGGTGCATCTACTACCTTTGTGAAGATCCTAAAGGGTTTGGGCTCAAACCTTCCCTTTTTCTAATGCATTCATCTAGAATTTATTGCTTGTGGATTCTAGTGGCCTTTTTTGTGGTTGCGTTTGGGATTTTTTCCCCAAATGGCTCTTTTGAGCTAGTTCTTTGGCTTATCGTGTTGTGGATGCAAGGATCGTGTCCTATCCCCTTGGAGGATTTGTGTTTTCTGCATTTGGTGTTTGCTTATTTTTTACTGCTAGAATGGGCTTGTGGGGGATGTCTTTGTATTCCCTTCTATGGGGGTGTGGGTTTTTGAGTTCTCTCAATTGGGTTGTGTTAGGGTTTGTGGAGTTGGCTTGAAAAGTACTTCTTGGAATTCAGTTTGGCTTGGGTTTATGCATTTGAGTCAAAGTAGTACTATTATTAGATGGGTAAGAAAAGTTTCAATGCTTGACCATAGTAAATGTCATCTAAATGTTTTGTTTGAAGTAGTACTAGTATTGGATGGATAAGGAAAATTTTAAGCATCTCCTAAAATTTTGAGTCAAAGTAGAAGTGCTACTAGATGGGTGGAGAAAGTTCCAATGATTTATTCCTATAAACATTACCACAAATTTTGTACTACATTTTTTTAATATGGTGTAGTATGTTTTTTCTTTAGAGTAGCAGTGAATGGAAAAAAAAAGATTTGATGCTCTTATCAACATCACCTAAAATATTTTATTATATTTTTCTTAAATGATTTGATAGGTTTTGTCTATAGAAAAAAACCGAACGCTCTTGATTTTTTTAAAAACTCAATGATTAATTACATTTGAATCAAAATAATACTTATGATAGATAAATAAGATAAATTATAATATTTCACTCTATTAAACATCAAATATATCTACATTTCCATACAAATAAATTCCAACAAATCTCTACTCCTAGAATATAAATGAATAGAATTGACTCAAAAACTACTGAATTAAAACCAGGCAATACATTATATTCATATCATTTTCTTTCTTCTATCATCGAGACAGCTAGAGCCATTCATCACCAATCATCCTTAGACTGTTGTTTTCTTCTTTTATGATTATTATTATTCAGGCGGACAGTCATATCGGCTTCAAGCAACAAAAGAAACTGTCATGGTAGGTTTGCGTGAAATCAATACTACAGTGCTAAATATTATCCATACAATATGCACCTCGTCTCTTCCACTGCCAAAATGGTGTTGTCGAAAGGCGTCCCTGTCCGCTATGACTCTGAATTTTCTGCTCGATGTGCTTGTACAAACCCATCTCATACGGCAACCAACTTTCTGCCATGAATGCACACGATAAGTATGAGGAAAAAATAGAGCCAAAACCAGGGACGCCAGTGGGACCGCCATTCTTACCCGCATCTCATTCAATCATCTCTTCCTCCACCAAAACGATGCCGTCGAAAGGCGCAGGCTGGACTAACCAACAAAGGATTATCATACGGCAACGGGAAAAGGATTGTTATTACCTATATATAAAATGCTGTGATTGGAATTTGTAATAACAATTATTTAATATTAATAATATGATATTTTGAAGAGTCTAACAATAGAAATCTACTATACAACTATTTGTTACTCTCGCCTAATATACAAACTTTATTTGTGGCCGAAACAAATTTTATCTTACAATACTAGGTGTTTTTGAATGTCTTGCAAATGGGTAGTGTAAATATTTGAAATTTAACTCCGTCTTTAAATATTCAATATAAACGTCAATTCCTTCATCTTAAATATTTCATTTTAATTTTTAATTTGTTATTTCATCTATCGCATGAAAAATTTGGTGATGAGTTAATTTGTGACCACTTAACATGGAGGCGGTATATGGATATGAGGGGTTCTCATAAATTTATTTTAAAACTATTATGCTCAGCAAATAATCAATTAAATTACATTTTGTAAAAAGTTAAATTATTTTTGTAATATTGCATGTATGTATACCTTATTTTAATTGCTTCTATAATAAATATCATGTTTAATGTTTTGGAATAGGATATCAACACGGCCAGGACTATAAACAATAAAAACTTCATGAGATGTTATAGCACACCATCTTACAATTCTAATGTAAATTGTGAAAGCAATAATGAAGTTCAATTGAATATTAAAAAAAACTCTATAGAAGCACACATTTTTTGGACCTCCCCTTTCCTAAATTCCTAAAACAAAAGTGCATTCTCTTCAAATTTTGTCATTGTACCAATAAATACAAACTCAATTGAGAGTAAGATTGTATTTAATTTTATTTTGAGTCCATGATGTTTTAGCTCCTCTATTTGAGAGATATATTCATGTCTACTTTAAGTGGTTTGTTGGCATTGTGATTCTCTACTGAAAATCAAAATTGGGGTTTAACTCAGATGCATGGGGAAAAGATTTTATATTTAATTTTATTTCTTTTTCTTTGGAAAACTTGTACATGTGTTTTTCTCCTAAATTGGTGTATGGAAACCATCTACGTGCGTGAAATGGATCATTCCCCTATTCCAACAAATTCACTACAACAATATGAAATTTGAAATGATATGTAGGAGCTTCATCATTACTATGAAAAAATGGTTATCTTTATAAGGTAATCAAACAAATTAGTCTCTATAGCTACCTCCTTATTTTTGTTAAATCAAATTTGTGTCAATTTTTAAAAGGAATGTGTGCATTTCTCAATATACTTTAAAAAAATAAAAATATTCGTAGACACAAATTTTGATTTTATTTTATATTTATTCTAATTTAGATTTCATATTAACTAATTTGATTAAAAAAATATTAATTTTCTTGAGTTATATTTTCTCTATGTAACTAAATATATATATATATATATATATATATCAATATTTCATTTCTTGCATATGTACAATTTAAAATATAGTTTTTTATTAAATACAGCCATTATTTATCATCATTTTCAAATTTTTAGATCTTACAAAAATGAGGTTTGTTTATTTCTTAAGACTAGAACTCATGTTGTTCTATGAGTGCACTTTTGACCAAGTTTCAATGATAAAAAGGAGCACATGGAATTAGGAGGTTTTGACCTAAGGTAACAAAACATTGGTAAATGATGATAGAGTAGAAATATTAGAAGGAGATGAGTTTGAGGTTGTTTATGGATATGCTTTTCCGAGCAAAGGTTAAAGAAATTGGTGAGGAAAGTGAGACCACTTCATTTTTATCCTTCATCCCTAATGCTTCATGTAGTCTATTTTAGAGAATAAATAAAAATTTTAATGAATATTGAAATTTCTTTCCAATTACATACTTTTGTTGCATAATGTACCCTTTAAGCAAAGTTATTTGATAATTGGATGACATGAGTTTCGAGAAAACCCCGAGCATATACATTTCCTAGATAGAGAGTTGTAGAAGGTTAAATTTTTATAAAAAGCTAAGAATGGGGAAGTTCATGCAGAAAAAGAGTGATTTCAAAGAATTTTAAGGTTGTGGCTTGGTATATTTTTAGACATTTTCTTTGGAAACCTATGGTTAATCATGTGGATTTTATCTTATAATCTACTCCTATGTAAGTTGAAATATGTAATGTATCCTTATATAACTAGGTTATACTTCCTTGTGTCTTGAATCCATTACACCGAGTCATTAAAATTAGAGAAACAAGATCATATTTTCCCTTTACGAATGATATATATTTTATTTCATTAGTTTTTGTCCTAGCTTATTTCACTATGAATGGTTTAATTTTTACTTGGTCCTGGTGGCTTGAGTTCCTACTTTATCTATAAAAATATTGATGATAATTTCTCCCTTGTTCAAAAAGAATACTAACATTTTAAAATCTAACTTCATGAAATTAAGATAGATAGAAAAATTATTCCTACACTAATACTTGTAAAAGATAAATAAGAAAAATTTCAATAGTTCACTCTATTAAACATCAAAGAAATAATAATAAATATCAAATAAAATATTACTTTCATACATTTAAATTCTCAAAAATCAATCGCTACTAAAAATATAAATCATAGGAATTGACTCAAAACTACCAGATAAAACTATTTTCGTATAATTTTCTTTCTTCTATCATTGAGACAGCTAGTGCCGTTCACCACCCATCGTCATTATTATTCACAAAGACAGTCATATCGGGTTACAATCAATAAAAGAAACTGTCATATAAGTTCCCGTGAAATGAATACTACAGGGCTGAATATTATCCATACAATATGGATATCATCTTTCCATTATCCCGTAGGTTTGTTTGATGTGCTCGGCCCAAACTAAATGTCCCACGGCAATGAATTTTCTTCACCTTATGATCTTTCCTCACTGCGGAATGCAATAATTTATAAGTTTTAGAGTTAATAGACCCAAAACAACAAGAGATTCAAAAGAAAGGGGAAAACAGAACCGAGATGGACTACCTTCTACTCCGCTTCTCACACCGATCTCATTCAGCCCTCGTGTCCATCGCGGACTTTGAATTTTGCACCATGCATGGACTGAGAACTAACGGCGATTCTCATATGACAATGAGAAAAGGATGGCTACCGCCATGATCAATTTTCTGCTCATGCTCGTCTAAAACCAATGTACCACAAAGAACGTAATTTTTCTTCACCTTACATCTTTGCCGCCATGAATGCAGATAAGAATAGAGCCAAACAAGAAGATTAAAAAGAAAGGGGAAAAAAGAACCAGGGACTCCACTGGATCGGGCCTCTTCTTACCTGGCTACAAGGCTCTCTTTCACTCATCTCTTTCCACCAAAACTAGTCAATGAAAGGTGTCCGTGTCCACTATGACCCCTGACTGCCTCCCCGTGCTAGACCTAACCAACAAAGGATTGTCATACAGCAATGAGAAAACGATGGTTACCAATATACACATATACATATATATCTGTGATGAAAAATTTGCAATAAACATTTTTTAATATTAAAAATATGATATTTTGAAGAGTCTACCAATAGAAATCTGGTTTATACTATTTGTTACTCTCGCATAATCTACAAAATTTATTTGTGACTCCCATAAATTTTATCTTACAATACTAGGTGGTTTTTTATGTCTCGCCAATGGGTAATGTGCATTTCATATTTAAATATTCAATATAAAGTCATTTCCTTCATCTTACATATTTCTTTTTTAATTTTTAGTTTGTTATTTCATCTATGACAAGGTGATATGATGGAGGTCATAATACAATAGATATTTATTTTTAAAAATTATTATAAAACAAAGAAATAATTAATTATATTACATTTCGTAAAAGTTAAATTATTTTATAAGAATAATATATATGTACATTGTATTTAATTTGTTTACAAGCATATCGTATTCAAAGTTTTGGAATAGGGTGTGGACATCTATTAGAATATAAACAATAAAAGAATTTCATCATAGTTGACACTATCCAATAAACATGAATGCAAATTGTGTTCAAGCACACACAAATTTCAACTGAGTATTAAAAAACTATATAGAAGCACTTTTGAACCTCCCTTTCCTGATTCCTAGCACAAAATGCTTTATCTTCAACTTTTGTCATTGCACTAACAAATACAAATTAAATTGGAGAGTGAGATTGTGTTTAATTTTTGTTTGAGTCCATGATCTCTAGCTCTATCTAAGAGATATTATTGTGTCTATTTCTAGTGGGTTTTTAGTGTTGTATTCTTCATTGAAAATCAAAATGGGGGTTTAATTGTATGCATAGGTCAAAGGTTTTATATTTCACTTTTTTTAAACTCATACAACATGTGTTTTTTCCCAAAGTTTATGTATGAAAACCATTCACATGTAGTGATTGGATCATTCCTCCATTCCAACAAATTCACTACAACAATCTGAAATTTGATGTGATATGAAGGAAATTCATCATTACTATGAAAATTTGATTATCTTATTTAATAAGGTAATCAAAGAAATAAGTCTCTATAGATACCTCATTATTTTCATTACATCAAATATCTATCAATTTTTAAAAGGATCATGTCCATTCACTTTGGAAATTTTTTTTTAAAAAAATGGACACAAATTTTGGGTTTATTTTATATTTATTCTAATTTGGATGTAATATAGGCTAATGTGATAAATGTTAATTTTCCTGAGTTACATTTTCTCTCTTTAACTAAACAATATATATCAATATTTCATTTATTTCGTATGTATAATTTAAATTATATTGTTTTATTATTCAACCATGATTTATCATCATTTTTAAATTTTTAGATTTATAAAAATGAGGTTTATTTAATTTTTTATGGCTACAACTCATGTTGTTCCATGAGCACACATTTCACCAAGTTTCAATGGTATAAAAGGGCACATGGAATTAGGAGGTATTGAACTAAGTTATCAAACATTTGTAAATGATGATAGAGTAGAAATATTAGGAGATGAGTTTGAGGTTTTTTATGGATATGGAAAGATTTTCCAAGCAAAGATTAAAGAAATTGGTGAGAAAAGTGAGGCCAGTACATTTTTATCCTTCATCCCTAATGTTTATATGTAGTCTATTTTAGAGAATGAATAAAAAGGTTAAAAAATATTGGGGTTTTTTTTTTGTTTACATTTCTTTGGATACTATAGCCTCTACAAAGTTATTTGATAATTGGAAAAAAAATAATTTTGGAAAGAAATTGATGCAGGTGCATCCATTATTGCCAACCAACTAGCAATATTTGATTTGTGTTCAAATTTTGTTGTGCATTTATTTTAATTGGAATTTTGGAGTATTTTTTATGTTGCAATGTCCAAAAATTAGATTAAGTAACTCGAACATATTTTGGCTTGAATTTCACCTTGGGAAGTATGCCAGATTTAAATTAAAATTTTTTGAAAGGAAGGCTATGCATGGGATTCTTGGGATTTGAGGAATTTTTGAATTTTTAATTAATGAACATCATGCTACAAGCATGATTTGGATGCCTAGGTTGAGTGGAATTGAAAATTCGAATTGGAAATTCAAATTGAAGAGAGGAGGAATGGTTGGATAGTGGTGGCCTACCTAGCTGGGAGTGAAATCAACATGCATTGAGGAGTTGAAGAATGTCCTTTGCTTCCATTAATTTATTTTCTAGAAGGGAGGCATGCATTTGGTGTAGCGCAATTGCTTAAAGGTATTAGCAATACTTTTGGTTGATTTTTTTGGTGATTGTTGGTTGTGGGTTCCTAATTTTTGGAGAGAGATGACTTGGGAATAGCATCTTCTTGGGAGGAAAATTTTCAAAACTTTGAATTGCAAGTGGAAAGAAAAAATTAGAGGCAAATCAATTATTGAAGACATTTGGGTTGTGTGCTTTGATTTCCAGAATGTACATGTAGGTGCAGGAAGGAGATTATACGAATTGACAAAAGGATTAAATACATACCTATAGATGTTATTACTTCCTATATCAAGACATTTACTTCTGATTTTTCATGTAATTCTAGTCCTTAGGGATATCTTTGTATTTCCCCTCCATTGAATGTATTGCATAGAGATTTGTGGGTTTCATTAAGCAAATAAGAATTGCATAGATTTGCAGGAAATCTCTCTTGAATCAATGGTATCAGAGCAAGTTGTCTTGATTCTATAGGTAAAGTTCTGAAGAGGGGTAGTTTGTAGTAGGACTTGTGAGTGTGGATGTTGTGAAAAATGCCTCCAAGAGTAGCCCCAAGCAGAAGGGATAGAGGTGGACGTAGAAACACTCCTGAGATGAAAGATTTTAGAGCCATCAGAATGCAAGATGAAACATTATCAGAAGAGTTGTGCAAAAGAGTTGTGCATAGAGAAAGAGATGAGAGTGAAGATGAAGTAGATGAGGAGGAACCATTTGTAGAAGAAGTACAGGATGAAATTGATCCTAGAGATGATAGGTTGTTGAAATCCATCACCAACATTGGGAAGGCGTGAAAAATAGAGGTTTTGACATTTAATGAGAGCTTGAATCCAGAAGAAAATATCATAGACTAGAAAAATGGCATGGAGGAGTTCTTTGAATTTGAAGATTGGAATATCTTGATAGGTTTTAAGGGTTTGCTTTCAACCCAATTTGGAAAAAGGATATGCTAAAAATTCCCAGGAAATAATAACATATATTCCTTGACTAACACTAACACCTAGCTGTGAATATGGCTCTCTATGCAAGAATTCCTACTGGTGGAGGTGATTTTGAAATTTCTGTGGTGAAGATGGTGAGGGGGGAAGACAAAGGATGGGATGATACAATTATGGTTAGGTAGATGATTCTCGCTTATCGCGTTTCCAACTTTTAGCTTGGGTGTCTAGCATTTTATGCCTTGTTTCCCTTTTGGCTCGATATTGATGGATTTATCACTAAATATGGCAGTTTTCTTTTTAGTGCTTCTTCTGATGTTATTTTTTTGTCTCCTTTGAATGTACCTTTCTAAGGATGATGTCATTAATGAGGTGGTTTCTTTGGTTCTTGTGTTGGATGAGTTCCTGGCATTGAAAATTTGTTTGGGCCTCATGGTTGTGGGTTCCTAGTATCTATCTCTTCCTACTCATGTTTTTGATGTTTCTCTAGTTATAAATTGTAGGTTTGAGTGTTTCTTTATGGGTATTTTTTGTGTTGCTAGTTGTGATGCCATGTTCTCAGATGTCTTTCTACTTGTAGAGTCCTTTCTCTAGCTTGGCTCCTATTTGGAAGCTTCCTCTTTGTTGTCTCAGAGCTTGATGCTTTTCCCTTGGCCTTATTTGAAGATCTATGAGTGTTAAGGGGGTGCATCTACTACCTTTTGTGAAGATCCTAAAGGGTTTGGCTCAAACCTTCCTTTTTCTAATGCATTCATCTAGAATCTTATTGCTTGTGGATTCTAGTGGCCTTTTTTGTGGTTGCGTTTGGGATTTTTTCCCCAAATGGCTCTTTTGAGCTAGTTCTTTGGCTTATCGGGTTGTGGATGCAAGGATCGTGTCCTATCCCCTTGGAGGATTTGTGTTTTCTGCATTTGGTGGTTGCTTATTTTTTACTACTAGAATGGGCTTGTGGGGGATGTCTTTGTATTCCCTTCTACGGGGGTGTGGGTTTTTGAGTTCTCTCAATTGGGTTGTGTTAGGGTTTGTGGAGTTGGCTTGAAAAGTACTTCTTGGAATTCACTGGCTTGGGTTTAGTTTAATTTGAGTCAAAGTAGTACTATTATTAGATGGGTAAGAAAAGTTTCAATGCTTGACCATAGTAAATGTCATCTAAATGTTTTGTTTGAAGTAGTACTAGTATTGGATGGATAAGGAAAATTTTAAGCATCTCCTAAAATTTTGAGTCAAAGTAGAAGTGCTACTAGATGGGTGGAGAAAGTTCCAATGATTTATTCCTATAAACATTACCACAAATTTTGTACTACATTTTTTTAATATGGTGTAGTATGTTTTTTCTTTAGAGTAGCACTGAATGGACAAAAAAAGATTTGATGCTCTTATCAACATCACCTAAAATATTTTATTATATTTTTCTTAAATGATTTGATAGGTTTTGTCTATAGAAAAAAACCGAACGCTCTTGATTTTTTTAAAAACTCAATGATTAATTACATTTGAATCAAAATAATACTTATGATAGATAAATAAGATAAATTATAATATTTCACTCTATTAAACATCAAATATATCTACATTTCCATACAAATAAATTCCAACAAATCTCTACTCCTAGAATATAAATCAATAGAATTGACTCAAAAACTACTGAATTAAAACCAGGCAATACATTATATTCATATCATTTTCTTTCTTCTATCATCGAGACAGCTAGAGCCATTCATCACCCATCATCCTTAGACTGTTGTTTTCTTCTTTTATGATTATTATTATTCAGGCAGACAGTCATATCGGCTTCAAGCAACAAAAGAAACTGTCATGGTAGGTTTGCGTGAAATCAATACTACAGTGCTAAATATTATCCATACAATATGCACCTCGTCTCTTCCACTGCCAAAATGGTGTTGTCGAAAGGCGTCCCTGTCCGCTATGACTCTGAATTTTCTGCTCGATGTGCTTGTACAAACCCATCTCATACGGCAACCAACTTTCTGCCATGAATGCACACGATAAGTATGAGGAAAAAATAGAGCCAAAACCAGGGACGCCAGTGGGACCGCCATTCTTACCCGCATCTCATTCAATCATCTCTTCCTCCACCAAAACGATGCCGTCGAAAGGCGCAGGCTGGACTAACCAACAAAGGATTATCATACGGCAACGGGAAAAGGAGTGTTATTACCTATATATAAAATACTGTGATTGGAATTTGTAATAACAATTATTTAATATTAAAAATATGATATTTTGAAGAGTCTAACAATAGAAATCTACTATACAACTATTTGTTACTCTCGCCTAATATACAAACTTTATTTGTGGCCGACACAAATTTTATCTTACAATACTAGGTGTTTTTTAATGTCTTGCAAATGGGTAGTGTAAATATTTGAAATTTAACTCCGTCTTTAAATATTCAATATAAACGTCAATTCCTTCATCTTAAATATTTCATTTTAATTTTTAATTTGTTATTTCATCTATCGCATGAAAAATTTGATGATGAGTTAATTTGTGACCATTTTAACATGGAGGCGATATGATATGAGGGGTTCATAAAATTATTTTTAAAATTTATTGTAAAACAAAGAAATAATCAATTAAATTATATTTTGTAAAAGTTAAATTATTTTTTAATATTTGTGTATATGTATAATTTTATTTAATTTGTTTATAATTACATCACGTTTAATGTTTTGGAATAGGAGATCAATATCTATTAGACTATAAACAATAAAAAAAATTCATGAGATGTTATAGTTAACACTATCTTATACACTTAATGTAAATTGTGAAAGCACACGTAAAGTTCAATTGAATATTTAAAAACTCTATAGAAGCACATTTTTTGACCTCCCTTTCCTAATTCCTAAAACAAAATGCATTCTCTTCAAAAAATTTCATTGTACCAATAAATACAAACTAAATTGGAGAGTAAGATTGTGTTTAATTTTATTTTGAGTCCATGATGTTTAGCTCTATTTGAGAGATATATTCATGTCTACTTTAAGTGGTTTGTTGGCATTGTGATTCTCATTGAAAATCAAAATTGGGGTTTAATCGTATGCATGGGGAAAATATTTTATATTTAATTTTATTTCTTTTTCTTTTGGAAAACTTGTACATGTGTTTTGTTTTTTCCGAAATTGGTGTATGGAAACCATTCACATGTAGGAAATGGATCATTTCCACATTTCAACAAATTCACTACAACAATATGAAACTTAAAGTGATATGAAAGAGAGCTTCATCATTACTATGAAAAATTAGTTATCTTTATAAGGTAATCAAAGAAATTAGTCTCTATAGCTACCTCCTTATTTTTGCTACATCAAATTTGTGTAAATTTTTAAAAGCAACATGTCCATTTCTTAATGTACTATATATATATATATATATATATGTAAATTTTGAGTTTATTTTATATCTATTCTAATTATGATTTAATATTAGCTAATTTGAGTAAAAAATTGTTAGTTTTCCTGAGTTAGATTTTCTCTCTTTAACTAAAAAATATATATCAATATTTCATTTCTTGCACATGTACAATTTAAGTTATCGTATTTTATTATGCAGCCATGATTTATCATCTTTTTCAAATTTTAGATCTTATAAAAATGAGGTTCGTTTATTTCTTAAGGTTACAACTCATGTTGTTCCATGAGTGCACTTTTCACCAAGATTCAATGATTAAAAGAAGCATATGGAATTTGGAGGTGTTGACCTATGGTAACAAAACATTGGTAAAATGATGATAGAGTAGAAATATTAGGAGGAGATGAGTTTGAGGTTGTTTATGGATATGGTTTTTCAAGCAAAGAGTAAAGAAATTGGTGAGGAAAGTGAGGCAACTTCATTTTTATCCTTCATCCCTAATGTTTCTATGTAGTCTATTTTAGAGAATAAATAAAATTTTAATGAATATTGAAATTTTTCCAATTACATTTTGTTGCATAATCTACCCTTTACAAAGTTATTTGATAATTGGATGACATGAGTTTCGAGAAAAACCTTGATATATACATTTCCTTGTATAGAGAGTTGTAGAAGGGTTAAATTTTTATGTGCTAAGAATGGGAACATGTAGAAAAGAGTGATTTCAAAGAATTTTAAGGTTGTGGTTTGGTATATTTTTAGACATTTTCTTTGGAAACCTATGGTTAATCATGTGAATTTTATCTTATAATCTACTCCTATGTAAGTTGAAATATGTAATGTATCCTTATATAACTAGGTTATACTTCCTTGTGTCTTGAATCCATTACACCAAGTCATTAAAATTAGAGAAACAAGATCATAATTTCCCTTTACGAATGATATATATTTTATTTCATTAGTTTTTGTCCTAGCTTATTTCACTATGAATGGTTTAATTTTTAATTGGTCCTGGTGGCTTGAGTTCCTACTTTATCTATAAAAATATTGATGATAATTTCTCCCTTGTTCAAAAAGAATACTAACATTTTAAAATCTAACTTCATGAAATTAAGATAGATAGAAAAATTATTCCTACACTAATACTTGTAAAAGATAAATAAGAAAAATTTCAATATTTCACTCTATTAAACATCAAAGAAACAATAATAAATATCAAATAAAATATTACTTTCATACATTTAAATTCCTGGAAATCACTGCTACTAAAATATAAATCGATACAATTGACTCAAAAACTACCAGATAGAACTATTTTCGTATAATTTTCTTTCTTCTATCATTGAGACAGCTAGTGCCGTTCATCACCCGTCGTCATTATTATTCACGCGGACAGTCATATCGGGTTACAATCAATAAAAGAAACTGTCATGTAAGTTCCCGTGAAATGAATACTACAGGGCTGAATATTATCCATACAATATGGATATCATCTTTTCCACTGTCATGGTAGGTTTGCTTGATGTGCTCGTCCAAACCAATGTCCTACGGCAACGAATTTTCTTCACCTTACATCCTTCTGCCATGAATGCACACGATAAGTTTGAGGAAAGAATAGACCCAAAACAACAAGATTCAAAAGAAAGGGAAAAATAAAGAACCGGAGATGGGACTACCCTTCTTACCCGCGTCTCTTTCAATCATTTGATCTTCTGTCCAAAGGCGTTCGTGTCCACTGTGACTTTGAATTTCTGCACTGCGTGCTAGACTGAACCAACGAAGGATTCTCATACGGCAATGAGAAAAGGATGGTTACCGCTATGACTCTGAATTTTCTGCTCGATGTGCTCATCCAAACCAATGTACCACGGCAACGAATTTTCTTCACCTTACATCTTGCTGCCATGAATGCATAAGGAAAGAATAGAGCCAAAACAAGAAGATTAAAAGAAAGGGGAAAAAAGAACTGGGGACTCCACTGGGATTGCCCTTCTTACCCGCGTCTCTTTCACTCATCTCTTCCACCGCCAAAACGGTGCCGTCGAAAGGCATCCATGTCCACTATGACTCTGGATTTCTGCTCCCCGTGCTGGACTCAACCAACGAAGGATTGCCATACAGCAATGAGAAAAGGATGGTTACCAATACACACATATACATGTATATCTGTGATGAAAAATTTGCAATAAACATTTTTCAATATTAAAAATATGATATTTTGAAGAGTCTACCAATAGAAATCTGGTTTATACTATTTGTTACTCTCGCCTAATCTACAAAATTTATTTGTGACTCCCGTAAATTTTATCTTACAATACTAGGTGGTTTTTTATGTCTCACAAATGGGTAATGTGCATTTCATATTTAAATATTCAATATAAAGTCATTTCCTTCATCTTACATATTTCCTTTTAATTTTTAGTTTGTTATTTCATCTATGACAAGGTGATATGATGGAGGTCATAGATATTTATTTTTAAAAATTATTATAAAACAAAGAAATAATTAATTATATTACATTTAGTAAAAGTTAAATTATTTTATAAGATTAATATGTATGTATATTGTATTTAATTTGTTTACAAGCATATCGTATTCAAGGTTTTGGAATAGGGTGTGGACATCTATTAGAATATAAACAATAAAAGAATTTCATCATAGTTGACACTATCCAATAAACATGAATGCAAATTGTGTTCAAGCACACACAAATTTCAACTGAGTATTAAAAAACTATATAGAAGCACTTTTGAACCTCCCTTTCCTGATTCCTAGCACAAAATGCTTTATCTTCAACTTTTGTCATTGCACTAACAAATACAAATTAAATTGGAGAGTGAGATTGTGTTTAATTTTTGTTTGAGTCCATGATCTTTAGCTCTATCTAGAGATATTATTGTGTCTATTTCTAGTGGGTTTTTAGTGTTGTATTCTTCATTGAAAATCAAAATGGGGGTTTAATTGTATGCATAGGTCAAAGGTTTTATATTTCACTTTTTTTAAACTCATACAACATGTGTTTTTTCCCAAAGTTTATGTATGAAAACCATTCACATGTAGTGATTGGATCATTCCTCCATTCCAACAAATTCACTACAACAATCTGAAATTTGAAGTGATATGAAGGAAATTCATCATTACTACGAAAAATTGATTATCTTATTTAATAAGGTAATCAAAGAAATAAGTCTCTATAGATACCTCATTATTTTCATTACATCAAATATCTATCAATTTTTAAAAGGATCATGTCCATTCACTTTGGAAAAAATTTTAAAAAAAATTGGACACAAATTTTGGGTTTATTTTATATTTATTCTAATTTGGATGTAATATAGGCTAATGTGATAAATGTTAATTTTCCTGAGTTACATTTTCTCTCTTTAACTAAACAATATATATCAATATTTCATTTATTTCGTATGTATAATTTAAATTATATTGTTTTATTATTCAACCATGATTTATCATCATTTTTAAATTTTTAGATTTATAAAAATGAGGTTTATTTAATTTTTTATGGCTACAACTCATGTTGTTCCATGAGCACACATTTCACCAAGTTTCAATGGTATAAAAGGGCACATGGAATTAGGAGGTATTGAACTAAGTTATCAAACATTTGTAAATGATGATAGAGTAGAAATATTAGGAGATGAGTTTGAGGTTTTTTATGGATATGGAAAGATTTTCCAAGCAAAGATTAAAGAAATTGGTGAGAAAAGTGAGGCCACTACATTTTTATCCTTCATCCCTAATGTTTATATGTAGTCTATTTTAGAGAATGAATAAAAAGGTTAAAAAATATTGGGGTTTTTTTTTTGTTTACATTTCTTTGGATACTATACCCTCTACAAAGTTATTTGATAATTGGAAAAAAAATAATTTTGGAGAGAAATTGATGCAGGTGCATCCATTATTGCCAACCAACTAGCAATATTTGATTTGTGTTCAAATTTTGTTGTGCATTTATTTTAATTGGAATTTTGGAGTATTTTTTATGTTGCAATGTCCAAAAATTAGATTAAGTAACTTGAACATATTTTGGCTTGAATTTCACCTTGGGAAGTATGCCAGATTTAAATTAAAATTTTTTGAAAGGAAGGCTATGCATGGGATTCTTGGGATTTGAGGAATGTTTGAATTTTTAATTAATGAACATCATGCTACAAGCATGATTTGGATGCCTAGGTTGAGTGGAATTGAAAATTTGAATTGGAAATTCAAATTGAAGAGTGGAGGAATGGTTGGATAGTGGTGGCCTACCTAGCTGGGAGTGAAATCAACATGCATTGAGGAGTTGAAGAATGTCCTTTGCTTCCATTAATTTATTTTCTAGAAGGGAGGCATACATTTGGTGTAGCGAAATTGCTTAAAGGTATTAGCAATACTTTTGGTTGATTTTTTTGGTGATTGTTGGTTGTGGGTTCCTAATTTTTGGAGAGAGATGACTTGGGAATAGCATCTTCTTGGGAGGAAAATTTTCAAAACTTTGAATTGCAAGTGGAAAGAAAAAATTAGAGGCAAATCAATTATTGAAGACATTTGGGTTGTGTGCTTTGATTTCCAGAATGTACATGTAGGTGCAGGAAGGAGATTATACGAATTGACAAAAGGATTAAATACATACCTATAGATGTTATTACTTCCTATATCAAGACATTTACTTCTGATTTTTCATGTAATTCTAGTCCTTAGGGATATCTTTGTATTTCCCCTCCATTGAATGTATTGCATAGAGATTTGTGGGTGTCATTAAGCAAATAAGAATTGCATATGTTTCTAATTTCTTTGTCTTTATTCATTTTTAATTCATCAAATTATGTGTGAGATTAGAATTGCATAGATTTGCAGGAAATCTCTCTTGAATCAATGGTATCAGAGCAAGTTGTCTTGATTCTATAGGTAAAGTTCTGAAAAGGGGTAGTTTGTTGTAGGACTTGTGAGTGTGGATGTTGTGAAAAATGCCTCCAAGAGTAGCCCCAAGCAGAAGGGATAGAGGTGGAGGTAGAAACACTCCTGACATGAAAGATTTTAGAGCCATCAGAATGCAAGATGAAACATTATCAGAAGAGTTGTGCAAAAGAGTTGTGCATAGAGAAAGAGATGAGAGTGAAGATGAAGTAGATGAGGAGGAACCATTTGTAGAAGAAGTAGAGGATGAAATTGATCCTAGAGATGATAGGTTGTTGAAATCCATCACCAACATTGGGAAGACATGAAAAATAGAGGTTTTGACATTTAATGAGAGCTTGAATCCAGAAGAAAATATCATAGACTAGAAAAATTGCATGGAGGAGTTCTTTGAATTTGAAGAGATTGAATATCTTGATAGGTTTTAAGGTTTTCTAAATCTAATTTGAAAGGATATGCTAAAATTTTGTGGGAAGACTAATATATATTCCTTGACTAACACTAACACCTAGTTGTGGAATATGGCTCTATGCAAGAATTCCTGCTGTGGAGGTGATTTTGAAATTTCTAGAGAAGATGGTGAGGGGGAAGACAGTGATGGGGATGATAGAATTATGGTTGTAGATGATTCTGCTTGGTCAGTGCTCTGCAAATTTTAGCGTGGGTGTCTAGCATTTTATGCCTTGTTTCCCTTTTGGCTCGATATTGATGGATTTATCACTAAATATGGCAGTTTTCTTTTTAGTGCTTCTTCTGATGTTATTTTTTTGTCTCCTTTGAATGTACCTTTCTAAGGATGATGTCATTAATGAGGTGGTTTCTTTGGTTCTTGTGTTGGATGAGTTCCTGGCATTGAAAATTTGTTTGGGCCTCATGGTTGTGGGTTCCTAGTATCTATCTCTTCCTACTCATGTTTTTGATGTTTCTCTAGTTATAAATTGTAGGTTTGAGTGTTTCTTTATGGGTATTTTTTGTGTTGCTAGTTGTGATGCCATGTTCTCAGATGTCTTTCTACTTGTAGAGTCCTTTCTCTAGCTTGGCTCCTATTTGGAAGCTTCCTCTTTGTTGTCTCAGAGCTTGATGCTTTTCCCTTGGCCTTATTTGAAGATCTATGAGTGTTAAGGGGGTGCATCTACTACCTTTGTGAATACCCTAAAGGGTTTGGGCTCAAACCTTCCCTTTTTCTAATGCATTCATCTAGAATTTATTGCTTGTGGATTCTAGTGGCCTTTTTTGTGGTTGCGTTTGGGAATTTTTCCCCAAATGGCTCTTTTGAGCTAGTTCTTTGGCTTATCCGGTTGTGGATGCAAGGATCGTGTCCTATCCCCTTGGAGGATTTATGTTTTCTGCATTTGGTGGTTGCTTATTTTTTACTGCTAGAATGGGCTTGTGGGGGATGTCTTTGTATTCCCTTCTATGGGGGTGTGGGTTTTTGAGTTCTCTCAATTAGGTTGTGTTAGGGTTTGTGGAGTTGGCTTGAAAAGTACTTCTTGGAATTCAGTTTGGCTTGGGTTTATGCATTTGAGTCAAAGTAGTACTATTATTAGATGGGTAAGAAAAGTTTGAATGCTTGACCATAGTAAATGTCATCTAAATGTTTTGTTTGAAGTAGTACTAGTATTGGATGGATAAGGAAAATTTTAAGCATCTACTAAAATTTTTAGTCAAATTAGAAGTGCTACTAGATGGGTGGAGAAAGTTCCAATGATTTATTCCTATAAACATTACCACAAATTTTGTACTACATTTTTTTAATATGGTGTAGTATGTTTTTTCTTTAGAGTAGCAGTGAATGGACAAAAAAATATTTGATGCTCTTATCAACATCACCTAAAATATTTTATTATATTTTTCTTAAATGATTTGATAGGTTTTGTCTATAGAAAAAAACCGAAGGCTCTTGATTTTTTTTAAAAATCAATGATTAATTACATTTGAATCAAAATAATACATATGATAGATAAATAAGATAAATTATAATATTTCACTCTATTAAACATCAAATATATCTACATTTCCATACAAATAAATTCCAACAAATCTCTACTCCTAGAATATGAATGAATAGAATTGACTCAAAAACTACTGAATTAAAACCAGGCTATACATTATATTCATATCATTTTCTTTCTTCTATCATCGAGACAGCTAGAGCCATTCATCACCCGTCATCCTTAGACTGTTTTTATGATTATTATTATTCAGGCGAAATATTGATGGTGTTTTTATGCACTTCTCAACACAGGCAGTACGTAAGTGCACTACCTCTCTTGAAAGACAATCTCCCACAATCGAGTTGCAGAACACTATCCCAAGGTCTCTTGGGTGTCAGGTCATGACAGTGCTTAGATACCTCAGTAGTTGATGTGATTTGCTGGAATCACAAGGCAACCTTATGGGAATACAAAGTGTGGATGTGAAACATGAAGTAAGATCTTCAAAAAGGGAGTTCTTAGCATGAAATAAGTTAGGTGTTGGCTGTAGGTTCAAACAGCAATCTCAAACTCCATTTAGTTGTTAGATTCAGCTTTATAAGGTATAATGAACCTTGGTGTTGTTTAATTCCTAAAGAAAGTGAAAAAGAGCAAAGGGGAAGAAAAGTTCCTAATCCTAAAGCTTGTTGCGAACAGAGATAATGGAGTCCCTGCAATGGACAATTCCTTCAAACAATCTCCCACTTAACCAGGAATTTCACAATATCATGGGAATTGTGCAATCTTCTAAGGGCTGCAGATTTGTATCCCTCATCCACCACATACATGTATGAATTAAATATAAGTGTTTGAGGCAGCTTAAATCAGGTTCAGGCTAACTTTGCAAAGCTATCTACCTTCAGCAAATAGCAAAAAAAGTATGGACTAAGGAGTGATCAACAAAGCAGGAATTTTCATGAACAGCCAACAGCATTCCTAAGATTATCCAAATAACATGAACAGCTAACTAAACAGCAAAGAGATCTAAACTAACATATAAGATTGGAGAAATGAATCAATTAACATGAGAGAAAACAAGGAAATACACCAAGTCAATGCTATTTCTCATATATTTCAGCAGCATGTCTTTACAACAACTCAACTCTCCCTTTGCAAATGAGAGGAGTGCTCTATTTATAGTTTTTCAAAATAAATGAATTACCAAGATTCATTACAATTGTGTGGCCAAGATTCATTACAAAGTAGGGTTTCACCTACCTCCAAATAGATTTACAATTTTAAAATATGTTCTGTCTTTTCCCTATTTTGTTATCTAGTGGATGACACTATTTGGTTTTTGTCCTGTAGCTGATTGCTGTTCCTTTGGCTATATCTACCTTTCTGGGAGGTCTTCTTCCTTGGCTAGACTATCTGGTTACTCCTCGGAGGCTGCGTGATCAATATGCTTGAGGATGACGGCCTGGAGCTTGCCTATTTCAAGGATTTCGCACCTCAACACCTGGTAGCTCCATTCTTTGGCGTTCTCTTCCAGCCGCCTCCAGTCTTCATCATACTTTGAGCTCTGATCTTTGAAAAGCTCTGATCTATCGAGGGCACGGGCAGCGAACCTTAGGAAGTCTGTTGTGATATCTTCGACTATCCCGTCCTTCATCTTTTCCTCAAAGTATGGCCTAACCTTCTCTGCATCCAACTGCACTGTGGGCATATCATGGCCCGTTATCAACTTCAGGTACTCGGTGCATTCTGCTCGGATTTCTTTGATCCACGCAATATCCGGATCAACCCTGCCCTAGATTTGTTCCATCATCTCTTTACGGTTGATGAGGTCTATGTGCCATATGTCTACCAGCCAGTGATCCTCCTTCTTCAATTCTAGCTTCTCTTCCCACGTGCTTTCTGGCATTCGGAGGATGGCTTCAACCTTCGGGAAGGCAGAGTCGTAGATCACAGGGAAGTTGGTGCAGAGTTTCTTTGTGCTTTCCAAGGACTGAACCAGGTCCAGGAACTTGTTGGCTATTTGCACAGCCAAGCCGATCCCTATGTTTCCGACCTTCACAACCTGCTAGAACCAGTCCTCCTTGGTCTTCTCCAGATTCTTCCTCCTTTCCAGCTTATCTATTTGTTCCTTGGAGAGCAGCTGTGGCGCGGCCATAGAGGTAGTGGGGAGGTCGTCGATTGAAGACCACTGTTGGATGTAGTCAGTTAGGGCAGCGACCTGCGCCTTTAGTTCATCCTTGGTGATCTTATCCTGCTTAATCAGGTGCACCACTGTAGCCACTGACTCTTCTAGATGCTCGACCTTTTATTCCCTGGTGGCCATCCTTAGGTCGATGGTGGAGATATTGTAGCTTACCCCGGCCTGGCCGGCAGTTGGCGTTGCTACCTGTGCTGCTCGGGAGCCAAAAGCGTCCATGGTTACCCTGGAACGGACCTTAGGCTTCTTCTCCTTCTTTGGTATGGCTAGAGATCGAGCCAAGATGGCCTCCAATCTCGGCCTTGGGTCGCTCAAGACAGGAGTAGTCTTTTCAAGTTGCTTTTCCAGCCAGTCAGGCATGGTAGCCTTGTCCTTGGGTGCCTCATGGCTGCCCTCACCCTTCTCCGTTAGAGGCAAGACTTCGGCCTCCTTCCCCAGCTCTTCTTTTTCTTTGGCAGCGTCCCCTTCCTCGTCAGAGTCTTGATAGAATACGAGGCTTTTGACGGGTGTCTTGGTGGTCAATATCTGAGTGGGATCTTCTTCTCCCGCCACCTCTTCTTCCTTTTCTTCGACAGCCTCGGCTCTGGGGCTCTTCACAACATGGACCTCGGCTTCAGTGATGGCTCGTTTCGCCTCCTTTCCATCATCACCCGGCTGCTAAGCCGACTCCTCCTCGATGTCCTCATCAAAAGTTTGGATAATTTCTTTGTCACCTGAGCCATCCCCTTCATCCCTGCCCTCGGAGGAGCCCGTCTCTTCTTCTTCATAAGCAACCTTGTCAATAGTTCTATGCTCGTATTCGGGTTGCTCGTAATAGTCATCGGCCTCCTCCTCCACAGACTTCGAAGCCTCTCGTTCTTGCTCTTCCAACTCTTTTGAAATCTGCATGGTGGCCTTCATGGCTGGCGGCCCTGTTGGCGATTGCGAAGGTTGGGATGTTGCGAGTGCTTGGGCCAAGGCTGCTTGGAGAGCAGGATGCATTAAAATCTGCGAGAGCTCCAGGGGAAGATTCTGCAAGTGCCGCGTAATGGCCTCGGGCACAGTGGAGATGGGAACAGGTGCTGCTATTGTTGCCAGAGGTAGGGAAGTAATAGGCGACATGGCAGCAGCAGAGGAAGGGGAAGTGGTCATGCTAGAGGAGTCAATATTGATTACAGATCCAGCCGGAGGTGAAGAAGCAAGGTGAACGAAAATGTCTACAGCTTGTGGAGATGAGGCAACGGCGGCCTGAGAAGTGGGCAGCGCACCAGCTGGGGAAGGAAGGAGCAAGGGAGGCTGCGTCTCTGTTGTGACTAACGTCCTTTTGAGCTTCTTGGGAGATGAGCCTCCCATATCTTTTGTTGCCTGCTCCTTTGGGTTCGCAGACTGAGCCGTTTCTGCCTCCTTCCTCTTGTAGGACCGGGTGATGGGGGGAGACTTGGAAGTCTCATTGGCTGATGGAGAGGCGGCCACCTCTTCCGTGGCACTTGGTTCGCTCTTAGTTGCTTCATACGTCAAAGCCACCCCCTTTTTCTTTAACAGTGCCACTTCTCCATCGACCCACTCCTTCGTGCGAGCAATGATAGGTTGGGTGATTGTATCCAGGTCATTGACCTCTTGCTCGTCCCAGTCGATGGAGGGGATTGCTAGGTCAGCAACCGCGGGGTACCTCGGGTGCACCAAGGTGGACTCATCCTCCTCAAGTTGGTCTAGCACCGGGAATAGCTGTACCCTCCTCAGAAACTGCACCGTCATCCAAATATAGTGTCTCTGGCGGACCTCCTTATCATCATTGCAATCCGCCCAGAAATCTTCTACATGATGCTTGTGGGCATATGCCGGCCCCAGCGCCTTCCTGACATGACCGTGTGGGTCCATCCGAGGGCGAGCCGTGTACCACTCAAAGTTACACTCTTTGAGCTCCTTTTCTAAGTTGCCGGCGCACTGAGAAGTTTTTAGCCGATATAGACCCTGGCCGAGGGTCATGGGATAAGGAATCCCTGCCACATGCTTCTGGCCGAAGATTATCTGAATATGTTGGAGCTGCCGGGAGAGCTCTAGGAGGATGATTCGGTCATTTGGGTACCTCAGCAGTTTGTTTGGCCGTTCCGTGAACCCTTGGGCGCGAATGTAGGTGAATTTTGGGAACTGAATAAATAGGAAGGCATACTCCCTCAGGAGTGCCCGGGCACTATGGGATACCCTTCTTTCGAAGTCCCCGGCTATTAACCTGATTATGTGGCCTATGAAGGCATCGTTGACACGGTAATACTCTTTTTTGAAGTAGCGGTACTGGAGCTGGGGGTACCGGTCGTAAGGCTTAAGCCCTCGTTTGTGCTCCCCATCTAGCACCCTGAAGAGTCCACTATATTGTTTCTGACCTGCCAAGGAGTACACCAGGTACGAGGTCATATAGAATTTGTTGCTCTTCTTGACATTTATAAACTGCTCATGGAAGCAGTTGCTGATGATGCCTCCCCAATCAAATGAAATCTTGGTTTTCACGTCCTCATTCCCTCGGACGATCTGTTCAATATAGTAAGCCATCCATTCCTGAAAGGAGGCGGCTGTTGGGAGACCCATGACCCTGCTTAGCATAGTCACCAAGTCGTCATAGTCCTCATGAAAGTCGCTGCGAAAAAGCTCTTGGGGAACCTTTGCAGCGCTGCCCCGTTTCTCCTTGAGCCAGTAGATATTGATTGACTTCTTGCAGCCCATGCTGCCTGGCACTGCTCCATCGTGGGGATCTGCATGTGTGGGAATGTGGGAATGTGGAAGGTTCTTGCAATCCCCTTTGGAGACATGTCTGCAAGGACGTTCCCCTCCTTGTCTACGATGGTTCTGGTATCTATTTGGTAGGCTTCTCGGCAAGCCATTACCAACTCTGGGGCTATTAGGGATGAAGGAAAGCTAGCAGCCTTTGCGATTCCACTTTGGCATATCATCCGGGCATTCTTTGTCTTAGGGTCGATCTTGACCCTTTGGGCGAACTCGTCAATGTCCACTTGGCCGATATTGGTGTCTGATATCTCCCTCCAATCAGTCAAGACCTTTGACTGGAGCGGTTCACCTTGGAATTGAAATTTCATTTGGTCTTTGTCTTCTTTTCCATGAACGGCTCTTCCAGATTTCTTACCCTTGTCCTTTTCGGTAGAGGCCCCTGAAGTTCCCGCGGCCGATTCCATATATCCTGCAAGCAAAGGGCGAAGTCAGCACAACAAAACACCAAAACGTTAATGTTAGTCCGTATCGAGCATATCATCTAAATAATCATTTAAATACATCATAAGTTTAATCCTTAGGTGATATCGATTTCAATTCAAAGCATTTGAGCAATCCGGGCCCGGAGGGCCAGACTTCCCTGGCAAAAATGCTGTCAGGAAGGGAAAACACGAGCGAAAGCTCCCAGAGACATCCGTTGGCCAAATTTCATGTTTTAAGGGGGGTCCATGATGGAAAACGACATGATTTAGGACGTGGGTTGAAGTTAGATTTTCAATTTGGATTGATTTGGATTGATTTGGGGAGCTCCGGAGGTTTCATGCCGGAAGGAAGCCAGGCGAAAGGAGCCGGCGGCGGCGGGCATCGGGCAGAAGTCCGGCAGCGAAAGCCCAGAAGCCGGAGCCCGGGAGGCAAAAAGGACAGCCGCATTTAGGTTTACTTTAACAGTTTTATATCGGACGACATTCGGGGCACCGGGACCCGGAGGCCGGAAGGCTACTAGCTGATGGTCGCCGTGTAATTTTGATCGTTTCGAACGACGGCGGCGAGCAGACTACTGGAGCCCGGAAGACGGGACGGCATTCGGGATAGGCCATAGCACCTACTCGCCGATGATTTGCACAGCGGCGGCGAAAGGGGAACTGGGATCTGGAGATCAGAAAGACGGGAGACACCGGCAGCTACAAATGAATAAAGTACATGGCCGAGAGAGCCGGAGTGGAGCCGCAGTAGGCGTGTTGGCGGAACCCAAGAAAGAAGACGTGTGGCCGAGCGGCGAAAATGGACTGGACCCAGAGGGCGGGCCGCCCGATGGCACGCAAGATGTTTACTCTTGTTAACGGCAGCGGCTAAAGGCCATGGGGCAAAATTGGAAAAGGCAGGCATGACGCCTTGTGAGATGCAATGATGTGAGGTGGTGAAAGGAGACCGGAACTGGCGGCGGAAGGATCCCGGAGGAGGTCGCCGTGATCCCAACAAAGCTAGGGCGACGGCGGCGGCGAAGGACATCCGGGAGCCGAAGGTCGGGAAGCCGGCAAGGTTCCGCCGTGAGCAGCGGCGAGAACCGTCCGCGGAGTTCAGGGGACGGAACTCCGGACGGTCGGGCCCGAAGGGTCCGAGGATCACGGAAGCGAGGGGATAGCCGGAAGACCCCCATGTTAAAACGGCGGAAAAAAATAAGGCGGTAGCATGGGATGGGAAACCCGGAGGCCCGGGCCCGGAAGGGCTGACCTCCGCCAGCGGGGTTCATGGCTCGGATCTTGACGGCGACGGAGGGTCCCGGGCCCGGCGGTGTTCTTTGCCCTGTGCGAAGAACGCCCGCGACATGGACAAGTCTCGGGAGACGAAAATGGTGATTCCGACCGGGCCGCAGAAAATTTAAGGATATGGGTTTGGGGCGCAACGCAGAGAGTGTTTATTTTATGCAATTTAATTTGGTTGCCTAATTCATTTAAATCCTCAAAATGATCAAAAATAATGGGAGAGCGAACTAGGATGGCCTACCTCCAACTCGCTAAGCGGGACGATGATGGGATGCACCGGCAGAGTTGACGGAACGATGCTGGGGTCGATGATCATGGTGGTGCAGTTTGCAGTGGGCTCCAATTCGGTCGCTGCTCCAATCCGCTAAAATTTGCAAGTTAAAATGACAGTGGCGGGCCTCGGTTTATATACCCCATCGTTCATTAATGGTCGCAATTAATGCTCGTACGATCGCCCCAGAAGTTGGTAAGATTCAAATTTTGAGTCAGCGGCGGCAGACGAGGCTTCGGGATCCGAAACGCGGGAGGCAGCAGAACAACGACCGCTAACTGAATTTTGGTGACCTCGGACGGTGGCGGCGAGGGAACGGCTGGGCCCCGGATGGCGGAGTGCAATGAAGAGTTCGCCGCCGTTAGATTTTGCACTTTGTTTGAACGGCGGCGGTGAAAGGGACCACAGGGCCCGGAGGGTGGGTGGCCGACGGGTGATGGTCATCGCGGATGGCAATCACGAGACGGAAGTTCGGGCGCAGAATTCCGGCTCTTGGGGCCCAAAGGAGCAGGGGTCGGCCGGGAAGCCCCCCGAATAGCCACGAACGGCCAACGGCTGGGCGGGTTCCGGAGGGTGGAAAGATGCCTCGAAAATGCCGCTGGGGCGGCAAATGCGGGAGGGAAACCCGAAAGGGGAACCCCGGAGGCCCGGGCCCGAAGGGGCCTAGGGCCGCCCCAGAGCCCGAAAGGCCCAAGGAACGCACAAGCCCCCGGAGGGCAGGAAAAACAAAAGGGAAACCATGGTCGATGTTAGAACGAAACTTTTTAGGGTAATATCGGCCATATGGAATGTCAAAAAAGAGGGGCACGCAAAACGAGGCAGCCCTAAAAGACCTGACACGGCAAAAAAAAGAGGGTCCCCGTTCCGAACGGGGCGTGTGTGTTGAGGGCACAACAAATGGCGACTCCGCTGGAGAACGCTCCAGAGCATTCTAGGGATAAATATTCACTCAGGACCCAGAATCTCTCGTTTCGCAGACCAGGAGTGGTTTCTGAGGTTGAATCAGGGAGAACGGGATCCTTAATTGGGTCGGCTTACATGACATCTCGAAAGTGTGTGTGGAGTGAGTTCATTCCTTTCTTAGGGATAGTAACCAGGGTTATTACTTTAACCAAGTGAGCTACATAAGCTGCCTAACACCAAAAGTAACCCGGACATTGCCCCGCTGCCAGTCAGGCGTCCATAGCCCCAGCGGAGTTGTCGCTACAATCTCATGGACATTGCTCTACTGCCGGCCGGGCGTCCATAGCCCCGATAGAGTTATCCGAACACCCATACGGTCATTATTTTCCTTTTTCAGAGTTTATTTTCTCTCTTTTGCTTTGATATTTCAATTCTCTTTTACCATTTAGCTCGACCGGGTAAGCATTGAAGCCTACAATGGGTTTGGGACTGTAGTGGTCACTAGAGTAGACTTAAGATTTTTTTTCACTCACTTGGGTGTCGTGACAACCATAGCACGGTCCTTCAGAATTTTTTATTATGTAATTTGTGCGGGATCCGAGATGTGGGTAAGAGGATCCGGCGAAGGGTCAAGTTCTGAGCGAGATTCAGACAGGGAAATCATTCGCGGAGAGCTTTGGGAAGACCAATAGTCTAGAATGAATGTTTAGCCACAGAACATGAAGAGCGGTCAGCAAAGTGAACCAATTGTCAGGCAAGCATGACCACCGCAAAGGAGCAGGAAACATCTTTCAAAACAAAAAACTGCCGAGAAGGGAAAGCAAAAAATGACGCGAACAAAATGCAACAAGAAGGAAAGCAACTATTCTAACCTATGCACAAGTATTTACAACAAAGAGCTCGAAGGAACTCAAGCTTGGAAGTAATGCTTCAGGTGCTGCCTGTTGACTGGCAACGGGACGTTCTCACCAGTTAAGTTCTTTAGACGGAAGGCATTATCTCCCAAAATTTCAGCTATCTGAAAGGGGCCAAGCCAGAGCTTGTCGAATTTATTGTGTCCCCCTCTCTTTTCATGGGCCTTGTCCCAATATAGGACCAAATCTGCAATCCTAAAGGCCTTAATTTTGGCTCGGCGGTCAAACCATCTCTTCACTACGCCTTGATGTTTGGCAAAATTTTCTATTGCGTGATCTCGAACTTCCTCTAAATGTAAAAGTTCAGCTAAACGAGCTTCCCTGCGATCTCCTCCATTAAAATCGTTGATGAACTGAAGAGTAGGAATTTTCAGATGGATGGAGAATATTGGCTCAAGACCATAGACAAGGTGGAACGGGGAATCACCAAGGGTAGCCTTATGGCGGGTGCGATCGGCCCAAAGGGCAAAATGGAGCTGGGTATGCCAGTCCTTGGGATTCCTATCTAGCAGCCTTCTGATCACATTAATCAAATTCTTGTTTGTGGACTCGGCAAGGCCATTGCCCTGAGGGTAGTAATTGGATGAGAATTTGAGGGCAATCCCATAGTCAAATGCCTAACTAGAAAATTTCAATGAAGCGAAGGAAGGTCCATTATCACATACTAGAGCATACAGACAACCAAAGCGATTTAAAAGGAAACTTTCTAAGAAATCAATAACTACTTCAGTTGTACAATGCTTGCAAACTATTGCTTCCATCCATCTAGTACAATAATCAGTGGCAGTCAGAATGTACCTATGTCTCGTAGACAATGGAGGGCTTACCGGACCGATGAAGTTGAGACCCCATTGTGCAAAAGGCCTTACCTCCAGCACGGGCTGCAGTGGGACAGCGGCATTTCTCTCCCTGGTGGCAGTGGTTTGGCACATATGGCATGAATGAACATGGCCATGGGCATCCTTGAAGATGGTTGGCCAATAATACCCTACCCTTAATATCTGATGCACCGTAGAAGAACCTGAACCATGGCCCGTACCAAACCTGTCGTGAAACTCCCTCAGAACACATTCTGCTTCCTCCTGGCCAAGGCATCTTAGATAAACCCCCTCATGATTCTTCTTAGAATGGAACCTTGTAACATGTAACTGCTACTTTTCAACCTTAGGGCCCTCTTCTGGACTCCTTGCAGATGTGGCAGACACTTATGATTAAGCAGGTAATAAACAACATCTTGGTACCATTCTCCCGGGGAGACATCTTCAAGCTGATATTGTTGTACTGTGAGTTCAGGGCCGGCCTCCGCTGCTGTTTCGGCTATTGTATGGGTGAGTGCCTGTCCTCGTACGAATTTCATTGGTTGGATCTCCATATCATATTCCTGGAGCAGGGTGACCCACTTAGCCCTTCGTTCGCCCAACTCGTTTTGCATAAGTAGTGTTTTGACTGCTGGATCGGGGACAATGGCGAATACCTTGTTGCATAGAATGTAGTGTATAAATTTCTTTACTCCCCTAACGAGAGCGTACGCCTGCTTTTCTATGTTGTGGTAATGCAATTCAGCATCTTTGAGGGGTGCACTCATGAAGGTGATCGAATGCTCATTTCCTTCGTCATCCTTTTGGGTCAACATACTGGCACAAGAATGCTCTGAAGCAAATGAATAGATGTAGAATGGCTTCAGATAATCTGGACTGACCAACACAGGCGCCTCAGCAATGGCTCGTTTGATCTCCTCAAAGGATTGTTTGGCCTCTGGCGTCCATTCAACTTTAGCGTCCTGCTTGAGCATGGCATTGAGAGGTTTGACTATCTCCGCGAAACCGGTGATAAATTTTTGAACGAAATTAATCTTTCTGAAGAAAGACTTTAATTCCTTCTTGTTGCCCGGGGGCTGGATCTTGAGTAACGACTCAATGTGCTCAGGATCAATGGAGATCCCTTGCTCTGAGATAATGTGTCCGAGCAGTCTGCCTTCGGTCACTCCAAAAATGCACTTCTTGGGGTTGAGCGAAACCCTGAATTTCTGGCATCTCTGAAATACCTTGCATAGGTCAGAGACGTGATCACCTCGCTTCTTGGAGAATACGGTCAAATCATCCATATAGATGATTATACATCTGCCAATCAGGTCCTTGAAAGCGATATCCATGGCGCGTTGAAAAGTGGCACCGGCATTAATGAGCCCAAACGACATTCTTCTGTACGCAAATGTTCCCCACTTAGTGGTGAACGCAGTCTTGTGGCGATCCTCGTATTGTACCATTACCTGATTATACCCAGAGTATCCGTCGAGGAACGACATCATTTGGGAGTCGTTGACGATTTGCAGCACTTCATCCAGCGAAGGCACTGGATAATTGTCCTTCTCCGAGGCGCGGTTTAGATTGCAGAAATCCACGCACAATCTGATCTCTCCATTCTTTTTCCTGACCGGGACCAAGTTAGCTACCCACGTAGAATGCCGGACTGGGAAGATGATTCTTGCTGAAAACAATTTCTGCACCTCCTTGTAAACAATAGGTTCTAGCAAGGCATTGACAGGGCGCTGCCATTGACGGAATGGCCTCACTTCTATTTTAAGAGGGATGGTGTGCGTGATGACGGAGGTGTCGTATGTTTTCAAGTCTTCGTAACTCCATGCCACCACGTCAGGATATCTGCACAAAGCATCCGTAATTCCCCTCTTCTCTTCGGGCGAACATACCTTTCCAATGAAAACATTCTTGGTATCCTCGGTCGTTCCCAAGTTGTGAGCGTTGCACTGGCTGCTTATGGCCTCCTTCTTTGTTTGCCGATCTTGATCCCTGATCTGATCTAGGTCAAATACACGCTCTAGTTGAACCATACCTCTGGGGATCGTGTTGGTCTTCAAATTGATAACCCCCTCTATATCCAATTCAGCCTCCTGTGGATCAGCTTCATCAATTATTTGGGCAGCAAAGACGTCAGAGCTCATGATGAATTGGAGGATATGCTTGTCGTCATTGAAGACCTGCATGTGAGTAACATTATCCGGGACCGATGGCGTAGATGTTAACTCGACGGTGAATTTCTTGAGTCCAGACAAAGAGAGGGGTTGTAACGTGCTAGTTGCTTGAGCTGAGGCGTCAGCTGCGCGATTTTGAGCACAGGGAATTAATTGTATGTTGAATGCATCTAGGCCCTCCAGGAGGTCCCACACCCTGTGTCTATAATTGGTGAGTCTCCGGTCATGGCATGAGTACAATTTCCTGATCTACCTAACTACAAGTGCGAAATCCCCGAAGACTAGCAGCATTTTCACCTTTTTCTTCAAGGCCATAAGAAGGTCGAGGACAAGGGCCTCATATTCTGCTACATTGTTAGTGCAATAAAATTGCAATCGATGGGCAGCGAGGAAGGTCTTACCCGTTGGACTGATGAGTTCGATCTCCGCTCCAGCTCCTTGCCTTGACTTTGATCCATCAAACCGGAGTGTCCAGCACGAGGAGAATTTCTTATCCTCAGGTTTGATTGGGCCTTTGTTCTCTTTTGGCGGGACAGCGGGCCTTGTGATCTTAGGATGACTTTCCGGGTCGAGGCAATGGTCGGCTGGTGGTTCTGGTGGTGTCTCCTTCGGTGTTCCTGTCTGAGGAGCAGCGGCTTTCTTAACTTGCTCCATTGCTGCTTGGCACAGGCAACAGTCAAATTCATAGTGAGCAGCATTGTGTACCCTACACCAGCTCGGCAATAATAGGTCTTGAAAATTCATTCTAGCTCCTAGGCTGAGCTGATCTCTTGCACATTTTTCCATAAACTCCTGGAAGCCATCGAGTAGTCCCTAGTTGTCATCTTGAACCGGCTCGTGATCAGCTTCCGCCAACATTTCTGCTCTTGGGGGCATTTGTGCGGAATTCGTCGAGGGGCTACACAATACCAGCAATACCTCTTCTGCACACTCTTCCTGAAGCTCAGGCTCATTTTGGTAAGCAAAAGGGAGATAATTCCCTAAGTCTGTCTCGGCGAACAACACCTCACTGAGATTATTGTATTCCGTGATCATATACTTCATACGGGGTTCACGGTCAATACGAATCTGGTTTGGCAGCCCCTTCCACGGCAGCCACATGTGAGAAAGGTCTGTGGCGGTGTATCCATTCAGCGCCTTGGTGAACTCTCTTCCCAGAATAATTCCATAAGCGTCGGGAATGTCTGCCACTTAGATATCAACAACCTACTATATCCGGGGGTCCGCAGCAATTTGCATGGGAATGCAGTTTATTTCACCTACAATGGTGATCTCTGTTTTGTCTAGCTGGGTGACTTTTCTTTTCGAAGGCGTGGGAGTGATGCCAAGAGCCCTGCACACAACCAAGGGCATGACGTTGGCAGATGTGCCTAAATCAAGCAGGCAGTTGTCCAAGTTTTTCCCAAAGACCCTGATGGTAGTCAGGAAAGGGGGAGTTTCCGGTCTCCCTTGAAGAATTCCTGTAGGCGTGTCCATTTGAGCTATTTGGCCTTTATTCCTATCACTGCCCGTATCCTTGGTTTGTTTAAATTGCTGGTCCTTGGGAGGCTACTTACCAGCCCTCTCTGGCTCCTTTTTAATATATCTATTCGCCGATTGATTCGTGGGCGCATTATTCCTTCTCTCAGCATTTTCCTGTATTTCCTGTTCTTTCCTGGGCTCCTCAAAGGTTACCCTTTTGGCTGGGATCTCTGGCGTGGTGTTAGAGGACGGAGTCCCATTCAGGATCCTGAAGAAGGCGTGCCTCACGGCAGAAACCTTGAGCAATTCAAAGGCCGACAAATTTATTTTGACCTTCTTGAATTCTTCTGCCACATATTCACCCATTTGTTCAATTTCAGAGCTAAATGCTTGGCCTATGGGAGAACTAGGGGCTTGAATCTTGGTTTTCCCAAGCGGATTTTGGGGTTGGCTCTGAGGCTGACCTTGCGACTAATTTTGAGATTGATTTTTATTAAGGTATTAGGCAGGTATGTGGGGTAACCCCGGGTTATTGCTAGCATGAGGATCGGGCGGGGTGGCGAAGTTGTTTGGCGGGGTAGAAGTGGTGAAGGGTCCACCGGCTTGCCTATTCCTAAGGAAATAGGGACTTGACCGTTGATGGAACATGTGGACCTCATCCACAAATGGCTCTTCTTCATCCACCGGACCGTTATCTACCAAATTGAAAAGCTGAGCTAAGGCCGATTCGTTACTTACCTCTTGCGCTTTCTCATCCTCGACGGGGGTGGGCTCGGCTTCGGGTTCGTTGCAGTCTCCTCGCGGAAACGGCACCTGATTGACCACCAGACACGAGGAGTCATAGGGTTCAGATGGGACAATGTCCCTGCAGTTGGCATTGTCGACGACATTTTGCACCTCTACCTGGAAGATTTCAGCAGCTGTTTGAAGCTCGGGACAATCCAGCTCAGAGTGCCTGCTGGTTTTGTGAAGTCGGCACCATCCGGACAAAGCTGCCTCGGCCAGATACACACTGCTGGATGTTCGGTCATTGCCCGCTGGTTGGTCAAATGGCATGGGGACACCACTGTTGTTGGGCCTGGTGTTCCATGTGCGGCTCTGCCTCTGAGAAGGTCTTCTTTCTGCATTCTGATTGGAGTTATGCCCCTTCTCATAATTCTGCCCCAAGGAGGTACCTACTTCTCGATTGTCTCTGTTAAGGTTGGCCTAAAAATTGCATTGGGAGGCCTGCAACTGATTATTCTAGTTCTTCATATGCATCATCTCTGTGGACATCTTTTTGATCATCTTGGTCAGTTCCTCTAACTTGTCCTTCTTGGCTGCACCTCCAGGTGACAGGGCTGGATTTTGGAGAAAAGAGGGCGTAGCCGCCGGCTGATTTTGGTAAGCTAGAGGAAAGTCCGGTCCTAACAAGTATAACGGCGCCTGGGGCTATTGGGAGAATGCTTGCTATTGCGGAGCCGTCTGAGAATAGTTGTACTGTTGATGGGGCTGCATATACGAAGTCGCGGGAGGCGCATAATTCAATGGTTGTCCCGGATGCGGCACCATAGGCAATTGTGGCACCTGGTTCAAGAGAGGAGTTTGGTGAGAAAACGCCTGATTGAGCCCCTGAATTTGCATTGGGTGGGCGATGGGCCCCAAAGAGGGTAGCGGGCCGAAAATATTTTGTCCCAAGTCAGCACTTGCCACGACGGCCTCTGCATAGGCGGCCAGCAGAGTAGCAGGTGGTGGGCGCATCCTTTTTACCAATGCCGACGTAAGGTTGTCCAGGGCTGCGTAGTAGACTGGTAGAGCAGCCACATCATTATGGACGTATGGGTCCTGAAGCCTCATGTGAGCCCGGTGGAAGCAATCATTAAAGGAACCGATAGGCTCATTGACCTCCCTTCTGATGGACATGAATTGCTGGTAAAGGTCAGCGGGGTTGACAGGGATCTTGTACTTCTATAGAAAGGCGTTCTTCATCAGGTTCCACGAGGTGATGGATCCCCTCGGCAAATTGATGTACCAGTAGAAGGCCTCTTCTCCCAATGAATGCAGAAAAAGGCGACACGCCACGTCCTCATGATCCACCTGCATTTTAGTAATTGTCATTTTGAATATCTTGATATGCTCTTCGGCCGTCCTTTGCATGTCGCGGGGATGGAATTTCAAACAAAAGCCCTCCGGATTCTTGGGCATGTCATTGTAAACAGCAAAGTGTATCGGCGACGGGTTATGCGCAAGCCAAGCCATGGGGGGAGGTGGAGGTGGCACTTGCTGTTGGAGAACGGGTACTTGAGGCTGTATTGGCAATACTACCACAATATGGGGCTGCCTTTGAGCTATGGCTGCTTGGACTGTGCTTTGGGCTGAAAGGGCCAGGAGAGGGGCGGGCCCCTGGCTGCCGGAGGGAAGATACACAAATGTTGTTTGAGATGGTTGGGTGGAAGATGAAGGCCACCCAAATGGACGTGAAGATGAAATGGAGACGGATGGAATGGAGGAAGAGGAAGAGGCAGAGCTGCTTCCTTGTGCTCATTTTGCCCTCGTAGGTGACGGCAATTCTTCAAATTCCCCTTTGTTTGGTGTTGATCATAGAATTCTTTGAAACTTTTCCGGGGAGAAGGATCCGATCCGATCCAGCTTCGCTTTATCCTGCACCTTAATATTCCAATTGCGCCCTCCTTCTAGCGCCAGTTCTACTGAATTTGTTGTGCCCTCAGCACACACGCCCCGTTCGGAATGGGGACCCTCTTTTTTTTTTGCCGTGTCGGGTCTTTTGGGGTTGCCTCGTTTTGCATGCCCCT
>VDFB02168118.1:151543920-151613076 GCA_007258455.2 Sequoia sempervirens
CAATTTTTATCTTACATTTTTCTGTCATGAATGCACACGACAAGTACGAAGAAAGAATAGAGCCAAAACAACAAGATTCAAACAAAGGAAAAAATAAAGAAGCAGGGACTCCACTGGGGCCGCCATTCTTACCCACGTCTCATTCACTCAACTCTTCTCCGCGTGCTGGACTGAACCGACAAAGGATTGTCCTACTGTGATGAAATTTATAATGAGCATTTTTTAATATTAAAAATATTATATTTTGAACTATTTGTTACTCTCGCCGAATATATAAACTTTATTTGTGACTGAGGCAAATTTTATCATACAATACTAGGTGGTTTTCTATGTCTTGCAATTGGGTAACGCACATATTTGAAATTTCACTCCTTTTTATATTCAATATAAACGTCATTTTCTTCATCTTAAATATATATTTTTTAATTTGTCATTTCATTTATTACATGAAAAGGCTGCTGATGAGTTAATTCATGGCCGTTTTAACATTGAGATGATTCAACGAGGGTTTCATCATACAATGATATTTATTTTTCAAAATTAAATTAAAAAAAAATCAATTAATTATATTTTATAAAAATTAAATTATTTTTTAATATTTATGTATATGTATATTGTATTTGATTTGTCTATAAGTATATTGTTTTCAAAGTTTTGGAATAGGATGTGGATATCTATTTGAGTATGAACAATAAAAGAATTTTATCAGATGTCAAAGTTGACACTATCTTATAAATATGAATGTAAATTGTGAAAGCACACACAAAGTTCAACTGAGTATTGAAAAATTACAGAGAAGCACATTTTTGGACCTCCCTTTCCTAATTCCCAGCACAAAATGCATTATCTTCAAAAGAAAATCATTGATAAATGCAAATTAAATTAGAAAGTAAGATTGTGTTTATTTTTTATTTGATTCTATGATGTTTAACTCTTTTGAGAGATCTTTTGCATGTCTATTTCTAGTGGTTTGTTGGTGTTGTAATCATCATTAAAAATCAATATGGAGGTTTAATTATATATATAGGGTAAAGATTTAATATTTATCTTTAAAAAAAAAAAAACTCGTACATGTATTTTTTGTCTAGAATTTATGTTTGGAAACCATTCCCCTGTGGGAATTGGATCATTCCTCCATTCCAACAAATTCACTACAACAATATGAAATTTGAAATGATATGTAGGAGCTTCATCATTACTATGAAAAAATGGTTATCTTTATAAGGTAATCAAACAAATTACTCTCTATAGTCATTAATATTGGAGAAACAAGATCATATTTTCCCTTTATGAATGATATATATTTTATTTCATTAATGTTTTTTCCTAGCTGACTTCACTTTGACTTTGATGGTTTAGTTTTTACTTGGTCTTGGTGGTTTGAGTTCCTACTTTATCCATAAAAATATAGATGATAATTTCTCCCTTGTTCAAAAAGAAAACTAACATTTTAAAATCTAACTTCATGAAATTAAGATAGATAGAAAAACAATTCCTACACTAATACGTTTACAAGATAAATAAGATAATTTTCAATATTTCACTCTATTAAATATCAAAGAAATAATAATAAATATCAAGTAAAATATACTTTTCATACATTTAAATTCCTGAAAATCATTGCTACTAAAATATAAATAAGTACAATTGACTCAAAAACTACCAGATAAAACACTATTTTCGTATCATTTTCTTTCTTCTATCATTGAGACAGCTAAGTAGAGCCGTTCATCACCCGTCGTCATTATTATTCACGCGGACAGTCGTATCGATTTACAACCAATTAAAGAAACTATCATGGTAGAATTGAGGGAAATGAATACTACAGGGCTGAATATTATCCATACAATATGCACATCATCTTTTCCACTGTCATGGTAGGTTTGCTTGATGTACTCGTCCAAACCAATGTCCTACGGCAATGAATTTTCTTCAATTTACATCTTTCTGCCGTGAATGCACACGATAAGTATGAGGAAAGAATAGACCCAAAACAAGATTCAAAAGAAAGGGTGCCCTTCTTACCCGCGTCTCTTTCAGTCAGCTGATCTTCCACTGCCTAAACGGTACCGTCAAAAGGCATCCGTGTTCACTATGACTCTGAATTTCTGCACAGCGTGCTGGACTGAAACAACGAAGGATTGTCATACGGCAATGAGAAAAGGATGGTTACCAATACACACATATTATATAGGTATATCTGTGATGAAATTTGCAATAAATATTTTTTAATATTAAAAATTTGATATTTTGAGGAGTCTACCAAAAGAAATCTGGTTTATATATTTGTTACTCTCGCCTAATCTACAAAATTTATTTGTGACTCCCATAAATTTTATCTTACAATACTAGGTGGTTTTTTATGTCTCACAAATGGGTAATGTGCATTTCATATTTAAATATTCAATATAAAGTCATTTCCTTCATCTTACATATTTCTTTTTAATATTTAGTTTGTTATTTCATCTATGACGAGGTGATATGATGGATATTTATTTTTAAAAATTATTATAAAACGAAGAAATAATTAATTATATTACATTTAGTAAAAGTTAAATTATTTTATAAGATTAATATGTATGTATATTGTATTTAATTTGTTTACAAGCATATCGTATTCAAAGTTTTGGAATAGGGTGTGGACATCTATTAGAATATAAACAATAAAAGAATTTCATCATAGTTGACACTATCCAATAAACATGAATGCAAATTGTGTTCAAGCACACACAAATTTCAACTGAGTATTAAAAAACTATATAGAAGCACTTTTGGACCTCCCTTTCCTAATTCCTAGCACAAAATGCATTATCTTCAACTTTTGTCATTGCACTAACAAATACAAATTAAATTGGAGAGTAAGATCATGTTTAATTTTTGTTTGAGTCCATGATGTTTAGCTCTATCTAAGAGATATTATTGTGTCTATTTCTAGTGGGTTTTTAGTGTTGTAATCTTCATTGAAAATCAAAATGGGGGTTTAATTGTATGCATAGGTTAAAGATTTTATATTTCACTTTTTTTAAACTCGTACAACATGTGTTTTTTTCCCAAAATTTATGTATGAAAACCATTCACATGTAGTGATTGGATCATTCCTCCATTTTAACAAATTCACTACAACAATCTAAAATTTGAAGTGATATGAAGGAAATTCATCATTACTATGAAAATTTGATTATCTTATTTAATAAGGTAATCAAAGAAATAAGTCTCTATAGATGCCTCATTATTTTCATTACATCAAATTTGTGTCAATTTTTAAAAGGATCATGTCCATTCACTTTGGAAAAATTCAAAAAAAATTGTGGTCGCAAATTTTGGGTTTATTTTATATTTATTCTAATTTGGGATGTAATATAGGCTAATGTGATAAATGTTAATTTTCTTGAGTTACATTTTCTCTCTTTAACTAAACAATATATATCAATATTTCATTTCTTTTGTATGTATAATTTAAATTATAGTGTTTTATTATGCAACCATGATTTATCATCATTTTTAAATTTTTAGATCTTATAAAAATGAGGTTTATTTATTTTTTATGGCTACAACTCATGTTGTTCCATAAGCACACATTTCACCAAGTTTCAATGGTATAAAATAGCACACGGAATTAGGAGGTATTGACCTAAGTTAACAAACATTGGTAAATAATGATAGAGTAGAAATATTAGGAGATGAGTTTGACGTTTTTTACGGATATGGAAAGATTTTCCAAGCAAAGATTAAAGAAATTGGTGAGAAAAGTGAGGCCACTTCATTTTTATCCATCATCCCTAATGTTTCTATGTAGTCCATTTTAGAGAATGAATAAAAAGGTTAAAAAATATTGGGTTTGTTTTTGTTTACATTTCTTTGGATACTATATCCTCTACAAAGTTATTTGATAATTGGAAACCATTTAATTTTGAAGAGAAATTGATGCAAGTGCATCCATTATTGCCAACAAACTAGCAATATTTGATTTGTGTTCAAATTTTGTTGTGCATTTATTTTAATTAGAATTTTGGAGTATTTTTTATGTTGCAATGTCCAAAAATTATATTAAATAACTTGAACATATTTTGGTTTGAATTTCACCTTGGGAAGTATGCCAGATTTAATAATTTTAATTAAAATTTTCCAAAAGGAAGGCTAGGCATGGGATTCTTGGGATTTGAGGAATGTTTGAATTTTCAATTAGTGAACGTCATGCTACAAGCATGATTTGGATGCCTAGGTTGAGTGGAATTGAACATTTGAATTGGAAATTCAAATTGAAGAGTGGAGGAATGGTTGGCTAGTGGTGGCCTACCTAGCTAGGAGTGAAATCAACATGCATTGAGGAGTTGAAGAATGTCATTTGCTTCCATTAATTGATTTTCTAGAAGGGGGGCATGGATTTGGTGTAGCGGAATTGCTTAAAGGTATTAGCAATACTTTTGGTTATGTTTTTGGTGATTGTTGGTTGTGGGTTACTAATTTTTTGAGAGAGATGACTTGGGAATAACATCTTCTTGGGAGAAAAAATTTCAGACTTTGAATTGCAAGTGGAAAGAAAAAATCAGAGGCAAATCAATTATTGAAGACTTTGGGGTTGTGTGCTTTGATTTCTAGAATTTGTGTAGGTGTAGGAAGGAGATTATATGAATTGAGAGGAGGATTAAATGCATACCTATAGATGTTATTGCTTCCTATATCAAGACATTTACTTCTGATTTTTCATGTAATTGTAGTCCTTAGGGATATCTTTGTATTTCCCCTCCATTGAATGTATTGCATAGAGATTTGTGGGTGTCATTAAGCAAATAAGAATTGAATATGTTGCTATTTTTTTTGTCTTTATTCATTTTTAATTCATCAAATTATGTGTGAGATTAGAATTGCATAGATTTGTAGGAAATATCTCTTGCATCAGTGGTATTATAGCAAGTTTTCTTGATTCTATAGGTAAAGTTCTAGAAAGGGGTAGTTTGTAGTAGAACCTATGAGTGTGGGTGTTGTGAAAAATGCCTCCAAGAGTAGCCCCAAGTGGAAGGGATAGAGGTGGAGGTAGAAACCCTCCTAACATGAAGGATTTTAGAGCCATCAAAAGGCAAGATGAAAAATTATGATAAGAGTTGTGCATAGAGAAAGAGATGAGAGTGAAGATGAAGTAGATGAGGAGGAACCATTTGTAGAAGAAGTATAGGATGAAATTGATCCTAGAGATGATAGGTTTTTGAAATCCATTACCAGCATTGGGATGAGGCCAAAAATAGAGGTTTTGACATTTAATGGGAGCTTGAATCCAAAAGAATTGATCATAGACTAGATAAATGACATGGAGGAGTTCTTTGAATTTGAAGAGATTGAATATCTTGACAGGTTTTAAGGTTTGCTAAATCTAAGTTGAAAGGATATGCTAAAATTTGGTGGAAAGAATAATATATATTCCTTGACTAACACTAACACCTAGTTGTGGAATATGGCTCTGTATAAGAATTCCTACCGTAGACCTATGATTTTGAAATTTCTAGAGAAGATGGCAAGGGGGATGACAATGATGGGGATGATGGTGTTATGGTTGCAGATGATTCTGCTTGGCTAGTGCTCTAAAACTTTTAGCGTGGTTGTCTAGCTTTTTATGCTTTGTTTCCATTTTGGCTAGATATTGATGGATTTATCACTAAATATGGTGGTTTTCTTTTTAGTGCTTCTTCTGGTGCTACATTTTTGGCTCCTTTGACAGTGCCTTTCTAAAGATGATGTCATTGATGAGGGGGTTTTTGATGCAGGGTTGTCTATGTAGGTGGTTTCTTTGGTTCATGTGTTGGATGGCTTCATGGCGTTGAAGATTTCTTTGGGCCTCGTGGTCGTGGGTTCCTAGTATCTATCTCTTGTTGCTCATTTTGTTGATGTTTCTCTAGTTATAGATGGTAGGTTTGAGTGTTGTTTTGTGGGTATTTTTTGTGCTGCTAGTTGTGATGCCATGTTCTCATGTCTATTGGCTTGTAGAGTCCCTTCTCTATCTTGGCTCCTATTTGGAAGCTTCCTCTCTATTGTCTCAGATCTTGATGCTTTTCCCTTGGCCTTCTTTGAAGATCTAGGAGTGTTAAGGGGGTGCATCTGTTACTTTGTGAAGATCTTAAAGGGTTTGGGCTCAAATGTTCCTTTTTTCTAATGCATCTGTCTAGAAGTTATTGCTTGTGGATTCTAGAGGCCTTTTTTGTGGTTGTATTTGGGATTTTTTCCTCAAATTGCTCTTTTGAGCTAGTTCTTTGGCTTATCGGGTTGTGGATGCAAGGATCTTGTCCTATCCCCTTGGAGGATTTTTGTTTTCTACATTTGGTGGTTGCTTGTTTTTTACTGCTAGAATTGGCTTGAGGGGGATGTCTTTGTATTCCCTTCTATGGGGGTGTGGGTTTTTGAGTTCTCTCACTCGGGTTTTGTTAGGGTTTGTGGAGTTGGCTTGAAAAGTACTTCTTGGCTATTTTCCCTAGCTCCCTATCTGGTGGAGATTCTTGTCAGTTTGGCCTGGGTTTATGATGGAAAAGATGGAGTTGTTTTCATGGTTCTTAAAGAAGGTGTTCTTGTCCCTTTTGTTGGTTTACTTTGTCCTCTACTTCCTACCATGTATGGTTCTCCTATGGAAGGGAAGATTGATTATGTGGGTTTGTAGGGAGGCTCTCTTTCTTCTTGATGTCTCTCTCTTTTACAATTCCTTTTAAGGTTGAATGTGCTCCTATGGAGGTGGAGCATGGGTTTGGTAGTAAGGAGGGCTTATTATTGAATGGATTTTTGTTCTTTCCCCTACATTTATTTTGTGTTTAGAGCCAAAATTTCTATAATTGCTACTTGAGAGTTGTAGCCCTTTGTTTAGGGTTTTAAGCCAAAGGTTTTGACTGGGTTCCCCCTATTTCTGTAGGGTGATCTTTTCCTGTCCAATTTTCCTTTGTTGTTGCTACCTCTATTTCTTTTCAAATGGTCTCTATTTTTTGATTTCATGATCCATTCAAATGCATGGTTTGTTCTTCCAAACTCACAGTTGGTGAGTCTTTCTCTTCTTTTTTGGCTATCCCATTTTCTATGAGTCACCTATCTTCTACCTCTATGGATGGTTTGTAATGGGTACTAGTCCTTGAAATTTTATCTAATCAAAATATTTTGTGGAAAGAAATCCATCTTGAAAGAGGAAGGAGAGGAAAAAATAAAATTTCTAGATGGGATAGAATGGTAGAGAAGATGAAGAGAGAATTCATTCTAGTAGACTATGGGTTGAAGCTATATTCAAATGATGCAAAGTTTGAGACAAGAAATAAGAAATGTGAAAGGATTAAACACAAGAATTTCACAAAGTTTTGATAAGAACTAGACATGCTAAAGAAAAAAAGGAGAAGGTAGCCTATTACATCAATCGGTTAAATCCAAGCATACAAGAAGAGTTGAGATTAGTGAGGAATTACAAAATTGAGGATGCATATCAATTTGCATTAAAGGTAGAAGAAAGATTGAACATAAAATTTGAGAGCAAACAAAGAGGCAGAGGTCATGGTGTAAGGACTAGAGGAAGAAATTATGATAGAAATTAAAAAAAACCAATAATTTGAAGACAAAGGAAGTAGTAAAAATGAGAAATCAAAAAATTATTACCATTCGAGAGAGAAAAATTTCAAAGGTAGAGGAAGATTGGGTAGAGGATTTGGAAGTGGAGGCTTTCAAGGGACTTGTTTTTGATGTAGAGAAGAGGGGCATAGAGTGCATATGACTACCCTCACAATCAAGAAAGGACCAATAAGAGACCTGAAAACTATGAGCTAGAGTAGCAAACATAATTGCAGAAGATGTTGAGTCTTCACACTCTAAAGAAGTTGACAAAGGAGAAACTTTGATGACTAGGTGAGCCCTGTTGAATAAAGACAATGAAACAATGCAAAGGAAGAGTTTGTATAGAACAAGATGTAAATATGAGGGGAGGGTATGTAGTGTGATTATTGATAGTGGAAGTATTAATAATATGGTTTTTGAAGAGATGGTGAGAAAATTATAGCTCGAGAGAAGAAGGAACCCACACTCGTGTCAGATTACTTGGATTCAAAATGATCAAAAACTTTTGGTCAATGAATAAAGTTTGGTAAAGTTTAAGATAGGAGATTATTTTGATGATATTTTATGTGATGTTATTCCTATGGATGATTTTCATGTATTTTTAGGGATACCATAGAAATTTGATAGGAAATTCATGCATGATGGGTATGCTAACATGTACTCATTAACAAAGGATGGAGTAAGACATAAGTTGAATCCATTGAAAGAGGAAATGGGTAAGGTTTGTAGCAATGCAAGGATTTGTGTACTTAGTACAAGGAATTTTTTATATGGTATAAAGCATGAGAATGTTTATTTTTCTTTGATTCCAAAATCTAACTAAGAAATAGTGGAAGATGTTCGTATGGAAGTTGCAGATTTTTTGCGTGAGTTTCATGAGATTAATTAAAATAATGCACTATAGGTGTTGGCACCTATGAGAAGGATAAGTCACCAAATTGATTTGATACTAGGAGTAATTTTTCCTAACAAATTATCCCACAAGATGTCTCCTCTAGAGAGTGAAGAGCTAAATAGGCAAGTGAAAGAGATGTTGCAGAAGGGTTTGATTAGAGAAAGCCTAAGTCCACATGTAGTGCCTTCTATTTTGGCAGCAAATAAAGGTGGAAAATGGAAAATGTGCATAGATTCAAGGTCTAAAAAATATCACTATCGAACACTAATTTTTAATTCCAATAATGGATGATATCATGGATAGTTTGAGTATGGTTGAATACTTCACCAATATTGACTTGAAGAGTGGCTATCATCAAATATTAATTAGAGAAGGTGATGAGTGGAAGACAACATTCAATACCAAAGAAGGTTTGTATAAATGATTGGTCATTCCTTTTGGACTAACCAATGCACCTAGTAAATTTATGCGATTGAGGAATGAGGTATTGAAATATTTTTTGGGAAGATTCCTTATTGTTTATCTTGATGACATCCTGATATTTAGTAAGAAATTAGAACATTTTGATGTATATCAGATTTATTTTTGAAAAGTAGAGAGAAGAGAATTTTCTCATTAACTTGAAGAAGTGTAGCTTTATGAAGAGGGAGTTGGTATACTTGGGGTTCGTTGTTTTAGGAGAAGGAATGAAGATGGATCCAAAAAAGGTGAAAGCTATCTTAGAATGGCCTACACCTAGAAGTGGTACAAAGGTGAGATCATTTCATTGTTTGGAAAGTTTTTATAGGAATTTTATTAGAGGATTTAGTAGTATTTGTGCATCACTAACTAAGACCATGAGAGGGGACAAAATATATTTCAGATGGACTACAAGGGCAGCAAGAAGTTTTGAATTGTTGAAGCCTAAAGTGACGGAGCAGCCTATTTTTAGCACTTCCAAATTTTAGCAAAGTATTTCAAGTTGATTGTGATGCAAGTGGTAATGTGATTGGATTTTTCCTACTTTTCAAGAATGTAAAATCATTTCTTAATTTAGTGAGAAGTTAGATGATGTATTTAAAGAAAATATTAAATTTATGATCAATAATTTTATGCTATTGTTAAATTATTGAAAAAGTGGAGGCACTATATTTTGCCTAAGGAGTTTGTTTTGTTTACTGATCATCAAGCACTTCAATATTTGAGTAGTCAAAGGAAGTTAAATCAGAGGCATATGAAATGGGTAGAATTTTGCAAAGTTACACATTTTTTTTTAAGCATACAAGTGAGATGTCTAATAGGGATGTAGATGTATTGAGTAAAAGACAAGGTTTGTTGATTGAAATGTAGATTGAGGTTGTTGGATTTAATGAGTTGAAGGAGTTGTATGAAGAGGATCCAGATTTTGGAGAGCTTGCAAAGAGCCTATTGCAGCTAGTAGGACCAATTGGTTGGATTATTTAATCCAAGATGGTATGTTGTTCAAAGGTAACAAATTGTGCATTCCTAAAAGCTCAATGAGAATGAATTTGGTTAAAGAAAAACATAGGAGAGGACTTGCAAGACATTTTGGTATTGATAAAATTATAGTACTTGTTGGAGAACAATATTATTAGCTTTAGTTGCAGCAATATATTATAATATATGTGAAAATTTGTAGGATTTATCAAGTGGCAAAAGGGACTAGTCAAAACACAGGTTTATATCAGCCTTTATTGGTACTTGAGAGGCCATGGGAAGAGATTAGTATGGACTTTTTCTTGGTTTTAAAAGGACCCAAAGGGGATATGATTCAATATTTGTCTTGGTAGCTAGATTTTCCAAGATGGCTCATTTCATTCCATGTAAAAAGACTAATGATGTTGTGCATGTTGCAAAGTTGTTTTTCAGGGAAGTAGTAAGGCTACTATTGGAAGGTTGGCGCCTTCATCCCATTGGATAGGGTGGTTCCTATCTAGCCTGTCATGGATTCATGACATGGCTTAACCACCTCCTATGGATCTTGTATATATCTAGCATTTGTATCGAGCATTAACTGGTCGATCTTTTGGCACAATGGAAAATCCATTGCAACAACTATATGGTCTATCAAAGAACATAGTTTTAGATAGAGACCCAAAGTTTGTTGGATACTTTTGGAGGACAAGATGGAAGAAGCTAAAGACTAATTAGAAGCATTTTTTTTCCTGCCATACTCAAAAAAATGGGAAAATAGAGGTGGTAAATAGGAGCTTGGGTAATTTTTTGAGATGCATAGTTGGAGACAAGCCAAAGGGGTGGGATTTGATTCTACCCCAAGCAAAATTTACATATAACAACTTGGTGAATAGAAGTATAAGTAAATATCCATTCCAAATAGCTTATGGCAGCATCCCAAGATTTTTTTATATTTAAAAAGGATTGATAATGTTGAAAATAAAAGTGCAAGAGTAAAGGACTTTGTTGATCACATAAAGAGCATACATGAAGAGGTAAGGAATCACATCAATAAAATGAATTTTCAATATACGAACAATTTGAAGAGGGGACATAAACAGTTTTTGGGTGATGATGAGGTAATGGTACATCTAAGAATAGAAATGGTTCTAGTTGGTACGTACAACAAGTTCAAATGAAGAAGTTTGGACCTTGCGAATTTGAGAACAAGCGTGATTTAGGTAATGCATATGAAGTAGAGTTTCCAGGTGAGCTTAATGTTTCATCTATTTTTGATATAAAAACGTTTTATGAGGTTGAAAGTTATGAAGGTACAATAGGTGAATAGTTACATACACTAGCACCTACTTCAAAGAAGGAGAAGATAGAAGCAATATTCTTAGACAACAAGGTGAGTAAGAGTACAAGGAAGTCTAAGTAGTATTTGGAGTATTGAAATGGTTTGGGAGACCTATAGAATACTCATATTGGGTGTCTAAAGCTAAGGTTATTCACCTTGTTTACCCTCTTGAGAAGTGACAGGGTTACTTTTCTTCTACCATGGGTGTCTAATGCAAGTGCATCCATGGTTGCCATCCAATTGGTAATATTTGATTTTTGTTCAAATTTTGTGGTGCATTTTTTTTAATTGGAATTTTGGAGTATTTTTAATGTTGTAATGTGTAAAAAAAAGACTAAATAAGCTGGAAATCTTTTTCTTTGAATTTCACCTTGGGAAGCATGCCAGATTTAATAATTTTAATTTAAAATTGTCAAAAGGAAAGTTGGGCATGGGATTATTAGGAGTTGAGTAATGTTTGAATTTTAAATTAATTAGCATCATGATATAGGCATGATTTGGAAGCCTATGCTGAGTGGAATTGAACATTTGAATTGGAAATTCAAATTGAAGTGTGGAGGAATGGCGATGCTAGCTAGTGGTGGCCTACCTAGCAGGGAGTGAAATCAACACGCAGCAAGGGGAGTTGAAGAATTTCAGTTTTTGTCATTAATTTATTTTTTAGAAGGGGGTGTGAATTTGGTGTAGTGGAATTGCTGAAAGGTATTTGCATTATTTTTGGTTAATTATTTTTGTTGATTGTTGGTTGTGGGTTCTTGAATTTTGGAGAGAGAGGACTTGGATGTAGCATCTTCCTGGGAAAACATCTTTCGGACTTGGAATTACATGTGGAAAGAAAAATTAGAGGCAAATAAATTTTTGAAGACATTGGGGTTGTGTGCTTTGATTTCTAAAATGTGTGTGCAGGTGCAAGAAGGAGATTACAAGAATTGAGTGGAGAAATGAATGCGTACATGTAGATGTTATAATCGTAGGTATCTTGATGAAGCATATGGAGCACTTGGATTCCTTGATGGTATATATTTTATTATGAGATTGTTCCCTTGATTTTTTTTTTTACTTTTGACTCTTTATGTAATTTATACAAGTAGAATAATTTTGGGAAAATTGTAATCTACACCTTGCAAAATGATTGTAATATAAAATTAATATTTATTTGTGTTAAACCTAAGGAATGTAGAAATGTGTGCATCATATGGGTTAGAATTTGTTGGAGACACTTTATATATTTAATATAACATTGAGATAAATATTTAATGTGCACTTCATATTGGAAAACTATCTAATAATGGGAAAATTTAGTACCAAAAAGAAAATCGAATGGGAATGGTAAATGTAAACTCATGTTTAGAGGCACATAATTTATGTAATTTACTTTGGTGGTTTTTTGCTAGATTTTTTATATAAAAGAAATCATATGAGTAGTTGTTGAGGTTGAATGTCATAACTTTTGAATTTTTTTCTAAGGTTGATTGAACATCTCTTGTATGCTACATATATTTGTAACATATGAAAAAGGGGGCCCTAAGTTTAGTGCATAAGCCTAGGATTGATTTTTTCTCCTTTTTTAAAGGTACATTAGGATACAAGTCAACAAGGTTCTTAGAATAAGTTTCAACCATAAAGGTGAGTTAATCAGACCTAGATCTAATCCTCTTAAGCCTTGGAAATGGACTATAAATGATTTTAGATATGATTAATGTAATTTAACTATGTGACCTAACATGAAAATTGCAATATCCTGATGATTAACAGACTGAAATAAAAACTTGCAAGTGGATCTAGGAAGTGGTTAATGATATACGTACCTATCACCAAAATTTGGATTTGGCATGAAATAGAGGACAGAGTCACCCAAGGGTGTATGGGTCCTTATAAGATTTTTTTGAAACTATAAATGTCATTTTCTAGCTCTTTGTCTTCTCTCTGATGCATATCCTATAAACTTTTGAACCTTCGAATCCAAACCTACACTAAATATGCAAAAGCAATGGTGGGGGTATCTATTAGGATTTTCCCTCAATCAAACCCCTATTTTGGTGTTTCTACCTCCACAATAGATAATAAAATTGATTGATAATAGTGTTATTTCCCTAACCTTAAGTGCATATAAGGATGTTATGAGCTAAAAATGCATAGGAACCTCCTCAAGTGTGTTAGAGAAGGATTCCTATATGAAAATGACAAGATCTACTTAAGGGGAACTCAAAACACCTTTAGGAAATCTAAAATATAATGATACCTTGTGTTAGGCTACAAGCAGAATGAAGCTTGAAGATGAGAGCAATACAAAAAAAATCATTAGGTATATCCAAAGGGTCTCTACTACATACAAAACGGCAATATAACGTTGAATCATAATTGATAAGAGTACAGTTTATTCTTGTCATATTCATATTCTCTCTTTGTGCTTTCCATTTGGCCTCTAGATCTTGTCAAACTATCTCCATAGCCAATTATAACATGGTATCAAAGTAGGTTGGGTGTCATTGGATAGTCTTTTTCTGAAGAGATAGTAAATCTTGAAAATTTGAGAATTTCTCTTCTCTTGCATCATATGATGATCTAGAGAATCAAAAAATATTGAAAGAAATACCATATTTGGGGGGTTCCTCTTTGTGTCTCTTTATTGTCGATTCAAATTGGAGCTTGTTGGTGAAAATATGAGCTCACCATTGAGTTCAAGAGGTTTGAGATAGTCAATTTGTCTTTTTGTTTCATCCAAATCAGGCATACAAGGCCAAATCTATGAGGGTTTGAAGCTAAAGCGTGGTTGCCAGATCCATAAGGTAGCTACAATTTTTGAGCATTTTGGGTCAAATCCAACCCAGCCATTATGTCTAGAAGGACCAAAAACCCGAAGATATACTGCCAAATCATCCAAATCAAAAAAGTTTTCCATTGAGGAAAAAAGAATTGCCCAGGGATTTGTATAGCCCCTAGGTCATCATTATTGTAGTGGTGTGATTTTCTAAAAACAAAAAATAATCAAAATTGTCAGTTGAATTTTTTTGAATTGTTTTTTAAAATAAATAAACTTCAATCACTTTTTCTTTGAAAAAAAATCATTTGAAATTTTGTTAAAAATAAAAAAAGGGTTTAAAGTCTACGTACATAGACTCTACAGGCATACTTTGTATAGAGTAACACAGGTATAAAGCCATGCAACTAGCATATACCACATGTGGACCCACCATTGACTGCTACCACTAGTAGTTAAAAATTTGGCCAGAGAAAATAAATTCGACAATCATATTTAGCAGAAATTTAAAATCCAGCAAGCCTGTGAATATTTTGTAGCATCTCTTAGATTCCACCAGTGGTATTCAACAAGAATGGATTATTATGATTTCATTGAAGATTCTGAAAAAATCCCACAATAGGAGGTGGTGGGCGTTTAGCCATCAAAACAAATGCAGTGCAGTGCAGGGAGATGATATAGTTAGTTTGGATGCAAGACTTAGTGTAATTCAAGCTAACCAAATAATAGGAATAGTTATAGGAGATGTGAGTGACCAAGAAGAAGTGGTAGATGAAGCACCTTAAGAAGAATGTCAAGAAGAGAGGGATGTTGATGAGTTGAGGATGGAAATATTGTTGAAGGTAGTCAAGAGTGAAGGAACCAAGGTGAAGGTGGAACTTCTAGTGTATGCAAGCCTTTTAAATGGTGAAGAACTCCTTGATTGGATAGGGGAGTTGGACAAGTATCATGAATTGGAGGAGGTACCTAAAGAGTGGCAAGTAAAGTTGGCCAAGACCAAGATGAAAGGTCATGCATCCCTGTGGTGGGATTATGTTCAGGAAGATAGGAAAAAGAAAGGAAAATCCAAGATTACTTCTTGGGATAGGATGGTTTCCAAGTTGAAGGGAAAATTCATGCCTAGTGACTACATGACTCAGTTGTGTAGGAAGTTGTAGAACTTGAAACAAAAACATATGGGAGTGAAAGAGTATGTTGAAGAGTTTTATAAGTTGAGTATCAAATCAAGACATAAGGAGGATGATACTAACAATGATGCAAGATAACTTAATGGGTTGAAGTGTAGCTTACAAGATGAGTTATGCCTTACAATTCCTAGGACACTTGAAGAGTGCTATCAGATAGCCTTAAAGGCTAAAGAGAAATTGAATAGGAATCATGAAAAGTGGAATAGAGGTCTAGAGGAAGGAACTTCAAAGGTAGAGGTTCATATGGGGGTAGAGGATAGTCACAAGAAATTTAAGGTGAGTCAAACAACTTTCAAGAACAAAAACCAAGTTCAAGAGAATATTTTAGAGGAAGAAGGCCTAACTTTAGGGGCATATTTGGACAAAGAGGAGGATTCAATGGATTCATAGGAAAATTAGATACAATTGCAACAAGCTTTCTGCTCATCAAGCTTGGGAGTGTCCAAAAGAGAAAACCACTACTGCCTTCAGGAATGAAAGAAGGACTCAAGTTGCTCAAGGATGAGATGAAGAGAGTGTTAAATCCTCACCACAACCAAAAGAACCAAAGATAGGAGAATCCTTGCTGATGAGGACATTGATCAAGGTTCCAATGTAGAAGGAGCCACCACAATGGAAGTAATTATTCAGGACTATTTGCAAGTGCCAAGGTAAGTGTTGCAAAGTTGTTATAGATTAAGGTAGTACTGATAATTTAATTGTTTTTGAGATGGTAGAGTAACTAAATTTAAAAATATTGCCTCATCCTACACCTTATAAAGTCTCATGGTTGAATAAGGGGAAACAAGTACTCATTAATGAATAATGTTGGGTAGAGTTCCAAATAGGAAGGTATAAGGACAAGGTGTTATGTGGTATCATTCCAATGAATGTATGTCATGTGCTATTTGGTATGCCTTGGAAATATGACAAAAAAATAATGCATGATGGTAGGAAGAATGTCTATGTTTTAGAGAAGGATGCAGTTACCTAAACTTTAGCACCTTTGAAGGAGGAAGATAAAGACCAAAAGGTTGGCTAAAGTGTGATGATGGTGGGTGAAAAGGACTTTCTAAAGCCAATGGAAGAGGAAAATATAGGTTTTTCAATGATGATCAGACCTAGGACAATCATAACAACAACAAGAATTGATGAGTTGCCTTGGGAAATTAAAGACATGTTGAAGGGTATCTATGTAGATATAGTTGTTGATGAACCTCCTAATTCTTTGCCTCCAATGATAAATATTAGTCATCATATAGAGTTGGTAGAATGGAAATCCAAAGCTTTTAATTCAGTTGAAGATATTGAGCATATGCAATTAGAACTTGAGAATGCAAACCAAGTTATCTCTAATTTGCAAAGGTAGCTTAGTGAACTCCATTTAATGTACAAGATGACATTAGGGAGCTACATCCCAAGATAGAGACCTGTTTATCTATTTTACAGTCTAATATTTACAGAGAATGGGAAGCTAGACACGCTTTGACTCTTTTAGAAGAGGAAAAAAAACTAATCAAGAGTTTATGCTTGATGCCATAATGGCCTGAGACATAAAGAGGAGAAAAAGTACTCATTGATTCCATCAAAGTGTAGAAAGAGAGGTATAAGGAACTTGCTAAGGAGAATGAGAAAATTCAGTTGTCATTGCAAGAGGCATTCATTTCACTCGAAGATACATATGCAGCATTGAATGACCAAGGTAGTAATATAGGTGGATTGCAAATTTAGTTACAACCTTGTAGTCCTTTGCCAAGAATTATCAAAAGTTGTAAATACAATCCAATTTCTAGATGGTTTGTTTGAGGAAGCTAAGTCATGTCTTGAAGACAAGGAAAACATGAAATCTGAATTTGAGACTTCAGTTGCACAATTTAGTCATAAATTCTTAGTTGTTGACTTCCTATATTGCCAAATAATGTTAGAGATGTAGATAATGTAGCAAGGTCAAAGGAGGATCAACTTTTAGAAATGAATTCTAAGTTTGATAGGAAGAATGAGGTTAAAGATCTTTACAAAGAATTTGGGAGACCTAAGGTAAAAACAAGAAAGGCATTAGAATGTTTGAAAGATGTGGAGGGAAGTTTAGAGGATGTGAAGTATTAATCTACATATTAGATTAGCAAGTTGCAAGGGTCCAAGATGGAACACATTGACAACGCCTTAAAGGGTGCAAATAAGGACCTAGATTTATGCAATGGAAAATGCACTTCTTTGGAGAAAATATTGAGTATCATGGATGAGACTTTGTGGGAAAAATAAAGAGAGATACCTTCTTTACAAAAAAACATTTCACCACAATTTGAGGTAATTGGACAGTTGTAATTGAAGTTATAGACCTCCTCTCAAATGGAACTGAGTTTCTTTTCTTTCCCTTGGAAGTATGATCTAGGAGAATCACTCAAACATGTATTTTTTATGCTTTTTTTATGATAAGTTTCATGTGAGTTGGTTCAAGTTTGGTGGGTCCAATGGGATCATAAATCCAATGTGTTAGATAGTTTGAATAGGCCAGAAATTCAAATTGTGATTTCCCCACCAAAAGTGCAATTTGAATTCTAGGTGATGTTTTGGCTTGCTACAACTTTGGGAGTTTCTCAAAAAAAAAATGGTTTTTCTGAGTCTTATAATGTCTATAAGACCATGGTTGTCCTTGTATAGTTCTTTTTTTATTTTTTGTTACAATGTCTAGGTTGAAAGTTGGAAAAAAGGGAAAAATGTCAAGTTTAATGAAATGGATATAAGGATATTGATGGAAAAAGACTTATACTCGACTTGTAACTATTTTTGAGTTTATTTAATGCTAAATCAATGTAAAAACACACTCCAAGAATTTGAGGAGCAAGATTTCATGAGATATACCCTATTTTGACAATTTTATGATATTTTCTCTAAAAAGAAATAGCGAAGAACATATTGGTATGGACTTGTATGGCACAGTTTTAGGTTTGTTATTTATGGAATGATAATGACATGTTTTAAGGTTCAAATTTAGGTGGTTTGAAGTGATTTCATTGAGTTTTTATCAAGTTATGGAAAAAATAATGCTCGTTGCCCTGCTCAAAAATTAAGGTTTTCAACAATAAAAATTTGCTCATATCTTTTAGTTTCGTTGTTGGAGAATTGTGAAATTTGGTACATAATTTATGTAGGTATTTTTTCATGTTTCCTCCAAAGGGCAGGTGGTAATTCATTATTTTGTGAGATTTATTGAAGAAAATGTGTATTCTTGAGCAATGGGACTATTTAAATCCTAGTCTTTTGTGGGAGTTTTGTTGAAAATACATTGTTTTGAGTTAAACACTATCAAGCAAAGTTTGAGGGAGGCCTATAGAGTGTGAAAAAGTGCTTAGGATCCCAAAAAAAATATCGAAGCAAGTGAATCTTGATGCTTTTTGAGAGTGTTAGCTTAGGAAAATAGGCTTGAAGAGTAGTTTGGAGGGTGTTATTTGTTGTCACCATTGAAAGATTAGATAATCTTGTGTTTCTTGTTGTGAAACCCACATTTTTATTGTTCTTTATAGTCCATTGTGTGTGAAGTTACTTTTCCTCTACATCAGAGGTGTTGACCTAAGTTAATAAAATATTGCTAAATAATGATAGAGTAAAAATATTAGAAGGAGATGAGTTTGAGGTTGTTTATGGATATGGTTTTCCATGAGGAAAGTGAGGACACCTCATTTTTATCCTTCATCCCTAATTCTTCTATGTAGTCTATTTTAGAGAATGAATAAAAAGGTTAATGAATATTGGATTTTTTTTCCTTTACATTTATTTACACAATCTATCATCTACAAAGTTATTTGATAATTGGAAGACAAACTTTTTGAGAAAAACCTTGGTATCTACATTTCCTTATATAGGTTTTTATAGAAGGGCTTAATATTTATGTGCTAAGAATGGGAACATGTAGTCCAAAGAGTGATTTCAAATAATTTTAAGGTCGTGGTTTGGTACATATTTTTAGATATTTTTCTTGCAAAACTATGGTTAATCATGTTTATTTTGTCTTATAATTTACTCTTAGTGACTATGTAATATACCCTTATATAACTAGGTTTAATTTCCATGTGTATTGAATCCATTACACTAAGTTGTTAAAATGGAGAAACAAGATCATATTTTCCCCTTATGAATGATATATTTTTTATTTCATTAAATCCATTTTTCCCCTAGCTTACTTCACTTTCACCTTCATGGTTTAATTTTTACTTGTATAGTTAATGGTCTCCGTGGTTTGAGTTCCTAATTTAACTATAAAAATATGGATGAGAATTTATCCCTTGTTCAAAAAGGAAACTAGCATTTTATATTAGCTTCATCAAATAAAGATAGATAGAAAAATGGTTCCTACAATAGTATATGAGGAGAGAAATACAAATAATTTATGATCTAAATACTATTAAACAATTAAATAAACACATTAAACAACATATATCCCAAGAAACCAATTTTGAGAAAAATCAACAACAAAATGAGACTCAATGTATTTTTTAACATCAATATAGTTACAATTCAATCCTCTAAGCATTTGCTTCTTTGGTCATGCACTAATAATTTATAGAGATATTATACTATAGCATGACCAAATAGTTTGAGCTCAAATTTGAATTCCAAGTTCATCTATCTCGGCTTTCTGCCATCATGTTCTCTATTTTTGTGTATAAGTTTTGATTATGTATAAATTAGTGATAGTTTGTTGTAGTTGCATAGTTAACTAGTTTACATAAATATAAAATTAGACACTACACATCAAATCGCATCACTTCAACTCCTAATCAACCCAAATGGGACCAAAACCCTGATCATCCAATTTGTTGCTTCCTTGATGATAGTAACCAAGTGGTCTTGTATGATCATTTTTGTGTCCCCAAATGATAAAACATTGAAAAGTTTGGTATAGGCTAACTCTAGCCTTGGATCCATTTTTCAACATCTCATTTTTGATGAATCTGACATATCTTATACTTGTAAAATTTTTAATTACATGTTTATTATTATAAAATTTGAGTACAAAATTAGGTTGTTTGAAATTTTAATTTCTCATTTAGTGCATTTCATGTTAGGTCCAGCATTGTGTTGTGTCTTCACACTTACGCCCCATTTTGTATTTGACAAAGCAGGGACCCCCCTTTTCTTGTCTTTATTTTCTCTCTCCTTTCTCTTTCCATTTCTTTCCCTTCATTTTTCTTTTCTTTCTTTCCATTTCCTTGTTTTATTTTTTCTAAGTGCCTTTTCAGGCCTCAATAAATCAGGTTTCTCAATGATGGTATGTCATCTTGATTGAGCTTGATCCTTGACTCTTCATTTGATACTCAATGTTAATTGTTGAGCATTGTTCTTTCAGAATTCAGGCATAGAGTTTTCTATTTATCAAATGTTTGACCCATGGGTCCCGATAGTGGTGGAATCTTGTCACCCCGAGCCTTGTGCACATCAATTCACTCACATGTGCTACCACAATAGTGTGTCTCATGTTTGGGACATGTTGATTTTTGCTTGAAATCATCTTTTTTCAGAAATAAAAATAAATAAAAATTTTAAAAAAATGATTTAAGCCTTAATAGGTTCCATCTAAATGGTTTTAATTTAAGAAGGATAAGACCCCCTTAGACCAAACCCCCTTGGATAGAACCCCTCTAGCATTCAATCATACCCACAATGGAGTCTCCTTTGCACTTATCAAAATGCTAGCAAAAAAATACTTTTTCTTTACCTTTTGAGGGATTAAATAATGTCATTTAGAAATTATATTTTGCAAGAATGTAGCCCTCAAAACGAGCTTTAAAACAAGTATAGGTTTTATATGTTTTTGAATTTTATCAATGTATTTAATTTTTAATTTTTACTGAACATAAGCCTTCTTTGAACAGCAAGCTCTTCATTCTACAAAGATGGAAAAATAGTAAACCATTGTAAAAAAAATCAAAAGATACCCTTTCCCTAGGCATTGATGTCCTTGTTCCACAAAAAAAAAATGGATTCCGATATATACACAACAAGTTAGGTTGGACAACATAGACATGTCCAAATTATAGTTACAATGACTTCATAAATTAATTAAAAAATATGTGTAACAAACAATTATGAAAAAATATACTTTCCTTAGATATTGATGTTGAGAATCTATAATTCCAAAATTAAAATTTTATCCTTTATAGAAAACAAGTTATGATGGATGACACAAACAATACTTTTTGAAAATGTTGCTTTCTATTTAAAACTAGTTATTAAAGGAGATTTTAAAAGATTCATGATTTATTTCATTTTTTTTTAAATATATTTAGAATCTGTAAAAAATTTCCACAAATTACTAGTTGGCATCATCTTCAAATTCTTAACAATTTAACTACTATAGGTCTCACAAGATTAAGATTCAATTAAAAATATTGATGTAAATGTCCATCTTGGGCCAAAAGTGAGACATTATTGTGATTTCACCCACAAGCACAAATTGAATGCACTAACATAGGTAATTGAATGCATAATTTTAATGCCATTAATAAGTGCATCTAAGGAGTTTATCAGGTTAACCTAGCTCATTTTTACATTCACCTTAGCTATTTCATTTGAGAACTCTAAAAAATTTGTGCTCCCATTATGAATTCAAAATCCCTTGGCTGTTGTGATCCTTGCTTGTGCTCATGCACTTTATTGGCTTGTGGGTGCTTGCACGTGTTTAGGTGTTTCATGTTTGTGTTTTGTGTTCCTAGTTTGGGTGTTTGAGTCATTGTTACTCGAGTGTCATCTATTCATGGTTTTTTTGTGAATTGTGTTCTTGTCTTGCCTCCTTCACATGCAATTCTCAAGTTGGATCCAAACTTTGCCCAAACTTTAGATTTTAAAATGGGTTCTTGGTGTTTGCATGTGGTTTGGGTTTTTTTTTGCTTTCCTTTGTCGATTTGGTTTTGGGAATTCTCTTGTTCTTTTTATATGTTTTTTAAGATTGTTTAGTAGGTTTTATCTAGAACTCCACAGTTAACTATTATTGAGTCAAAGCAGTACTAATAATGCAAGGGTAAGAAAAATTTCAATGCTTGACCTATGTAAGTATCACTTGGAATTTATACTATATTTTTTTAAGTGGTTTGATGGTTTTTTTCTTTAGAGGAAAGTTAAGTATTCTTGAATTTGAATGAAATTCCATGGTTAAATGTAGAGGATTCAAAGTAGTACCAATAATGGATGGGTAACCAAAATTCTAATTTTTGACCCTTGTAAACATTACTCAAATTTTGTACTACAATTTTTAAAATGATTTGATATATTTTGTCTTTAGATGAAAGTTAAGTGTTCTTGATTTTGAAAGAAACCTAATGGTTAAATGTTCGTGAGTCAAAGTAGTACTAGTACTAGATGGGTAAGAAAAGTTCCAATGCTTGAATGTTATAAATGTCATCTGAATATTTTATTTGGAGTAGTACTTGTATTGGAAGGGTAAGGAAAGTTTCGTTGCTTCCACCACTATAAGCATCACCAAAATTTTTGAGTCAAAGTAGTAGTAGTACTAGATTGGTGAGGAAAGTTCCAATGATTTATTCATATAAACATTACCACAAAATTTTGTACTATATTTTTTCAAAATGCTTTAGTATATTTTATCTTTAGAGTAGTACTAAATAGGGAAAGAAAGGTTTGATGCTCCATCAATAGAAATCACTAGGTACTCCTACAATATAAATCAATACAATTGACTCCAAAACTACAGCCAAAACATTATTTTCATATCATTTTCTTTCTTTTATCATTGAGACAGCTAGAGTTGTTCATCACCCGTCGTCCTTCCACTATTGTTTTGTTCTTTTATTATTATTCACATGGCCAGTCATAGTCATATCGGCTTACAACCAATAAGAGAAAATGACATGGTAGGTTTGAGTGAAATGATACTACAATGCTGAATATTATCCATACAATCTATACCTCATCTCTTCCACTGCCAAAATGGTGTTTTTGAAAGGAACCCCTATCTGCTATGACTCTGAATTTTCTGTTTAATGTGCTCATCCAAACCCATCTCATACGGATATCAATTTTTATCTTACATATTTCTTTCATGAATGGACACGACAAGTACGAATAAAGAATAGAGCCTGTTGGGTGAAAATTATGTAATCAAATTTTTGATAGATTACACAGCTATGTGAGATGTGAATCTCTCCTCTCAGAAAGGGGAGGCACCCTTCTTACTGCTAATAGAAGTGATAGTAAAACAAACAAGTAATTACAAAACGTACACAATACTTACGAAGTGGTGGGGTGTGTTACATTCATCCTTCTCTCTTTTTTCAGAGAAGATGTTTACAATGCTTCACTATTGGAAGTTCTCAATTCACAATAACTCTAAACTAACAACGAGTAGTAATGCCAATACCTCTATCTTGTCAAAGCAAAGCGTAGAGGTACCAGAAGTGATTAACAATAAACTAGTCAAAATAAAAGGGAAAGCTCATGAAGGCACAAAGTCATTTCATAGCTTTATCAATGGTGGATCTATGATAGGCATATCATTTGTCACGTTAGAAGCACAAAGTTTTCTTAGACGTAGAAATTCCTCAAACAACATGAACAATTACAAGTGCAAAGTCTTGTAGATTATCCAACCAAAGTATCCAAAGAGCATGAACAATTACAAGCACAAAGTCTTGTAGATTATCCAACCAAAGATAAACAAAACACAAATGAAAATCTAAATAAAGGATGTAACACAAAGTTTACATGAATTACTTAGATTCCTTTAGATTCCATAAGCTAATCACCACCAAAAGAGATCAATTCATAAGAATATCGAATCCAACACAAAGTCTGGTTTGCAATCTTCTTCTTTATCGATCAAATTTCATTCACAAAGTATGAACAAAAAGTTTCACAATTCTGCTTCAAAAAGGGGCAGCACTTCATTGCAAAATACTAAAGGATAAATTTACAGTAGAAATACCTCACATTATATAGAAAGAGGGATGAGAAAAATTAGGAATCTAATTGAGGAAATCAAGGAAAGTTAGTTGAGCGATTTAAGGAGATCTCACCTAGCTTTTACCAAATTCAAAGTGTAATTTATTTTCAAAAGATTACATCTTCGAACTTGGTGTAATTAAAATTTACAAAAAGACATATAAGATGTCAAGAAATATTTACAAGATGCATAAAGGGATGCATCAAAAATTTCTAACACTGGAGATTAGGAACCCTCTTCATGTTTCCTTGTTTTGGGTGCAGAAGTCTTCGTATTTCTTCCTAGTCTCCTACACGAACTTCTCATCCGGACCAGTGGTGTGAATTCTTGTGATCGATCTCATGGAAAATGAGTGAATCTTCTTGCACCTATCAAGATGCATTTTTAGGTTATCCAATGTGAGCCTTGTATCACAAATGACGTTCAGAGAGGCCTCTGAAAATTCTACACTATCAATCAACTTCATGATGGCTTCCTTGAAGATCTGGGATATTTATGTGGCTAGCAGGAAGATATGATTCTCCTCAAGAAGTTGACCTGGTAACTCCTTGATAGCTTTTTCAAGAATAACACGATGCCCTTTGACATCTTCCTGCACTTGGTGGAGATCCTCCATAAGAGATTGAATTAGTTGAATTCGATGTTTCAAGGATTCTCTTACCTAAATGAACTTTTCTTTGTCAAGAATTACCCTGACTTCCACCAATTTAATGAGCTTTACCTGCTTCATATGTGACCATGACACCAGGAATTTTTCCATATCTCTGCACTCCTGGGAAAGTACACTTTTTTCTTTATCAAGCTCTGTGGTGAGCTTGGCCAACAAGGTAGTTTTCTCATCCACAGCAATTATGATCTGAGATCTGTGTTCTATGATCTTTTCAACAAAATCATACAACACCCCACCTTTGGAGGTGAACTTCTCAGCTTTCTTGACAACTGGGTCCTCAATACTTACCACTATCAGTGGTTGTGCATTAGTTCAAGATCTTGCAAGTCTCTTTACAACAGTGGCATAATGCTCTACCCTTTTTTTGTACATATTGTGAGCTTGCTACATTTTATCCAGTTTTCTAGGTAAGATATCCAATGTCACTTGTGCATATGATTTTTCACTTTCATTGGTAACCTTGCCAAGTTGGACTCTTATTACCATGTAGTCTTCCATATTGACATCCCCTTCTACTTGTTGTGGTATGCCAATCTCCACATACTTGTGGCCAATCTTGTCAATGTTCAGCCTTGAGTATACTTTTTCCTTTTTCTTCCCTTTAGCCTTTGGAGGGACTATCTCTTCAAGGTCAAGCTCCTCTAGAGAGATCATTTGCTTCTTTCACTTTGACACTTGAGATATCAGCCAAGGGGGAAGGAAGGAGGTGTGAACTTCTGGATTCACTATCAACTCAGTCGTCATTGTCATTTTTGAAGTCATTGTCACCTCTGAAGTTACCATGGGTATTGTGACAATAGGAGAAGTATCTATCATCATTGCTCCTATAGACTGCACATTTAGCTGATCACACTTTGACTCATTCGTGAAACGATTGAATTCATTTTCAGAAGTGATCATACATTGGTGAAGACAGGCTAGGAATGGATGATGGAGGACTTGACATTATATGAACCGTATGAATGCATTTCACTAAGGGAGTATCAAGCAGGGTTGATGCTGTAGGGATAGTGGATATCTCAACTGCAGGAATGCATGTGATAGGAATGGGTGATGAGGGAATAGGAGGTGGAGGAGTTCTTGAATTTGGAGAGGTATGAGGAACACTGGAAATCATAGGCAATGATGTTCTAGGAATTTCCTCAACTACATTCTCAGGTGGAGACGTAGTTCTTTCTTGATCATGCTTGGGTTCCTGTTGATCACCCTCTTGTCTCTCCAATTCTAGTTCACCTTTGGAATCACCTTCAAATCCTTCTTCAGAATCTTCTTCAGACTCTTGCTCGCTTTCAAAAACCTCTTCTGCATCAAATTTTGCTTATGTTGATTCTTCATCCTCAGCAGATTGGTCATTGGAAGTACTTTCTTCATTGGAATCTATCTCCTCTGGAACAGCCTTTTTACCTTTAGTGCGAGATGGATTGGATTCCATGGTTTCTCCTTCTGGGATGGACTGGGTATCTTTCTTGCCAACAGTAACCTTGATCCTAGGACCTCTTTGTGAAGAACTGGGAACAACCGCTGATTTATTTTTCATGCGGAGTTATTGCTGTTGGTGAGCTTTTGCTTTAGATTCTTCTCCTTTTGAATTTGTTCTAAAAATTTTCATTTCAAAACCATGCTTATGTAAACATTGTTCATTGTTGGCTAGGATTGGCTTCAATCTCTCTCTCATGCTGGTACTTTCTTTCCTAGACCATTGAATTATAGGCAATAGCCTTTTAGAAACCTCTTGTTCATCATAGAAAGCATTCATGATATTGCCAGGATCTGTAAAATCCTCTAGTAGGTCAGCAATATTAAGGTCTTTGATCTACTGAACAATCAACTTGCAATAATTCATTTTGCAAATGGCTTCTTCATCTCTACAATCAACCCAGATGTCTTCAAAATGGTACTTGTGATGATGACCCTTTTGTAATTTCCTTTTGACATCCTGGTAATCAAAATCAAACCTATACCTATACGTCTTGATTGTCATGATTTGCATCTCAGCATAAACAGATTTGGCTTTCTATACAGTTGGGATAGTATATCTGTTGATTGTCAGTGGGAACTTGAATCCACACTTGTGGTTACTTCTTCCTTCTTTATGCACTAAAATCAAATGTCTGCACATCTCCATGAGAACCCACTTATTTGAAGGATAACGTGGCAGCATGTAAGGGTAGCTAGTGTAGCACCCTACTCTCAAATAAGTAAATGTTAGGAATTATAGAAATAAGCATCCAACTTTACTTACCACCTTATAGGCCTCATCAGATACCCTTCTCCTCTCGAGAGTTGGATTAAAATTGAAAAGAAAAGGCTTGAAGAAAGCATCAGTAGCCTGCCTGAAGTGATGGAAGCTTTCCTTCAATTCTAGTTGATAGAAGAATTTATACATAGGTACCAACATCCAATTTCCTTTTATAGATAGACCTAGAAATTGTCTCATTACAGCTGTTGCGTACACCAGGTAAGAAGTCATATATAATTTCAATGTGGAAGGCACATTGATCAGCTGCTCATGTATTTCATCACTGATCTATTTTCCCCAGTCAATGTGCACCTTTCATCTTCTTATAATCTTGATGTATTCATACATCCAATCATGAAAAGTGGATGATTCAAGCAAGCCTTTTACTCTGCTTAAAAATGTGATCATATCTTTGATGTCATCCTTGAAATCACTTCGCAAGAGTCCCTTTGGCCATTTGAAAATAGATTGTCTAGGATTCTTGAACCATTGGGTATTTATTAGGTTTTTAGCCTTGTTGGGATCAGCGTTAAAGACTTCTTGTGCTTTTTGTATAGAGATGTCAATGTACTTCTCCATTTGAGGAACTTTAAACACAATATCAAAGAAATCAGGGTCAAGTCTTAAAATCTCGTGCCCAGAAGAATCAATCACACTTCTGCTTTCCTTGATGTAATGAGATGCCACTTGAAGGAAAAATTCTATATTGTGTGTAGCAGTAGGGAGCATAGCTACCAAATGAAAGTTATTCTATACAATTGCTCTCATCAGATCAGGAAGAGGCTTTACTTCAGTTTGCTTTACAAAATCAACCAATTCTTGATGGCCAACCTCTGTGTCTTTTATTTCTTCCACCTTGGAGACCACTACAGTCGACGGATAGACAACTTGATATTTATATTTCATTTTTCCTTTTGTTTTTTAAAAAATAGAGGTTTTCTGGAAGTCATCAAGAGCAACTGAAACATTGATCAATCAACTTTGAAGGTCTTTGAAAAGAGACTATAAAGTGTGGATTTAGAACAAACATTAGTCATTAAATAGCATGGGAATGCGCAAAATGAGCAACGATAATGAGCAAGCATGGAGCCAATGACAAGGCACACAAAACAATGCACAAAATGGAAGGAATGAGGTTCAAAATGAAATTTGACAAGTTTGAAGTGTTTTAGGGAAAAATTGTGAAAAGTGTAATGATGCACTTTTTCAACGCCCTTACATTTTGAAGAATTTTGGCTTTGATGCAAGGGCATTGAAAAATAGTGCTCCTTCACTTAGAGTGTTAGGAAATATCACATTATGTTAGGGCACTGAAAAACAACGCTCTGACAATTTCTTCTAAAAGGAATTTCAAGTATGAGGAATGAAAAACTTCAACACCATTAGGTTTGAACACAAAAAGTTGATGTGTAAAGACGTTTGAAAATAGTGCTTGGGGTTTTTGAAGCATGGAATGCTTGAAGTCAACATTTGGCGACCTGTATTGGATTGCATTTGGCTTTCCTTTCATCGTCATTTTACAAGTGAACAAAAACCATGCTATCTTACTCACAAAACATGAGTTCCTTTCATTGCTCGCATAGAATCATCAAGAAGGACAATGTGAGAAGATATAAAAATGTGGGAAAATGAGAGAAAGGAGAAAAACACATTTAAAGAAGAAAGCCACTCCAAAACAAATGATAGATGGTGAAATTGTGTGATGATGTTCCAAAACACGATTAGGGTAAGAGGGAAAAACGTGCTTACGAATTCACAAGACTCAAAAGATATGGTGAAATAAAGAAAACGCATGGGAGAAGAAAAACGTGAGAAGAAAACAAAGATAAACAAAAACACATATGTAAATCTCTAAGACATGCACAAAAAAATGGAGAATGGAGAGAAAGTAAGAAGAACAACTTACCAAGAGAAAACGAGAAAATTGGTTGAGAGGAACTTCAGATTTCTCCAAAAATGTGTTTTGCAACTTGAGAAGATTTCACCCAGCAAGAAGGAATGAAGTTTGAAGATCATAAACAATGAAAATGAAACAATAAAACACTTTTAAGTAAATGGGAAACCCAAAAACCTAACTCAATTCAATCAATTAGTTGAGGCACAAAGTGTGAAAAATGCAAAATGCATGAAGAAACGCACCTAGGCAAGAAAATGACTAAGTCAAGATAAAAAGTGTAAGAGCTCACTTTTTCAGCCCTCTTACATTTTGACAAAAACACTTTCATGCAGGGGCACTGAAAATTAGCGCCCCTACACTTTTTATACTTAGCCATTTTTTGGCTTGTGAGCAGGAGTGCACTTTTTCAATGCAGCTGCATTTTTCACAATTAACTATGTATGAACATTGAGACTTTGTGAAGGGGCTTGTTTCGAAGGTCTTCACGAGGTGAGCATAGGAGGATGCTAAAACTAACTATTTGAGTCTTTGGAATGCATTTCAAGGTGGCTTGAAAATCACCTTGTTTTGCATGCTTGAACTTCATGAACCTAGGAAATGGACAAGTTTCGTAGGGGGGTTAACCATGGAACGAGCGCTGCTAGATTCCATGTTAACAGAGCCAAAACAAGAATATTCAAACAAAGAAAAAATAAAGAAGCGGGGACTCCGGTTGGACCGCCATTCTTACCAGCATCCCATTCAGTCATCTCTTCTCCGTGTGCTGGATTGAACCGACAAAGGATTGTCATACTATGATGAAATTTGAATAAACATTTTTTAATATTAGAAATATGATAGTTTGAACTATTTGTTACAAGTAGAAATTTACTTCACAACTATTTGTTACTACTCTATTTGTGACTAACACAAATTTTATCTTTCAATACTAGGTGGTGCTTTTTTTCTCTTGCAATTGGGTAATGCACATATTTTAAATTTAACTCCTTTATATATTCAATATAAATGCCATTTGCTTCATCTTAAATACTTCTTTTTTAATTTTTCATTTCATCTATTGCATGAAAAAAATGTTGATGAGTTAATTTATGATCATTTTAACATTGAGATGATTCAAAGAGGGTTTCATCAAACAATGGATATTTATTTTTCAAAATTAAATTAAAAAAATAATCAATTAAATTATATTTGGTAAAAGTTAAATTATTTTTTAATATTTATGTATATGTATATTGTATTTAATTTATCTATAAGTATATTGATTTCAAAGTTTTGAAATAGGATGTGGATATCTATTTGAGTATGAACAATAAAAGAATTTTATCAGATGTTAGAGATGTCAGAGTTGACACTATCTTATAAATATGAATGTAAATTGTGAAAGCACACACAAAGTTCAACTGAGTATTGAAAAATTATATAGACGCAAATTTTTGGACCTCCATTTCCTAATTCCCAGCACAAAATGCATTATCTTCAAAAAAAATCATTAATAAAAGCAAATTAAATTAGAGAGTAAGATTGTGTTTATTTATTTTTGATTTCGTGATGTTTAGCTCTTTCTGAGAGATCTTTTGCATATCTATTTCTAGTGGTTTGTTGGTGTTGTAATAATCATTGAAAATCAAAATGAAGGTTTGATTATATTTATAGGGTAAATATTTAATATTTATCTTTAAAAAAAAAACTCGTACATGTATTTTTTATCTAGAATTTAGGTATGGAAAACATTCACATGTGGGAATTGGATCATTCCTCCATTCCAACAAATTCACTACAACAATATGGAATTTGAAATGATATGTAGGAGCTTCATCATCACTATGAAAAATTGGTTATCTAAGGTAATCAAAAAAATTAGTCTCTATAGCTACCTCCTTATTTTTGTTAAATCAAATTTGTGTCAATTTTTAAAAGGAACATGTGCATTTCTTAATATACTTTAAAAAATTAAAAATATTCCTAGACACAAATTTTGAGTTTATTTTATATCTATTCTAATTTAGAATTCATATTAGTTAATTTGATTAAAAAAATATTAATTTTTGAGTTATATTTTCTCTGTGTAACTAAAACAATATATATCAATATTTCATTTCTTGCATATGTACAATTTAAAATATAGTTTTTTATTAAATGCAACCTTTATTTATCATCATTTTCAAATTTTTAGATCTTACAAAAATAAGGTTTGTTTAGTTCCTAAAACTACAACTCGTGTTGTTCCACGAGTGCACTTTTGACAAAGCTTCAATGGTAAAAAGGAGCACATGGAACTAGGAGGTTTTGACCTAAGGTAATAAAACATTGGTAAATGATGATAGAGTAGAAATATTAGAAGGAGATGAGTTTGAGGTTGTTTATGGATTTTCTTTTCCAAGCAAAGGTTAAAGAAATTGGTGAGGAAAGTGAGACCACTTCATTTTTATCCTTCATCCCTAATGTTTCTAAGTAGTCTATTTTAGAGAATGAATAAAAGGTTAACAAATATTGGAATTTTTCCCATTTACATTTCTTTGCATAATCTACCTTTTACAAAGTTATTTGATAATTGGATGACATAAGTTTCGAGAAAAACCTTGGTATATACATTTCCTTGTATGCAAAGTTGTAGAATGGTTTAATTTTTATGTGTTAAGAATGGAAACATGTAGAAAAGAGTGATTTCAAAGAACTTTAAGGTTGTGGTTTGGTATATTTTTGCATATTTGATTTGGAAACTTATGGGTAATCATGTAGATTTTATCTTATGATCTACTCTTATGTGAGTTGAAATGTGTAATATATCCTTATATAACTAGGTTATATTTCCTTGTGTCTTGAATCCATTACACTAAGTCATTAAAACTGTAGAAACAAGATCATATTTTCTCTTTATGAATGACATATTTTATTTCATTAATTTTTTTTCCTACCTTACTTCACTTCGACATTCATGCTTTAATTTTTACTTGGTCTCGGTGGTTTGAATTCCTACTTTATCCGTAAAAATATGGATGATAATTTCTCCCTTGTTCAAAAAGAATACTAACATTTTAAAATCTAACTTCATGAAATTAAGATAGATAGAAAAACGATTCCTACACTAATACTTGTAAAAGATAAATAAGAAAATTTTCAATATTTCACTCTATTAAACATCAAAGAAATAATAATAAATATCAAATAAAATAATACTTTCATACATTTAAATTCCTGGAAATCACTGCTACTAAAATATAAATCGATAAAATTGACTCAAAAACTACTAGATAAAACTATTTTCGTATCATTTTCTTTCTTCTATCATTGAGACAGCTAGTGCCGTTCATCACCTGTCGTCATTATTATTCACGCGGACAGTCATATCGGGTTACAATCAATAAAAGAAACTGTCATGTAAGTTCCCGTGAAATGAATACTACAGGGCTGAATATTATCCATACAATATGGATATCATCTTTTCCACTGTCATGGTAGGTTTGCTTGATGTGCTCGTCCAAACCAATGTCCTACGGCAACGAATTTTCTTCACCTTACATCCTTCTGCCGTGAATACACACGATAAGTTTGAGGAAAGAATAGACCCAAAACAACAAGATTCAAAAGAAAGGGAAAAATAAAGAACCGGAGATGGGACTACCCTTCTTACCCGCGTCTCTTTCAATCATCTGATCTTCTGTCCAAAGGCGTCCGTGTCCACTGTGACTTTGAATTTCTGCACCGCGTGCTAGACTGAACCAACGAAGGATTCTCATACGGCAATGAGAAAAGGATGGTTACCGCTATGAATCTGAATTTTCTGCTCGATGTGCTCGTCCAAACCAATGTACCACGGCAACGAATTTTCTTCACCTTACATCTTGCTGCCATGAATGCATAAGGAAAGAATAGAGCCAAAACAAGAAGATTAAAAGAAAGGGGAAAAAAGAACTGGGGACTCCACTGGGATTGCCCTTCTTACCCGCGTCTCTTTCACTCATCTCTTCCACCGCCAAAACGGTGCCGTCGAAAGGCATCCATGTCCACTATGACTCTGGATTTCTGCTCCCCGTGCTGGACTCAACCAACGAAGGATTGCCATACAGCAATGAGAAAAGGATGGTTACCAATACACACATATACATGTATATCTGTGATGAAAAATTTGCAATAAACATTTTTCAATATTAAAAATATGATATTTTGAAGAGTCTACCAATAGAAATCTGGTTTATACTATTTGTTACTCTCGCCTAATCTACAAAATTTATTTGTGACTCCCGTAAATTTTATCTTACAATACTAGGTGGTTTTTTATGTCTCACAAATGGGTAATGTGCATTTCATATTTAAATATTCAATATAAAGTCATTTCCTTCATCTTACATATTTCCTTTTAATTTTTAGTTTGTTATTTCATCTATGACAAGGTGATATGATGGAGGTCATAGATATTTATTTTTAAAAATTATTATAAAACAAAGAAATAATTAATTATATTACATTTAGTAAAAGTTAAATTATTTTATAAGATTAATATGTATGTATATTGTATTTAATTTGTTTACAAGCATATCGTATTCAAGGTTTTGGAATAGGGTGTGGACATCTATTAGAATATAAACAATAAAAGAATTTCATCATAGTTGACACTATCCAATAAACATGAATGCAAATTGTGTTCAAGCACACACAAATTTCAACTGAGTATTAAAAAACTATATAGAAGCACTTTTGAACCTCCCTTTCCTGATTCCTAGCACAAAATGCTTTATCTTCAACTTTTGTCATTGCACTAACAAATACAAATTAAATTGGAGAGTGAGATTGTGTTTAATTTTTGTTTGAGTCCATGATCTTTAGCTCTATCTACGAGATATTATTGTGTCTATTTCTAGTGGGTTTTTAGTGTTGTATTCTTCATTGAAAATCAAAATGGGGGTTTAATTGTATGCATAGGTCAAAGGTTTTATATTTCACTTTTTTTAAACTCATACAACATGTGTTTTTTCCCAAAGTTTATGTATGAAAACCATTCACATGTAGTGATTGGATCATTCCTCCATTCCAACAAATTCACTACAACAATCTGAAATTTGATGTGATATGAAGGAAATTCATCATTACTACGAAAATTTGATTATCTTATTTAATAAGGTAATCAAAGAAATAAGTCTCTATAGATACCTCATTATTTTCATTACATCAAATATCTATCAATTTTTAAAAGGATCATGTCCATTCACTTTGGAAATTTTTTTTAAAAAAATTGGACACAAATTTTGGGTTTATTTTATATTTATTCTAATTTGGATGTAATATAAGCTAATGTGATAAATGTTAATTTTCCTGAGTTACATTTTCTCTCTTTAACTAAACAATATATATCAATATTTCATTTATTTCGTATGTATAATTTAAATTATATTGTTTTATTATTCAACCATGATTTATCATCATTTTTAAATTTTTAGATTTATAAAAATGAGGTTTATTTAATTTTTTATGGCTACAACTCATGTTGTTCCATGAGCACACATTTCACCAAGTTTCAATGGTATAAAAGGGCACATGGAATTAGGAGGTATTGAACTAAGTTATCAAACATTTGTAAATGATGATAGAGTAGAAATATTAGGAGATGAGTTTGAGGTTTTTTATGGATATGGAAAGATTTTCCAAGCAAAGATTAAAGAAATTGGTGAGAAAAGTGAGGCCAGTACATTTTTATCCTTCATCCCTAATGTTTATATGTAGTCTATTTTAGAGAATGAATAAAAAGGTTAAAAAATATTGGGGTTTTTTTTTTGTTTACATTTCTTTGGATACTATACCCTCTACAAAGTTATTTGATAATTGGAAAAAAAATAATTTTGGAGAGAAATTGATGCAGGTGCATCCATTATTGCCAACCAACTAGCAATATTTGATTTGTGTTCAAATTTTGTTGTGCATTTATTTTAATTGGAATTTTGGAGTATTTTTTATGTTGCAATGTCCAAAAATTAGATTAAGTAACTTGAACATATTTTGGCTTGAATTTCACCTTGGGAAGTATGCCAGATTTAAATTAAAATTTTTTGAAAGGAAGGCTATGCATGGGATTCTTGGGATTTGAGGAATGTTTGAATTTTTAATTAATGAACATCATGCTACAAGCATGATTTGGATGCCTAGGTTGAGTGGAATTGAAAATTTGAATTGGAAATTCAAATTGAAGAGTGGAGGAATGGTTGGATAGTGGTGGCCTACCTAGCTGGGAGTGAAATCAACATGCATTGAGGAGTTGAAGAATGTCCTTTGCTTCCATTAATTTATTTTCTAGAAGGGAGGCATACATTTGGTGTAGCGAAATTGCTTAAAGGTATTAGCAATACTTTTGGTTGATTTTTTTGGTGATTGTTGGTTGTGGGTTCCTAATTTTTGGAGAGAGATGACTTGGGAATAGCATCTTCTTGGGAGGAAAATTTTCAAAACTTTGAATTGCAAGTGGAAAGAAAAAATTAGAGGCAAATCAATTATTGAAGACATTTGGGTTGTGTGCTTTGATTTCCAGAATGTACATGTAGGTGCAGGAAGGAGATTATACGAATTGACAAAAGGATTAAATACATACCTATAGATGTTATTACTTCCTATATCAAGACATTTACTTCTGATTTTTCATGTAATTCTAGTCCTTAGGGATATCTTTGTATTTCCCCTCCATTGAATGTATTGCATAGAGATTTGTGGGTTTCATTAAGCAAATAAGAATTGCATATGTTTCTAATTTCTTTGTCTTTATTCATTTTTAATTCATCAAATTATGTGTGAGATTAGAATTGCATAGATTTGCAGGAAATCTCTCTTGAATCAATGGTATCAGAGCAAGTTGTCTTGATTCTATAGGTAAAGTTCTGAAAAGGGGTAGTTTGTTGTAGGACTTGTGAGTGTGGATGTTGTGAAAAATGCCTCCAAGAGTAGCCCCAAGCAGAAGGGATAGAGGTGGAGGTAGAAACACTCCTGACATGAAAGATTTTAGAGCCATCAGAATGCAAGATGAAACATTATCAGAAGAGTTGTGCAAAAGAGTTGTGCATAGAGAAAGAGATGAGAGTGAAGATGAAGTAGATGAGGAGGAACCATTTGTAGAAGAAGTAGAGGATGAAATTGATCCTAGAGATGATAGGTTGTTGAAATCCATCACCAACATTGGGAAGACATGAAAAATAGAGGTTTTGACATTTAATGAGAGCTTGAATCCAGAAGAAAATATCATAGACTAGAAAAATTGCATGGAGGAGTTCTTTGAATTTGAAGAGATTGAATATCTTGATAGGTTTTAAGGTTTTCTAAATCTAATTTGAAAGGATATGCTAAAATTTTGTGGGAAGACTAATATATATTCCTTGACTAACACTAACACCTAGTTGTGGAATATGGCTCTATGCAAGAATTCCTGCTGTGGAGGTGATTTTGAAATTTCTAGAGAAGATGGTGAGGGGGAAGACAGTGATGGGGATGATAGAATTATGGTTGTAGATGATTCTGCTTGGTCAGTGCTCTGCAAATTTTAGCGTGGGTGTCTAGCATTTTATGCCTTGTTTCCCTTTTGGCTCGATATTGATGGATTTATCACTAAATATGGCAGTTTTCTTTTTAGTGCTTCTTCTGATGTTATTTTTTTGTCTCCTTTGAATGTACCTTTCTAAGGATGATGTCATTAATGAGGTGGTTTCTTTGGTTCTTGTGTTGGATGAGTTCCTGGCATTGAAAATTTGTTTGGGCCTCATGGTTGTGGGTTCCTAGTATCTATCTCTTCCTACTCATGTTTTTGATGTTTCTCTAGTTATAAATTGTAGGTTTGAGTGTTTCTTTATGGGTATTTTTTGTGTTGCTAGTTGTGATGCCATGTTCTCAGATGTCTTTCTACTTGTAGAGTCCTTTCTCTAGCTTGGCTCCTATTTGGAAGCTTCCTCTTTGTTGTCTCAGAGCTTGATGCTTTTCCCTTGGCCTTATTTGAAGATCTATGAGTGTTAAGGGGGTGCATCTACTACCTTTGTGAATACCCTAAAGGGTTTGGGCTCAAACCTTCCCTTTTTCTAATGCATTCATCTAGAATTTATTGCTTGTGGATTCTAGTGGCCTTTTTTGTGGTTGCGTTTGGGATTTTTTCCCCAAATGGCTCTTTTGAGCTAGTTCTTTGGCTTATCAGGTTGTGGATGCAAGGATCGTGTCCTATCCCCTTGGAGGATTTGTGTTTTCTGCATTCGGTGGTTGCTTATTTTTTACTGCTAGAATGGGCTTGTGGAGGATGTCTTTGTATTCCCTTCTATGGGGGTGTGGGTTTTTGAGTTCTCTCAATTGGGTTGTGTTAGGGTTTGTGGAGTTGGCTTGAAAAGTACTTCTTGGAATTCAGTTTGGCTTGGGTTTATGCATTTGAGTCAAAGTAGTACTATTATTAGATGGGTAAGAAAAGTTTCAATGCTTGACCATAGTAAATGTCATCTAAATGTTTTGTTTGAAGTAGTACTAGTATTGGATGGATAAGGAAAATTTTAAGCATCTCCTAAAATTTTGAGTCAAAGTAGAAGTGCTACTAGATGGGTGGAGAAAGTTCCAATGATTTATTCCTATAAACATTACCACAAATTTTGTACTACATTTTTTTAATATGGTGTAGTATGTTTTTTCTTTAGAGTAGCAGTGAATGGAAAAAAAAAGATTTGATGCTCTTATCAACATCACCTAAAATATTTTATTATATTTTTCTTAAATGATTTGATAGGTTTTGTCTATAGAAAAAAACCGAACGCTCTTGATTTTTTTAAAAACTCAATGATTAATTACATTTGAATCAAAATAATACTTATGATAGATAAATAAGATAAATTATAATATTTCACTCTATTAAACATCAAATATATCTACATTTCCATACAAATAAATTCCAACAAATCTCTACTCCTAGAATATAAATGAATAGAATTGACTCAAAAACTACTGAATTAAAACCAAGCAATACATTATATTCATATCATTTTCTTTCTTCTATCATCGATAAGTTCCAGATAAACTAATGGCATGGGATCATTAGGCTGGGTAAGGTCTTGAGTTGTCAAAGTCATAATGTGATTGTCATTTTCACAGTAGACTAGGTCTATGATGGTATTCTCTTGTCGATTATCAATCTCATGAAAATTTGAATCGTCCTCAGTTGAGTCATCATTATATTGTGAATCAAATTCAAGTGATTGTGTTCCCGAGCTTTCTCCTTGTATGAGAATGGGTGCATATTTGTGTATGGTATCAACTTGTTTGTATCTCCAAAATTCATCATTATAAATGGTGTCCCATTTATATTCATTAGAATCAGTATCTAAACCATTCTGCAATTGGAAAATTGATTCATGAAGTTTATCTGACATTGATCCTCCTTCATGAGTTGGTTGTGCTTCCTGTGAAGTAGAATCTTCTGTATCTTTACCATATCCAAGTCCTATTTTATCATTTGGATGTATTGAAATAGGTTGAATTGGTTCCACGATTCCTTCCCTTCTTTTTCCTATAGGACCATTTCCTTCATAGCCCATTTTCTGCATGATAGCATACCCCTTACCATATTGTTCTATAGGTAACTTAACATGCAAGAGAGATTCATCTTCATCTTTGTATAACCAACTTAGGATGTCCCTATCTTCAGCTTCTTCCTCAGTGGTGTTGGCTTTAATGAATTGTCCATCAAACTTTGTGATTGGCACAGAAACTTGGGACGTAGAGGCTATTGCAATCTTTTGATTTGATAGGGTTGGCTGACCATGTGACCTCGGAGAAGGAGGTAAAGTAGAAAGGGATAGCGAATATTCGCCTACTCCTTTGTTTTTAAAATGTAGCTTAGTGTCAAGATTCTTTGTCAGTTCTTGCAATTGGCCTTGTAGATTGGAAGAAGAAACAACAAGAGCCTCCCTATTGTGTGGCACAAAGGCCTCTTGAGTTGCTTGAAGATTTGAACAAGTTTGGGTGCTATTATAATCAACTTGTATAGTTATTTCCTGTCCGTCGTACGGAAACTTGAGGCATTGATGATATGTTGATGGTACCGCTTGCATATCATGAATCCATGGATGACCCAAAAGTATGTTATAGGAAAGATCCCGATCTAGAACCTGACAAAATGTGTTCTTCACAATAGGTCCCACTTCGATAGGTAGCAATATTAATCCTTTAGAAGCTCTTTCTTCATCATCATATGCCTTGATAGTTATTTTCCTTCGTGGATCAATAGAATTTTCTGATATTCCCAAGGCATGTGTTAGCTTTAAAGTACAAATGTTTAAACCGGCTCCTCCATCTATTAAGACATGTCTGATTCGGTGTTTATGGATCATGACTTCAAGATAGAGCGATGAATTATGTGGATGTGCCATAGAGGCATCATCTTTTTTGAAAAAAGAAAGACAAGTGGGGGAAGACAAAAGTCCCACCATGGCTTGAAATTTCTTTACATCCAGATCAGTATCAACAGTTGTATTTACAAGAGCTTCTTCTAAAATATTCTTGTGTATAGGAGATATTTTGAGAAGTTCAAGAATGGAGATTTGAGTTGATGTTTTTCTCAATTGATCAACTAGATTATAATGGTTTGGAGAAGGAATAGTTGTCTTAGATGAACTTCCTTTTAAAACAACTTTTCCTTGTCCTCTTGTAGTCACATTAACCTATTGATATTCTTGTTTTCCCTTGATTTTGATAACATTAACTCGCTGACCATCTGCATAGATATGACGGATTATATTGTCTTCAACATTATGTATGCTTTTTGCTTTTATATCCGATGTTTCCCCCTGTTGATAGTTTGGTAAAGTATCTTTGAATGCTTGATGATCATCATTGGTATGATGTCCTTCGATTGTAATAGTGCCATTGTCAATTAAATCTTGTACTAGATTTCTCAAAGCTCGACAATTATTCATTCTATGACCTTTACATTGATGATAATTACAATAATACGAGTCATTCCATGATGGTGGTTTGAATCGTGGCTCATAATCTCTTTGTGGTGGTAAGGTGATAACCTTATTATAAAGAAGCTCCTTGAGAGTAGACTCAAGAGATTGACCCAAAGTGGTAAAATTCTGTCGATTTGAAAAGAATGGAGGTCTGGACGGATTTGATGTTTGGGTATTGCCAAGATTGTTATTGAAATTACCATGATTTTGGTTGGTATTTTGATTGGTCATGCTTTCTTGATTGGAGTTTTGTCCTTGTTGTTTGTTGTTTCCTTGTTGATTGGTGTTTCCTTGTTGATTGTTTCGTGGAGCACTTGATAAGTTGAAGATAGATGGTCTTTTTCGTAGATTATTTGCATCCACTATACCATCATTGACAAAAAATTTATTCCTATTCCAAAACCTTGTTTTATCATTGTTGTTTTGGTTGGATGTACTTGGATTATCAAGTTTTATCACTCCTCGTTTAACCAAGGCCCCTTCAATGGTGATTGCATTTTCAATCAATTTTTCAAAGTTATGAGGGCAATGAAGGTTAAGCCTATAGCTTAATTCTTGATCTAGGCTATTGATGAAGATATCCATCTTTTCCTTTTCAGGAATAGGACGAGAATATCATGCAAACAACCTTCTCCACCTTTGCAAAAATGTAGTGAATGATTCTCCTACTTTTTGTTTCACTTTACAAAGATCAAGCATTGTTATCTGGTGTTGAATGTTGTAGGAGTATTGTGATATAAAATGATTTATTAAATCCTCAAAGGTTTTGATGGGGGGGAGTGATCTTGGAAAGCCACTCCATGGATTGTGCACCCAGACTTCGTGGAAATAAACACATTAAGTAGGTATCATCATAAGTGAATTCTAGACTCATATTTCGGAAATCCCTCACATGTTCAATGGGATCAGTTTTTCCATTGTACCTATCAAATTTAGGAATTTCAAAATGTTTTGGAAAAGGGATCATTTGAAGACTCCTATCGAATGGATAAGGAGATATGTCTTCCAAAACATACTTCTTTGTTGCACCCTCTTGCATCTCCTTTATTTTCCCTTGTAATTCTTTTATCTGTTGAGTAAGGACACTAAAGTCATTAGGAGGAGTTTCAAGATTTTGTTTAATCCCTTCTATATCAAAATTAGAAGGTAGTTTAGCTCCTTGATTAGCTAATGAAAGAAAATATCTTTCTTTGTTTCGTTCTAAAATCTTTTCCATAAGAGTATGGAATTGGGGATCTTGTTCCACTTCTTGAAGCTTTTCTTCTGTTAATTCATCAATATTAAATGTATCCTCTTCTTTCTCAGTATGGTCACCCATTTTGCTTGTAGTGGTTTCTCCTTCGTCTTTTTCCATGTGTTTTCGAGATCTTGTGGAATCAGGCATAAGTTTTGTTCCAAATTCTACTCACTTTTGATCAAAAGAATGAAATAGTGCAACTTGTGATGGATATAAAAGTCAGGATAGAATGAAAATTCTATGACTTGAAAGATTTCTAATCTTTAGCTTGTGTTGTTCCCTAATTGAAAGGATGAAAATCCTGTTGGTGGGAATTTAAGCAAAAGATCAAGAAAAGGATGATTTTGCACTTTTATGAAGTTTTGATCATAGCTTTGTAAAAATAATGGATTTTGTGATGAATGCCTAATGTGATTGAGTTCTCTATTGCAGAATTTGATCTGGACGAGTAGAATATTCAATTGCAGGTTGGGGAATATAAGAAAAATGAATACGTTGACTATGGTTGTGTCTTTGAGAAAGGGCTCTTATTTGAAAGAAATCTTGTGAGTACAAAGGTTCTATAGCATAATGATCAGTGAAACCTCTAACACAATCATGATATCAATGAAGAAAGGTTCTATATTTAAGTAAAACCTTTCGGCTTTGATACAAAAATCGTCTTTTCTTCAATAGTTTCTTGTAACTAAGGGGTTTCTTTGGCTTTTTGATCCTTTTGAAAATGGATTTCTTAACAGAGGTTGTGGATTTCCAATCTCTTAACATGAGAGTAATCAATGTGATTGTGAGTTTTGGATGATCCTAATTGAATTAATGTATTGAAAACACATCAAGCAATTTGTAGAACAGTTGTTTTAAATCCTATGCTAAACATTAAGTGTATGACCAAAATGTTTTTCAAAAATTGTTTTAACAAGTTTTACACATGATAAATAGTTCAAACAGACTCACTCTTAGTACTCAGATAGGTCATCAGATTAATCAATAGCCCACATCTTAAAACTGCGTCGACTCACACAACCATGTCACCCCCGAAAGGGCACCCGTGTTTTTGTCTTTTCCAGGTGCATACTCAGAGTGACGGAAGTGGATACCGAATCCCCTGAGCAAACAATCCTTGGTAGTTATATGGTGAGCATCTTGGGGGTAGATTCTTCCCTCCCCTGCACTGTGATTGTTATGACGTTTGGAAACTGACAAGTTAGATACTACACTAGGTTCGTAGTAAGGGTTTTCGTTCAGTGTGGCAAATGATATACTCTCTCGAGAGACCTCCCTACCTTTAGAACAAAGGCTTTGGGGATGGTTATCAATGCACACTACTATCAAAAGAGGGTTTCCCCAATTTTTCTTTAAATTTTAGAGTGGGGTGGAATAGCCTGGCTTTGGCTTGAACCCACTTGAGTCGTTCCTCTTGGGTGAGTACTTTTTCCCACAAGAGAAGGCTCTCTAAAAGGCTTTAATAAAACTAGAAATTGCATAAAGTGAAATAGATGAGTTTGGCATTTTGATCACCCAGTTAAGGGGAGAGCATAGGCCTATCACCATTTAAGCAAAGCAAACAAAGATTCAGCTTTAAGCCCAAATAAAGATTTTTCTATGCTAAGTGAAGATGTTACTTCACAAAAACATGGAGTTCATTTTGGCCCAAAATAAAAAGTGAAGTAACTATCCTAGGATTGCTTGATTCTTTATTATGTGACTATCCTAGGATTGCTTCATTCTTTATTATGTTATTTACTATCCACAGTCGCGTCGGATTCAGTCAAGCTATATTTAGATTACAATTTACAATTTGCAGCTTTTTCAAAAGTGCACTATAACAGACTTCACGGACAATGCAGAATGCTTCATGGGCGCTGCAGGATGCTTCAAGGGCACTGCAAAATTCTTCACGGGCGCTGCAGGATGCTTCAAGGGCACTGCAAAATTCTTCACGAGCACTATAGGATGCTTCAAGGGTGCTATAGAATGCTTCAAGGACACTGCAGGATGCTTCAAGGGTGCTGCAGAATGCTTCAAGGGTGTTGTAGGATGCTTCAAGGGCCCTGCAGGATGCTTCACGAGCGCTGAACTGGGAATGACTTTTGCTAAAGCGTGTTTCTTGCGCTAATCCGCTATTTTTGGCCGTAACCTGTCAGGAAAATTTGTAATAAAATGTTAAAATTGGGGTTTGAGCCCCACGGTGGGTGCCAAAAATGTGTTGTTAATATGTTAGTATCAAAGTAAAACAATAAAACACACAAAATGAAACATTAAACTGAAGAAAAGCTAATTAAATTGAATTCAAAGAAACAAACAAAGCTTCTTCAGAGCCGTTCCATCTTCCTCTATCTCCAGGGATTTGTTTGAAGCTGCTGCTGCCAGATTGTGTAAGCAAGGCTTCTCTGAATGGCAACCTGTAGAATGAGTATGTAAAGGAAGAAGCTTCTGTATGCTATATGCTGGTGGAGTGAAATACTAATACGGATATGCACAGGGGTAATAGATTATGCACAAGGGCTGTGAATTGTGCATGCTATGATACGAAGTGGATATGCCATGATATATTATGATTCTACAATCTATGAATGCTAAAGACTATGCTATGGATGCTTGAAATCTATTTGCAATTTGGCTATAGTTTATCTGTATGAAAGATTATGTATCATTTCAAAGACCCGGCAGTCCTTTTATAGCTTTTTGTAGGCAAGATCTTGGCTGGCAAAGATCAACGGTTGTGAGGTTGTCTGGTAGAATTGAATGGTGGGAGATGGAGAGGTTGAGAGGAAGATGGAGAATGTTGGGAGGTTGGAGAGAAGAATGGAGCCTTGTCTTCAACCCACGGGAACAAGCTTGCACAGGAACAGAGAAATTAATTTTTTTGTTTTGGCAATTTGTTTCACGTTTGTTGAAGATAATCCCCAAATTAATTAATTAAATAAATTTATTTAATTTCATTTATTTGAGTTTGATTTTTGATTTTAGAACTATAGAAGATTTAATTAAATATTTTGGAATATTTAATTGTGATGTGACTTTAGAAGAATTTAATTAAATATTTAGAATATTTAATTGCAAATGGATATTAGAAGAATTAAATTAAATATTTAGAATATTTAATTGTGAATAGATATTAGAAAATTTATTTACAAGAGAGGAATATTTAATCTTTATTTGAATAAAATATTCAAGCCAAGATTATATGATAATTAATATAAATAAATCATAATGTTTATTTAATTAATTAAGAAATGAATAAGAAAAGATGATTAAATAAACTTATTTATTTAATCGAAATGAAATAATTAACAATATAAATAAATTATTTAAATTTATTTATATGCAGATCGAATTCAGAGATTTAATTAAATATTAAAAATATTTAATTAATTACTAGACTATTGTGATGTGACCATTTTTAGGTGTATACAATGGGATGAGGAGGTGGATTAGGATTAAGTGGAGATTATGGGGGATGTGACATGTGAGGAATTAAATACGTGTCTTATATATTTAATTCTTTGAGGAAAAGGGGGATAAAGGGTAAGGTATTTAATTATTTAACTAGATACCTTAGGGATTTAGAGGACTTCAAGGGTATTAATTAAATAATAGCAATATTACTTAATTAATGCAAGTAAAAGGATATTTAGACAAGACAGGATAAATTTGGACAAATGTAAGTGTCCAAATTTAGGTGTCTACAGATCTAAATAGGATTTATGCTTCCTATAGAAATATAGTTATATTTATAAAGGGTTCAAAGAAATTAGTCTCTAAATCTACCTTCTAATTGTTGCTTGTACATCAAATTTGTGTTAGTTTTTAAAACGAACATAATTGTCCAAAAAACATATTTTGAAGAATTTTAAAATTATATACCATTTCATTATAAATGTTTTTTGACACTAATTTTTTATTTTAATTTACATCTAATATAATTTTAATATAAAATTATTTAGTGTGATAAAAAAAATTAGTTTGCTTGATCTAGGGTTTATCTCTTTCTCTAAAAATTATGCATCAATACTTCATTTGTTGTATATGAACTAAAACAACGAAAATAGGTGTTCCACCTTTTGGGAGGTGGAACACAAACTAAGTGTTTAGGAACGTAGACCTATTTCCCTCAAGTTTCACTCAAGGAAACCCTAGAGATCTCAATCCGAATGTAGAACGGGAGGAAGGGATCTTACAATAGGGTTGTCCTAGGGTATGAATAATGAATAAAGAGGGGTTCACCACCAAGCTAGGGCTTGGAAAGATAAGGAGTGAATGCAATATGCAAAGTACCATGCAAAACCTAACTAGATGACCTAGGAAATGAAACTGAAATATAAACTATGTAAATTGAGAATGAACAAAGGTGCACCTAGGAGAGTGATGAGATCAAAACAAGCTTTGAAACCTTGACAAGTTGTTGTTTTGTGCCCACTAGGACTCATACACCAATCTAGGCGATTTAGACCTAGACTACATTTTCTATGCCAAAACTAGAATCAGACAGTGCTTAATCTGAATCCCTTGAAACCCAGAAAATGGCAGTACTAAGAATCATATGCCCAAGGTGGTGTATCAATCCCAGTTTTCTTTTTCAAAGGGTTAAGGCCTAAATCTGCTCCTTTATCTCTGCTCTTCCTGCCACACTTTGTTTCCGGGTTTGAAACTTTGATTTCTAACCTGTAGGGGAATTTTCATGAAGATGACAACCTTGTGACAACTTGATGACCTTCTTCAACCTTTGTAACTTAGTCTTCAAAGATCATTCAAGCTCCAAGACACCTAGATCTGCAATCACACATGTAGAGAGAGAAAAACTTATTGATTTGTTAGGAAATGGGGGTTTGCCTTGGTCAAACCCCTTTTAGGTATTTAAACCAAATGATGAGATAATAAAATAAGGATACTAAACATGAAACATGAATGTAATGATACCTTAAATTATGTCTTGTAAATCTACAATCTAACATGAAGTGGCCATCAAGGATGTAGATCTAGATCTCAAAATAAGTGTATAAAAATGATTAATCTTTAATCTTGGATCTTGAATGCAACATCACAACACTAGCCCAACAACATTCTTGATGCTTGATAACCTTGACATGATGATGGATCTTGAATCTCTACAAAAAATGATGAAGAAATTTACCTTTGAATGCCTTAGAAATGATTCTTGAATACTCTTTTGAAGTCTTGTGAACTCTTGAATGTTCTTGTGGACTTAAATTTACTCTAAGGAATGCTCTCATGGAAGTCTTAGATGAAAATGAGTGAAATAACCTTGCATTTATACTTGCTTATGCCAAATTTCTCAAAATTACAAAACTATAAGCTGGCATCAGATCTAGAAGGATAAAATCCCACCAAGAATTTGAATTAAATTTGATTTTGGGCTACATGGGGCTCATACACCAGAAGTGGCATATGAGTCCCATTAGGCCAAGCTTTAGGACACATTTTTCAAAAATGATTAGAATGATGTAAAATCAGGATCGGGGCCCAAAAACCTATGTGGGACTCATACAACCAAGGTGGTATATGAGTCCCAAATCACTAAATCTGGGCCACACAACCTAAAAACACCTTAATTATGATTGGACGTTGGTTTATGTTGGGATTATCCTCAGAAAGATGCATTGATTAAGGCTTGTGGATGGAAAATAAGGCCAAATAAGGCATAAAGAAGCCTAATTATTTAATGACACCCTAGATTAGTGTGAAAGTGTTAGGATACAATTTACAACACCTTAAATGAGGCATAATTAAGTCTATTTAGTTTACAAGGGCCCAAAACTTAATGTGAAGGTGCAAATAAATATACTTTACAACATTAAATTAAGGAAAAATTAGGTTTATTTAGCTTAAAAGGGCCCTAAATCCAATGTGAATGTGGAAAACACATTACAACACTAGATCAAGGGAACATTAGGTCCACTTCAATGTTAATCATTCCCAAATTAAGTGAGAAATTGTACCATCTCCAAGAAGGGAGTACAATTTATGTCATTACATAAACAATCCCAATTATAGTGTATTGTTGGAGTTATAGTCAACTACATAGAGCTTAGCAAGTACAACGCATTCATCAAACTAGAAAATCCCTTAGGTGTATTAGGATAGGTGACTTTATAATTGCTATCCCAAGTTAATAATTGTGTGTCTCCACGTTCTTTGAAAAGTGTTCTAGATGACATGAGGGAAAAAATATTTATTATTTATTTTCCTCTAACAAATGACAATTGTATTCAAAGAGGTGGACCCACAACAATGACAATTATAGAGCATCTCAAGAGAATAATCTCTTTAAGCATGGAACTTCTAGTTGGGGACCAGTTTACACTGTATATCCTTGCATGTTATTTTCATGTTTTTCATAGTAGGGTTCCCAAGTTTGCATGTTGGTGCATGTTCTTGTATGAAGTCGTCAAAGTCATCAGAGAGTTATGGAGCACCTAGTATTGACCAACTTTTAATAGGATACAGATTAGGCACCCATGTGAAGGCCATGTGATCATTTAATATTTTTCACCATGCATTTCCACTATCCACTAAGGGGGGCATGTGTTTGTCCAAATGGTTTTTCTTGTTGTTTTGGGATACCATTTGTTGTATTCTCTCCCACAAACTTCTCTATATTGAAGCATTATGATGGTGGTTTTTTTTTGTTTGTTTGCAGGTTATCAAAGTAATGAAGTGTTACTGAAATTTAGAGAGGAGTGTTGTATTGGCGGATCTCATTTAAAGATTAATACAAACATTGGATCTCTTTGGGTGTGGAGTTTCTTTTGATAAGGGATTCTCCACACATATCTTGTGTCACTTGTGTTGACAACTTGTGGTATTCTGATAAATTCTCATGTTTGTAATTTTTAATCACTTTATCACTTTATGATAATCTTGAATACATAATTTTCATATTTGCAAATACATTTATAAGTTCTATTATTGCAAATTTTCATCTTGTATTTCCAACAAGGTGGGGGGTAATGATGGTGGGTTGAGTTAGAATGCAATGCACCAAATGTAATAAAAAGTGAAAGCTAACTATGTTCAAGTACTATCCAACATGTAATGATTGAGCACCAAAACACTCGTACAATTGATAGGGATAGGGTTAGTTTCCCCATGGCACAATATATGGTAGATATCATTGTGATGTAATACCACAACTCGCGTTGCTCCATGAGTGCACCTTTCATCAAACTGTAACTCTTACACAAATCAACATGTTCTAAAATGTATTGTATACGTCTTCTATACTAGGAGAATATCAAAATTTGAATATTATTTCAATGAAAAGGATGCATGCACTATTGTCTACCTTTCATAGTTGAAGGTTTGTAGTCTCTCCACATGGATGTTTAGAAAAATTTGTGGACACCATCAAGAAAAAAACAAAAGAGATATTTTTGCTAAATTATGTAGTCAAAAGTGACCTAGTAGATAAGTATGCATTGTGTAAAAGCATAGGAAACATATGTGAATAATGTGATAAAATCCCCAAAATAAATTCTAAAATTTATAGGTCTACTAGTCTCTATTTCTCAATTTCTCCAAACTTGCTAAATGTAAAGAAGTATTTTCTCCACATGAAGATGATTTGAAAGGATAATAGAATTATGTTTTGCAACAATATTAATGTGTTACTCTCTATTTATTTGGACCATGTTTGTATCAATTTTTTTTTTAATTGGTATCCTTATGTTTCATAAAAAGTGGTAGAATTTAATTCATGATATTTTTTATTGATACTATATTTAATATATCAAACGTGTTTTAACATAAATAATTTTTCTTTTACAAGTGGGCCTATGTACAATAAATCATTATATTTTAGTTATTCGTTCCATTAATTAAATTTTATGGTCTACTCTACTTTCATTATTAAAGAGATGGTTTTCCTTGTTCTAAATATTTTTAATTTTCTTATTACTTTTATTTAATATAACCAACATTTTCCTATATGCTTTCTTGTAAAAAAAAATGAATATATGTATAACAAATATAGATGTAGCAATTCACATGTTTTAATAGATACAAATATATTTCCAACCATAATAATCTAGCTTATGTCAAAATTGAAACTTTAAAACAACATATGGGCATTGATCAATGCATAAAGATAGTGTAATAGGTTTCTTGACCAAATGATAAAAATTTCAAAACATGCATTATTTACATAGTTTCTAATAGAATGGTTCAATAATCAGAAAGCTTCTTATGTTTTTAACTTATAAATCCATCTAATATAATTATAAAAAATATTAATAGTGAAGATATCATCTTTACATGTGAGATATATTATATTTATAAAATATTGTCAAAACAATATCCATAAAAATACCACATTTTTACATATAACATACTAGAATTACATAAATCATTCATTTCAAAAATAATTGCTAAAAAATAAATTATAATAGATAAAGTTATTATTTTTTTCATAATAAAATCAAAATCTAAGTGGGTGGATATGTTTTCTTGTTTATTTAAAATCTATAAATTTTAATTTTAAAATACTAAAATATTTAAACATTAAACAAGTATTTTTTCAACATTTTAAAAATAAGATTAAACAAAATATATCCAACCACCTTTATTTTTGGGTTGGCCTCTATCTATGGTGTTATTAATTTGAAGGGTGCATTGAGTACAACATTTTAGAAGGAGAAAATATTTTATTATCATTATTATTCAATACAATTTTAGTGAATTCTCTATCTCATATATATGTATATGGGATGTTTTCATTTTATATTGGTGTGTGGATTGAAGAGTGTGGTAACATTCAAGATAATAAGGTGAAGAGTAGATCTTCACATCATTTAAGTAATATTATTTATAAAATAATTATTTATTTAATTTGGAATAATTTAGATGTTATTAAATTAAATTAAAGTTATAAAAATAAATAAATAAATATAGATATAAATAGAAAATATCAATTGATAAAATAATTCATCATTGTGGAAAAATTCACCTCAAGGAAAATTCATCACCACCAAAAGAATAATTTTTAGTGCATTTTTATTATCATAAATCAAATTATTCTTTTTCAAAAAAAAATTTCAATGTTTTGAAAATATATATTAAAAAATATTAATGCAATTAAAATTTAATATAAAATAATTTTAAATTAAATAAAATTCAAACTAATTAAAATAGATAAATTTTCTATATAAATATGAATTTTTTACTGATACAAAATAATTAATAATTTTGAAAAGAGAACATATTTTAAAAATGCTCTCTTTTTTTTAACTATTCTTATCATGAAATTTTTATTAAAAATTAATTAATAAAATTAAATTATGATTAATAAAAAAATTATGTAGCACTTTTTAAAATGATTTGATAGGTTATATTTTGAAAGGAAAGTGAAGTGTTTCTATTTTCAAGGAAACTCCATGGTTAAATGTATTTAAGTCGTACTAGATTAGATGGTTAAGGGAGGTTCTAATATTTGATCCCTAAAATTTTGCATCTTTTAATGTGTTAGACAAATAAAGAACAAACAAGATCCTTATAATAAATTTTGAATTTTGTCATTACGAATATTGACACATTTTAAAACATTTCATCTAATAAAAAAATAAAATAAAAAAATCAAGTATTTTCATAATAATCTTATCCAAAATTTACAAATTAATCACAACCAATTTAATTTTGTTGTGAATTACTATTCTTTATAAATCAATACAATTGACTACAAAACTACAGATGGTAAAACATTCAGCTAGACCCGTTCATAACTATCCTGTTTTATTATTATTACTCACATGGACAGTCAGATCAGGTTATAGCTAATAAAGGAAAATATCACGGCAGGTTTGCGTGAAATGAGTACTACGGTGCTAATTGTTAGCCATACAATATGCATGTGATAAGTATGAGGAAAGAGTAGAGCCAAAAAAACAAGATACAAAGAAAAGAAAAAATAAAGAACCACCATTTTTAACCCCATTTCATCCACTAATGATTTCTACCACCAAAACAGTGTCAACTAATCAGGGCTAGATTATATTGGATCAAGGAGGGTAATAGAGGTTCCAAATACTTCTTTAATTATTTAAATTACAAGCACAAAAAGGAGTTTATTGGAGTGATCCAAGATGAGTTTGGGCAATTACACTCAAAATTGGAAGATATCAAAGATATCTTTCACAAATTTTATGAACAACTATTTAGAGAAGATTCTGATTGGCATGATCTTCAATCTATTTTAGAAGACATCATCAAAGATTACATTCCAAAAAGGGTGAACTCTAACTATAGCAAATTTTTAGATCGTGATCTATCAATAGAGGACTTGGAACATGCAGTTTTCTCAATGGCACACAATAAAAGTCCTGGGCCTGATGGAATTTCAATTGAATTCTACTAGATCACGTGGCAACATATTAAAGAAGATTTTTATCTTTTTTATTTAGAAGCTCTTAAATCTGGTTCATTGGGACCCCAAATTAATAATGGCTTAATCAAGCTTATTCCTAAAGGGAAAAATGTGGAGTCTATTTATGTGTGGCGTCCTATAACCTTGCTTAACACTTCTTATAAAATTATAGCCAAAGCTTTAGCTACTAGGATTAAACCGGTGGCTAAAGAAATAGTTAGACCTGAACAAACAGGTTTCCTTGGAGGAAGGTATATCCTTGATAATTTAATGTTGGCTTGGGAAACTTGTGAATGGGTGCAACAAACATGACAAGATGCTTTATTGGTCAAAATAGATTTTGACAAAGCATATGACAGAATGAGATGGAGCTTTATCCTTAAAATGTTGCAGTGGTTGGGGTTTGGTCCTAAAATATGCAATCATATTCAAATGTTATTCAAGGATGCTAATGCTCAATTGGTGATCAATAATTCCTTGACTGATCCTTTTCCTTTGCAATGCTCAATTTGGCAAGGATGTCCACTATCTCCATTTCTCTATGTGCTCACTGCTGATGCCTTGGGTTATCTATTGCAAAAATCTAATCAGATGAATTTAATTAGAGGGATATCCATTCCAAATAATGCGGTGGTTCTTAGTTCACATTTTGTTGATGATAGCATGTTGTTCATGCAAAATTCTGAAATTGAAATTAAAAATGTTCTCAAAATTCTTGATCTTTATTATGCTGTTTCAGGATCAAAGATTGCTCATCATAATTTAATCGAGTTTCTTATGATTAGTTCTGATGCTACTCCACCTTGGATTCCTAAAGATTGGAAGCAAATTAAACATGGATAGATTACTCGATATCTGGGTATCCCTTTTGGCTTAAGTGTTACGCTATCTGATATGTGGAATTGGTTCATTACCAAGCTGAAAAACAAAATATTTACCTAGGGGAATAAATTTCTCTCGCTTGCTGGGAGAATTCAAGTGGTTAATCGCATCTTTTTGGCTTCCCATGTTTATTATTCATCTTGTTGGATGCCCTCAAAAAGAGGCTATGATGATTTAACTAAAATCATTCGACAGTTTTTATGGTCTAATTGGGACGGAAAGACTGGTTTCAAAACCACTTATTGGAGTCATTGTATTCAGCCTAAAGACAAGGGTGGCTTAGGCTTGTTAGATCCCAAAACTCAAGGAGTTTGCTTGTCAGCAAAATGGATTATACAGGCTGCTTCTGGAAATGAACCATGGAAAATCCTTGTTAGACAACGGATTATACAGGCTGCTATGAAATATAAATGGAAAAGAGTGCATTGGTTGGATAAAATTTTAGTTGCTCCTTAATTTCAGATTAAGGCCTCTTTTCCCTTACAATCTATCTGGAAAGTGTGGCAACAGGTTAGCAAATTCCTTAACTGGAGGTGGAATTCCTTGCAATATGGCTTTAGCTTTGTTAATTCATCTATTTGGTGGAACAAGCTTGTCCAGTATCATGGCCAACCACTTGCTGTTGCATTTCCTAAACAATCTAACTATCTTTTTAAAAAGGGTATCCAACAATTTGGAGACATTTGGGAGTTTAGTTCCTTGGATTGGAAGCATTGGCTAAATATTAGTAATGATTTCAAACTGAATAACAATTCTCAAAGGTTTTTGATTTTTGTTATGGCTTTAGTACCCATGGAGTTGCTCATGAAGTTTTGTACACCTTTACAATGTAGCTTCTTCAAAGATTGGCAATGGCTTGATAAATACTCCTTTTTTTGTTTCCCTTTGAAGAGAATTTATCTTCAATTACTCCCAAAAATGATGCTTAATCCAAGGCTTAATATGAAATGGAATTGTAGATTCAAGGAAAGGAAGTGGAAGAACTTATGTTCTCAGATTTGGTCAACTAAAGCTGAGGTCAATGCCCAAATTTTGTCATGGAAAATTTTACATCACAAGCTGCCTGTAGGAGACAGATTGAAAAAAATGAATTTTCAGCCAGCTAAATGTCCTTTTTGTCAGCATTATGAGAGCTTGAAGCATATTTTTGGGGAATGTGTGCATGCTAAACAAAAGTGGAAAGTTGTTTTTACGCATTTTCCTGCTATTTTTTATCATGTGTTGTATTGGAAGGAAGCCATATTGGGTACTGGTCTTCAAAATAACTTGGTTGCTGATTCCATAAGACAAGTCATTTTACTTAATATATGGAAGATCAGATGTTCGTCAATGTTTTCTAATCATGTTCATCAAGAAGTTGATATTCTAAAGTTTTACTCTGACATCATTTTTCAGTTTGTTTATTTGTGTTCCCAGTTGAAGAGTGGCAATTTGAAGGTCATTAAACAGAGGAATCATTTGGAGGTGATTCAGCTTCAGTTTTTGCAGCTGCATGAAAGAGATATTTGTGTTTCCAGACATCTTCAAAAACTTTTCAAATTCAGATTTTAAGGGTCTCATGTTTTAGGATGCTGCCTTGTATCTTGTTAATTGTTGTTCTGAGCTTCTTGGCTGATCTATATCACGTTAATTGTTTCATGCAGTTTTTCCCTGTGACTGATTTTTGTTCTTATTTCTGAGCAGTTCTTTGTTGAGCTGCTATTCTTTTCTTCATTGTAGTTTTTTTTTCTAGCTTTGTTTAATATAAAAAAAAAACTATGACTGAATTTTCTGCTCCGCATGTTGCTTTGATCCCACGTCATATGGCAATGAATTTTCTTCGTCCTACATATATCTTTTTAATTTATCGATCATAGAGTTAAGTAATGAATACAATTGACTCAGAAAGTAAAACATTTCATTTCTTTTATCATTGAGACAGCTAGAGTCGTTCATCTCCCATCTTCCTTGGACCGTTGTTTTGTTCTTTTATTATTATTCAATGGGGACCACCAATACAGGAAACATTCACAGTCGGTTTACAGTCGGTTTGCGTGAAATGAATGCTTCAGTGTCTTCTCTGACTGAATTATCTGCGCCCGCGTCCAGGTCTGAACCCATTTCATATGACAATGATCCAATCATTTGATCCAGATTAATCCGTGTTAAAACCTAATTCATTTTATCAATAAAGCATTATTATCACATAGTTACCTTACATCAACAACTACTAAATTGGGACATAATAACATATTGCAATATTAATTGGCACGTATTTGATCCATGTTCAAACCTTTAAATTTCCTCTAGGGATTTGAATAAAAGAATAAACCTTAGTAGAAATAAATTATCATACTATATACATATTACAATTTTCTAATAATTAGGCTGAGTAAGTTGTTATAGGTCAAATATAAATGCTGGGATGTTAAGGTATCATAATATAGTTGATAGTTTAAAAGTGTCATTGACACACACAAATATAATTGTATTGAGTCAAAATTAAGAAGATATGTAATACTTCTTATTATGATAATGATTATGTAAAAATATTATTTTTATTGATAAGTAGGAGGTATTTTCCACAGCAAGTCAAATTGTGAAATTGCTATCAGGATTCAACTGTGTAGGTTTTTTACAAGTCAAACTCAATGAGTTTGGCTCGTAAAATACTACACATGGGTCAATGAGTTTGGCTCATAAAAAACAACATAGTCTATAGCAATATTATAATTATTTTTATTGGTTTTTTAAAGCCTCTTCATTGTAATAAAAATCTATCATTTTTTTAGTATAATTCATTACTTTACCTTATCAATTCTAATAGTTATATATTTTGTAATATTTTTGTCGATGCAAAAGGAAAAAAAATAGAGGTTGTAAATTCCCTGTGTAGGTGAGAGATTGAAGTTATGCTTCAATTAGTGAATCCTCCTACTTGAAAGGACAAGTAAATTAAGTAATTCAAAATAATACAAGAAATAAGATTTTAGAAGAAATTTTTAAGGAGTGATACTCCACTATTATTAAGACTAAAGACCATGATTTTGAGATCATGCAAGTAACTCAATAAACTATAGAAACCCCAAAAGTAGATAGGTGGGGATATTAAAAATCATGCAACATTAAGGAAGAAAACCTTTTCACTCTAAATAATGCACACTTGCTAATTTAGAGTTTTAGGATCTTTACAAAAGTTGTTGATGGAAATAATTTTGAGCTTGGAATGCAAGAAAATATAACAATATACAAATTTGGTCTAATGTGTGTGCACCTTCTTACCTAAGTTTCAACACACCACGATTTCTAGAAAGGTTCCCTTTTAGGCATTTTCACTATAGAGTTCTATATTTAAATAGTAAATATACTTATGACTCCTCTCCATCGAAGAACTTACTAAACTTCCTTGTGCCAAAGACAAAGAAAACATCATTAGGAGAATGAAGATACCATATGTCTTGATTTTGGTGAACTCTTGAAAACATGGGTCAATTAGGACGAAGTGTATTTCATAGTGCAATGTTTGTGCAAGGAATGTGGTAATATCTATCTTAGTTGCTAAGAATGGGTTAAGTTTCATAGTCAACAAGATCATAGGTTGATCGCCATTTTTGAATATTATGACCATGTAAGGAGGTTGAATTCAAAATAAAATAGCTTGTACCATCCAATGAAACTCCAACATGAGCCAAAAATAAATAAAAAAATCAATAAGAGTAAAGCTATCAAATATCTCTGAGTAATAAGTAGGGGAACATTGTGAATTCATTTGATATTTGTTTGGAATTAATAATAAATCCACCTCAACTTGTTTAGTAATTGTTCAATTGTATAATTCAACTTAAAATCTTTTGTTTCTCTCTCTCTCCAATATAATCGGATCCCTCTTTACTCCATCATAGTATGATACAATATTGATGTAGATATTTATCCATCCTTGAAAAAATCTCTTCTAAAAAGCTAATAGAATAGATCATCCATCGTAATATACAACAAAATAGAAAACCATTATAACTTAGAAGAATACTTTAGAACAGTAAGATATTACCACAACAAAAATTATTACATAATCTTGTTATATAAATGTTCTAAAATATAGATAACAGAACACTTACAAATGCACAACTTTTATAACAAAACCTAAAACCTCATGCACTCTAAACATAATAAAGTAGTAAATATTTTTAAGAAACTTTTATAATGCTATCAAAAAACTGTGGAGAGATGGGCTGAAGACAAGACCTCAAATTGCTTGGCAAGCTAGACTAGTATAAAGCATCTAAAAATAAAACTTTAGCAACAGCTAGATGTTCTTGTGGTTTAATGGTTCAAACATAGTGTCCTCCGTTCAAATAATTCAGATTCAAGCTTGTTTCGATGTAGAGCTCCTTTTCTATGCCTAAAGATTAAATATAACTTCAAGAATGATTATCTTGTAAGGGGCAATATCGTTGATTTTAGAATTAGAATTTTAAGTAGTTCAAACAGAATGCAACTGAAAAAAAGGATAACTTGCTGAAGTTAACACAACTCTATATTTTAGAAAATAACAAAATCGTTGGCCGTTAATGCTGACAATTTACTTTCGGAGTAGTAAACAATGCTCACCAATTGACAATAAAATCCGTTCAATGGAAAAGCAATGCACTCGTAAGTATTGCAGATCAAAATAAGATATATTACTTGGCGACTTAACTTCCAATTTAATAGCATAACTCTTGTGACAAAATACAACCTTCAGTATAAACTTGACCATAAATAACAGCATTTCTTATTTCCAGCGTAGAAATACACTACTATTGTAGAATGCACCATTATATATGGCTCAATTCTTAACACATTACAGCTAACACCATTATAAACTCAACAGCAAGCTTAGTGCATATATCAGACAATGATAGGTAGCAGGCAGGTAAAGGATTTCAGCGCTCACAAAGATAAGCCACAGCACGATCCATCCAGACAAAGCATATGTACCTCCATTCTATGTGAAAGCACAACACTACAATCACAGTACCAAATCCCACCCCGTAACATAACCCCACTGACACTGCCCACCACCGTTCCATTTTATCCGCATCTGCCTTTACTGTACTATTCGATTCTATTTGGCTGCCGCTTTCACCAAAACCAGAGCTGTGTGTTCTATTTACCAGGGGAGGGCCCCTAAGTCTGGAATTCCCTAGAAACGAGGAAGCTTCAAACGTTGAAAACTGATTTCCCTGCGGTATTAACCCAGAAAGCATGTTGTTCGAAACATTGAAGACGGAAAGGGCCGTGAGACTTACAAGTTCCTGGGGAATCTTCCCTGACAGCATGTTTCTTGAAAGATCCAGAGACTCTAGACAAACCATCTTTCCCAAGGATTCCGGAATTGAGCCACTGATATTATTGTTTGAAATGTTGAGAGCAACTAGACCCCGGAGAAGTCCCAGATTCTGCGGAATGCTACCCCAGAGCTTGTTGTGTGACAGGTCCATCACTTTGAATGATGTCCAGATTTTTGGATATGGACGTGCCGTTCCTTTAATCCAGAGCGTTATTTGGTCCACAAATAACACTGATGAGAATATGTATGTATTGCCTACCCAAGTACCATATAATTCCTCAAAATGTTGCATTTCAAAACTCTGTGATTGGTTTACCATAGCAAGTAGCATTTCTGAACTTTTAGGGATAGTTCCTGATATATTGTTATGAGATAAATCTAGGACATGAAGATTATGTAGACCAAACAACTGGGGTGGAATAGTACCTTCAAGCTTATTATTTGTCAGGCTGAGAATTTGTAAGTGTCTCATCTTTCCAATCGAATCTGGGACGCTGCCTTGAAACTTGTTATTTCCTATGTCAAATACCTGAATATCTTTACAATTCGCAATAGATGGAGGAATAACACCTTGCAAATTGTTTCCATTCAGGTTTAATGTCTGAAGTTGAGTCAGATTTCCCAGCTCTTCTGGCATCTCACCTTGCAAGTCATTTTTAGCCAAATTTAAAATTATAAGAGACGAACATCTCCCTAGATCCGCAGAAATTACATCCCTAAGTCTGTTGTCTGACAAATCCAAAATTTGCAGAAAATTTCCGTATTTAAATATTGAATGCGGAATACCTCCACTGAGATTATTTGCTGACAAGGACAAATACTGGAATACTGGAGAAATTAAAGCAGGAATAGAGCCATTAAACTTGTTATATGACAAATCCAATAGATTTCCATTAAAAGAAAGAGCTGAAATAGGTCCGTGAAATCTATTATTATGCAAGTCCAGAATGCCAAGTTCATTGTAATTGAGTGGGGGCAGAAATCCTTCTAGTTGGTTATTTGAAAGATTAAGTATCTTAAGATTTGTAAGATCCCGTAGCCAAGTAGGAACATCTCCCCGAATTCTGTTATCTGACAGGTCCAAATCTATAAGGGAATATTGACTAGAGAAAAATGCTGGAAAATTGTCTTCAATATTACAAGAACTCAATCCTAGGTGCTCCAGATGAGAAAACGGTGAAACCCAACTTGAAGGAATTTTAATGCTCAGCTGATTTCTAGATAACTGGAGTACACGAAGTTGAGTCAAACTCTGGAACATAGAAATAGAAACAGCGCCTGTTAAATTGTTGGAAGAAAGTGACAGCACTTCCAATCCAACAAGCTCTGAAAATGAATTTAGTATTGCTCCAGACAACTGATTATTATCTAATTGAAGGTTACTTAATACAGAGAGCTGACCCAAAGACGTCGGGATTTCACCATTTAACTGGTTTCCCTGGAGATCCAGATATTGGAGGGAGGAAAGCCTGCCAAGACAGTGTGGTATTATGCCCTTCAAATTGTTAAAGGAAAGTTTAATCCTTGAAAGACTAGACGATGGCCCTACTGGAGACCCAAATCGGGGTAGCTCCCCTGTTAAGGAATTGCCATCCAGATATAGTTTCTGAAGTTTTGAAAAGTTCGCAATGGAAGGGGGAATTACTCCCTCTAGACTGTTTCCACCCAGTCGAAGATTGCTCAGAGTTGAAGAGTCCTCCAGAAAATCGGAAGGGATGGAACCACTGAGATCACAGTAAGAGAGATCAAGTGAAACCAAGGAGGAGACATTCTGGAGCCAAGAAGGTACTCGGAATGGGAATGAGTTATCTCGAAGATGGAGGTGGGATAAACGGGTGAGGTTTTTAAGTGCAGGAATACTTCCTGAAAGACTACACACAGAAAGGTAAATCTGGCTAAGATTGGGGAGAGTGGAGAGGGAGTCGCCCAAGTTGTGAGATGCTTTTTCAAGGTTCACTTTCTTCATCGCCAGGTATTCCAACCTCCTCAGACCTCTTACCCATTCATCAAACTTTGAACTCTTCAGCCTCCATTTCAAGTTATACTCTGATTCAAACTCTGAGTTATACTTCGAGTCAACCAAAGAGTAATAGTTTGACAGATCAAGATGCTGTAAGGCTGACAAATTTCCCAGCTCTGGAGGGATCTCGCCGTCAAATCCAGCATAAGCCAAGCCAAGAAAAGTAAGCCGCTTGAGTGTTCCCAACTGAGGAGGTATAACAACACCCTCGAAGTCATTCCAACTCAAATCCAAGTGGCGCAGATGTTGCAGATTAAACAGAGATGGATGAATCTTCCCCTTCAACTCGCGGTAGACATGGTAACCATGATCATTTCCCTTGTGATAAGGGTTTTTGAGATCAAGTCGAATGACATGGTTTGTTTGGTAGTCACAAACAATTCCCTGCCACTCGCAACAGTTGTATCCTCGCCATGAGCTTAATCGACCATAAGAGTCGTTTAGGCCTCCTTTGAAATCGATCAAATATCTTCTTTCATCATCTTTACATCCACTACTACATGGGAAACCACTCATCATAGCAATGCCCAAGGCAAAGTTTAGAGAAATATAAAACGAAATTGGAGACATATTGTATGCAAAGGCTCAAGTTCGTATGGCGCAATGTTTGGTCTCTTTTATATAATTCTCTCCCCGTTCAATGTGTGAAACTTACGCTGCATGTGCGCAGAGTTTACAACAGACTTATTTTCGATATTGATTATAAGAGATTTATAATTCTATAATTTCTGATCTAGGTTCACATATTTCTCAACTGTATTGGTTTAAACTTGATAATATTTAATACTATGGTGTGTAATGGGTACTGGAAGAGGTGTGAAAGGTCAATTAGAGAAAGAAGGTTTTTTTTTTTTTAATACATTTGTATGGTGCATGAGATCAATTGATAGGTCATTTAGAAAATGATTATTTATTTATTTATCATTATTATTATCTTAATATATTGTAATTATTATTTTATAACTTTATGTATTTAGTATTATATTATTATATTTTTATTAATATACTAGTTCAGATTATGTTAGATTATTAGTATTATTATAATATTATGAATGATTGAATTAGGTATTATATTATATTATATAATGTAAGTATATATATATATATTTTTTAGACTGCAGGAATCAGGTAGCATGACCCCATATAAACTGCAGTGCGCCTGGTAAACTTTTTAACGTGACCGGCGGCGCTGGCGCGACACGCCCTCCGGTACCACGGGGGTGGGGAGACTAGACCTCGTGACCAACCTCCTGCAACAGGAAAGATTTAGCCAACCGAACTAGGGACCCAACCCCATATAATGTAAGTATATTTAATTATATTGTAATATATATTTATATTAAATTATATTACATTTATAATTTTATATTAGATAAACATTTATTATATTATGTTATTATATTTTAGTATATTATTAAAATAATATAATATTATTCTCAGCTTGTCCTAGGGACCCAAGGTATGGGTTGCTGGGTTGTTTTTAAAAATATTATAGCTGTATACACCTAAAAATGGTCACATCACATTGTCTGGTAATTAATTAATTTTTTTTAATATTTAATTAAAATCTTTAAATTCCATCTGCGTATAAATAAATTTAAATAATTTATTTATATTTGTTCATTCTTTCATTTCGATTAAATACATAAGTTTATTTAATCATCTTTTCGTATTCATTTCTTAATTAATTAAATAAACATTATGATTTATTTATATTAATTATCAATAATCTTGACTTGGATATTTTTATTCAAATAAAAGATTAAATATTCCTCTCTTCTAAATATATTCTTCTAAAATCAATTTATAATTAAATATTTCTAAATATTTAATTAATTCTTCTAGAGTCACATTACAATTAAATATTTCTAAATATTTAATTAAATCTTCTATAGTGCAAAAACCAAAAATCAAACTCAATAAATGAAATTAAATAAATTTATTTATTTATTTAATTTGGGGATTATCTTCAACACCCGTGAAACAAACTGCCAAAACAGAAAAATTAATTTTCTCTGTTTCTGTGCAGGCTTGTTCCCGTGGGTTGAAGACATGAATCCATTCTTCTCTCCAACCTCCCAACCTCTTTCATCTTTTTCTCAACCTCTCCATCTCTCACCTTTCAATTCTACTAGACAATCTCACAGCCGTTGATTCTTGCGAGCCAGGATTTTGCCTGAGAAAGGCTATAAATATGACTACCGGGTACTCCAAATCATATAGCGACTTTCAGTAAGAAAATTATAGTTAATTTGAATTAAGCTTTTAGCATTTCACAGTATTCAAGTTTCATAGCATAGAATAGCATAGAATCATAGCATAGAATCATGGTATCTTCCATCTACAACCTCTGTGCATAATCTACAACCCCTGTCCATATCCGTCAGTATTTTCACTCCACCAGCATATAGGGTAGAGAAGCACTTTCCTTTTTGCATACTCGTTCTACAGGTTGCCATTCGGAGAAGCTTTGCTTATACAATCTGAGAGCAGCAGCTTCAAACAAATCCCTGGAGATAGAGGAAAATGAAACGGCTCTGAAGAAGCTCTGTTTGTTTCATTTGAATTCAATTTATTTAGTTTTGTTTGGTTTAATGTTTCATTTGTGTTTTGTTTAATCCTTTTTGGTTATTTATATTAACATAACAAATTTTTGGTGCCCATCGTGGTGCTCTTGAACCTGTTTCTCACATCTTTTTGTAGATTTCTTTGACAGGTTACAGACATAAACAACGGATTAGTGCAAGGAACACGTCTTCGAAACTTCATACCCAGTTCAACGCATTTGACAAGTTTTGTAATGCCTGTGATTAGTTTTGCAGCGCCCGTGATTAGTTTTACAGCGCCCGTGACAAGTTTTGCAGTGCTCGTGATTAGTTTTGCAGCGCCCGTGACAAGTTTTGCAGTGCCCGTAAAAGGTTTTGCTGTGCCCATAAAAGGTTTTGCAGTGCTCGTGAAAAGTTTTGCAGCGCCCGTAAAAGGTTTTGCAGCACTTTTAATAATTTTTGCAGCGCATATGAGTAATTATGCAGCGCCCATTAGGTCTGTTATAGCGCATCTTTTATAGACCTGCAACTTGTAATCTGTATTTTGCAAATAGTTTAACTGAATCTGACGCAACCGCGGACAGTTAGTAATTTTAAAAGTAAAACAAACCAATCCTAGGGTAGACACGTAAAGTAAAAAATAAATAAATAAAGCAATCCTAGGATATACATATAAGTGGAATGAAGCAATCCTAGGGTACACACTTCATATTTCATTTTGGGCTAAAAAGAATTTTTGTGTTTGTGTGAAGCAAAATCTTCACTTAGCATAGAAATTTTTTATTTTTGGGGCTTAAAATAAACCATTGTTTGCTTTGTTTTTGGTGATAGGCGTATGCTCTCCCCTTAACTGGGTGATCAAAATGCCAAACTCACCTATTTCCCTTTATGCAATTTCTTGTTTTATTAATACCTTTTAGAAGGCCTGCCGTAGTGGGAAAAAGTACTCACCCTACGGGAACGACCTAAGTGGGAACAACTAAATCCAAGTTTTCCAACCCACTATAATCAAATGCGGATGGTTGATGAAAATCCTATTTGACGGTAGTGTGCATTGATAACCATCCCCAAAGCCTTTGTTCTAAAGGTAGGGAGGTCTCTCGAGGGAGTTTATCATTTGCCGCACCGAACGGAAACCCTTAGTAAGAACCTAGTGTAGTATCTAACTTGTCAGTTTCTGAACATCATATTAATCACAGTGCAGGGGAGGGAAGAATCTACCCCCAAGATACTCACCATATAACTGCCAAGGATTGTTTGCTCAGGGGATCTGGTATCCACTTCCATCACTCTAAGTACGCACCTGGAAAGACAAAAACACAGGCGCCCTGTCGGGGGTGACATGGCTGTGTGAGTCGACGCGGTTTTAAGATGTGGGCTGTTGATTACTATGATGACCTACTTGAGAACTAAGAGTGAGTCTGTTTGAAGTGCTTATCATGTGTAAAACCCGTTAAAACAATTTTTGAACAACATTTTGATTATACACTTGATGTTTAGCATAGTATTTAAGACAACTATTTTACAACTTTTTTGATGTGTTTTCAATACACTAATTCAGATAAGATCATCCAACACTCACTATTACATTGATTAATCTCATGTTACAAGATTGGAAATCCATAACGTTTATAAAGAAATCCGTTTTCAAAAGGATTAAAAAGCCAAAGAAACCCCTCAACCACAAGAAACTATTGAAGAAGCAACGATTCTTGTATCAAAGCTGAAAAGTTTTACTCAAATATAGAACATTTCTTCATAGGTATCATGATTGTGTTAGAGGTCTTTCAGATGATTATGCTATAGAACCTTTGTATTCACAAGCTTACTTTCAAAGAAGAGCCCTTTCTCAAAGGCATAACCATAGTCAACGCATTCGTTTCAGTTATATTCCCCAACCTGTAATTGAATATTCAACTCGTCCAAACCAAATTTTGCAATAGAGAAATTAGATTACATTAGGCATTCATCATAAAATCCATACTTTTACAAAGTTATGATCAAAACTTCATAAAGTGCAAAACCATCCTTTTCTTGATCTTTTGCTTAAATTCCCGTCAACAGGATTTTCATCCTTTCACTTAGGGAACAACACAAGCTAAAGATTAGAAATTTTCTGTAAGTCATAGAATTTTCATTCTATTCTGACTTTCATATATATCACATAAATTGCACTATTTCATTCTTTTGATCAAAAGCAAGTAGAACTTGGAACAAAACCTATGCTTGTCTTCACGAGATCTCAAAAACAAATGGAAAAAGACGAGGGAGAAACCACTACAAATAAAATGGGTGACCGTAATGAAAAAGAAGAGGAAACGTTTAATCTTGATGAGTTAACAGAAGAAAAGCTTCAAGAAGCAGAACAAGATCCCCAATTCCATACTCTTATGGAAAGAATTTTAGAACGAAATAAAGAAAGATTCTTTCTTTCATTGGCTAATCAAGGAGCTAAGTTACCTCACAATTTCGACATAGAAGGGATAAAACAAAGTCCTGAAACTCCTTCTAATGACTTTAGTGCTCTTAATCAACAGATAAAAGAATTACAAGGGAAAATAAAAGAAATGCAAGGGGGTACAACAAAGAAATATGTTTTGGAAGACATATCTCCTTATCCATTTGATAAGAGTCTTCAAATGATCCCATTTCTAGAACATTGTGAAATCCCTAAGTATGATAGGTATAATGGAAAAACTGATCCTATTGACCATGTGAGAGATTTCTAAAATATGAGACTAGAATTCGCCTATGATGATACATACTTAATGCACTTATTTCCATGAAGTCTAGGTGTACAATCTATGGAGTGGCTTTCAAAAATCACTCCACCCATCAAAACGTTTGAGGAGTTAAAAAATCAGTTTATATCACAATATGCCTACAACATTCAACATCCGATAACAATGCTTGATCTTTGTAAAGTGAAACAAAACGTAGGAGAACCCTTCACTACGTTCTTGCAAAGGTGGAGAAGGTTATTTGCACGATATTCCCATGCTATTCCCGAAAAGGAAAAGATGGATATCTTCATCAATAGCCTACATCCAGAATTAAGCTATAGGCTTAATCTTCATTGTCCTCATAACTTTGAAAAATTGATTGAAAATGCAATCACAATTGAAGGGGCCTTGGTTAAACGAGGAGTGATAAAACTTGATAATTCAAGTACATCAAATCAAAACAACAACGATAAAACAAGGTTTTGGAATAGAAACAAAAATGTTGTCAATGACGGTATAGTGGATGCAAATAATTTACGAACAAGACCATCTATTTTCAATCTATCAGGTGCTTCACGAACCAATCAACAAGGAAACAACAATCAACAAGGACAAAATTCCAAGCAAGAAACCATGACCAATCAAAATAAAAATAAAAATCGTGGTAATAACAATCTTGGCAATACCCAAACATTAAATCCATCTAGGCCTCCATTCTTTTCAAATCGACAGAATTTTACTGCTTTGGGTCAATCTCTTGAGTCTGCTCTCAAGGAGCTTCTTGATAATAAGGTTATCACCTTACCACCACAAAGAGATTATGAGCCACGAGTCAAACCCCCATCATGGAATGACTCGTATTATTGCAATTATCATCAATGTAAAGGTCATAGAATGAACAATTGTCAAGATTTGAAAAATCTAGTACAAGATTTAATTAACAATGGTACCATTACAATTGAGGGACATCATACCAATAACGATCATCAAGCATTTAAAGATCCTTTACCAAACTATCAAAATGGGGAAACATCAGATACAAAAGCCAAAAGCATACATAATGTCGAAGATAATATAATCCGTCACATCTACGTAGATGATCAACGGGTTAATGTTATCAAAATCAAGGGAAAACAAGAATATCAATAAGTTAATGTGACAACAAGAGGTCAAGCAAAAGTTGTTCTAAAAGGAAGTTCATCTAAGACAACTATTTCTCCTTCAAGTAAGTATAATTTGGTTGATCAACTAAGAAAGACATCAGCTCAAATCTCCATCCTTGAACTTCTTAAAATATCTCCCATACATAAGAATATTTTAAAAGAAGCTCTCGTAAACACAACTATTGATACTGATCTAGATGTAAACAAATTTCAAGCCATGGTGGGACATTTGTCTGCCCCCACTTGTCTTTCATTTTCTGACAAAGATGATGCCTCTATGATACATCCACACAATTCCTCGCTTTATCTTGAAGTCATGATCCATAAACATTGCATTAGACGTGTCTTAATAGATGGAGGAGCCGGTTTGAATATTTGTACCTTAAAGTTAATAAATGCATTAGGAATATCAGAAAATGAAATTGATCCACAAAGGAAGATAACTATCAAGGCATATGATGATGAAGAAAGAACTTCTAAAGGATTAATATTGCTGCTTATCAGAGTGGGACCTATTGTGAAGAACACATTTTTTCTGGTTCTAGATTGAGATCTTTCTTATAACATACTTTTGGGTCGTCCATGGATTCATGATATGCAAGTAGTTCCATCAACGTATCAAGTTTCCATATGATGGACAAGAAATAAATATACAAGCTGATTACAATAGTACCCAAACTTGTTCAAATCTTCGAGTAACTCAAGATGCCTTTGTGCCACACAACAGGGAAGCTCTTGTTATTTCTTCTTCCAATTTACAAGTCCAATTGCAAGAACTAACAAAGAGTCTTGATACTAAGCTAAAGTTTAAAGATAAAGGGGTAGGTGAGTATTCATTATCTCTTTCCACCTTACCTCCTTCTCCGAGGTCACATGGGTAGCCTACCTTGTCAAATCAAAATATTGCAACAGCCTCTACATCCCAAGCTTCTGTGCCAATCACAAAGTTTGATGGAAAATTCATTAGAGCAAATACCACTGAAGAAGAAGCTGAAGATAGGGACATCCTAAATTGGCTATACAAAGATGAAGATGACTCTCTCTTGCACATTAAGTTACCTATAGAACAATATGGTAAGGGGTACGCTATCATGCAGAAGATGGGCTATGAAGGAAATGGTCCTATAGGAAAAAGAAGAGAAGGAATTGTGGAACCAATTCAACCTATTTCAAAGCATTCAAGTGATAAAATAGGACTTGGATATGGTAAAGATAAAGAAGAATTTACTGCACAACAAGCACAATCAACTCATGAAGGAGGATCAATGTCAGATAAACTTCATGAATCAGTTTTTCAATTGCAGAATAGTTCAGATACTGATTCTAATGAATATGAATGGGACACCATTTATAATGATGAATTTTGGAGAGATAAAAAAATTGATACCATACACAAATATGCACTGTTCTCATACAAGGAGAAGGCTCAAGGCCTCCACTTGATTGTGTTTTACAAAGCGATCATGACACAAGTGAGGAAGAATCAGATTCTAACGAGATTGACAATCAACAGGAGAATACCATCATAGACCTTGTCTACCATGAGGATGATAACCATATCATGACTTTGACAATTCAAGACCTTACCCAACCTAATGATCCCATGCCTTTAGTTTATCCGGAACTTATTGATTGGGACATTGACGCACCTATCCACATTCCTACATTCCATGATGATGAGGATATTATAAATTTCCTTTGTTCCTCAAATGAAGAAAACAATTGTTTTATCCAAGAATTTCATACTCATGATTTTGATAAGGAGGGTGTCAAGTCTCTTAGCTGCAAAATAAATGAAATAAAAGATGTATCTATTGGTGAAAACTGAAAAATGGCAGTGATAGATCAAAACAAGAGAAAAATAAAGAGCGAATCTGATAGTGAAAACCTTTCTGAGGCACTGAAGGATGAGAAATTTGACACTCTTCCCAAGCATTATCATGAAAGATCTTCTATTTTGATCAAACCAACAGAATCAATCAACATAAGTACAGTAGAGTAGCTGAAAATCTTACAACTTGTAGCATCATTAACAATTGAAGAAGTCCTAAAATTCATGGAATTTTTGAAGGAAAATCAAATCAACTTTGCTTGGTCATATGCTGATATGCCAGGGTTAGATCCTAATATGATAATGCATCATTTATCTATTGAACCAGGTGCAAAACCTATAAAACAAAAGCTCAGAAAAATGCATCCACATGTTGCATTATTGGTTAAAGAAGAATTAAAGAAGCTTTTGGATGTTGGATTCATTCGGGCTATCGATTATGTCGAATGGATTTCCAATATTGTACCTGTTTCAAAGCCAAATGGAAAGATCAGAGTTTGTACAGATTTTAGAGATTTAAATAAGGCTTTTCCTAAAGATGACTTTTCTTTACCCAATATAGATATGATTGTTAATTTAACTGCTGGCCATGCAATGTATTCATTAATGGATGGATTTTCAAGATATAACCAAATAAGAATTGCACCAGAGGATCAAGATAAAACAACGTTTACATGCCCTTGGGGTACCTATTGCTGGAATGTAATGCCATTTGGGCTAAAGAATGCTGGAGCCACTTATCAAAGAGCAATGACAACTATTTTTCATGATATGATGCATACATTCATGGAAGATTATGTTGATGATTTACTTGCTAAATCTCACACACGAGAAGAACATTTAGAAATATTGTCAAAAATCTTTACCAGAATGGAGCAGTTCAATGTTTGACTCAATCCAAAGAAATGTGTCTTCGGCGTTACATCTGGAAAAATCCTAGGATGCATTGTTTCAGAAAAGGGTATAGAGGTTGATCTGGAAAAAGTACAAGCTATAATGGACATGCCCCCACCACGAAATATCAGTCAACTTCGATCATTGCAAGGAAGATTACAGTCCATCAGAAGGTTTATAGCTCAACTGGCAGACAAAAGTTTTCCATTTACACATTTATTGCATAAAAATGTCCCATTCAAATGGGATGACAAATGTGAAGCAAGATTCAATCAGATCAAGCAATATCTTACGCATCCACCAGTTTTAATTCCACC